>CM059432.1:47168055-47768055 GCA_030390025.1 Squalus acanthias | reverse complement strand
ATGATCCCATGGTGATACAACTCCCGACCTCCTCACCTGACGTGATCCCCGAGCAGCGTGGACCCCGTGGCCGACCTCGTAAAATAGTAAGGTGAGCTCAAAATACTTCTTAATGGGCTGTTATCAAGGTCATAATGACCTGAAGTGCCTCCCCCGCCACTGTGTGTCAGGTCTTTTCATCCCTGACAGACCCAACATTTGGGAAAGTCCCGTGGCAGCGGGTTGACAGCGGGTTTCCACCCAATCCACCACCGATCGCGCCCGCTAAACCCCCCAAAAATTCCCCCCGTTGTATGTATTTAAGCAGTTATTTCCTCGCAGGCACTTTTTGTACATCTTTAGGTTAGAACCTTTGCTAGGTGATACCAAACAATTTCACTTTTTTTCTAAAAACATCCTGTGCAATACAAAGAAGAACTTTGCACCATTTCTGCTCACTACCCCCTATTTAATATTACTGCCAGACACAGCAAAATATTGGGAACATTTAAATAAGTCCCATGATCATAAGTAAAACGGGCATTGCGTGTAAACCTCGACAGCGAGTGTTGGCAGAGTGTTTGACCATGACGGCTCCAAACATACAAATCTCAGGCCTATCCTTCCAGCATCACCCCCACCCCCACTCCCTTCACACACACTGAAGAATGTAACAAAGGATGTAAGATAGTGAGGAACTGGAGCCATGACTAAATCACCCCTGTGTAGCCTGGGAACACCTGTTGCTTTTTTTTCTCCTCATCTTTGTTTATGTTCAGTAATCTCCTGATGGTACTTCATATCCTGATTCAGATATAAGCACTTGCTTCTGATATTGCAACATTACACCACTATAATGGTATTGTTTTACCAAGACTAAAACTGCAAGGTAAGATTCCTTTGTGTGCTATGTCTAATATGTAAAACCGTTTATAAAGAATGGGTTTAGGATTTCTTTGCACATAATACCCAGAGGAAGTTAAAATTGCAGTCACCAATGTAGCTGATTCTCATTTCTTTCTCAACAGTACACCTATGATAGACTCACTGTATGTGCTTAGTATACTTACGGAATATTCTGCATTATGAACAGCTCTATTATATTCCAATTCTTCCTGTTTTTAAACTGACTAGAATTAAACAATGCAAATGCTACTAGCTAACAGCTCAACTCTAATTTATTGTTGATTTTTAAGACTAGATGTAAAAGGCCACATCATTTATTTAAATTGCTGTGATCAGGAACTTCTCATGCTGGGAATCATGGGTGCAAACTCACATTCTACCACTCAGTGCATCACTGCAACATCCAAAATAATTGTACACATGAGCAATGTTCCCGCTAATTGTTTTTGGGTGTGCAGCCCCTTTAAGGGGCTGTGCGGCCCATTCACAGTTGTGCAAAATTTAACATTGGAAAAGCTGGTCCCGGGCTGCGTGGAACCAGCAGAGAGCTGCGTGGCCACGCAGCTTAGAGGGAATGTTGCACATGAGTCATTATGAGTAACCATTGTCAAAACAACTCATTGTTCAGTGTTATTAAAATTGTTGTTATTACTAGAAACCTATTAACTAATGAAATTGTCCTGAAATTAAATTTCAAGTATTTTTTTGATAAATTATGAATCCCTACTATGCCAGATTACTAAATTAATGAAATAAAAACAGAAATGAACAGCCAGTCATTCAACATCTGAAAGAGAGAAGATAGATTAGCATTTTGGGATGGGCTCTTCATTAGAGTTCTAATTAAATGTGGGACGCATGCAACATAAAGAACCAACACCTCATCGTTGACCCAACAGCAGAGGTCCCTGGCTTCGACCTCCCTTGAAGACAGTGGACAGCACTGAACCGATTCCACACAGGGCATGGACGATGTGACCATCTGCTCCACACATGGAAGATGAGGGACGACCCGAAGTGCGACTGTGGCCCTGAGTCCCAGACCATGGAACACATCTCATTAACCTGCCCACTAAGATCTGTTGCGGGAGGACTTCATTTCTTCACTCGGCAATTCAGGAGGCCATCGAATTGATAGCCAAACTAGACTTCCCATTATAAGCTTTTCCCGTCATACGAAACAACGACAACATTAAATGTCCCACCCAAAATATTAACCCAACTTTCCTCCTTACTGAACTCATCTGCATTTCCAGCATTTTCTGTTTTTATTTCCAATTTCTGGAATTCACAACAATAATAACAACAGCTTGCACTCCATATGGACTTTAACATAGATAAAATGTCCCAATGTACTTCAGAGAAGGATAATTAAAAAATGAATGTGGCGTCATAGAAGGAGATATTAGGAAGGATGACCAAAGCTTGGTCAAAAAGGTGGGTTTTAAAGAGGGTCTTAAAGGATGAGGGGGAGGTGGAGAGACAATGGAGCCTAGGCAGCTGAAGGCATGGTTGCCAATGGGGGGTGGGGGGCGGGGGGAGTGGAAAGGAGGGGGTGAAGGTGGGGGACGCACAAGAGACCAAGGCCAGAATAATGGAGCATTCAGAGGAGGGTGGGTTTTAGAGCTGGAGAGGTTATAGAGGGAAGGAAAGGCAAGGCCTTAGAGGAATTTAAACCAAAGGTCAGAATTTTGATGTCGTGGGAGATCAGGAGCCAAGGACAGAGGTGATAGATGAGTGGGACCTGGTGCAGGCTAAGACATGGGCAGCAGAATTTTCGATGAGCTTTAGTGTATAAAGCATGGAGGATGGGAGTCCAATCCAGGAGAGCACTGGAATAGTCGATTCTGGAGGTGACAAAGTTATTGATGAAGGTTTCAGCAGCAAATGGGTTGACGTAAGGGCAAAGGCGAGCAATGTTACAGAGGTGGAAGTACGTGGTCTTTGTGATGAAGAAAATATGGGGTCAGAAGCTGAGCTCAATAGCGGGGAGGGGGCTAGAGTCAGTGGTGAGGGTACAGAGTTTATGGTGGGGATGATGGCTTCAGTCTCTGCAGTGTTTAGCTGGAGCAAATTGCAGCTCATCCAAGACTGGATGTTGGGCAAGTAGTCTGACAGAACAGAGACAGTGAAGAGGTATGAAAAGAAAGAAAGGTAGATCTGGGTGGCGTCAGCGTACATGTACAGGCTGGCCCATGTCTGCAATGGAGTTGCCAAAGGGCAGTATGTAGGTAGGAAGAAGAAGAAGCCAAGGATTGAATCTATGGCAGACTCCCAGAGTGATGTGCAAGGGTAGGAAGAGATGCCATTGCTGTAGGTGTGCAGACTATTTTTTTTTATCTTTAATGAATTCATTGTTATCTTGCACCACATTCTGCATTAATATTGATTTTTGTTTACATTGTCCTTTCCTTACAGCCATGGCCGAATGTTTCTAACCTTGCCAAGGACTTCATTGACAGGCTAATCACAATAGACCCTAATGAGAGAATGGCAGCTGGTCAAGCTTTGAAGCATCCATGGGTTGTGACAATGGCAGCATCGTCTTCTATGAAAAACCTCCACCGGTCAATCTCTCAGAACTTGATGAGGAGAACATCTTCCCGCTGTCAAAGCTCTAAGTCAGCACAGTCTACCAAATCGAGCCGTTCCAGCAAGTCACGTCGTTTACGTGAGAAGGAAATCCGGGAGTTTAACCTATGGTACCAGCACCACATTGAGCAGTAGTAATCAATGGGTTATCATTGAATCTTCTTCCAGCTAATTAAACTGTTCTTCATACAACAAAATTATTGTATCATCTAGATTTTCATTGGTTGGTTCACCATTTAAAATAGTCTAAATAATGTTCAAACAATTCATAAACAAGACTGCCGCTATAATTCTCTATTGAACAATTTTTATATCAAAGTTATAAGTATTTTAGAATCTCTGTTTAATCAGTGTCATCTTAAAGATTGATGTACATATTTATGCCATGAGATGTAAAATTTAAAACTTTTTGATCTTTTCTGACATTCAATTAACTGTAAGAATTACTGGGCCCGATTTTGACCTTTTTATCAGGCGGGAGGCAGGTGGAGCGAGCCAGTTTCCCTGCCGATGAAAGCAGATGGAGACCTGAACCATTCTGATAGTTGGGCCTAATTTCCAGATTTGCAGTGAGCTGCCCGAGCATTCGATAGACGGGAAATCTGGCAGCTCCTCTACAGAGCTGTTAATTTAATGCAGGTTGAGGACTGTGGAGGGTCGGGCATCAGATGGGTCGATTTTTGTGGGGCCAGGAGGAGGATTAATGCCACTAAAACCTACCTGCCCCATTTTTGGAGTGGACTCATGCAGTCCCTTTAAGGTCCACTGGTTAGGCCGCTCTACGTCCTGTACCACTAAACGAAGCACATGAAGCCTGGGCTCCACCCATTGGTACTTGAAAATTGCACCGGGGTCCTATTGACATCAAAGAACCCTGATTCGCATTTTATAATGAGCTTCATACTGTTTCTGGCGGGAGTTGTGGCTGCCTATTTGAAGGTCCCAATCAAAATGGCGGTGAGCAGAACGACAAAGAGAGCGGTAAGTTCTATCCATTAACTTTGAGCGCACTACTGCACCATTCCTGGCCAAAAACATGGACGAAAGTCGGGCCCACTTTCTTAGAATGGTAGCATCTCGAAAAGCCTGATTCATAAAGTATTTCTTGTTGGCATAAACATTGATATTTTCTTTTTGTAATAATAATTTTCAGCTTTTTATGTTGAATGTATTTAAGTATATTACCTGCAAAATGCAGGTGATAAAAATGATCCTGTATCTGCTGAATTAAAATGTTGCATCAAATAGGGGAATAGAACCTAAATATGTAACTAAATGACTACAGATACGGTCTACTATTATTGTGCATTAGAATAATCATTACTATTTTACATTTGTTGCAATCGTTACCAGTTTCTTTCATTATTATTCACATTATTAATTATAATCTGGACTACAGGAATTACTGTCCTCACTACTCAAAGGTAAAATCTTGTGAGTATATGAAGACTGAAGTATCTCTGAGCAAGGAAGGTGGACAGACAAGCTGTAAGTTCTACCACTCTGAGATTTACATGCTCATTGATTTAATTAAAATGAGGGATATGGACACAGATAAATGACAAGGATAACTTTTTGTTAAATTAGAGCCTGGTCAGTCAATAACATCAAATGACTCTGTCAAAGCTATAGATATTTTAATCATGTTGAAAGTATTGAACTAGATGTTATTTAAATTACTCCAACACAGATTTTTCGGGGTCTTTTTAAACTGCAAAAAGGTTTGTAGATATGTTTTGTGCCAAATATTCCAAACTTAGCAAAGAATCAGTCAATCATGCTGATCTCAGAAATGTATCTTATCTAGAGCACAGCAATTAGCCGATATCCTACTAATACTACGCATAGGAAGAAATGTGCAAAAGTATTTTCGTTACATGAACCCGAGTGTATTTCACCACTAAGTGGAGCCTGAAACAACTGCTTCTACTGTCCTTTGGGTGAAGCAGTCATGAAATACCAGAGATTTAAACAAATAATATTCATTGAACCATTCCAGTCCAAAGTTCAGTGTGATTGAAAGACTTTGTAGATCTATATCTAATGCAATATAAACTACCTCTAGAAACTAGCTATGCCTGTCAATCTGCCATGGCTCTAAATGTAACATTAAAACAACTTTGCACTGCAAGATAGTCAATAACACTGTGTTACCTCAGCGTTTGTTTGCAGTACTGGCGACTTACTATGTAAAGATTTAAGCCCCCATCCTAACCCAGCCAGCCTGGCACGAACAAGATGGCCGGGTTGTTAAAATGGCGGTGGAGGGTCGTGCCGCATTCCTGATGCATTTCCACCCCCCCCCTCCCCCACCCTGCAATTTTAACCAGGCAGAAGTCCAGCATGGGAGGGCCAGCTGCCTGTCCTGGGCTGGTGAGCACCTACTTAACATGATAGAGTTGATGTCATTGGTGCCACAATGGAATTTTAACTCCAGAAATTGGGAGGTGTGCACAGTGCCAAAGCGCCAGCGGAACCTGGGAGGCAGCAGAGTAGCCAGTAGAGACCAAGGTTAAGTGTTTCTTTGAATTTCTGTGTGGATTCCTTGTGCACTAGGAGAAGCGGGAAAATCAGTCGGGCCCAATGCTCAGGAGGGGCGGACAGATTGCAGCCCACTTTGGCCTCCACACACCCGAATACCGCTCAGAGATAAACTCTGGGCTTTATTTTTAAAGTATGAATATTATGTTAGCAATCATTAAGATAAATCAAGGCTATATTGCAATGGGAATCAGGGGGGAAAACTCTCCACTGGTTGGAGTCATACCTAGCACAAAGGAAGATGGTTGTGGTGATTGAAGGTCAATCATCACAGCCCCAGGACATCGCTGCAGGAGTTCCTCAGGGCTGTAAGGTTTCCAAAATTTGGAGATCCCCAAAACCTAAGGAAAAAGGACTTTGGAACTACCTCAGAGTGATAATATTGTATTTGGGCCTAACCTAAGAGACTGTAAGACCAAAAACCAAGTTTTGGCATTTTAAAACTATGTCTGGGCCTGTAAAGGAACAAGAGGTGGGTTCGACCTCTGTAAAAGCAGTTTGGGTAATGCAGTTAATTGCAATGTCTGGGGAACCGGGATGACCTCACTCAAAGCCCCAGCAGGCATTAACATTTTGACAATAGACCCTGGGAGAAGACAGTCCCACCCAAAATAACAGGTCCCATCAAAACCGTTTACAGAACCCATTAAAGACATGCATAAAGCAAATATTCTATAGAAGTCCTAGGCCCAGTCAAGAAACCCAAAACATGAGGACAATTAAACTCGATTAAACAACAGATCGACAGGATAGAGCTATCCTGAAACCACTTCACATATTTACAAAACCGGTTAACACGCTAGTAAAGTCGTTACTGTTAACGAGGTCTTACAATGACCGGGATTTGATTTGGGGTAGATAAGGCCACTTCAATTTAGTATAATTGAAGGCCCATCAAGCAGTTCTCCAGTAAAAACAGTTCAAGTTCAACAGAAGGCAGTTCTGCAGTTTCGAGTTCAATTGAAAGCCTGTTTTCAGCAGAAGTCAGTGCTGGAGTTACAGAGTTCAGGAGAAGCAAGTTGGGCAGTTAAAGAAGACAGTTCAGTAAGAAGGGAGTTCTCCAGTTCTCCAGTTCTCCAGCACAACAGTTACAGTTCTGCAAGAAGGCAGTTCCACAGCTCGGAAGAAGACAGTTTAAATAGAGGCAGAGTTCAACAGAAAGAAGTTCAACAAAGAAGGCCAACAGCTCCAGAAGCAGGCCGACACGCAAGAAGAAACTAAAGCGACCGCCTCAGTGACCATCGGACACCTCGCAGCAACAAGGGCCTTACGAAACTTTTTACTCAAAAGACTCGAAACCCTAACTCTCAACTGTCAAGGATTTGTTTGGTGAGCATTATCCCTGGTTCTCCAGAGTCCAACCTAGCTAGTGAAGTGGGATTGGGAGGGGTGAAGTATTCTCCTAATGTTATTTCCCTCGCTTGTACCGAAGTGTTCCCCACTTTTAGAGTGTTAAGAGTGTTGTCATGTGTGTTTTACCTTTTAATAAAGATCAAAGTTCTTTCATCAAACTCAGTTGTCTGCTGCACCTTTGTATCACAACCCCCAAATAAGTCCAAGGTCTAGAACCAAGGGAGTGGGAGCGATTCGAACCGCTCAGAAGTCAGAGGTAAAGCTGACAAAAAAACACCACCACCTACAGGGCAGTATCCTAGGCTCAACCATCTTCAGCTGCTTCATCAATGACCTTCCCTCCAACATAAGGTCAGAAATGGGGATGTTCGCTGATGACTGCACAGTGTTCAGTGCCATTCACAACTCCTCAGATAATGAAGCAGTCCATGCCCGCATGTAACAAGACCTGGACGACGTTCAGGCTTCGGCTGATAAGTGGCAGGTAACATTCGCGCCACAGAAGTGCCAGGCAATGACTATCTCCAACAAGCGAGAGACTAAACACCGCCCCTTGACATTCAATGGCATTACCATCGCCGAATCCCCCACCATCAACCTCCTGGGGGTCACCAAACTTAACTGGACCAGCCACATAAATAATGTGGCAACAAGAGCAGGTCAGAGGCTGGGTATTCTGCAGCAAGTGTCTCACCTCCTGACTCCCCAAAGCCTTTCTACCATCCACAAGGCTCAAGTAAGGAGTGTGATGGAATACTCTCCACTTGCCTGGATGAGTGCAGCTCCAACAACACTCAAGAAGCTCGACACCATCCAGGACAAAACAGCCCGCTTGATTGGCACCCCCTCTACCACCTTAAACATTCACTCCCTCCACCACCGGCATACCGTGGCTGCAGTGTGTACCATCTACAAGATGCACTGCAGCAACTCGTCAAGGCTTCTTCGGCAGCACCTCCCAAACCCGCGACCTCTTCCTCCTAGAAGGACAAGGGCAGCAGGCGCATGGGAACACCACCACCTCCAAGTTCCCCTCCAAGTCACACGTCATCCTGACTTAGAAGTATATCGGCGATCCTTCATCGTCGCTGGGTCAAAATCCTGGAACTCCCTCCCTAACAGCACTGTGGGAGTACCTTCACCACACGGACTGTAGCGGTTCAAGAAGGCGGCTCACCACCACCTTCTCAAGGGCAATTAGGGATGGGCAATAAATGCTGGCCTTGCCAGCGACGCCCACATACCATAAAAACTATTTTTTTTTAAATGACTGTCTATTGCAACAAATGCACAAAGTAAATATGAAATCTACTCTTTTTAGATCAAAATCTGAAAAATTCAGTACTTCGATAGAGCCTGTATAAATAAAACAAAAATTAAATCAGATCCAAATTTGATCCCTGGTCTGTGCAGAGATAGCTGATCTCAGCCAAGCCAATCGTAGGGAGGGCAAAATCAGCCATATTTCCCAGTCCTGATCACTATCCAGTAAGTCCTGCTAGAAAGTGCCATGCAGATTTAGCTGGAGTGCTCAGTCAAATAGCTTGCTAAAACTGTTTAGGCTCTTGTACATGAATAATGACCACTTGAGTGAGGTGCAGGGGTCTAGCTGACACTCATGGATCTGTTTCTGAAAATGAACCATCACCTTCGGGAGAGATGGGGGGCAAAATTGGAGAGACAAAAGAAATATTGGATTTTTTAGCTTTACGTTTAAGTGACCAAAGCTAGTCTCATTTTTCTGACATGCTGTCTGGGTTGAGATTGGTTGCTTCTGCACAGCAGCATGACATAAACAAAAAAGAGTGGTGACCAATTAAATTAATGTCACTCACAAAATTGGCGCAGATTCTTAATCTGTTACTAATTATTTGCACTGATTTTGTTTTGTTTCGCCTCTGGTATAACCCTGGGTGATTTTCCGTTTTTGGAGAATCCATGGTCTTAAGTGGCGTTCCTGACCTTAAAATTACATCACCAAACATTTTTTACAAGACCCATCTTCAAGTAACCACAATCCTGGCTAGCTGGTGTGGAGGACCTACTTGTGGATCTGCTTCTGGGCCTGGCCAACGTAGCCATCTATAGGTCCAGGATTGATGCAGTCCATGGGTTGGGGGTGAGGTCGCTCTGGTTGCCTGCCTCTCTTCCACGGTCTTGTCCGCGTCTGGGCGGTCCTGGAGAGAGAACATGCGGTGTCCAATGGCACACTTGAGGCCTTCTGCGACCGGTGGGCACCGCAAGGACTGGAGTGTCTTATAGACACCAGAAATAATATTATTTTGATTTATCAGTTTCCTTTTGTTTTGTTGAAAATTTATTTTATGGTTAAGTTCTTTTATTAGTTGTGCCCTTTTAAAAAAAAAAGGGGGGACACATTCAAAATTGGCCATCTGTTGATGACACTGGGTAATCCTTATGAGTTTTCATAAACGGCAACTGGAGTCCTGTTCTCAGCAACTGATCTGTTTATGCACCTTGGGAGTGGGAGGAGGAACAATACCAGCCTTTGTACATACATATGTTGCTGGATGCCCTGCCCTCATTTTGCTGAGATTTAAATATTTAAGTACCAGCTGAAAGTATCTGCAGCTGTAAATTTTTGGATTTATCACTAGTAAGTCCAATTTCAATTGACTTGTGCTAATTAGATAGTGTCTAATTCGGAAGATATGCTATGCAACATTAATTGCACTTCTGCAGCTTTGCTTGACATCTGTTCTGCACTGAGGGGGGTTTGGCAATCCTAAGGAAAACCAGCAGGACCTAGGTGACATCCAATATTTTGTTTGCAAGTCTTGTAAAGCTTCAAACATGCCACAGCTTCATATTTCAGTAGCTGATAAATCACTCTGTGCGATATTAGTATGTAAACAGTGTATTCTTTCAATCAGCAAAGTTCATGTACTGTGCTAGCTTGTACTACTTGAATCTGTGTGCTATTTTTAGCCAGGTATTAACTTGTTTATTTTAAAACACCACATACGTGAATGTAGTTTGAATGCGTTATCCATCTGTACTTGAAATCCACCAGGAGAAAATATACCCCTTAATACGACATTCCTTTGTTATTTTAATAGTGATTTATCACATTTATTATTAAAGCATTAATACATCCATTAAAATAGTGTCAGACAAACAACAAACATTTGTACAATAATATTGCACAGTGTAATTTCTAGACCCATTTTCCATAAAACCATATTCATTGCACTTTGTGTAATAAACACAAGTCTTATATTTTTAGAGTTGGACTTGATTTTGTTTTGTATTTAAAGGGGCACTGTATCAAAAAATGTTTAACAAATCTCTTTGGCCGCGATTTTGTGGTCGGTGTCGGGATGGGTGCGGGACAGCTAGTTTCCAGGTTCCAGGTTCCGGTCCCTTGATTGACCTGAGGGCTTACCGGCCAATTAACAGGAACATTACACCAGACTCACAACATGCCACACTTACCTGGCGTGGTGTCCGGACATTGGGAAACTCGGCCCAGAAGCAGGAAAATCCAAAAACAGGCTGAAAACTACCAACAAGTACCTGTTAATAGGCAGGTAATTGCCTTTAATCCGTTTCCCGCCGCTAGGTGTCGGGTCCATTCGCAAATCGGGGACCTGACACTTGGGAAAGCTGTTTGGAGGCGGGTTGACGGCGGGTTCGGAACCCGCCATCAATCAATAGCACTTTAACCTCTGATCCGCCTCTCTGAGCGCCGGCAAAATCGCGGCCTTTATATTTGGTGAGGAATAAAAGATATGAATGGTTTCATCATGATGACATCACACACAAGTAACTTAATTATGCTTTTCAGCACAGTAGGTGTTGTATGTACATATGCAAACATTTTTTACCAAAAAATAATTCTTCATGAAGACAGCGCACTTTAACCTTTACTGTCGTTGTTTGCAAATGCCATGACTTCAGAATGCTTCAAAGGTATGATAATTTCATTAAAGTTACAAAGAGAACAAAGAAGGGTTAATACTCCCTAAACACTTTTTTGTTTAGATGCACAGAGCGGTCTGCACAGAGCAGGATTAAAATGGAGTGTACTTAAACAGAGGGCTGGATTTTCATAGGGCCGTGGAGGTGGGTTTGGAGGCGTGTGGGGGGTTAAAATTGCGAAAAGTGGTGGGCGGACCTGATCCCGCCTCCATTCCGCCTCCACGCAATTTTGATAAAATCGTGTGCGGTGTTCCCGACTCCGTCCTGCCTCCAAGAGGCGGGAGAGGCCATTAAAGCCCTTAACAAGCCCTAAATTGGCTCTGTAATGCCATTTTGAAATGTTTTAGCCAACGTGAAGCACACCTGATGTGAAACACGCCAGTGAAACCTGGCGGGAGCACAAGTGGATAGCTGACTATCAGCTGCAGGTCCACTATTACAACGGAGATGTGATGAAGGTAGTAGTAGTATTAGGTCTGAAAGTCACCTCTGATGCTGCTGCATTGAATGTCTTCAGAGACTGCCAGGCAGTCTCTGAAGACCTTCAATGCAGCAGCAATGATGACATCATCAGAGGCGACTTTCAGACTGAAAACACTAATTGGTTCATGGGTTCCCACATGCTGGAACTCAATTGCCCAATTAGGTGACAATTGCATCAATCTCCCACATCCAATTGCAGGCGGGTGGATAACACAAAATGCGGATGACACGACCCCAACCCGCCCCAGTATCAAAATCCAGCCCAGAGTGTTTTATTTGGGAATTTGGAAAGAGTGGGAATTCGGAGAAGAGGGGGAAGGAGTTGCTGCTTTTTGCCTACACTACTTGTAGTGCTTTGTGATACAGGTAGATATTTAATTTCAGTACCCTTAACCTAATCTAGATCAAGTAAGTAGTCAAGAAACTACACTGTAAACTAAGTTACCTAATTACAAACTTAATTAAATTTAATTAAATAAAACAATGTCATATAGGGATGGCAGTGCCGGTGGTGTGCCGCAACTGCAGCATGTGGGAGTTTGTGGAGAGCATCGCGATCCTGGACAACCATGTTTGCAGTAAGTGTCTGCATCTTGAGGAACTTCAGTTCAAAGTTTGTGAGCTGGAGTCTGAGGTGTAGACATTGCGGGGCATCAGGGATGGGGAGAGTTACCTGGACACTTTGATCCAGGAGGCAGTCATACCCCTTAGGGTAGGTAGTGGTACAGGTCTGGTTAGTGGTCAGGGACAGGAGGGTGTGACTGCAACTCAGGCAGGTAAGGGGACCCCAGGTGCAGTGATGGAGGAGCTTCAGCCTTTGCACTTGTCCAACAGGTATGAGGTTCTTGCTGCCTGTGTGGATGAGGGAAAAGCCTGCAGGATGGATGAGCAAGCTGACCATGGCACCGTGGTGCAGGAGGCCATTCAAGTGGGGGAAGTGAAAGAGAATGTAGTTGTGGTAGGGGACAGTATAGTCGGGGATAGATACTGTCCTCTGCAGCCGCGACCAAGAGTTCCGAAGGTTGCGTTACCTGCCTGATGCCAGGGTTAAAGACAACTCCTCGCAGGCTGGAGGAGAACTTGGAGTGGGAGGGAGAGGATCCAGATGTCGTGGTCCATGTAGGAAGCAACGACATAGGTAGAACTAGGAATGAGGTTCTGCTGAGGGAGTTTGAGGAGCTAGGATCCAAATTAAAAAGCAGAACCTCAAAGTTAATAATCTCTGGATTGTTACCTGAGCCACGTGCAAATTGGCATAGGGACAAAGAGATTAGGGGGTAGAAATTAGGTCGCGCCCCATTTGGGGCGCAAATATCGTCTGGACGCAAATATTAGCGCCTGGCGCTAATTATCGGCACTGACTGGAAACTTCACTTTTACCGCCCCGGGAGGTGAGTGGAGCGCTAAAGCAGGCGCTGCACACCTGTCTTAAGGCGCAAAGGCCAAGGAGTGAGGCGCTAACTCAGAGTGCTGGCGAAGCTCATGTAATGTCAGTCAGCAATGGAACACACACACAATGGCACGGGCCAGTTCTTAAAGGGGATGGTTAATCTTGCTTTCCATCCACATCCTGTTCATTGCAGCCTTAAATCTCGGCCTGGAGAGACTTGCACATCAAATGTGCTGGAAAGAACAATGGAGAGTACCAGGCAAAGAGCTCAGAGTGCAGCTCCCACAGTCTCTGCTAAATCGATACAAGGAATGGCAAATCAAAATGAACCTGCAAAGTGCTGCTCAGTACCCAAAACTCCTTCACACAACGTTGAATCTCTCCAGAAGTCTCTCCCTCTCTCTCTCAGAAAGCATAGTTCAAAAATGCCACCAACAATAAAAGACAGCAAGAGGCCCCCTTTAAATAGTGCCCCCCCCCAGCCCCACAGCGATTGATAGCGTTCCAGTCTTCTGGTCGTTGGATGCGCCAGGCGGTAAGGCAGGGGGCGCCACTCAATTTCCGCTCCGGGGCACCACAAGGGCGTTGCACCATGGAATGACGTCACAATCTGCGCGCGCAGGTGGTCGCAGCGGTAAAGTTTAGCGCCGCCGCACAATCTCTAGTTAAGTTCCCGAGCGGCGCAAACATCGCTGCGCCCGGGCGTTAGCGGCTTTGCGCCCCATTAGCGCCCTCTTAAGGCGCTAACGGGAGGTGCAACCAACTGAATTTTTACCCCTAGAGGTTTAAATGCGTGGCTCAAAGAATGGTGTGGGAGGAAGGGGTTTCAGTTCATGGGGCACTGGTACCAGTACTGGGGAAAGAGGGAAATGTTCCATTTAAACCGGGCTGGGACCAGTGTCCTGGCGAACCGAATACCTAGGCCAGTAGACAGGGCTTTAAACTAATGAAGGGGGGGTGGGAGGATTCAGGAAAGAGAAAATTTAAAAGCAGAGTAGAGTTTTGGGTAAAAATAAGCAGAGTGAGTCACGAAGGAACAGAGAGAGTAACGAAGATAATAAGGCATCAGTGACTAAGGTGACATCAGGGGGAAATAGGAATAAGTCAAATCTAAAGGCACTATATCTGAATGCGTGAAGCATTCGCAACAAAATAGATGAATTAATTGCGCAGATAGAAATTAATAGGTTTGATCTAATAGCCATAATGGAGACGTGGTTGCACCGTGGCCAAGGTTGGGAACTAAATATTCCAGGGTACTTAAATTTTAGAACAGATAGGCAAAATGGAAAAGGAGTAGGGGTAACCCTGATAATAAAGGATGGGATAAAGACAGAAAGAAAGACTTGCATTTCTATAGCGCCTTTCACAACCAACGGACGTCTCAAAGCGCTTTACAGCCAATTAAGTACTTTTGCAGTGTAGTCACTGTTGTAATGTGGGAAACGCGGCAGCCAATTTGCACACAGCAAGCTCCCACAAACAGCAATGTGATAATGACCAGATAATCTGTTTTTGTTAGGTTGGTTGAGGGATAAATATTGGCCAGGACACCGGGGATAACTCCCCTGCTCTTCTTCGAAATAGTGCCATGGGATCTTTTATGTACACCTGAGAGAGCAGACGGGACCTCGGTTTAACGTCTCATCCAAAAGACGGCATCTCCAACAGTGCAGTACTCGTTCAGCACTGCACTGGAGTGTCAGCCCAGCTTTATGTGCTCAAGTCCCTGGCGTGGGACTTGAACCCACAACCTTCTGACTCAGAGGTGAGTGTGCTACCAACTGAGCCACAGCTGACAGTAGAGAGAAAGGATCTTAGCTCCGAAAATCAAGAAGTAGAATCAGTTTGGGTGGAGCTAAGAAATAGCAAGGGGCAGAAAACATTGGTGGGAGTTGTTTATAGGCCCCCAAACAGTAGTTGTAATGTAGGGCAGAGTATAAATCAGGAAATTAGAGGTGCATGTAACAAGGGTAATACAGTAATCATGGGGGACTTTAATCTACATATAGACTGGGCAAACCAAATTTGCAATAATAGTGTGGAGGACAAATTCATGGAATGTATGCAAGATAGTTTTCTAGATCAGTATGTTGAGAAACCAACTAGGGAACAGGCTATTATAGATCTAGTATTGTGCAACGAGAAACGGTTAATTAATAACCTTGTAGGAAAGGGGCCTTTAGGGAAGAGTGACCATAATATGATAGAATTTTATATTGAGTTTGAAAGTGATTTAGTTAAATCCGAAACTAGAGTCTTAAATCTAAACAAAGCAAACTATGTAGGTATGAGGGGCGTGTTGGCTAAGGCACATTGGGAAACTACATTAAAAGTTATGATGGTAGAGAAGCAATGGCTAGCATTTAAAGAATCAATACATAATTTACAACAAATATACATTCCTTTAATAACAACAGAAAACGCTGGAAAAACTCAGCAGGCCAGGCAGCATCCGTGGAGAGAGAAAGAGAGTTAACGTTTCAGGTCGATGACCTTTCGTCAGAACTGTGAAGAGCCGGAAATCAAATAGATTTAAGGCCAGAGTAAAGCTGGGAAAAGGGGGGAGGGGATAAAAGAACAAAGGGGGAGATGAAGAGACATTAAGAGACATTAAGAGATATGCAAGGCTAGAGGTGGTGTTAATGTGACAGATTAAGGCTGAAAGAAGTGTGAAATCCACTGGCAGAATGAAGGACAGCTGCCAGCTTCTAGGAGGAAAAGAAAGGTGGGGGGGGGCAAATAAAAGGGTGGAAAAAATAAAATATAAATGTGATTGGAGCTGAGGTTATGATCTAAAATTGTTGAACTCGATATTGAGTCCAGAGGGCTGTAGCGTGCCTAAACGAAAGATGAGGTGCTGTTCCTCGAGCTTACGCTGCGCTTCCGTGGAACAGTGTAATAGGCCGAGGACGGTGAGGTCAGAGTGGGAGTGAAGCGGTGAATTAAAGTGACAGGCCACCGGGAGCTCGGGGTCCCCCTTACGGACTGAACGGAGGTGTTCCGCAAAGCGGTCACCCAATCTGCGTTTGGTCTCCCCAATGTAGAGGAGACCACATCGTGAGCAGCGAATACAGTATACTAAATTGCAGGAAGTACAAGTAAATCGCTGTTTCACCTGGAAGGGGTGTTTGGGGCCCTGGACAGTGGGAAGAGGGGAGGTGTAAGGGCATGTGTTGCATCTCCTGCGCGTGCACGGGAAGGTGCCGGGCGAAGGGGAAGGGGTGCTGGGGGTGGTAGAGGAGTGGGCTAGGGTGTCGCGGAGGGAGCGGTCCCTGCGGAATGCTGAAAGGGGAGGTGAGGGGAAGATGTGTTTGGTGGTGGGATCACGCTGGAGGTGGCGGAAATGGCGGAGGATGATCCGTTGAATGTGGAGGCTGGTGGGGTGAAAGGTGAGGACAAGGGGAACCCTATCGTGGTTCCGGGAGGGAGGGGCAGGGGTGAGGGCAGAAGTGCGGGAGATAGAACGGACACGGTCGAGGGCCGTGTCGACCACGGTAGAGGGGAATCCTCGGTTGAGGAAAAAGGAAGACATGTCGGAAGCACTGGTATGGAAGGTGGCATCATCAGAGCAGATGCGGCGGAGACGGAGAAACTGGGAGAATGGAATAGAGTCCTTACAGGAGGCGGGGTGGGAGGAAGTGTAGTCCAGGTAGCTGTGGGAGTCAGTGGGCTTGTAGTGAATGTTAGTCAATAACCTATCCCCAGAGATGGAGATGGAGAAGTCGAGGAAGGGAAGGGAAGAGTCGGAGATGGACCATGTGAAGGTGAGGGAAGGGTGGAAATTGGAAGCATAGTGAATGAAATGTTCTAGTTCAGGGCGAGAGCAGGAGACGGCACCGATACAGTCATCAATGTACTGGAAAAAGAGGTGAGGGAGGGGACCCGAGTAGGACTGGAACAAAGAGTGTTCCACATATCCCACGAAAAGGCAGGCATAGCTAGGACCCATGCGGGTACCCATAGCAACACCTTTAATTTGGAGGAAATGGGTAGAGTCAAAGGAGAAGTTGTTCAATGTGAGAACAAGTTCAGCCAGGCGGAGGAGGGTGGTGGTGGATGGGGAACGCCAACTCTCTGACACCTCCTCCTACCTCCACCTGGACCATGACCCCACTACTGAACATCAAGCCACCGTGTCCAAGACCATCACTGACCTCATCTCCTCTGGAGATCTTCCCCCCACGGCCGCCAACCTCATAGTTCCCCAACCGCGCACAGCCCGCTTCTACCTCCATCCCAAGATCCACAAACAGGACTGCCCCGGTAGACCCATCGTTTCAGCCTGTTCTTGCCCCACGGAACTTATCTCTTCCTATCTCGACTCTATTTTTTCTCCCCTTGTCCAGTCTCTTCCCACCTACATCCGCGACTCTTCCGATGCCCTCCGCCATTTTAACAGTTTCCAGTTTCCCGGCCCCAACCGTCTCCTCTTCACTATGGACGTACAATCCCTCTACACCTCCATTCCCCACCAGGATGGCCTGAGGGCGCTCCGCTTCTTCCTTGAACAGAGGCCCAACCAGTCCCCATCCACCACCACCCTCCTCCGCCTGGCTGAACTTGTTCTCACATTGAACAACTTCTCCTTTGACTCTACCCATTTCCTCCAAATTAAAGGTGTTGCTATGGGTACCCGCATGGGTCCTAGCTATGCCTGCCTTTTCGTGGGATATGTGAAACACTCTTTGTTCCAGTCCTACTCGGGTCCCCTCCCTCACCTCTTTTTCCGGTACATTGATGACTGTATCGGTGCCGTCTCCTGCTCTCGCCCTGAACTAGAACATTTCATTCACTATGCTTCCAATTTCCACCCTTCCCTCACCTTCACATGGTCCATCTCCGACTCTTCCCTTCCCTTCCTCGACTTCTCCATCTCCATCTCTGGGGATAGGTTATTGACTAACATTCACTACAAGCCCACTGACTCCCACAGCTACCTGGACTACACTTCCTCCCACCACGCCTCCTGTAAGGACTCTATTCCATTCTCCCAGTTTCTCCGTCTCCGCCGCATCTGCTCTGATGATGCCAACTTCCATACCAGTGCTTCCGACATGTCTTCCTTTTTCCTCAACCGAGGATTCCCCTCTACCGTGGTCGACACGGCCCTCGACCGTGTCCGTTCTATCTCCCGCACTTCTGCCCTCACCCCTGCCCCTCCCTCCCGGAACCACGATAGGGTTCCCCTTGTCCTCACCTTTCACCCCACCAGCCTCCACATTCAACGGATCATCCTCCGCCATTTCCGCCACCTCCAGCGTGATCCCACCACCAAACACATCTTCCCCTCACCTCCCCTTTCAGCATTCCGCAGGGACCGCTCCCTCCACGACACCCTAGTCCACTCCTCTACCACCCCCAGCACCCCTTCCCCTTCGCCCGGCACCTTCCCGTGCACGCGCAGGAGATGCAACACATGCCCTTACACCTCCCCTCTTCCCACTGTCCAGGGCCCCAAACACCCCTTCCAGGTGAAACAGCGATTTACTTGTACTTCCTGCAATTTAGTATACTGTATTCGCTGCTCACGATGTGGTCTCCTCTACATTGGGGAGACCAAACGCAGATTGGGTGACCGCTTTGCGGAACACCTCCGTTCAGTCCGTAAGGGGGACCCCGAGCTCCCGGTGGCCTGTCACTTTAATTCACCGCTTCACTCCCACTCTGACCTCACCGTCCTCGGCCTATTACACTGTTCCACGGAAGCGCAGCGTAAGCTCGAGGAACAGCACCTCATCTTTCGTTTAGGCACGCTACAGCCCTCTGGACTCAATATCGAGTTCAACAATTTTAGATCATAACCTCAGCTCCAATCACATTTATATTTTATTTTTTCCACCCTTTTATTTGCCCCCCCCCCCACCTTTTTTTTCCTCCTAGAAGCTAGCAGCTGTCCTTCATTCTGCCAGTGGATTTCACACTTCTTTCAGCCTTAATCTGTCACATTAACACCACCTCTAGCCTTGCATATCTCTTAATGTCTCTTAATGTCTCTTCATCTCCCCCTTTGTTCTTTTATCCCCTCCCCCCTTTTCCCAGCTTTACTCTGGCCTTAAATCTATTTGATTTCCGGCTCTTCACAGTTCTAACGAAAGGTCATCGACCTGATACGTTAACTCTCTTTCTCTCTCCACGGATGCTGCCTGGCCTGCTGAGTTTTTCCAGCGTTTTCTGTTGTTATTTCAGATTTCCAGCATCCGCAGTATTTTGCTATCGTACATTCCTTTAAGGTAGCTCGAACCGAAAAATCGTGGCCTTTGTGTCTGTCTTCACGAAAGAAGACGTAAAAAAATTCCCGGAAATAGTGGAGAACGAAGGGTCCAACGAGAATGAGGAACTGAAAGAAATTAGTATTAGTAAAAAAATAGTACTGGAGAAATTAATGGGACTGAAAGCCAATAAATCCTCTGGACCTGATGGCCTACATCCTAGAGTTTTGAAAGAGGTGGCTATAGAGATAGTGGATGCATTGGTTGTCATTTTCCAAAATTCCATAGATTCTAGAATGGTTTCCATGGATTGGAAGGTAGCAAATGTAACCCCACTATTTAAGAAAGGAGGGAGAGAGAAAACATGGAACTACAGACCAGTTAGCCTGACATCAGTAGTAGGGAAAATGCTAGAATCTATTATTAAGGATGTGGTAACAGGGCACTTAGAAAATAATAATAGGATTGGGCAGAGTCAACACGGATTTATGAAAGGGAAATTATGTTTGATGAATCTGTTAGAGTTTTTTGAGGTTGTAACTAGCAGAATAGATAAGGGGGAACCAGTGGATGTGGTGTATTTGGATTTTCAGAAGGCATTTGATAAGGTGCCACACAAGAGGTTATTAAACAAAATTAGGGCTCATGGGATTGGGGGTAATATACTAGCATGGATTGAGGATTGGTTAACGGACAGAACACAGAGAGTAGGAATAAACGCGTCATTTTTGGGTTGGCAGGCTGTAACTAGTGGGGTACCGCAAGGATCAGTGCTTGGGCCTCAGCTATTCACAATCTATATCAATGTTTTGGATGAGGATGCTGATGATACAAAGCTGGGTGGGAATGTAAGTTGTGAGGAGGATGCAAAGAGGCTTCAAGGGGATATAGACAAGCTAAGTGAGTGGGCAAGAACATGGCAAATGGAATATAATGTGGAGAAATGAAAAGCTATCCATTTTGGTAGGAAAAATAGAGAAGCAGAGTATTTTTTTAATGGTGAGAGTTTGGAAAATGTTGGTGTTCAGAGGGACCTGGGTGTTCTTGTACACGAATCACTGAAAGTTAACATGCAGGTACAGCAAGCAATTAGGAAAGCAAATGGTATGTTGGCCTTTATTACAAGAGGATTTGAGTATAAGAGTAAAGACGTCTTACTGCAATTATATAGGGCCCTGATGAAACCACACCTGGTGTATTATGTACAGTTTTGGTCTCCTTACCTAAGGAAGGATATACTTGTCATAGAGGGAGTGCAACAAAAATTCACCAGACTGGTTCCTGGGTTGGGGGGTTATGCTTAGAGGAGAGATTGAGTAGACTCAGCCTATATTCGAGAGTTTGGAAGAATGAGAGGTGATCTCATTGAAACATGCAAAATTCTTACAGGGCTGGACAGGGTAGATGCAGGGAGGATGTTTCCCCTGGCTGGAGAGTCTAGAATCAGGGGTCACAGTCTCAGACTAAGGGGTCAGCCATTTAGGACTGAGATGAGGAGAAATTTCTTCTCTCAGAGGGTGGTGAATCTTTGGAATTCTCTACACCAGAGTGCTGTGGAGTGTCAGTCGTTGAGTATATTCAAGACAGAGAGATCGATAGATTTTTAGATATTAAGGGAATCAAGGGATATGAGGATAGCGCAGGGAAGTGGAGTTGAGGTAGAAGATCAGCCATGATGTTATTGAATGCAGCATGCTCGAGGGGCCGAATAGCCTACACCTGCTTCTACTTCTTACGTTCTTAAATGAGGATATACATGTCCAGTTTTCATCCTTTTTTACTAAGTTATTTTCTGACTTTACCTTACTCCCTTAGCCTAAGTATGTATTTTTTTCAGTTTCGTTGTGTAGATATGACCCTAACTGGTCTTTCTTTATATTGCTGTCAATAATTTATTATTCAAGTAAAGAGAAAGTTCATTGTGTTGAATGTGGTACTTCGTGTGACTCCATAATAACATTTAACTTGGCTTTAGATGACAGGTCTTTGCAGCATGTTATTGCATTGAATAAAAATGGAACTTTTTGTTTCAATAAATTAATCTCTTAGTGGGTGTGTGCATAATGAATCAATTTTCATTCTGTGCATGATCAACCTACACCCCACATTCCTGTTACAGTTGACGTTAAAATTAATGAGCATGATTATATTTCAACTGAGAATAGAATGTACTAATAACATTGTTTATGTCAAAATAATGAAATGCCATAGATATTTTCTCATACTATGGTATTTGTTAATAAAGAACATAAGAAGGCAGATGAAAAAAAAATGAATCCACCTCACTTACCCCTAATATTTAGGTCGCTGTTCAGGACTCATAGGGACCATTTTTATCTTCATTTTGCAAAATTCCAGTTGGTACTGAAACTGTCTCCACTACCTGCACATGAGATCAATGCTCCCAAATCATAGTTCTTTTGAAGACTGGACCCCCAGGGTCTGGGTCCCTAGGCTCATCAGCATTCTCCTTCTCTTCCACTCCCAGGCCCTCATCCTAACTAGTGTTCAGTGACAACTCTTCTGACTGTCTAACTAATTCCTCGCAAATGGGTGCCTCTGTGCTGATGCTGGCACAGTTAAGATGCCAGGACAAAGTTGTTGAGGACATGACAGCAACTGTGGATCTCACTCTGGAGTGCCCACTGGAATGGCTGACCTCTTCCTCCAAGACATCTCCTATGATGTGAAAGACAGAAGAGCTTATTTAGCTGTGCATAACATGACACTTGCCCTTGAGGAAATAGTGGGTGAGTGTAAAGGAATTACAATACTTTGAGAAAGGACATGAAACTGAAACTACATATGTTGAGCCTTGCCCAGCCTTTGCCAACATTCTCTTGCCATCTCACTTCCAGACTTGCCCTCTCCTACAGGCTCTCCTGTCCATCTGCATATTAAGCCTCCTTTTCCTGTTGATTTGGGTTTTCAGTGATAGTTGTCTTCTACTGGTTATCCTTCTGTGGCACTGGTTGTACTCTTTTACACTTTGGAGGGAGGGGAGAGAAGACAATGTTACAGAACTGTGACTGTCATGGATCCCTTGATGATGAGAGGTGAAGATGCCTTGGCCCTCTATGTGAAGTGTGCATGAAAAATCTTTGTGGCAGGCAAAGTGAGTTGAGAGAGTGGCTTTGAGTAAAGAAGTACTTGAGAGTTTGGAAAGGTAACCCTTTGCTGAAGTGAGTTTCTCTAACACCCTGGTGCTGAGTGAAATAGATAAAGAGGTGAGTGAAGCTGTCTGAGTGGTAGACAACATGTAATGGCACCAGAGCCTGACTTTGGTCACCTTTGTGAGGTTATTGAATCTCTTTCAGTTCTTGGGTGGTGGAGGTTGCATTGACTGCCTCTGCCACGTCCCACCAGAGAACTTGCACCACTCTCTTATGGGGTTTCATGTCTTCAGTGCCCATCAGACGGTCCCTCATGGCTCTCAATTCTACCAGCAATACCTTCACAGATGCATAGGAAAATCTGGGGGTCCTTCCAGCTACTGACACGCCAAGGCTGCTGCTCCTTCTGCCATCTTGCTGATACGTGATGTTGTCCTTAAACTGGCTGCAGCCTTTTAAAGGCTGCACTAGAATTGTATTTCCCTCCTTCCCAGAGGTGGTAAGCCATTGAGGGTCAGTTTTCTGTTCTCCACACTTCCCTGAATGGTTACTGAGGGAGGAAATTGTGGCATAAGAACATAAGAAATAGGAGCAGGAGTAGGCCAATTGGCCCCTCGAGCCTGCTCCGCCATTCAATAAGATCATGGCTGATCTGATCCTAACCGCCAATCTACTATCACAGAACCATCTCCTGAACCTAACAGAATTGGACAAACGAAATAGGAGCAGGATCAGGCTACATGGCCCCTGGGCCCGCTGCGCTACCCACAGGGCCATGACCAATCCGAACCTAGACTCATGTCCAAATTCCTGCCCGCTCCCCGTAACCCTTAATTCCCTTTACTTCTAGGAAACTGTCTATTTCTGTTTTAAATTTATGTAATGATGTAGCTTTTTGGGGCAGCATATTCCATGGACCTACCACCCTCTGAGTGAAATAGTTCCTTCTCATCTCAGTTTTGAAAGAGCAGCCCCTTATTCTAAGACTATGCCCCCTAGTTCTAGTTTCACCCATCATCGGGAACATCCTCCCCGCATCCACCCGATCCAACCCCTTCACAATCTTATATGTTTCAATAAGATCGCCTCTCATTCTTCTGAACTCCAATGAGTAGAGTCCCAATCTACCCAACCTCTCCTCATATGTCCATCCCCTCATCCCCGGGATTAACCGAGTGAACCTTCTTTGTACTGACTCGAGAGCAAGTATGTCTTTTCTTAAGTATGGACACCAAAACTGTATGCAGTATTCCAGGTGCGGTCTCACCAATACCTTGTACAACTGAAGCAATACCTCCCTATTTTTATATTCTATCCCCCTAGCAATGAAAGCCAACATTCCATTGGCCTTCTTAATCACTTGCTGCACCTGCATACTAACCTTTTGAGTTTCGTGCACCAGGACCCCCAGATCCCTTTGTACTTCAGTACTTTCCAATTTCTTACCATTAAGATAATAACTTGCTCTACTATTTTTCCTGCCAAAGTGCATAACCTCACACTTTCCAGTATTGTATTCCATCTGCCAAATCTCTGCCCACTTACTTAGCCTGTCTATGTCCCCTTGCAGATTTTTTATGTCCTCCTCACTCACTACTTTCCCTCCCATCTTAGTATCATCATGTTAGCGGCAGTTTCACATTGGCAAGTGTTAGGACCAACACGCTGCTAACCCACCAATGGGAGGAGAATCCAGCTCAATTGTCCCACACTAATCTTTACCATCCCATTTCAGCACCAGGAGCATGATGTCATCATCCCAAACAAAGATTAAATCTCGTATCAACTAAAATCATTCATACTCCAGTCCAAATAATTGTCGTATTGCTGATAACAGTTCAGAATATCATATAATTATATAACACAAATGGCTTAGGTTTTGCAGGACTGAGATGCATTCCTACATCGGCAAACTGTGGAACAACTATCATTTGGTTATATGAGGGTAAATGTCAGTCTTGAAACTCCTCAGCCCTTCATATAATTTAACAATTCAAACTTTGCAGCATATGCTCACGTTACAATTTATGGATTCAAAAATCTGTGGCCTTGAAATTACAATGTTGGATACTTTATGAACATTTTATCCTGAAAATCCTTTGTCTGCTGTTTCAGTAGTGACGGTAAGTCCTTTTAAAATAAATGAATTAACACCTGACTAAAATAGTGGACAAAATAATTTCAGACATACAATAACAACTTGCATTTATATAACACCTTTTAATGTAGGACTGTTTCAAGTGCTTTACAAAGGGAGAGGGGAGAGAAAAAAATAGATAATGGAATGGACACCAAGCTATGGATGGAGAGATTATGGGTGATGACTGAAAGCTTGGTGGAAAAGATGAGTTCTGAGAATTTTTGAAAGGCAGAGAGAGAAGAGAAGTGGATCGCTGTAGGGAGGGGGTTCCACACGGTGTACATGAAAAGTGTTCATACACTATTATCCCTCAGCGTAATTTCAGGGCCTCTATGTAGATTAAAAAAGACATTTTGAGTGTTGTTTCCTGATTTCCACCAGACTTTACATATAATTCAGTGTTTTCTGCTTGTGCTCTCTCCAGTTCATGATTTTTGGTTTATTCATTTTCTTGAACAAGAAAATCGCAAGCTGGTAAGCACAGAAGTGGAAAGGCCCAGCCATGAACTGTAACATCCAATCTTAGGCTCCCCTGCTGCTTCATGTGGGTAACTTATCCATAAGAAGCAATTGGTCTCAGGTTCAGTTCTCTGTATTGGACTGACAATTCCCTTTTGAAGTGGAGAAACCAGATAATCAAAATCCAGGAAATTCTGGTTACTCTTGTTCGGGACATAAAACACTTTTTCAATCAGAAGGTAATTTGAAAATTCCACAAGAGGAGACAGCAGTCTCAACGAAACAACCATTCAGTATCGGTCAGTTTCTTTAAAGAAAGGAGAAATGCTATGTATGTATAAAAAGTTATTTACAAAGGATTAACTTAGTTAGAGTTCTCGGAAGTATAATTGAACTTCAGCAGGGGGCACAAAATGGGCAGTAGCAGTTCGGCCACCCTTTATATGACCCGCCCAATTCTATTGATTTCAATGCAAAGGAAAATCAGGCGGGGTGCATAACAGGCAGCTGATCTGTTAAACCCCCGTCGAAGTTGGATTTTACCCCAAGTTCTTTTCATGATTTTGCCCACTCGAGGAGTTAGGTGGAAGGTTATCTACTACAAAACATATAATTATATTAACTGATTCTTTCTTATGTGCTTGTTCATTTTAAATTTAAAATGTGATCTGCGCTTCGAAGACGAGTGAGATCTTACGAAAGGTATAAAATAAGTCCAGCAGCTAAAAGCAATTGCTCGACAAGACTTGTTTGTTTCCTGGGCACGTTACTGAATACTTAATTAGATCTCATGGTAAGAACAGGTAGTCTTGAAGATAAGGGGGATTGGGAATCATCCATGAGAGTAATCTAAGATACAGTAACCAAAATAATTTGGGATAATAAAGATAGGAAAGATTTTTTTAAATGACAATAACCCATCATAATCTAGAAGACTGTTATCAGATCGCCCCTTAACCTTTACAACCCTAATGGAAAAAAGCCTTAATCATGGAGGAAAAGATTAGGAGGGATTACCCAAAATATGAATGGACAGATTCGGGGTGGTGACCAATGTTCCCGTTAAGCTGCGTAGCCGTGTGGCCGCACGGCGGTCTGGAGGTCCCGCGCACCAAAAGGTCTCCGGTTCAGGTCACATGTTGTGCTGTTAGATGACATTAGCCATTATAGTAGTACAAATGTTATACTTAGCTACAGTTACTTTGTTCATAACTAATCCATCATCCCTGATAACATAAATGTAGCTTCCGATAGCAAAGTAACTTGTCAATATCAGATGAGTTTGCTTGAATATTTTAACATAGTTAACCCAAAGTGACCCAGTAACCTGCTGCAAATGGGAGGTAATAGACATGACTGAGAACTAACAGTCATGATCAAGAAGGACTACCTAGAATGGTGCTAATATAAAAGCAGAAAATGCTGGAAATACTCAGCAGGCCAGGCAGCATCTGTGGAGAGAGAAACCGAGTTAACGTTTCAGGTCGATGATCATTCATCAGAACTGGAAAAAGTTAGAGATGTAACAGGTTTTAAGCAAGTGCAGAGGTAGGGATCGGGGGAAGGGGGGGATAGAACAAAAGGGAAGGTCTGTGATAGGGTGGAAGACAGGCGAGATTAAATGACAAAAGGTACGATTGTACAAGGCAAAAGGAGATGGTAATGGGACAAGTGAAGAAACAAAAGATGAGTCTAGAAGAGGTGTAAATGGGAATGGCAGAATCATCAACAGCTGCCATCCAAAAAAAAACCTAGAATGGTGCAGCTGAGATAGATTAAAGATTGATATTAATTATTCATAATATACAATGTAGTCAGTCAGTTCTCACAAACTTTCTGAAAGAAGAAAGACTTGCATTTATATAGCGCCTTTCACAACCTCAGGACGTTCCAAAGGGCTTTACAGTCAATGATCGTACTTTTTTTTGGAAGTGTAGTCACTGTTGTGATGTAGGAAACACGGCAGCCAATTTGCACACAGCAAGCTCCCGCAAACAGCAATGAGATAATGACCAGATAATCTGTTTTAGTGATGTTGGTTGAGGGATAAATATTGGCCAGGACACCAGGAAGAACTCCCCAGCTTTTCTTCAGAATAGAGCCATGGGATTTTTTACGTCCACCTGAGAGGGCAGACAGGGCCTCGGTTTAGCCTCTTATTCTGTAGGCAAGATACTCAGCATTCAGGTAAGCCCTGCATAAGGCCTTAAAACTGTGCTGCTGTCTAAAATACACAGCACAGAATATTTGTTAATTCAATGCACCTTTATCATCTTCTTACAGGAAAAAGTCCACCTTCAAAAGAATGCTGCTATATGCACCAAAACAGTTAAGCAGCTCTTTTTTATCTATCCGGGTCTGCTCTCTGCCAACTCTCTCCAATGCCTTACCCACTTTTATAATGGACATTATTAGTGCTAGATGCAAACATGTACAGATTTGCATGTTAGCCTTTAATTGGTACTTAACAAGTTATTAGCAAGCCAGTGGAAATTAATGCTGGATCTGTGCATTAACATCAACCTGCGTTATACTGGTTCGGTCCTGGCATGAATTTTTAGGAGCATTAGGTAAAAATATGCTAATGTTCCTTTAATGCTTTCACACCAGATTACTACACGTTATTGCAGACTTGCAACTTGCATTAGCACTATTATAATTTGCATAGAATAATTTCACTCCCAAACTCGTACTGAATTAGCTGAGTCGATGATGGTACAATAAACTTGAGTTGTTTCAGAAGATGTGAAACTTCAAATCATGAACAAATTGTTAAATTAAAATGGAAAAAACTGCTCATTTCAAAAACATTAATGGAAGTTCCTGAGCGTGAAGGACACTGTGACATATCTGGGGGAGGGGTGGATAAGTTCACCTAGTGATGGATCATGAGCAGCCGCAGTCTCCTGAAGTTTGTTTGATTGCCTTATGAAACAGGGAAGAATTTCCCAGATTTTTTTCCTGAAATTGGACACCATTTTTTTTGCTTTCCCCGTTACTGGATTTTGGGAGGAAGATACATCAGGTTGCGCCATCTAGTGGATAGAGTGAGCCAGGATTACATTGTTCAAAATTATAACCGTGTAGATCAATTAGCAGAGCTGACTTTTCCAATGCTGGGAGAGCACTTTAGTATGCAGAGTAGGCAGATCGTGACGTCAGTCAGCGTGTAACGCTGATTTGACGCACAACTTGCCATTTTCAACGTCGCCGTTCCAATCAACGTCCTCTCCTAAATACGCACAGCTGAATGTGCGTTCAGCTGCACAAGAGACCCAATGCTATCTAAAGGGATACATGCAACTTGCAGGTAAGTTGATTATTTCTCTTGTACTGGTTCTTGTAGAGCTGATATGAATACTGATTTGCTGGAAGACCTTTCAAAAGTTGTTAAAGTGTCCAGGGAGTGCTGCTGGACGTTGGGAAGGCGTTGGCTGCTACTGGCAGGCCTCTGAGTACACCACTTGCTCCCAGTCATGGGGCCTCTAATTGCAGTCCCCCGCATGCTGCAGCATGGCAAGGAGATGGAGCAGAGGTAGCAAAGAAGAAAAGCTGCTCGCAGAGGGAGGAGGAGGCCTTACCCACCTAGGGTCTTCAGGGAGCACTTCTCATACCTGCACCTAATCCAGGAGCAGCGTGTTCGGCAGCTCCGCTAAACCAAGGAGGTGGTCACAGAACTCTGCCACCTCTTGGAACCAGACCTGCAGCCTCAGAGCAGGGAGACAACGGCTCTACCAGTTGGCCTCAAGGTGATCGCGGCCCTGAGTTTTTTCGCCAGCAGACCCTTCCAGTCTGGAACAGGCGACATAGCAAACATCTCGCAGTTCACCGTCCATCACTGCATCCGTCAGGTCACAGAGGCTCTGTACTCTGGGAGAAGGGACTCTATAACAGAAAGCAGCAGGAGGTGTACGCACGTGGCTTTGCCAGGATATCGGGCTTTCCCATGGTGCACACACGACTTCACACATGTGGCTTTGCGGGCACCGCATATCAATCCTGAGATGTACCGTAACCGGAAAGGGTGTCACTCACTTAACGTGCAGTTGGTGTGTGACCCCGCCCAGCACATCATGATGGTGAATGCCCAGTATACTGTCAGTCCATTGTGCCACCAATCTTCCAGCCACCATGTCGAATCAGAGGGTGGCTGCTAGGTGACAAGGGCTATCCGCTCTGCACCTGGCTGATGACTCCCCTTTGCAACCCTACCACTCGTGGCCAGCAATCATATAATCACAGCCATGCTGCCACAAGGAACGTCATTGAGCAAACTATCGGGGTGCTCAAGAACAGTTCCGCTGCCTTGAGCACTCAGGAGGAGCCCTCCAGTACTCACCGGAGTGGGTGTCCCAATTTGTGGTGGTCTGCTGCATCCTCCACAACTTGGCCATCATGAGGACGCAGACCTTGCCACCACAGGTTCCGCAACCACCTCTGGAGGAGGAGGAAGGGAGGAGGCAGCCTTTAAATCCCTGTTCTGACCGGGCTGTCCATGAGTGCATCATCAGACTCCAGTTGCCCTTCTTCTGAAGGCTGCCCTATCGAAGTCCTCATCTGAGTCCCCTGCAGCAGAATTCGTGTGTGACCTCGCCCTCTGGGGAGCAGGCACCTCGCTGCAGACCACTCATACCCGGTGACTCGCCATGTGCAGGTCCCGCCTCCAAAGTACCCTCTAAAGTTCTCGCAGTGCCATTTTCTGAGCTGGTGCCTGGGAGTGCCAGATCGAGTGATGGTGTCTCTCCTTCTCTATCACTCTCCTCCTCTAGTTCTTCATGCACAGGCTGGGCTGGTTGGAGTTCTTGGGTATCTGAAAGGAGAAAGGCACAAGTTCCGGATGTGGTGAGGGGAGCGGGGGAAAGCAAGATGTGCATGTTTACATCATCAGCAGCTTGTAAGTGAGAAGAGATTGTGGAATGAGGGAGCAGTGGGATGTGAGAAAAAGGATTGGTATGAACATATCGCCATAATCAATACTTTCATCCTCGCCGCTCGCCACGGATTCAGTGACGGCCCCACCAATTATAGCCAGAACTGTCTCCTCCGGCTGGGTCAGGTTCTGCAGCAGTGCCTGGCCGCCGCCTGTTAGCTGCTGCTGGCACCAGTTATGCACCACCTTGGCCTGCAAGAGAACGGGAATTGTGTCAGTGAGTGTGCTGCAATGTGTTTGGGTGATGTGCCTGTCATGGTTGAATAGTTGGCATTGTGTGCCAGGTGTGAGATGTGGGTGTGAGGCTTGCAGCAGTGGGAAGTGTGTGAGGGAGAGGTGAGCTTATTTTTGTTAAGTATGAGACGTGATGGTTAGAGATTGTTGTTAGGTGAGTAATGGGGGTGTGGTGCATTGAGCAGTGTGTGAGGCTAGTGGTGCAGATGGTGGGATATGGCATTTGAAGATGCATTCACTGACCTTGCTCACTCGTGTGATGTCATTAAATTTCTTCTGGCACTGCATCCAGGTCCTGGGGGAAAGACTAGTGGCACTGACTGCTTCAGCAATCTGGAGGGCCTCCTTGCCCCCTGCGGGTAAAGGACCAGCCTCCTCCCATCGACCCCCTGCACTAAGGCCTCCAAGGCTGCGTTCAAGAATCGAGGTGCCCATTCTCTGCCCTGTTGTGACATTGGTACCTTCCCCTTTCCTTAGCTCCACTAAGAATGAGGTGCTTCTTTCAGAAGTGCAGACAGCCTTTCACTTTGCAGGCAACCTTTAAATAGAGATCAGACTTCCCATGATATTGGGCCCCTTGGTTGAGCGCTGAGCCAACCAGCAGCTCATTCAGCGCTGGGCTCAGCGCTCCAATCATGTTAATGAGCAGGCAGCACGAATCTCACGTACTGCCTGCATTACTTCCACCTTGCGGGGGGCAGATCGTGCATCGCAATCCCCGCGCCCTATTTTAGGCCTTATTGAATTTAGCCCCCTAGTCTACTCTGGTTGAACAGTTTCCCAGATAGTTGGAAATTTATGTGAACACTCATGTCTAAGCCTCCTGTTGCATCATTCAGCATAACCATGAAGAAGGATTCAAAAAACTTGGGTGAAAGCACACAGCACGGAAAATGTGTAATACAGCTCTCTATCAATCAACAACAACTTGCATTTATATAGCACCTTTAACATAGTAAAACATCAAAGGCTCATCACAGGAGCATTATCAAACAAGATTTAACACCAATTCTATAATAGACCTGACACGTAAACTAAAAAATCACTCTGGGCACTCAGATAGTACATCCCATGTGCCCATTCCATATGGAAGCTGTTGGGTCATGTCAATGAAAACTGTAGGAGGTTATTATGCTACACCCCTCCACATTTCTCCCGAATCTGCTGAGTAATGAAAACCAAGTCAATCGTACTACGGTTTACTCTGGAGCCCCCATTGTAGCTATGGGAGGACTAAATCAATGACACTTTCAAGCAGGTGATTGAGCAGCTCTCTTGTGAATATTTGCCAAGCTTTTAAGAAAAGAAAAAATCCATGATAATTACCGCAGTTGTTCTCCCTTCTGCTTATTAACTGTTGGATCCTTTAGGTCTTTTGGGATGGTACCGTCTCTCTAGATGGTTTTGAAGAGTCTCTGTAGCACATCAGTTAAGAGCCATACAGTCACACTTAGAAATTTCTACAGGCAGCCTATCCGTTCCTGGAGCTTCATTGGTCACCATTCCCTTGATGACTTCAATAACTAAGGCAGTATGTGGGATCACATCTATATTATATTGTGGCCACTGTGTGACACTGTTGAGGGTTTCATTCGTAATAATGGATGGTCTATTCAAAGGTTCATCAAACTGCTTGTGGTACCTCAATATTTGGCAATGACAAGGGTGGTACCATATGCACTCTTCAGAGGTGCAGTATTTCATAGGACTACTTGGCTGAATCAAGGAAGTACTTTGCATCATTCTGGTCTATATAGGATTAAATTTCATCAGCCCTTTGGTCCCACCAATGCTCTTTCATTTTTTGCAACTTCGCTTGAACTAAAGCACTAATATTTTTGTAGTTTGCTTTCTTTGCAGCAGAGTAGGGGTCAGAGAGGTTGTTGTATGCCAATTGCTTTTCTTCAAGCAGTATTCTGATTGAGTGATCGTTCTCACTGAAGCAACGCTGTTGCCAGTACTTGACAAAGTTAGTTGACTCAGCAGCAGCTTTTTATACCATAAAATAGGATAAATTTTTGTCTTCACCATATGAGCAATAATATGGCGGGCAGATCACCTGGCCCCTATAGAACCCGCGTGATTGTCATTCCATTGATTTCAATGCAGGTCCTATAACAGGCAGGCAATCCACTCTGCCAGATTACTGTCTGGGCAGTGAAGCCAAAATCTACCCCGATGTCTTCCACTCACTCTCAGCATCATCTGCAGATACTACATTCTTCCACATTACATGAAGCCTAAGGATTCTAACAGGCCTTACAAGTCACTCTCATTTCTGAATAATCACAATTGCTACAACTCGAGGTTTCTTCCAACATTCTTTACTTGTCTTCAAACCAAAAAGGCAGTTTCCATAAGCTCACCTGTGTCTCCTATGAACTGAAACTTGCAATATTATTCATTTTGTAAATTGGATAGCATGGTTCAGGACTAACAATTGCCCTTTTTACCACAGTATGATGCACCAAAGATGATGTTAAAAATGCACACACTGACCTGAGTGAAGAAGGAAAATGGCAGCTGAAAACAGTGTGAAGAAATTATTTGAACAATTCATATGGTTGGTTTTGTGGTACTTACTGGTTAAAGCACAGTAGCTTTGAAAAAAAAATGAGGGGTTTGATTACTTATCTTAGTTTTAGTTTACTGCTGGTTTCTGGCTGCCAATTGGTCCTTTTCGCAACTTTTGGGTAATAGAAATCTATAGGCCTATAATCCCCACGCTAACACTGGGATTGTGCTCTCCATAAGCCTCCACTACAGACCCCAGCAAATTTTCCAGGGTCAGGGCAAGGGTACGGTAATGTAATGGTTATGTTACTGAACTATTACTCCAGAGACCTGGGCTAATACTTCAATGAGTTCAAATTTTACTATTTCTGTTTGACAAACAATGTTTTTTAAATCTCAGGATAAGGGGGCGGCCATTTAGGACTGAAATGAGAAATTTCTTCACTCAGAGGGTCGTGAATCTTTGGAATTCTCTACCCCAGAGGGCTGTGGCTGCTCAGTCGTTGAGTATATTCAAGGCTGAGATCGATAGATTTTTGGACTCTAAGGGAATCAAGGGATATGGAGATCAGGTGGGAAAGTGGAGTTGAGGTCGAGGATCAACCATGATCTTATTGAATGGCAGAGCAGGCTCGAGGGGCCGTATGGCCTACTCCTGCTCCTATTTTTTATGTTCTTAATAAGGCTTCCAATGATGGGTACAGTAGTGTAGTGATTATGTTACTGGACAAGTAATCCAGAGAATGTGAGTTCAAATCCCATCATGTCAGTTTAGGAATTTGAATTCAGCTTAAATCTGGAAATAAAATGGTTGATTCTTAACTGCCTTCTGAAGTAGCTGAGCAGACCACTCAGTTGTATAAGAACAACTAGGGATGGGCAATAAATGCCGGCTTTGCCGGCACTTCCCACATCATGAGAATTAATTTTTTTAATCTGCACCACTTGGTGTGTCTAGGTTTCTCACCATACTGGGTAGGCCTGAAAGTTCACTTGCTGAACGCTCTTGTTTGAATGTGGGTGAAGATTAAAAAAGAAAACTGAAAGGAAGTGTTAACGGTGGGCATCCTGTGGCAAATTAGTATTTATTTGCAAACTTGAAAATCTCTTCTCTTGTTCCATGATTCTGGCTGCTGCTGAATTCTTGCTGCATTAGTTTTACCTGTTTGAATTACTCAGACCTTGAAGCTTGTGGCTTGTTCTCCGTGTTGCTTTTGGTGGATTTAGGATTTAATTATTCCACTCCAAACCTCAAGCCCTGCTGACAATTTATGGTCTATTCAGCATGTGGACACCCTAGATTCACCCTGGTGCCATGGGCATCAACCACTGACATGTAAATCAAGACACCTCTCCCAACCCCATGAAATTTAGCACTTTCACCACATGCTATCCTCCCCTGCACATTTTCAGCCCTACTATCTACTTGCATGTTGTTTATGCCTTGAATATGATAATGGCCAAGATGGGAAACTATAGTTATGAGGAGAGATTTGAAATATTGGGACCATTTCCACTGAAGCAAAGAAGGCTAGGAGGTTTAATAGACATTTTTAAAATGATTAAGGACTTGGATAGAATAAATAGGTAAAGACTATTTCCACTCGTTGGGTAGGCAATGATGAGAGCTCATCAATTTAAAACTGTTTCGAAGAGAGTAAGGAGAGAGCTTAGGATAAATGTCTTTACACAGAGGGCTTTTTGGAAATCTTTGTCACAGACAGTGGTTGAGAGAGGGACCATTGCATTTTTTAAAGAGAAAATTGGATAAATCATTAAAGCAGAGGATGAAACGAAGTGGACATCCATGTTCTAACCCTTCATGTGGAAGAGGCAATGGAGATACCTGGCATGAATTATGAAGCAGTAGAGGATGGAGAAGTTGAAAGCTCTGCAATCGCCAGTCGCAGTGGGTTCATTCAGAGCAAATGAATGTGTTGCAATTGAAGCCATCTTCGTGTGCATCATATCTGTTGCTATTATTGTGTGGAGACCCCAAAAGGAGCAGGAAAGGAAATGAAGTTGGTTTCAATTGCAATACACTCGTCTGCAAAAACCTTAATTTTTATTTCCACAGAATGAACAAGATGTCAAGCACTGCAAGTGAGGTACTGAACACTCATTAGGCACGAAAGGAATTCCCACACTCCATCACTAGCATTCACCAGCCCAGAGAGAGACATCTGAGGTGAATTATACATAAGGAATTGTTACTGGGTGAGTCACAGAAGACAAGGGGATAGATCTTGACTTTGTGCGATAGTGTAAAATGGGTGATAAAGAGTCGGCAGCCCCATTTTACATCTCTCCCGATTTTTATTTTCATTATTGCACAAAATCAAAATTTTGGAAGCCAGAAAATGTGGGAGGGCAAGGGTTGATTGAGTTAAATCCTAAAGATGTAAGTCCCAGGCACTCGGGGGCGGTTTCACTAAGGCACATATAAATTCCCTGAGAGTGGAAGCCCTTGGAAGTTGGATGTTTCTCAGAAGTTGAAGAAAGAGCTCTAAAGGTGACGCCAAAGGGATGGAGGGTGAAACACAGATCTATAACAAGCAATGAAGATCTGAGACTCACCAAAGTGGAACTCCCCCACATCATATGGTAAGGTCAAGTCCGCAGAACGTGGTGGAAACCCTTGTGTAAATGTGTCTGCTGACCACCGGCAGGTGCAAATCTCTTTCTATTGGCATAGCAGTGGCATAACTCACCCCGTGGAAAGTGACCCCCTTCACTTTTAAAAATGAAATGACACCTCCATGTGAGGGAACACCTCAGGCAACAGTGATAATAACATTATCAGACCTAAGTTGATTATCTAAGTTACTACTGCAGATAATTTAATGTTAGTGCCTCCTCGCCAGCCATATTGAAATCCAGCCCATCTTGAATGGCGAAGTTGTGAAAGGCAAAGCAGGCTATAACTACACTGCAGGGCTCCAGCCAGTGAAAGCTGACTGACACCAATGGTCTTCTCAATGATCAATCTGGTAGAGGCATATGCCTCGTTGTAGCACTCCTCTTCTGCTATCCAGGCTATACTTACTAGGGACATTGGATCAGAGGGTAGGCTCTGTCAATCAGAACTGATCAGTTTTCCTGGTTTTCTTCCCTGAAGATGTCAGGAAGCGTTGAATTTTGAAGAATGAATGCATTGTGACAACTATTAGTATAATCAGGCGTTGGCATGGAGGATCCTCTACATGTTGTCACACACAATCTGTACATTGAGGGAGTGGAATCCCTTCCTGGTGAGATAGTTGAGGGGATGTTCTGTGGGAGCCAAAAATGAGAACCTTGTGTAAATTGGATCCCTAGGTCTCAATAGGCAGGGTCACGATGCTCGTGAGGAAACTGCATCTGTATATTGGACCTCAATTGTTGGGGACTCCCTTCCAGATGCCCATGGAGTTGCTACTGGTCTGTAGTGGCCTGCAGGTTTTCCAATCCCTCTCTCAATACTGCACAGATGTTGGAACAGTCTTCTAACATACCAATGCAGGGAGTTTATGAAGGGTGCATGAAGTGCTTCTGCTTAGTACAGAAGCATGCAAGTAGCTTCAGGTAGCATTTTGACTTGGTGGCACAACATGCTACAATTAATTGTGACAATCGAAACATTTTAATGTGGCAGTTACAAAGTTCAAGCTTATGCATTATGGATATAGAAGTATAGATGTGAAAGATGTGAGAGGTGTGTCAGTGCTTGCCATACTCTGTCATTGTTGTATCATGTTTGTGACACAGCGCTTATCACATGAGTGTTGTGGGCATAGACCTCATCAGAGTCAGACTAGGAGCAGCATAATCTTGGCATTGTTCTGCAAGCATAAGGATCTCTTCTTTATCTGTTTTTTGCTACTTCCTTTAAAATCAGATAAATTAAAGTTATGTTAACATCGATGAATGAACTGGACCCAGCTTTGTCATTAAGCCTTCGTATGGTTTTTCAAATAGTTGACTTTATTGTGTGGTTTTTTTTTAACAAATTTGCTTTCACAATTCACAATTATGTCTGCATTTTCTGAGTGCTCCAGCACATACTTGTTTCTTTGTCTTCAATAGATAATGACGATTGGCTTCAGCATATCTAAATTTTTTCAGTGCCTTGCTAAAGATCTTATGAATGGTAACCTATACAGTTATTCATTTGCTGTTTGTTTATACCTCATGGAAACTTTCATCAGCTATGGCTCCCTCAACCAGATGTATCCTGCCCATAGTGCTTTCCTTCACTGTGCCGACTCTGACTAGACTTCCTAACCACAGATAGAGCAACACTGCCGTGTCCTGATCTTGGCCACTGATTCTTACTGATTATCCTTTTGAGTAAATTGGTTGACTCTTTGGATTAAAATAAAATATAGAGCTGAGAAGCAAACTGTAAGGATTTGGCATTGGGTACTTAAATCCATTTGCCCACTTTAAAATTGCATTACTTCACTTTCTGGTGCTTTCATTAATTTCTTTTTGTCACTTAAAAGTAATCCCCTCCCCACCCTTCAGATGAAGTAACAAAGTTGTGATTGAAAATTCCAGGAAAGTGAAATGCTGTAGTGGTAACTTAATGAATCAGTGGGCAGTAGACCAATTTACTGAGTAACCGCAATTAAATAAGGATTATTATTTATATATTGCCATGGAAACCATACACTCCACAATTCACAAGTCTGAACTCAGTTCTTGTGTAGCTAATAATCTTGGTAATATGACAAAAAGTCAAGTTCTAGAGGCACCAGTTAATAGAAGGACAGAAAAAGATTCACTGTATTAACTTTGAAAAGTAAATCAAATTTGCCTCTGTCAAAGATACTGTGAGCGCCTATTTATTAAACATAACATGACTACAGTTAAGAACTATCATTATCAAATAACTAAGTAATACGTTCTCCCTGGTAATAATAAAGATGTGCTCCAAGTTTTGTAAAGATGTAAAATTTTGAGATGATGCCAATGCTGTTTTTGTCCTCTCCTTGGTCGGACCAAATAGAAATGTTTCTCAGCTAGTGACAATATTAAACAGAGCTGAGTTAGAAATATGTGGATCAGCAAAGCACAATTTAATAAACAAATCCAAAATGTTGTTGGCTAATGAAGGATTGCGAAAGGAGGCAGGATGCCCAAAGAATAAGTTCTTTTTTGTGCTTTTAATATGCTATTTTTTTCAATTTTACTTTATCTGTCATGGACAGCAGTCTGTGTCGCCAATTCAACGATCCCAGCAAAACTACAGCTGCAATCACAGGACTTCCATGATCCTTCATGCAAGCTGACCTTGCTGGCTTGAGTGAGGTTACCTCATTACCAGTTCTGATGAAAGGTCATTGACCTGAAACGTTAACTTTGTTTCTCTCTTCACAGATGCTGCCTGACCTGCTGAGTATTTCCAGCATTTTCTATTTTTATTTCAGATTTCCAGCGTCCACAGTATTTTGCTTTTGCACCTCATTGTATTAATATGCATGTGTTCCCTACATATTTTCCACATGTGCAGGGAGTACAATGAATGGAAGATGGTGGTGAATCATTAGAGCAGCAGCTCCTACAGGGTTGCTGCCACTTTGAAGAGCAATTATTAAAGTTCACCAAGGGCACATGGTTAAAATTGAACCCTTTGATAATGAGACTTTGGATATTCAGCTGGAAGAGGTGCAACGGATGAGATAACCATATTTGGGACTTTAGGGAATCCTGGTTTGTGTCCCAATGTGTGCAACCATGACAAAAAGTCACTGATCAGGTTAATACAGTCTCCCACTTCCACAGGATGTGAGAACAGATGAAGAAGAAATCCTCATGCCTCAGAAAGCGTGCCAATAATCTCCCATATGGTATCTGTCAAAGGCTTTGCTAAAGTTTATGTACACTACATCCCTTACATTTCTCCCATGTACTGTACCATATTTGTTACCTCCTCAAAGGAATTTTACAAAGTTTTTCAAGCATCACCATCCCTGTGTGTGTGCTGGCTACGTTTAACTATTTTCTCTTTATCTAGATACATGATCATTTTGTCCATAATTAAAAACTCTAAATTTTCCCTACTACAGATGTTACGCTTAACTAGACTGTAATTATTTGGATTAGCTCTGTTTCCCTTTTTAAAGATGGGTACTACATTGGCCACTCTCCAGTCCTCCAGCACACATCCACAATCAACAGAACCCTGAAATATAATTCCTAGGGCCTCAGCAATTTCCACTTTCAGGATCCTAGGATGTATCCCATTGAGCTCTGGCACTTTGTCTTCCATTACCCAAATGAAATTAGGCTTGACAGGGTAGATGCAGGGAGGATATTTCCCCTGGCTGGGGAGTCTAGAACACGGGGTCACAGTCTCAGAATAAGGGGTCGGCCATTTAGGACTGAGATGAGAAATTTCTTCACTCAGAGGGTAGTGAATCTTTGGAATTCTCTACCCCAGAGGGCTGTGGGTGCTCAGTCGTTGAGTATATTCAAGGCAGAGATTGATAGATTTTTGAATATTAAGGGAATCAAGGGATATGGGAATAGTGCAGGAAAGTGGAGTTGAGACAGAAGATCAGCCATGATCTTATTGAATGGCACAGCAGGCTCGAAGGGCCGAATGGCCTATTCCTGCTCCTATTACTTATGTGCTTATGAAATTAACTAAAATCTTTCTGTTATCCATCCTAATATTGCGCATCCTGCTCTCAATCTCACTAAGGCTTCTTCGACAACATCTCCCAAACCCGCGACCTCTACCACCCAGAAGGACAAGGGCAGCAGGCACACCATCACCTCCAAGTTCCCCCACCAAGTCACATACCATCCTGACTTGGAAATATATCGCCGTTCCTTCATCATCACTGGGTCAAAACCCTAGAACTCTCTTCCTAACAGCACTATGGGAGTACTTTCACCACATGGACTGCAGCGGTTCAAGAAGGCGGCTCACCACCACCTTCTCAAGGGAAATTAGGGATGGGCAATAAATGCTGGCCTTGCCAGTGACACCCACATTTGCCACTCTCATGAACGAAAAAAAAAAGGATTCATCTCCATGCTGATATCCTTCTCTTTAGAAAAGACCAATGCGGAGTACTTATTGAAAACCTCTACCATTTTTTTAGTCATCATCTACTAATGGACAATCCTCTCTTCTCAGGGGTTCCACCTCATTTAACAATTCTCTCTTTACTGATATACTTGTAAAGTACTTTACAGGTCCATTTTGATATTTTAGATTTTTTTCTCGTACTCCCTCTTAGCTTTCCTTACCCACTCTTAACCTTGTTTCGTATTTTTTCATATTATCCTTTAGCTTTTGTCACTATTATTCTTATAGCCCTCTTCTTCAATTTTAACCAGATTCTAACCTTTTTATTTGTCCATGGTATCCTGAAACTACTCGTCATTTCCTTTTTTAATAGAATATACTTATTCTGTACCATTACAAACCTCTTCTTTAAAAACATCCCACTGCTGTTCTACAGTCCTGTGTGCCAAATAAACCTTCCACCTTACCTCCGCCCTCCTCTTTTTAAAATCTGCTGTAATCCAGTTTGGTGTTTTTGCAGTGAATTTTTCCCTTTCTAGTTGGATCTTAAACCTTATCATATTGCGGTCACTACTGCCAAGGTGCTCACCCACATTTAGCTCATCTACTTGATCTATTTCATCAGTTGTAACCAGATCTAGCACAATGCCTCCGCCCTTGTAGGCCTACTAACATACTGCTTGAGGAAGGAGTCCTGTACACATTTTAGGAATTCCTTTCTCTTTTCGCCATTTACTCCCTCTCTGTCCCAAACGATAAGTGGATAATTAAAATTTCACACAATAATAATGTTGTTGTTCCTACTCATCTCTCTGATCTGAATGCAGATTTCCTCTACTATTTCCTTCCCACAATTTGGAGGTCTGTAATGTACCCTGACTAATGTAACAAACCTATGGTTTTTATCTCCAACCATATTGATTCCTTCTGAACTCTTTTCTTGTCTACATCTACCCACTCTACAGCACATAGTCCCTCTTTTACCAATACTGACACTTTGCCTCCTTTCTTTTCTATCCCTCCTCAATATATTAAATCCCAAGTTGTTTATTTTCCATTTTTGTCTAGTTTTCAGCCAGGTTTATGTTAGTGTTATTAAGTTTAGGTAATTAATTACCAGTTCCTCCCAACTTATTTCCTAATCTCTGTGTATTGCGATACATGCATGTCAACTTTTTTTTTGCATTTTTTAACACTTTTATTTTGCCTACGGTACCCTCTGCCTTTACATCAGTCTTTTCCCCATTCATAACTAGTTTGCTTGTTTTTCTTCTGTTAATTGATGTCCTTCTTGCTCATTTATTTTTTTGTATATTCTCCTCTTCTATTTCTCCCGTCACTATTAGCTGATTCTGGTTGGTATTATTTTCCCAGCTGCTTCCCCCTTACTAGTTTAAATACCAGGGGCTGGATTTTCTCAATGGAGACGTGTTGGAGGCGGGACTGCTGCTTGCCTGGTTTCAGTCCCGCCTCCATCAGCCTCTGGCCAACCAGCAGGATCTTCCCTTGATTGACCTTGTTAAGCCCGCCCGGCGGGCTCAGCAGGCCAATTAGGTGGAAGTCAGTGACAGAGCACGTCAACGTATGACGTGTCATCTGTCAAGAATTTTTGAAAGAAGAAATGTCATCATTTGACAGCTCTGTGAAGCTGTCAAACACTGACATTCTGTGTAGTTTGATGAGTCCTTGTGTTCAGGACTCATCAAAACTTCCTACTTTGTAGAAATCAGATGACTGTTGGATTGGAGGATCCAACAGCCAGTCTGTGATCTCTACAATGGAGGTGTTGGGACTCCAGCTCCACAGCGGCTGAAGGCAGAAACAAAGGTAAGTTAACATTTTCTAACACTTTACACTCACTTCACATACTTACCACTCCACACTTGCACCCATCATTCACCTCTACATCGCACTTTCAGACCCCTCCGACCCCCACAGACCTCTTACTCGTCTCCTACACCCTGGCGGGGTTCCCCGAGGTTGGGAAGCCCGCACTTGTGAACGAAAAATGGGGATAATCCTATTTTCTGCCTGTTAACTACCTGTTAACAGGCAGTTAATAGGCTTTAATCCCTTTCCCGCCTCAAGCAGACAGGACCCAGGGCAGGACGACTTCCCGTCTCCTGGCAAGAGGGCACGGAGGCGGGTTGGGGGCAGGTTTGCCACCTGCCCCCAAATTCTGCAACTTTCCCGGTAGTCCAGCCTCCATACCCGCCTCCTCGGGGCTGAGAAAATCCATCCCTTGTTACTTCCCTATTTAACCTCATGCAGCAATTTTACCACAGGATTTGTGCCTGGAGAGAACTTAGCTATTTTAGCAGTAATGCAATTACAGCGAGTTTGCATTTTCCTTTTGATGCAATTACAGCAGGTTTGAATTTACTTGTATTAAACATAGTTGTAATGACTAAAACACCAATTAAATCACAATTTAAGAGGTGACTTAGTGGGTATGAACAGTATGTATGATGACAACTGGAATCACACCAGTGTGCGCATTCAATGGATGATGGATAGCATCAAACATGAAAACCAGACTTGAAAGTTTTGCAAATCATGTTGTACTACATTTTTCTCCCTGTGTACTTGGTTGAATGTAATTTCCACTACAGTCTGTATAGACTGGCAATTTGGAAACCTCATTGCTCCCCTTTAGAGACAGACTGAGAAGTAGGACCCAACATGGCAGATACACCAAGTACCACTGATATTGGTCCGAAAATTAGACCTAATACGCGAGAGTACGCACTGTGTACTCTCGCGTATTAGGTCCCGAATTGCCGGTTTCCTGCATGCACTGCGCATGCGCGGGAAACCGGCACTTCGTGTATTGCAAAGGGGGCGGTTCCTAAGTGAACCGCGTGCGCGCTACAGGCTGCGCGCACGCAGTGCACTTAGTTTTTTTTTCAGGTTTGAACGCGCAGGTAAGTGGTGAAGATTTTACACATAAAGAAAGCAGGCGTAGGACCCCCTTTTAACAAGGTAAGTAGTTAATTAGGTATTTTAAATTTTTTTCAACAGGTTTATCTTCTTTAGAGACTTTAAAGAAAGGTAAGTTTATTTTTATAACTTTTAAAAAGATTTTAAATTATTTCAAAAATTTAATTTTTTGTTTAAAGTGGTTAATTTATTTAACTATAGTTATTTTATTAATGTGATGGCTTTTTTTTAAATTTAATTGAGGTTTAGCTGTTCTTTTGGGGGCTTGTAGTATTCATAGCTTTGACAGCCCTTGCTGTCAAAACTATGAATGAAAGATGGTGTGCTGCCATTGGCTCTAACTGAATCACGTGATCCCAGAGCTCGCACGAACTAATTGCGCCTCTGGGACACGCAAGCACTGCACGGTTGCAACAGGGAGAGGCCCTGAAACTAAAGTTCGTGTGGGCCCGAAACAAAAAGGTAGGCGCGGAGTGCGATATCGCGGGGAATCCTTACCCCCGCGAGAACCATCGATGTTTAATTTCTGGGCCATTAGCTCCTTATGTTTACAGGTGGTGGCAGGAAACAGGCAAAGTTACTGCTAAGGGATTGTTTTGGTGCATCTGAAAGTAACAGCACCAGGTCATTTAAATACAGTTGTGTCTCTGGTGGTGCTCTTGCCTTTGAAGGCAATATAATGGTGTAAAGGGAACATTTAGGGGGAAACATTGGGTTGCTTTGCGCCTCCCGTTAGCGCCCCCAGGCATAAGCAGCAGCCAGCCAACGTCTGAGTAATGCAATGGAAGCTCAGACAGCTCTCATCTCAGGTTAGCTTGCTGCCAAGCATGCTCAGACTGCTGCCATCATGCCTCTGGCTTCCAGTGTTCAAAGGGACTTGCAGGGTGTCACAGCAGTCCAGCAATCTATCCTCCAACAGATTACTAGGATTGCTGAGGCGCCGCATGCAACAGTGTCTCTGTGGAGCACAACTCTGCTGTGCTCTTTCAGGATAAGAACATAAGAATTAGGAGCAGGAGTAGGCCATATGGCCCCTCGAGCCTGCTCCGCAATTCAATAAGCTCATGGCTGACAGCGTTCGTCCTCTCTACCAGTGCCCTTGCTGTTGCCTGGTAGCCACCCAGCCCCGCCTGCTGCCGCCCATGCCGAGATGGTGCAATCTGCAGCCTGGCCTTCTAGGCCCAGAGCTGCTCAAGGTCATCCTGCAAGCCATCTGCAGCCTCCCACCAGCCATACTGCAGCCACTGAGGCAGCATTGCGTAGGAGCACTAGGACAGGCAAAGGCTCACGGAAGACAGGCTCTAAGAGAATGCACAAGGGTGATTAGTTTAAGTTTGTATGCAATATGGCATGATTTCATTTATAAATTTGGTTTGGAATGGTTATTTTGTGTTGCATTTTATTTTTGCTTTGTGGCCAGTGATGGTCAGTGACAGAGGGAAGGTAAAGTGTGGGACTGTTGGTGAATGGGGAATTGGGGTTGTGTTTACTGGTATCGCACTAGGATGAGTTCTTCACGGACAGCCCGGCCAGAAAGTGGCTGTCTAGGTTGCTTCCTCCTCCTCTTCCTCCTCCGCCTCCTCCTCCTCATGCTTCTGCTCCTTAGCTGGTCTCCGCATAGCTGGTGGCAAGGGCTGTGTCCTCATGATGGCAAGGTTGTGCAGCATGCAGCAGACCACCACGAATCTTCACACCTGCTCTGCCGAGTACTGCAGCAGAAGCATCGTTTCAACACGTCAGTGGTCTGCTCTATCACATTTCATGTGGCAGCATGGCTTTCATTGTATGCATGCTGAGCACGTGTGCGTGGGTTGCGCGCCGGCGTCATGAGCCATGTCGCCGAGTAGTGACCCTCTGGTTTGTCGTGGTGACTCAAATGCAGATGGCACAGTGGACTGGCGCAGATTGAAGAGATCATGACTGCTGCCAGGATACCGGGCATTGACCTGAATGATTCGCTGCCTATGGTCGCACACCAGCTGGACATTCAGGACGTGGAATCCCTTTCGGTTGCGGTACATGTCAGAGTTGACATGCGGCGCCTACAAAGTGATGTGCGTGCAGTCAGTGGCAACCTGCACCATGGGGAAGCCTGCAATCTTAGCGAAGCCACGTGCTCACTCCGCCTACTTGTCTCTGGTAAGAGAGAATGAAATGTAGTCAGCTCTCTTGGAATAGAGAGCGTCAGTGACCTCACTTACGCAACAGTGGACGGCAAACTGCGAGGTGTAGTAATTATCTTCAACTCCAACCTGGAAGGAGCCAGGCGCATAAAGTTCATGGCCACGGTCACCTTCACAGCCACTGGCAATGCGGTCCTTGCCCTGCTCTGAGGTTGCAGTTGTGGCTGCAGCAGGTAGCAGATTTCAGTGAGGACGTCCTTACTGAATCACAGACATCTCACACATTGTTCCTCACTGAGGTTCAGGTAGGAGAATTGCTCCCTGAACACCCTGGATGGATATGGCCTCCTGCTGAAAGCCCTACTCCCCCTCCTCCTCCTCTCTCTTCCAGCAGCTTGTCCTGCTCTGCGTGCCCTCTGTTCATTCACCAAGTTATGCTGTATTCCAAGGGGAATTCCTACTAGTGCACCCATGTCTGTCAAAAAGTGGTTTATATAGAGGCCTTGAAGTCAAGAAAAAGTCCTTTAGCAGGTGCCACACCACTCCCTGTAGACTTTAGCAACTTTAAACAACTATAGAAAGCACCAAACACTTGTAGAGTCATAGCAACATCCAGTGGAAATCAATCAGTAAATAACCTGTAAGCAGTGTTCCCTCTAAATTGTTTTTGGCCCGGTCGGCCCCTTTAACAGGCTGCGTGGGCCATTCACAATTACGCGCATGCGCATTTTTTTCGATTTAAAAGCTGGCTCACCGGCTGCGCGGGATCTTCAGAGCGCTGCACAGCCATGCAGCTTAAAGGGAACATTGCCTGTGAGTGGGTGATGATACGTTTAAATAGCGCTGGTGGGAGCTCTTTCCTGCTGATGGATGTGTGTTCAGGTGAGCGAGGTTAAGAGAGGGCATGAGCTGGAGTGTTGCACAGCTTGCACGCACTGTCAGCTATTCAACTATGACAGGCATATCTCCAAAACACATTGTACCACACTCACTGACACACTTCCCTTGCTCTTGCAGGAAAAGATGGATTACAGCCGGCGCCAACAGCACCTAACCGGTGGGGACAGGCGCACCGGCATAATTTTTCCCCCATGGAGGAGATGCTCCTGGCCATTCTTGGGAGGGTATCGCTGAGCCCGAAACCAGCGGCTGGGCTGTAAGAATACAAGGTGCTGGTATCCTCATACATAATCCTCCTTCTCACATCCCACTTACCCCTCATCCCACAATCTCTTCTGATTTACGAGCTGCACGTGGTGTAAGCATGCACCTCTTGCTTCCCCCACTCCTCTCACCACAACCCTACCCTTATGCCTTTCTCTTTTCAGAGACCCAAGAAATCCAGCCTGCCCAGCCAATGCTTGACCAAGAAGAGGGAGAGGAGCGTGAAGAAAAAGAAGAAACACTGCCACTCGATTTGACACTCCCAGCCACCAGCTCCTCCAGGTCGTCCTGCAAGACCATCTGCAGTGACCCCCACTGAAAGTCAGCAGCCTTCCACCAGCCATGCTGCAGCCACTGGGGGTAGCACTGCGTGACATCACTAGGATAGATAAAGGCACACACAAGACAGTCTCTAAGGGAATACACAAGGATGATTAGTTGATTTTTTGATGTAATATTGGATGCATAGATGGACATTAACAGTTAATAAAGGTCTTCAAGTTTTTATCATTGCTGTTTCTTAAAGTCATAGGACAAGCAAATTTAGTTAGTGTTGAGAGCAGAGCCACTGGGTTACAGTGGGCTGAAATTCAATTTTGGTGGTGGTGCAAATCGGGCAGTAACAGAGCGACCGTTAGTTATATATTCCGCCCAATTTTTTTATCCATCGACTTCATTATGGGTGACCTGATTGAGGTCTTTAGAATTATGAAAGGGTTTGATAAGGTACCAACCTGCCCTGCCAGTGGTGCAAGAAAAGAGGGCGAGGAGAGTGATGATGAAGAAGAGACACCATCACTCGATCTGAAACTCACAGCCACCAGCTCAGATACTGGCACTGCGCAGACTTTAGAGGGTAGCTTACAGGCGGAATCTGCACGTGGTGAGTCAGCGGGCATGAGTGGCCTGCAGCCAGGGCATGGGGAAAGTGTAGCGCAGGTGCCAGCTCCCCGGAGGGTGAGGCTGCACATGAGGACTCAGATGAGGACTTTGACGGCCTACAGAAGAACGCTGATGGGTATCCACAATGAAATACTTGGTGCATTGACAAGCCTGCCAGAAAGCCTGAGTGCAATGTCAAGGAGCATGGAGGAGTCCAGGGCTTTGCACAGAACTTGGAGCCCATGACTTTCAGCTTGGAAGTGCTAGGCAACCCCATTAGCACCACTCCGGGGGAGTGGCAGTGGCTCCGTGGAGCACAAACCTGCTGTCCTTTCTCAGGATGACAGCATTCGTACTTCCACCACTGCCACTCCGCCAGTGCCCTTGCTGTTTCCTGTCAGCCAGCCAGCCCAGACCGCTGCCGCCCATGCCAATGTTGTGCAGTCCGCAGCCAGGCCTTCTAGACCCAGAGCTGCTTGAGGTCATCCTCCAAAGCCATCTGCATTCTCCCCCATTGAAAGTCAGCCGCCTTCCACCAGCCATGCTGTAGTCACTGGAGTAGCACTTCATAGGAGTACTAGGACAGGCAAAGGCACACTGAAGGCAGACACTAAGGGAATGCACAAGGCTGGATTGGAAAGTTTCTTTTGTGGTGGCTTTTATTTCAGCATTGTTGCCAAGAGGACACTGTGATGGTCAGTAACAGAGACAAGGTAAGGTGTGGGACAAATATTGACTGGGGAATTGGGGTTGCATTCACTAATAGGATAAGTCGATCACAGACAGCCCTGGCAGAAAGGGGCTGTCTGGGTTGCCTCCTCCCTCCCGCTTCCTGCTCTTCCACTTCCTCCTATTCCGTTTCCTCCTCCTCATCCTCAGTGGTCACCGCATACCTGGTGGCAAGGGCTGTGCCCTCATGATGGCGAGGTTGTGGAGCATGCAGCAGACCATGACGAATCTTGAGACGCGCTCTGGTGAGTATTGCAGGGCTCCTCCAGAGCGGTCCAGGCAGTGGAAGTGTTATTTAAGAACGCCAATGGTCTGCTCTATCACATTCCATGTGACAGCATTGCTCTCATTGTGCGCATGCTGCCCACGTGTGGTTGGGGTGCAGAGCAGAGTCATGAGCCAGGTGGTCAGCGGATAGCCCTTGTCGCCCAGTAGTCACCCTGGTGGCTCAAAGACTGAGGGAACAGCGGACTGGTACAGAATAAAAGCATTATGACTGCTGCCATGATACCGGGCTTTCACCATCATGATGTGCTTGGCATGGGCACACACCAACTGCATGTTCAGCGAGTGGTAACCTTTGCGGTTGCTGTACATCTCCTCATTTAGACGCAGTGCCCGCAAAGCTGCGTGCGTGCAGTCGATGGCGTCCTGAACCATGAGGAAGCCCACTGTCCTGGCAGAGAAAAGACAATGAAGTCCCATCTCCTGGCATAAAAAGCGTCTGTCACCTCTCTTACGCAGCAGTGGACGGCAAACTGGGAGCTGTTACAGATGTCGCCTGCTCCAGCCTGGAAGGATCCCGACACGAGGAAATTCAGGGCCATAGTAACATACACAGCAATTGGCAGCGCAGTCCTTGCCCTTGTGCGAGGCTGCAAGTCTGGTTGCAAGACATGGCAGAGTTCCGTGAGCACTTCCTTTGTAAAGTATAGACGCCTCACGCACTGCTCCTGGCTCAGGCTGAGGTAAGAGAATTGCTCTCTGAAGACCCTAGGTGGGTAAGGCCTCCTGCTGAGAGCCCTTAACCCCCTCCTCCTTCTCTCTCTGCTGAGCAGCTTGTCCTCTTCTTTGCTGCTTCTGCTCCATCTCCCTGTCATGCTGCAGGCCGAGGGGGATGACAACTAGAGCACCCATGACTGGGAGCAAGTGGTCTGACCAGAACTCTTGAAGTCAGAACCAAGGCCTTCTCCACTTGCAGCACCACTCTCTGTCACCTCACCAACTTTAAAAAAAAACTCTAGAAAGCTCCTAACGCTTCCACAAACTTACACAGAGCCAGTAGAAATTAATCAGGAACTAACCTTAGAATGGTTGCAGATCCCTTTAAATATCACTGGTAGGGGGTCCTTGCTGCTGCTGAACGCATGTTCATCTGTGCAAGGTTAACAGAGGGCGCTAGCTCCAGCGTTGAGGATGAAAATGGCAGTGCTGGCATCAAATCAGCGTTGCAAGCTGATTGACGTCACAATCTGCCTACTCTACATACGTCTGGCGCACGCTCCTAACGCCCGCCCTACCGTCCTCACCAAGATGGCGTCCAGCACAGCTTGCACCAGAAGTGTGTGCGCGCAGCACGGACGCCATTTTCGTCAGAAAACAGCACCCGAAGCGCCGAACAATCGGGCGCTACGGAGCCAAATTTCTATGTTTGTAGGAAGTGGTTATGGCAATCCTGTAGGCCCGAAGAAAATTGGGAGCCTTTTTTTTTAATTTGCGTGATTACAAGCTAGAAATATAAGGGGTAATTTTAACCTAACCCATCCGGCAGGAACAGGGTAGGTTTGGGTTGGATGCCCGTTTTACACCTCGCCCAATTTTAAGGTCCATTTTCTTGTAAAACAGGAATCCGGCCTGAAACCACCTGGTTTCCATCTGGCAGGTTAGGTTAACATTAACCCCATCATTTCAATAATCAAGAACGGAAGTATTATAAATCTTAGAAACAAATTTTAAACAAGGAGTGTAGAAAAACTACATGAATGAATCTAATCCTGATGGCACGGCAAAGTCGGAAATATTTAATTGAGCAATTATTTCAATTCTATACACTTGGGAAGGTTGATAGATCAGAGTTGTTCTCTGCTGTGGTTACAACAGTGGCTTACGTGCCGAGTGTCCTGAGATAACGATCAAACTTTTCCTGTGTATTGTAACCTTTCCCCTCTGTTTTCAGCCCGTGTTCTGTGTAGTATTTTGTATACACACTGAGTGAGAACGTGCCAAGAAAAATAAAGAAAGAAACTTTTAAGTTGCAGAAACAAATTCCCTGCCTACACGAGGAGTAAGTGTTACATTCAGAGGGTTATTTTGAGTCCACACTGCTGACAGGGAGCCTCACCCATTGGCAGTGTAAATCAGATAATTTGGCTGTGCACTGCCCAAATATTTTCTGATCAAAATGGTCAAAAATTGTGTGCAATGCTTGCCAGAATTCCAACTTGCGTGGCTGGCTGGCAAAGCTCCCTTACCAGCAGCGCAAGATCTCCACATCGACATTACTGTGTCGGTATGTTCTGTATTTTATGGGTTATCCCCAATAATTACCCCAAAAGCTAAATTACAAAATTACAGTTGAACCTGATAAAACCCTGATAGGTCCATGTCGTCCAATTCTCGTGTGATCACACAGCCACCTTTTCTCTTTAGTGCAAGGAGCGCTTTCTGTCCCATTTTGACTGCCCGTCAGCATATGGAAGGAGCAGACAGATGACCCAAGCATTCACCCCCTTTAAAGAATGACATTAGCGGAAGAGCCAGCACTGGCAGAATCCCACCATCCGGCAGAATCACACCAATTCCACCGTTGGTCCCCCAGCATATTGTATGTCTGCAGGAAGGGGTTATGACAATCATGCAGGCCCTGAAAAATATTAGGTTCCTGTTCTTTAAGGCTTTGGACTCATGTTTATTGAAATGATACAGACCAAGTTGCAAGGAACACTTTACCTTCTCTCCGTACTGATAGGCAGAATCAACATTGGATTGTTCTCTCAGTTGCCTGTATCATAGACAGTCCATCGAGAGGAAATGCTGAAGGTGCAGTTAATGATGTACATCAACTCCTTTCGATAGACAGTTGTTAGTATTTATTATTTAATTAGAAGGATTTCATTTGATCCTTCCAAAATTGCTTTGCTGATTAAACACGATTATGAAAATTCTTTTATTTTTGATCCTACGGAGCACTTGCTCAGAATTGATTTCACCAAATTTTTAGGTGTGAATTCAGGAAAAAAACAAAACCTGAAAATCAATATTTATGGTTATTGAAGTTAATTTAAAATAATGTTCTCATGCCTCTTACTCCTTGCATTCATAGTGAATCTTTCTCCATAATTCTCTTAATTTCTGTCTCATTTTCCCTTCCTCTACTTATTTCTGTCATATGCCTGTGTTGTTCATTTAAACAGAGTACTCTTTAAATTAATTTTGCACTGGTGTTTCTCTGTTTCTCTCCACTTTCTGCTGACTCATCTCTCCCAGTTTCAGTGTTTTTCTCCTGTATCTCATTCCCTTGATGCTCATGACACCACGCACTAATTCATTCGCTCTGTATCACTCCATGGGGGAAAAATTTGGTTGCTTTGCGCCTCCCGTTAGCGCCTTAAGAAGGCGCTAATGGGGCGTAAAGCAACTAGCGCCCGGGCGCTGCGATGTTTGCGGCACTCACGAAATTGACCAGGCATTTTGTGGTGGCGCTAAACACTACCGCCACGATCTCCTGCGCCCGCAGATCGTGACGTCAGTTGAGCATGCAACGCCCCAGTAGCGCCCCGGACCAGCTATTGAGTGGCGCCCCCTGCCTTACCGCCTGCCACTAACAACGACAGGTTGAGGGGAGCGTTTTGCAGTCTGGAAGGGACTGGGGGAGCACTATTTAAAGGCGACCGCTTCCTGCCTTTTTTTGTCAGTGATATTTTTGCACCACGCATTCTGAGGGAGCGAGAGAGAGACTTCTGGAAAGATTCAATGCTGTGTGAAGGAGTTTTGGGTACTGAGCAGCACTTTGTAGGTTCATTTTGATTTGCCCTTCCTTGTATCGATTTAGAAGTGATTATGGGAGCTGCACTCTGAGCTCTTTCCCTGGGCCTCTCCATTATTCTTTCCAGCAGATTTGATGTACAGGTCTCTCCAAGCTGAGATTCAAGGCTGCAATGAGTAGGGTGTGGATGGAGAGCAAGATTGACCCTCCCCTTTAAGAACTGGCCGGCGCCAGTGTGTCTATATTCCATTGCTGACTGACATCACATGAGCTTTGCCAGCGCTCTGAGGTAGCGCCTCGCTCCTCAGCGTTAGCGCCTTAAGAGAGGTGTGTAGCGCCTGATTTAGCACTTCAATCACCTCCAGAGGCAATAGAAGCCAAGTTTGCAGTCGGAGGCGATAATTAGCGGCAAGCGCTAAACTTTGCGCCCACCCGATAATTGCGCCCCAAACGGGGCGATACCGAATTTCTCCCCCCATATCTCTTTTTCTTGCAGAGCTCCAAGGTGAAGGTGCAAAAACACACACAGATAAAACAGAATTCTATAGCGCCCCAAAAGACTGCTTCACAGACCTGCCAAAATTCATTTATTTGGAATCAGACTCATGTTTTTGCTTAAAAATTGTAACTAGTTTTGGTATTTTTCACTTCTAAAAATAAGGATAACTCTACATGGTTAAATGGAGTTGCAATCTTTCTCACTCCTTTTGATCACAGACCTCATTTCTAACATTTCTCTGATGTTGACAGCTCTGTTTTAGTCCACATGGCATCCAACCACTGCTAAAACTAACAATTTGCATTTCTATAGCACTTCTTGTGCAAGAAGACATCTCCTAGTGCTTTACATTGAGGACCAAAAAACAGTGAACAGCAGGAAAGAAAAGTGAGTATGGAGAGGGTTAGGGTGGTTCACCAAAGATGTGGATGATGAGAAGGTTTTTTTAATTCAAGGAAAGGGGCTGAAACATAGTGGGGTCTAAGGAGGAAGTTTCTGAAGACAGGAGAGTAATGGCTAAACAATTGCCATCAATGATGGAGCAGAGGGAATGGGGGTTAAGGAATAACCCAGCATCAGAGAGCTGGAGGATGTGTGTGAGAAACTATGGCTGCGTGGGGTGCGACAAGGCCATGAAAAAATTTGAAAGTGAGGATGAAAATCTTGAAGTTGAGTCACTGAGGCACAGAATCCAGTGAAGGTTGGGGGTGTTGGAAGTGCAATACTTTGTGTAAATTAAACCTTTCTGAAACACAGTTGGGGTAAATTTTAACTTTCACCACTGGTTGGTGAACTGCTGATAGTGGATCAGCTGTCCATTATATACCCCGCTTGATTTTCCTTGGAACATTGGACGGGGTGTATAACGGGCAGTTGATTCACTACCACCAGTTTACCAATCGGCGGTAAAAGTTAAAATTTACTCCAGTGTAACTTAAAATATGTAGGCCTAGAAATTAGTCCCAGCCCGTTTTTGGGACTATGTAAATGATTAGACAAACTAGACAGCTTTAGACTTAAACTGACATTGTCGCCAATGCTAATGAAAAGTTGAAGATTCATTGTGCCTAATATTATCAATGTAAAGTTTACAAAAAGTATTTTGTTTAAAAAAAGGCTCAATATGATGTAAGGTTCTGGCACAGGAGTCCTTGAAACAGCATGATTTCCTTTTCACTTCAAAACCAACAATCCATGGCACATAACAAGGTCTACATCACCTCCACTGCTCTTTTAAAGTTGGCACAAATATCCATTTGTGCTGACTTTCAACTTGTAGAAGTGTACTTCAGTTTTGTCCTAGCCCCAAAACGGCAACATAGCATAAACTACCAGTAGCAGCATCTATTTTGTTTCAGAATTACAATGACTATAAAAAAAGGCAACAACTAACATTAAATTTGGTCTCAGGCTGTGGTGGAAAACATAACATTGGGCCTATGATTCTTTAACTGCAATCGTACGTAACTAGCAGGCTCTTTGGGGTGTGGCCCTGTAGCTCCACTACAAGATGGTTTAACTCCCAACTAAAAGGTTGTGAACTTGAATCCCAGCCAAAAGTTACATTTGAATATACTTGCCAATGCCGGTTGGGTTTCAGAAGTATTTTTCTTTCTTGATAAATTATATTATACTTTTAACCCTTCCGTTTATTTAAGGTTTCTCTATACTATGCACCAGTTGCATGCTGAGAGAAACCATGGTGTTTGTGCTCCATGTGAGCAGTGGTCCTAATTCCTGTTCCCATATCTCTTTATCCCCCTTTTTCTTCAACCTTCTATCTAACCTGTTCTTAAAAGTTTACGTAGTTTCTGCTTCAATCACTAACTCCAGTAGTACATTCCACGGCCTCACAAACCTCTGTGGGGGAAAAAAGGTTTCTCCTGTTCTCTAGCCTAAACCTCTTACATTTAATCATATCTATGTTCACTTGATCTAAACCCCACAACCATCGGAAACAGTCTGGTTCTGTCTACTTTGCCCAATCCCACCATAATTTTAAATACCTCTGTCAAATCACCCTTTATCTCCTCTGTTCTAACAAAAGCAGACACCATTTTTCAAGTCTGTCTTCATATTTGTATTTCCTCAGGCAGCATCCTAATGAATCTGTGCTGTATCTTCTCTGTTGCCTCAACATCCTTCCTATAGTGTGGAACCCGCAACTGCACACAGTACTCCAACTGTAATCTTACTAAAGTTTGATATAGATCTACCATTACATCTCAACTTTTATATTCTACACCTCTTGCCGTTGAAACCCAGTACAGGAAACTCTTTGGTATCCGGCACCGACGGGACCGGCGTGGTGCCGGTTGATCGAAAGTTCCGGATAACAGAGAGTTATATCTACCGAGGCTATTTTTAACAAAGAAAAATAAAAAAATCAAGAAATGTGCAGTATACAGTATTTGGGTACTCACCTACAGAATGTTGTGTTAAATGGATGGTGGAAGATGCTTGATTAAGTACAGTACTGCCAGTTGAGAGTAATCCATAACTCTTTAATTACTTAACAGTAAGTGAGACTCCCGGCAGCGCGGGAGAATCAACTCCTGCTACTGCAGTGTTTCGGACTTCCGACAGCGCCAGGAGGCCGAGTAGTGGCACTTTTGAAAACTACCCCTACTGACTAAATCGCCGTTCGCGGACTCAGGATCGGCAACATTGCCGGTTATTTGAAAGGAGTTTTCGGAGTACTCGGCGTTCGCGGAGACTCGGACTGCGACTCGGCAACATTGCCGGTTATTTGATAGGAGTTTTCGGAGGATGATTTTTGCCGGTTAAGCGAGAATTCCGGATATTTGGGTGCCGGATAAACAAGAGTTTCCTGTATTCCATTAGACTGTTTTATGACTTTAGCCAGTTAAGATGCTGCTTGTAATGTCTCGTGAATCTGAACCCCAAAATCCCTCTGCTATTCCACATCTTCCAGCTTTCCACCAAAGTATAACTATTACTTATACTTTCTTACAAAAATGTACCAGCTCATACTTGCTGACAATGAATTCCATCTGCCACTTTTTTGCTCATTCCATCACCTTATAATATCCCCTTGCACTTTCTTTTAGTCCTCAAAATTATTTAACTATGCCTCCTATTTTAGTATCATTTGGAAATTTGGACACAGTTCCCTCTCACCCTATATCATGTGGGGATTACAAGTCTGAAGCCATATCCCACTACAGTGTACCAATGTATTCCACCATGAGTGCACTGTTCCATCATGATCTGTGGATTTTACTTGTCTTTTGAAAAGTAATATTTATTGCTATTGCTATTTTCACATCTGTTTTACAATAGCAGATCCAAAATTAATATAATAAAATATATTAATCTTAACATACAAGATGATATGTTGCAGTTAAATTGACAATTCTAAAACACCATAAATAACACATTCTGTCAGGAAAGGCCCTATTCAGTCAGTTTTTCCATTATTCCCTTTATGGTCAGCTCCTCCACTCTGCTTGGAGTTGCACTAAACAAGGTGGGGAGAGGCTACGCCAGTTCTTAGCAAGACCACTAGATGGTGCACGGAGCACCAAGGAGAAAGAAATAACTGACTCGGCCAGTTCAAATTCACATAAGAGTGCTTTGAATTGAAGAACTACTGGGGAGGAATCGAACAAAATAAAGAGTTGGATTAAGATGCACAATTAACATGACAAAGACTTTCTTATGATTGACTGGTAAGGATTGACCAACAGTAATAACAGTTAGCATCTCCCAGCAGCGATTATGGCAAATTAAAAAAAAAGGTTTGGCTGAGCAGGTGTTCCAGGAAAGACGTATGCCGAGAAATACCCAAGTGGGTGCCAGTTTGTTGTTGAGTTTTCTTTTCTGTGGTAGGTGGCATAAAAACAGGGTGCAGCCAGAGACAATGAGAGAAAATTAACCCTGGTATTTGTTTGGAGCATGGAAAGACTGGGGTGGGAGGGGGATGGGGGGGGGGGGATTGTAGCGCGGTTTTCCATAGTCCAATAGATGCAAGCGATGATCACCCCTGTATTTAAACTTCCATATGAATAAGACAGATTTTAAGGCTCAAGCTTTTTTTTCTCCACAACTATTTTCCACTGTCAGTAATAAACCCAAGCTCAGATATTTAAATGCTCTACCAGTAGTAGTATTTTGGATGTTTTACATTGGATAAAAGTGGCATTATGAGCCTGGTAGAAATAATTTATTTTGTAAATCTTTCTCCCACCTCACAAAAATTGCTGGTGAAATACATTGCCGACTCAGTATGAACACAACTTCCAGATAAATATGACTGAAGATGGCACTTTTGTTTCTAAAATGTTCTCATTACGTTAGTGGCTAGGGAAATCTCTAGCTGCCGTTATTACCACAGAAAAAACTGCACATCAGGTATAAATAACAGTTCTTCATTCCTTTCTTGATCTTTCCCTCCATTTATCAGAATTCTACAAATATGCACCATTGTAGGCACCAGAAATGTAATGGTTTGCTTAGCAGGTATTATTACCGCCAGCTAAACTCACTGGAAAATTGTGCTGTAAAAATACTGCTCACAAGAGACTAGGCCAAGATCTCTAAAGCATTCTGGGTTAATGATTGCATCTGCTAATGTTAATACAGTTTCCTCACACACTGTTGAGCTCAATGCTGAGTCCAGGTATTTCTCCTATGATATAATGTTTTCAAAAAAGCTATGAAAATAATTAAGAAAAACTATATCGTAATTCACCATTGTGATTGTATTAAAAGGAGTGCATTCAGAATCACATAGTGAGTCAATCATTTGTTTACACTGATATTACACTGGAGAATCAAAGGCGCCAAGATAAAAAGGTAATCCCACTTCCAACTCTAGCCACCAACCTCAGTTTCTCTGTCATATCCTTTCCAGCTTTCTCTATTAATCGATAGTACTGCAGCTAGCGCTCCTCTGAACTTTCCTCTTTTGTTCCTCCTAAGCTGCAAATACGGCATTCTACATGATTTTCCTCCTCCTTGTATTCTCACTGTGTTGAAATGAAGACTGACTGCCCTGTCTCTTAACCTAATTTATTCTTTCCCAAGATCTCAAAACTATGAAGCTCTTTACCTCCCTCAATTTTCCCTGCCTCCTGCAATCTACTAAACCACCACCAGCACCATTCTTAGCCAGCGCCGCAGATAAACACAAAGAATTGTGTAGCAATACCCAATTGAGTTTCCCTCACCATCGGCAGGAAGATGCTTTGATCCTCTTATGGCGCCTAGCCCTCACTCATAGTATAGAGAGTGAAAGTGATCAGTGTGTGGGAGCTGTTAAACCTACAGCTCCCAACTCAGTGGTTTTGTATGTTGTAGTGCCACCACTTCATCTGAAGAGTACTACTTTAATAACTTGGCATGAAGCTAGCTCAAATTTCGATGAAGACTTAATCAGAGAGTCCTTCAACCTACCTGTGTTGCAGTTACAGAGTATTATTAATGGGAATACATATTAATAAGTATTGGTAATAGATATACCCACCACTTTGGAGACAGAAAGTAAATGCAGACCTGCAGGAAAAGGGGGAAATTTTAACACCCAAGAATGGGTGGGTTGGGGGCAGCTGGGTAGTTAAAATAATTGTCAGCTGTGGCTCAGTTGGTAGCACCCTCACCCCTGAGTCAGAAGGTAGTGGGTTCAGGTCCCACTCTAGAGACTTGAGCACAAAAATCTAGGCTGACACTCCAGTGCAGTACTGAGGAAGTACTGCACTGTTGGAGGTGCCATCTTTCGAGGTCCCATCTGCCCTCTCAGGTGGACATAAAAGATCCTATGGCACTATTTCAAAGATGAGCAATATTTATCCCTCAATCAACATCAGTAAAACAGATTATCTGGTCAGTATCACATTGCTGTTTGTGGGAGCTTGCTGTGTGCTCTCTCTAACATTTTTAAAAAGTTAGAATTTTAAGAGCTTACTCACTTCCTGGTTCGCTGTCTGTGAGAATTCTGTGTTTTGATTGGCTGCTTAGACAGCTTGTTGACATCACAGCAGCTCGCACTAGGGGATTCCCACTATACTACGTTGATCTGAATTACACGTCAGAAAACCCGAACTTCTTGACACAGAGATCGCAAGATCTTTGTGCGAAACTTACTTCAGGGCCAGTGGCGAACGCCTTCACTTCGCCACTGACCGCAAATTCCGGGCCATAATTCTGGGAAAAAAAATCCACAAAAATCACAAACAATAAAAGGAGATGGATAATGGGAGTTGTAATTTTTGGTTTCCGCCAACACCTAGTTGCTCCATAACAACCCACGTCACATGACAAACAGGAGGAAGACTTACAAATAACAACTCTGAGGTGCGAGTGTTGGATAGTAAACAACAACAGTAAAAAATGTCATTCTTTTCACCATTTCATACAGTTTAAGCCACAAACAACAAATTCTGAGCTAACAGTGTTGTTTGGGGACTGATGTTTGTGCCATAGCTGGAAAAACATGTCAGGTGCCTTGGTCAAAGTTAATCAGCCAGGCCTGGATCATGGTGAATAACCACCTCTTCAAGTATTGGACATTAGAGACCTGATAATGGGAAAAATCTCTCTGATGCATTGCCATGTTAATGACAGCTTCAGTAAGAACTATGGAGCCAAATCTCTTGCTCCCCCCTCCCCCCCCCCCCCCCACTGGCTTAAGACCTCAGTACACCCAAATTTGATGGACCACACCCCTGGTACAGGCACACCGTCTGGTATGGCCTAGTGTCCAGAAATGGGGGTGGAAGGTTGACCGTGTTGAGAGATTTGCAGCAGTGGCAATGGCTTCTGTGGTTGAGGCATTCTGACTGCTGTCCAAAAACAGCAGACTGAAGGCCTCCAACCGATCCTGGGCCTGGTGTCCCTAAAAAGAAAAATGGGGCTTGCTTGCAGGACCACTGACTTGCATTTTCCAATTGGAAAGGACCTGGGTGCAAGGCCCTGAAGCTTGCAGCTTCTTGATGCCCCTCTAAATGGGTGCCTGGTTGGCAAGGGAACAGGAAAATGAGGTAAGAACCCCGTCCCACTTCATCTGAATGACTGGCCTGGCCTGTATCTACTGCAGGAGCAGACAATCTATCCACTATCTCATGGTAGCCGCAAAAATCCCATGGCAACATCAAGGGGCCAGAGTCCCAGCAGCATAGGTCTTCGGCCCTACTTCCTGTGCTCAGCATCCGGTAAATAACTATTCCAAATCACTAATCTCAGGATAATTAGCTTCAATATCATTCATAATCATGAAAATAACTGAGAAAAATGTTTTTGGAAAGGGAGAAGACAACAGTATTCAAATAAATAGAAGTACTTGCACCTTAAGTAAATGCTACAAATTCACTGAGAGGCGAAGCAAAATAACATAGCTTGTACTGTATAATGTAAATAATTAAGAATAAGAGTTTTGGGGAAGGAAGAACAAAATTACTTCCCTTTCAAGCAGGTTTTGAGAAGTGGTAGGCAAATAGTATTATAAATATCTTTCAGTACCAGCCTTTTTTTAAATCTCGTTGGGTGATATGTTGCAGTACATTTGCTGTATTGCAGTGATAAGCATTAGAAACAGCACTCCAGGTCCCAGACCACGGAACTGTGCAATATAACTAGGAAAAAACCCCACTAATGGCTGCATTTTCCTCTGTGTATTAATTTTATGAAGAAAGTACACATGCATAAACAACGTGAAAAACACATAGCAACTGAATACTTGCTCATTTATACTGCTACACTGAGCAGCGCTCTGATCCTAAAATAGGCTCACAAAAATTAACATGAAAAAGCAATTTTTTAAAGGCTGATTGTGAGAAACTCGTGTAAAATTACACAGGCTGGTTGGGGGAGGGGGAAAGAGATCAAAATGTGAGTATTGAATTCCAGGTCAGACCTGACATCAGTCGGCTTAATAAGTGGAAGATTTTGAACTATTGCCACAACTTTCAGAGAATAGAGTCATACAAGGTAAATCAACAAGCTTATACAACATAACAACTTCACATAATTTGACACTTAGCAACATAATGCTTGACTAGCTCTGTGTCTGTCCCATGTGTATTCAATCTCAGACCCAGTGATTTATGATTTTTTTTAAAACTAGGAATTTCAACAAAAAATGTATCCTTTGTTACACACGATCCCCTTCTCAAAAAAAGTTACAATGTCATTTTTTAACTTCTCCATTAATATCACTGTACCTTTGTATATTTTTGACCACTGAGAAAAAAATTATTATTTTACTCAAGATTGTGATGTTAAAAATCTGTTAGAAATGTGACCACACACAGAATCTACAGTGTACAGGTAATCCATAAACATTTTTTTCCCACGCTAAAATAAAGTTAAAGGAGATGGAAAGTCTAAGCAGAGCACTCCTTGGTCAAAGTACTCTCCCAATTTATAAAAGATAATAATAGTCAGAGGAGAATTTTTTGGACGTTTTAGCAAAGTATCAAGGGGGAAAAATTTTGGGGTGCTAATATCGGCCGGGCGCAAAGTTTAGTGCCCGGCGCTAATTATCGCCTCCAACTGCAAAATTCGCTTCTATCGCCCCTGGAGGTGATTTGAGCGTTAAATCAGGCGCTACACACCTCTCTTAAGGCGCAAACGTCAGGGAGCGGGACGCTACCTCAGAACGCTACCGAAGCTCAGGCGATGCCAATTACCATGGAAGCCAGACACACTGGCGCGTCCAGTTCTTAAAGGGGAGGGCCATCTTGCTGTCCAGCCACATCCTACTCATTGCAGCCTTGAATCTCGGCCTGGAGAGACCTCAAAAGCAATTGTGTTGGAAGCACTAATGGATAGGCCCAGGGAAAGAGCTCGGCGCTTAGGAACCTCAAAAGTGGTGCTGAGGGCCAAAACTCCTTAGGACAGCATTAAAACCAAAAATTTTGCCGACAAGAAAAGGCAGGAAGCGCCCGCCTTTAAATAGTGCTCCCCCAGCCCCTTCCCGACTTGAAAACGTTCCCCTCTACCTGTTGTTTCTAGCGGCAGGCGCTAAGGCAGGGGGCGCGACTCAATATCCGGTCTGGGGCATGACGTCACGATCTGCGGGCGCAGGAAATCGTGGTGGTAGTGTTTAGCGCCGCCGCAAAACGACTGGTCAATTTCGTGAGCGGCGCTAAAATTGCCACGCTCTGGCGCTAAGTTCCTAGTGCCCCGTTAGCGCCCCTCGGAGGTGCTAACGGGAGGCGCTAACCAACCGAATTTTTTCCCCCAAGTCTCTTAATAGCATGGATGGCCTAACTCCCTCCCTGTTAGGCTGCTTCATGCAAACTTGGATTAGCATGATATAGGCTAGGGATGCAAATACAGTAACAGCAATATCTCCGGAAATGCAATCATTGATATAAGTAATGTACATAAGCTGCTCTGTCACTTAAAACTTAAAATTGAATTATTGCCTTCAATTCAGAGAGACATATCTATTAACCTCTATTCAATTTGGAATGGCAGATAACTTCCTTACCCTGACCTCTTGAAATGCTTTTTTATAATCATAAGGCAGTTCTGAATATCAAATCCAGTACAAGTTGTATAGTAAGTATTCTCAGTACAATTTAGCAGATGAAATCTTTATAGAATAGCTAAAAAAGTGTAATCTGATTCCCCTCAACACATTCTTCAACTTCAAAAGCTCTAAATTGTGGTTTGAAATCTAATTTTCATGTGATTTTAAATAGGCAATGAAAACAAGCATTTTGTAAAATACTACTTTAAAGTGTTCATTATTTTCCTATCTTATGTTATATTGTTGGTGACATCTTAAATAATTAAAATGTTAAATGTACCTATCAATTGCAAACATAAAGACACTATACTGGTACTTCGTTCAGCATGGCCAACGCTTTCATCTCCTTTCCCACTAAAAAACAACAGGAGATTGACACGGCTGCCCAATTTTATTGCACTGTTGCATTTCAAGATGTACAGAGGAGTATTGATGTCAGCCATGTGGCCAACCAGCCAACATGTTCCTGCTCCTCTTCACCGGTAAACTCTGCCACATACAGTTCTACTTCCTCAAGCTCACTAACTGCATCTTCTGGCATTTGTGTCAGGGTGCTAGAGTTTCCTAAGTTCAGTGAAAGGGACACAAGGGCCGGAATTTCATCTTGGAGGCAGGTAAGGAGCCGGCAATGCAGTCGGGAAACCCGAGAGAACGGGAAGGCAGGGATCGTCGGAGGGGGGTGGGGGCCGGGTTCATCGGGATGGGGGGAGGAGGGGGTCAGAAGGCCGAATTTAACGGCAGGGCCTGATTAATTTTTTTTATATCTGTTTCCCATCCGGAGCCAGCCAGATTGAGAGGCTGGCTGGCTGTCGGGCGGTTAGGCCTGGGGAGTAGAGAGAAGGAAGGCCGGGATCATCGGAGCTGGTGGAAGGCCGGGATTGTCGGAGGAGGAAAGCAAGCATCGTTGGAGTGGGTCAGGGGGCTGGGATCATCGGGATGGAGGCACCGGAATGCTGGGATCAGGGGGAGGGGGGAAATTGGAGAACCGGGGGGGTTGGAGTTCGGTCCAAGGGGGAGATCGTAGGCCGGTTGGGGGGGGTGGTTCGGAGGCCGGCGGGGGACACTGGAGCCCGGGGCAGGGGGAATTGGAGGCCTTGAGGGGGGATCAGAGGCCGGTGGGGGTGGGGTAGGATCGGAGGCCTTGGGGTTGGGGGGGGGGGGGAGGGTGCGCAGATCAGAAGGGTTGTGGGATTGGCACGGTAGGAATGCTGGATCCAGCAGATAAGTGGAAAGGCTCTTGCCTTCTGCATCCAGCAATCCTCACCTTCCTTTAGCTGGCGGTTTCCCCGAGGCCTCCGATTCCCCCAATCTCTCAATGGCCACCCACAGTTAAATTGTGGATCACCATGAGGCACGCAGCCTCATTCTAATATTCAAAGTGCCAACCCGCTTCCTGGGAGCGGATTGGTCGCCTACAGCCCATCCCGCTTCCATTAAAACTGGAAGGAGGTGGGTTGGGGTTGGGATTCACATTTTTAACACTTTACTCTCCCACCTGACCCCAACCCACTCGTTTTTTGGGGTTAAAATTCCCCCCAGGGTGTGTTGTTGTCTTACTTTGGGTCACTGGTGGTCTGATGATCTAGGCTTACAAACGGAAAAGGAATAAACATTAGAATTCAAAGACCCATATGACCGTGTGAGGGCTTATCACAGTCAGTACCATCTGCAAGATGCACTGCAGCAACTCGCCAACACCTCCCAAACCCGCAACCTTTACAAGGGCAGCAGGCGCATGGGAACACCACCACCTCCAAGTTTCCCTCCAAGTCACTCACCATCCTGACTTGGAAAAATATTGCCGTTCCTTCATCGTCGCTGGGTCAAAATCCTGGAACTCCCTCCCTAACAGCGCTGTGGGAGTACCTTCACCTTAAGGACTGCAGCGGTTGAAGAAGGCAGCCATCTTCTCAAGGGCAATTAGGGATGGGCAATAAATACTGGCCTTGCCAGTGATGCCTACATCCTGTGAATGAATAAATTAAAAAAGATAACCAGTAAATATGAAATAAGACACTGTGACAGGCAATCTTGGGCCATCTTCCTGATACACAGTATTGTTGGGTCGTCTTATCTTGCCAGATCCCTGAGAGTGTGTTTTCTTCTCCCACATCGGTTCTGATGTCCTGCAGATAATGCACACAGCATTGAGCCTAGGGCCGGCCTTACGGGTGTGCGACATGGGCGACCGCCCAGGGCACCATGGTCGTGGGGGTTGGTGGTGGTGGCGTCATGTCGAAGAAGGTCTGACATTAATGGTGTCGACCTCTGCGAAGAACTTGGCTATCTCCAAAGTCTGCTTCCAATGGACTGTACTGCTCCATCAAGTTTCAAGAGCAAATACATGGATAGCACTCAGGATCCTGTTAGCAATGCCCGTATCAGTAGCGATCAGTTAACAGAGCTTCTCGAAGTTGAAGCTTATAGAAACATATTTAAGAACATAAGAAATAGGAGCAGGAGTAGGCCATGCGGCCCTTCGAGCCTGCCCCGCCATTCAATAAGATCATGGCTGATCATCGACCTCAACTCCCCTTTCCCACCCAATCTCCATCCCTTGATTCCCCTAGAGATAAGAACATATTTGTGATTGACCATGGGAGACGACAGGCACTGTTTCCTCTAAGGTACGCAGCTGCGCACTGACCCCTGAGCTCCCACGCACTTAAATTGAAAGGCCGCGCAGAGAACTGGACAGCTGGAGCAGGAGAGGGGCCCAATACACAATGGCCCGGAATCCAGACAGACAGACAGACGTTTGCGAGTCTTGCAACCTCAGAACCAAACCCCATTGGAGGGACGTGTATCTAAATGATCAGCATTGCAGCTATTGAAGTGTGTGTTACGATGGTCGATGGGTTCCTGTGTAACGCTGGAGGGGTTTGGTTTTCTCCCTTTAACTTTGACCTTTCAGCTCGTTCTCTGTGTTCAGCTGTTTCTGGTGGTGTTATTTGCTCAGGACAGTGGGAGAATTCCCTGCGCTGTGATTATTTGCACGAACACCTTTGTAGCCTTCTGCGCGTGCGCGCGGTATAAAGAAAGCCGTGCATGCACAGTACCCAGTTGCGGCCTGCACCGTGGGCCACGCTTTCCTCGGCTCCATGTGGAGAAAGTCAGGGGATCCATTCATGGCCGGTGGGGGAAGATCGAGGATCAAAAGGGGAGAGAGAGGATCGAAGGGGAGAGAGAGAGGGATTTGGAGGGGGGAGAGAGAGAGAGAGACTGGGGGGAGAGAGAGAGACTCGGGGGAGAGAGAGAGACTGGGGGGAGAGAGAGAGACTGAAGTAGGATTGTGGCCGGCCTCAGCATCATTGGTGGGATGTGAGGGGGAGGCCTCATGGTGGGGATCGGAGGCCTGGGAAGGCGATCAGAGGCCTCCTGAGGGGATCTCTGATCGTGGGGGGTGGGTTAGGCAGGGACCCTGGATCCAGGAGGTAGGTATAAAGCCACTTAACCTCATGGATCTAGCAGTCTCCACCTCGGTTTAACTGCCGGGTTTCACGAATTGTGTGAAACCCGTCCACAGGCAGTTAAATTCAAAATGGAGGTTAAAAAAGTGGCTTCCAGCCTCATTATAATATTTAAATTGACGTTCCACCCCCTGGGAGCAGGTTGGTCGCCCGTCCCCCATCCCGCCTCCGTTAAAACCGGAAGTGGGCAGGTTGGAGGCGGGATCAGGTCAGGAATCCCATTTCTAACAATTTAACTGCCCCCACGCTCCAAACTCACCCGTTTTTTGAGTGGAAAATTCTGGCCTCAGTATTTGTTCCCATATGTGATCACTTACCTTCAAGTGGCTTCATGTCTTTAAATATGAACTGCAGCCCATTAAGAGCTCTGAAGTTTAATATAAACTGGCAGATCTCCTGTGGCTTTTCTCATGCTGAGTCAGGCTGTGCTGTTTAGTAACAATAAGGCTGTTAATGATATATATGTATAATGAAATGTATTCCATTTTTATTACATTATTCTGGAATTTTTACTGATATTTTGGTATTTAATTCAAAATGCCTCAGTCCGTTACTCTGTGATAACCATAAATGGAAGACCTTTATTTTGGTAGGGAATTGGTTCGGAGGTAGGATAAAGTGAGTAGGGATCATTAATGGGTATGTACTTTAATTGACACGATGTGACTAGTGGAGTCCCCCAGGGAGCTGTATTGTGGCCTCAGCTTGTCATTATATTTACCAATGACTTAGATGAAGGAATAGAAAGCTATATCCAAGTTTGCTGACGACACTAAGTTAGGTGGCACCGTAAGTCGTGTTGATGGGAGCAGAAAGTTGCAAAGGGACATTGATAAATTAAGTGAGTGGGCAAAACTGTGGCAGATAGAGTTTAGTGTGGGGAAGTGTAAGGTCATCCACTTTGGATCTATGAAAGATGGGTCAGAGTATTTTCTAAATGGTGAGAAGCTAGGAATTGTGCAGGAGCAGAGATTTAGAGGTCCAAGTACAAAAATCACTAAAAACTAGTGAACAGGTGCAAAAAGTAATTAAAAAGGCTAACGGAATGTTAGCCTTCACCTCAAGGGGGCTGGAATACAAAGGGGTGGAAGTTATTCCACAGCTGTATAAAGCTCTGGTTAGACCACATCTGGAGTACTGTGTTTAGTCCTGGGCACCACACCTCAGGAACGATATATTGGCCTGGGAGGGGTGAAACACAGATTCACCAGAATGATACCAGGGCTAAAAGAGTTAAATTATGAAGACAGTTTGCATAGACTAGGCTTGTATTCCCTTGAGTATAGAAGATTAAGATGCGATCTAATTGAGCATTTAAGATGATTAAAGGATTTGATAGCATAGATAGAGAGAGACTATTTCCTCTGGAGTTCAGAACAAAGGGCATAACCTTATATTTAGAGCTAGACCATTCATGGGGGAGGTCAGGAAGCACTTCTTCACATAAAGGGTAGTGAAAATCTGAATCTCTCTCCCCAAAAAGCTGGGTCTATTGAAAATTTCAAAACCGAGATTGATAGATTTTTGTTTGGTAAGCATATTACGGGATATGGAACCAAGACAGATAAATGGAGTTAAGATACAGATCAGCCATAATGTAATTGAATGGCAGAACAGGCTCAAAGGACTGAATGGTCTACTCCTGTTCCTATTTTTTTATTTATTCCTTTACTTATGTATTTAATTTTTGTCCTTCACCATCTTAAAGTGGAGGATACCATCAGAAAATGGTATACTTGGTGTTCCATTTGAAGGTAGGCATTTGGTGTTTAGTAGTAGTGGGGAAGGGGTGGAATTTAGCTGCATTCAGTGATGATCCTTGTCTAAGGTAGCAGTGTGAGTAATTCTGAGCTGTTGTATTAATGGGGGATGCTCCTGGAGTTTAGCAGATCTGGGAGTCCTGGTGTTAGCAGCATGGGGGAGTCCTTTCGTCTGTTGTCACTGTGAAGGGGGAATCTGGAGTTTGACAGAACTGTGGAGAGGGAACCTGAGGTCTGGTAAAACAGGGGAGTGATATACAGGATTTGACTCACTGGTGGATTCCTGGGGCTGGATTTTACCAGCCCTGAGGAGGTGGGTCTGGAGGCGGGACTGCTGGGAAAATCCTAAAAAATGGGAGCGGGTCCCAAACCTGCTCCCAACCCACCTCCAGCCAATCTTCCCGGGAGTTGGGTCCCCGATTTGCGCAGGGACCCGACTCCTAGCAGCGGGAAGAGGATTATAGCCACTTAACTGCCTGTTAACTTTTTCCAATTTTTCGACTGCTGCTGCGGGCTTTCCAACGTCGGGGAACCCCACCAGGGTAAGTGAGGCTTACTGTGGGTCTGTTGTTATGTTGGTGTTTGGATGACAGCTGCAGAAGTGGTGTGAAGGATGCAATGGGACACTGGTTAGTATCAGAGGTAAGGAAATGTTGTGAAAATAATTTTTAATGTGGTTAGATGTTTCTGCAGGTGACAAGCTGTGAAGTGTTTGTGTAGCCTCATCTCATCGGGAGAAGTGGCAGATGGCTTCTGCAATCTCAGCTGCAGCTGCCATCTGTTTTATCCCAAGGAGAGAGTAATTGGAGAGCCTTGGTGCAAGGGCTCAACTTTGGACAGTGATTGTCAGTGCTTGACAGCACCTCAATGCTGTCAAACACTGTCAAATTATCTATCAAACAAGTGTGGTGCATATGCCTTTAAGAAAACCGGCGGATGAAGCGTCATCAACTGATGTCATCTGACACCGGCTTTCCCTTATTTGACCCGCAGGGCGGGCTTAACAAGGCCAATCAGGGCAAAATAGCGTCTGTTCGTCAGACATCGCTGGGGGCGAGACTGGAACCTGAAAACCAGCAGTCCTGCCTCGAACTCAGCCTGGAAGGTAAGATTCCGCCCCTGGTGTCTGTCAGCAATGAGATGATAGAGAGAATACCCATTAAACAACACTGTTGGTGAGAGGTAGGGTCCTGGGACTGGCAGCACTGATTTGTAGGTTTCTAGATCTGCAAATATTGAATTCAGTGTTTTGTGACTGAGTCCTGCATGTGTCTGTCAATTGTTGTACTTTCTTCCAAAGTTATTCATGAACAATTTAATTTATGGTTTCAACTCCAAACAGAATAAAATTACCCAGCAGGCCAGGCAGCATCCGTGGAGAGGGAAACAGAGTTAACGTTTCAGGACTGGGACCCTTCTTCAGAACTGAAACGTTAACTCTGTTTATCTCTCCACGGATGCTGCCTGGCCTGTTGAGTGCTTCCAGCATTTTCTGTTGTTATTTCAGATTTCCAGCATCCGCAGTATTTTGCTAGAATAAAATTACCAACAGGGTGGTTAGTGGAGTGGTTAGGATCTGGAATGCACTGCTTGAAAGGGTGGTGGAGGCAGATTCAATTGTGGTTTTCAAAAGGGAACTGGTTAAGTACCTGAAGGAAAAAAAAGTTGCAAGGCTACGGGGAAAGGGCGGGGAAGGTGGGACGAGCTGAAGTGCTCTTGTCTTTGAACAGAAGGCTGTTGATTCAACCCTCACCCAGGACTTAATTTAGGCCGAAACTTCAGTACAGTACTGAGAAAGTGCTGCATTAGAGTGTCAGCCGTGGCTCAGTTGGTAGCTCTGTCACCGCTGAGTCAGAACGTGGTGGGTTCAAGTCCAACTCCAGGAGACTTGAGCACAAAAATCTAGGCTGGCACTCCAGTGTTGTACTGTTGGAGGTGCTGTCTTTTGGATGAGACATTAAACCCCATCTGCTCTCTCAGGTGGATGTAAAAGATCCCATGGCACTATTTCTAAGAGGAGCAGGGGAGTTATCTCCAGTGTAATGACCAATATTTATCCCTCAATCAACATCACTAAAACAGATTATCTGGTCATTATCACATTGCTGTTTGTGGGAGCTTGCTGTGCGCAAATTGGCTGCTGCGTTTCCTACATTACTGCATTCATTGGCTGTAAACCGCTTTGGGACGTCCTGAAGTTGTGAAAGGCACTAAATAAATGCAAGTCTTTCTTTCTTTCTTCTTTGCATTGTTAGAGATCTTGTCCTTTGAGATGTTAAACCGAAACTGTAGTTCTGGTGGATGTTAAAGAATCTATGCCATTATTCGAAGAAGAGCAGGGATTTCTTATAGCATTTCTCCTTCAATCAACCCCAATAAAAGCATATATGCACCTCATTACTGTTTCTGGGATCTTTCTATGTGTAAATTGCTATGGTGTATCTCTATACAATAACAGTCACTGCATTTCAAAGTAATTCATTGAATGTTTCTGAGAGATACGATGAGGTGTTATATAAATGCAAGCCTTTCTTTTTATGATGGAGCATTTCTGCATTTTTTTATCCAGGAAGATTACAGTTATTTCCAAATAAATGGGTAATTCACATATGGATAGAGTTTCAAACGATCAAATCAAATCCAGCATTTCACTAAGTCGCTTGCGCTCTGCTTGAGTGCTGTGTTCTTGTCTTTTTTCCAATCCCATTCTATCGTATTCTTCCTAACATTTAAATCCTGATACAACCATTCAAAAATTGAATGCTTAGCACTCTAAATAATGTCAAGTCTATGACCTAAATTTCCATAAAAGCGCTACAGGGGTGGTGCACACAGTAAGGTAGAAGACTCTGGAACCTGGCTTTGAATCCAGCATCGGCTGACGGGATTAAAGTCAATTGTGGCTGCTACAGTCATAAGTGAAGTGAGCTTGAAGCAGCCTAGCTCAGGAGCTGCTGGCAGGAGTCAGAGGGGTCAAAAACCAGGGGGCACAGATTTAAAGTAATTGGTGGAAGGTTTAGAGGGGATTTGAGGGGAAATTTCTTCACCCAGAGGGTTGTGGGGGTCTGGAACTCACTGCCTGAAAGGGTGGTAGAGGTAGAAACCTTAACCACATTTAAAAAGTACTTGGATGTGCACTTGGGATGCTCTAACCTGCAGGGCTACGGACCAAGAGCTGGGAAGTAGGATTAGGCGAGGACACGATGGGCCGAAATAGCCTCCTTCCGTGCTGTAACTTTCTATGATTCTATGATTCAAAACAGCCCATAATTCAACACTAATTTGCTAATTTCACTCAAAGTAGCAAGAAGGAAGATTGGTGCAGAATTTGAAAATATTGATGCAATGGAAGTGCCCTCCCGAGACTGGGTTAAGGCACATTTTTGGGACAAAGTATAAGCATAACTCTGTAACTGGCTTGTATCATTTTGACCTTTAATGCTGATGCTAACACTGCAACCGTAGGCAAATATTCCATCCCCCGGCATTACATTTTTAACTGATTTCTGTGTTCATCAAGGTGACTGATGTCATGGCTGACCCAGCAATCTCTCAGCTCATCTCAGAAATGAGCAAAAATCCAAACAAATACAAGAGCTGTTAGAACTTTCTTTTAAAAATTGTGTATTAATATTTCTTGCAGGATAAAGTAGTTTGTTTGTAAGATCAACATTGAAATCCAAGTCTCCACTAACACTTCCTCTTTTGCTTTGCTTTGCTCAAAAAACCCACTTGATCCCCTTGTCTTTGCAAACTACCACCCCATCTCCAAACACCCTTTCCTCCTAAAGTCCTTGAACCTATTCCCGCCTCTCAAATCCGTGCCCATTTTTACCCACAACCCCATGTTTGAACCTCTCTAATCAGGTTTCTGCCCCTGCACAGCGCTGAAACAGTCCGAATCAAAGTCACAAATGACATCCTCTGGGACTGTTACCCTTATGCACTATTCCTAGTCAACCTTTGTGACCTCTCTGCAGCCTTTGACACAAGTCAACCACACCAGCCTCTTCTAATGCCTCTCCTCCGTTGTCCAGCTGAGTAGGACTGCCCTCGCCTGGTTTCACTCTGACCTATCCGGTCATAGCCAGATAAACCCCTGCAATGGCTTGTCTTCCCACTCCCACATCGTTACTTCTACAGTTCCCCAAGGCTCTATCGTTTCCCCGCTCCTATTTCTCACCTACATGCTGGCCCTTGGTGACATCATCCGAAGACATGATGCCAGATGAGCCGCAATTTCCTCTAATTAAACATTGGGAAGACTGAAGCAATTATCTTTGGCACCCGCCACAAACTCCGATCCCTCGCCACCAATTCCATCCCCATCACTGGCCACTGTCTCAAGCTAAACCAGACTGTTCCAAGCCTTGGCATCCTATTTGACCCTGAACTGAGTTTCCGACCCCATATCCTCTCCATCACAAAGACCGTCTACTTCCACCTCCGTAACATCGCCCGTCTCTGTCTCAGTTTATCTACAGCTGGAACTCTCATCCATGCTTTTGTTACCTCCAGATTCGACTATGCCAATGCTCTCCTGGCCTGCCTTCCATCTTTCACCCTCCATAAACTTGAGCTTATCCAGAACTCTGCTGTCTGTATCCTAACTCGCACCAAGTCTTGCTCACCCATCACCCCTGCGCTTGCTGAGCTACACTGGCTCCTGGTCCACCAATGCATCGATGTTAAAATTCTGATCCTCATGTTCAAATCCCACCGTGGCCTCATCCCTCCCTATCTCTGTAACCTCTTCCAATCCTACAACCCTCCAAGAAATCAGTGTTCCACCAACTCTGGCCTCTTGTGCACTGCCATTCCCTTCGCCCCCCCATTTGCGGCCATGCTTTCAGTCTTAAGCTCTGAAATTCCCTCCCTAAACCTCTCTGCCTCGCTCTCCTCGTTGCCTCTCATTGTTTAAGACACTCTTTAAAACCTACTTATTTTTTAGTCACCAGTCCTAATATTGCCTTCTTTGGCTCGGTCTCAACATTTTTATTTGATTACGCTCTTGTGAAGTGCCTTGGGATGTTTTCCTACGTTAAAGGTGCTATATAAATACAAGTTGTTGTTGATTATAAAGATTGTGCATAAGATTTATAAGTGCATTACTTGTGATCCCTGATTAGGTTTAAAATATTGTTCCCAATATTTTTCTTTGTGTGTTAGTTTTAACAAATCTGTAAAGGTGTTTGAAAAACATATTTATGGATTAATTAAAATGGATGTACAGAGGAAAACACTGGGATGTATTTGCATTATGTTTGGTCAAAATGTAACTCAGATCAGCCTCTGCAAAAATAAATACTTCTTGGCACCTTACCTAAATCTATGCTTTCATAACTTGTACTGATGCTCCCTAGTTCTCCCTTGCCTATTTAGCTCAAATAAGCTGTCCATTGGACAGAATCCCTTCATTATTTTAAACACCTTAATCATATCCCCTCAAAGTCTACATTTTTCCCAAAGTAAAAAGCCCCAGTTCCCTAAACCTATCCTAAGTATCAATTGAGTGGCCCTCCTCTGGACCTTTTCCGAGGCCTTGATATTCCCCCTCAATGTTAAAGGATCAAAATTGGAAACAATATTCTGGATGCCGGTGAACCAAGGCATTGCACTAGGTAAGAATTGTACTTCTAGTTTTATATTTAATTGTCCTAACTATACAACCAATCCATCTTTGCAATAGCCTTGTAACACTGGTCATGGATTTTCAATGTTTCATGAACTGCAACCCCCAGGTCCTTTTCTTGCTCAGAAGCCCGAAGCAAGCAGACCTGCATGGTGTGCACATGCCTGGAATTACAGCCCAAATGCATCATGCTGCATTTGTCTACATTGAAAGACATCTGTCATGGGCCCATTCCCTGGTGTGTCCAGATCTGCCTGCAGACTATTTATTTTGTCTAAGATCCTAACTTCTATTCATATCTTTGCGTCATCAGCAAACTTGTAGACTGTTCCTCCAATGCCTTCATCCAGATCTTTAATAAGGATAACGTGCAACAATCCTATCACAGATCTCCCCAACCTAAGATATGCCTGCCCATCCCACAAGATAAAAACCCTACTTAGCAGCCATTTGTGCTGAGGGTTTATTATGCATGATTTTTTATTTATACATTTATTAATTAAAATGGTTTTAAAAGTACTACATTTTTCATCTTTGCTGCAATTATCCCTGCTTAGTAAGTATCAAAAACGTGGGCAATTGTAGTGCACACAATGTAAAGAAACCTGTCCAATTTTCCTTCTATTTCAACTACTGGAAGAAAACTCAGGCGGGTTCCTTTACAGGCATGTGCTCTCTGACCTGCCCAACTTTCCAACATTTGCTGCACTCCGTCGCTCCAGTAAACCTGAGCGCAGACCCAAGAAGATCTCCCTTATCATCTCGTTCGCTAGACCAATTAAATCCTCTGAAATCTGAGATAGGAAATGTGGACTTAGTTATCCTGAACGTAGCAGGTGCCGACTGCGAGCAAGGAAGCCCAATTTTGGGAAGGGGTCCTGAAACAGGCGATAGGTCCACTATTTGCATATACAAAGGTCCTCACGCCTGTTTCAGACATGGGTCCTGGACCACTATAATTCAGCCTTTACCAATATGGTGAGCGGTGCACTTCCAGCACGGAATGTGCAGGTGCACGTCGCTTGCCATATTGGACGCTGAGGCGCCCATTTGTGACTATAAAACAGGCGCGGCATCAATGAATTTCTAGGCCATAGATTCCAGACATACTCCCAGTGCTGTTGAGCTAAGGCGCCCACTTTACTGTCAGCTGTGGATCTGGCGACTCCAGAAGTGCTGGCATGAGGGAATCAGGAATAACGCTGGTTAGGGATTGGTCCCTCAGATAAATATAGGTCTATGTCCTCCTCACCCAGCAGAGAAGATGAGGAGGGACCACTCTCTAGAAGTGGAGGCCAGCCAATGGAATGTATGACAAAAGGACGTATGACAAAGGGACATACATCTGTGGAAGAGGAGCACGCACTTCCACCCGAAACTGAGACTCCCTCATCCAATTGGCCCCAATTGTGCACCACTGACCTCCCTAGAGAAAGAGGCAATTCCATCAAGCGCTCCCCCAATACCACCCACCCCCCGCCCCACCACACCTCCTGTTGAGGGAAGAGATCCTCATTCCTGAATATGAAGGAGAAAAGCCTGAGACAGGGTCTAACATCCTGGGTACCGAGGGAACTGAACTTACACCACCAGAGTCTGCCTCGGATCCACTGGTTATCTCTCAGGATCTGTTTGTGGATGTGAACAGTTTTGCCCCTCTGGTGGAGTTGGGCAACAGTGATCGAAAGATCGAAAGGGATTCGGTCCCTTTACTCTGGGTTCTGTACCAGAGGAGTCAGAGGTCGTGCTTTGATCTACCATGGCGGCCACTGACCCGACCCGCAAATCTCACTGCCCTATGGGAAGGAGACCACTCAACTGCTGCTTAGGGTTAACAGAAGGATCTTCGGCTTTATATCCTAGGGATGTGAGACTGAGGTGGAGGCAACGACAGCTGCTGCAACCGGTTCTTTCAAAGCATCCTGCAAAGCAGGTGGTTAATATAATGGAGAAAGATGGTGAGTCAGTCAAGGGTGCAGGGGGTGACACGGAGTCTGTCTTCAGAAAGATTGTCTGGTGCTCTTTTCCACATCTCCCCTCAGTTCCACATAGGACATTCACAAATTTGTGACAACTTTACCACAGAAGCAAGATGCAGCTGGATCTAGATGAATGGCAGAACCTTGCAATGTTAATTTGTTCTGTCCACATGGTCAACAAGACTGTCTGCGCAGACAAGAACACTAATCCAGCTGAGCTTTGCCAGTTGCAAAAGTTCCTCATTCTTGAGGAAGTGGAGGTCAGAAAATGCCTCTGCTCACTTGGTCACTAGTGGTCTTGATGGTGGTAGCACTTAAGCTCTCAGTATCGTACCTCCATTGGCAGCTGTGCTTTTGGCTGCCTTGGCTGTAAACTCGGGAATTCCCTTCCTAAACCTCTCCGCCTCTCTCTACCTCGTTCTCCTCCTTTAAGATGCTCCTTAAAACCTACCTCTTTGACCAAACTTTTGGTTATCTGTCCTGATATCTCCTTCTGTGGCTTGGTGTCAAAAATGTTTTTAACGATAACGCTCTTGTTAAGTGCCTTGGCACGTTTTGCTATATAATTGCAAGTTGTTGTTGCTGTTGTAGTATGAGGGCAACCATAGCCTGCCTCACTACCTGTGGCAGCAGGAGAGTCTACCACAGGTTTTTGAACTTCTCGGCTCTAAAAGGGAAGTATGTGATGCGCTTCCTGCAAGAAACTCCTATCACTCTAGAAGACGAAGATCAATTGTTACCGGAGAGGAGGAAGAGGACATCTCTACATGAGTCACCTGGCCCCAAATTCTGTTAATCCCACATTTTCAGCATGAGATACTGGGCGTCAACAAGCCAGTGCCATGCTCTGTTTGCTCCATCTTGTTCTTTGTCACGGGGATGTAACATTTCACCTGTTGAGCATGTACACCCCATGCAACATTGCGGAGCAAGCGCAGCTCTTTGACTAGGTGTTCATCTATCTCAACTCCATTGATACTTGTGAGTGCATAATCTCGGGGGAGGTTTTTACTGTGCCCTCAAGGCTTGAGACCGCACCAGTGGGCGGCAACACCTGATAGCAGTGGAGAAACTAAGGGACCTGGTAGAGTCCTTCAATTTGATGGCTGGCTGGTGGCATCACCATCCTGACTGCAGCTTCTATACACTTGTGAGGACTAAAGATGGTTGGCACAGTTAGTCCACACTTGACCACCTTTACCCAGTGAACAGTCTGCCGCTATTCTGCCTTCTGTTTAGATTTCAACTTGGCAAAGGTCAGCAATCATGCTGGTGCACCATCACCTGCAAAGACAGTTTTGCCTTCAGAATATTGAACTCTGCAACAAAACAAGGTTGCTGCCGGAGATTGCCACTGGGCCTGTTTATCTCTTTCCATGACGGTCATGGTAGATGCTGCCACCTTCTCCATAGATGGATGTATTTAAAGCATCCCCATCATGCGACTGTGGAGCTCCTGATCAGACCCTGGAGCACATGATTGAGCGCTGCCCTGCGAGGAAATTCGCAGGTAGCCTACAAGATATCCTTGCTGTTGCAACCGAAGCTTTGGCCTCGATATCTGACTTAGATATTGACATTTGATTTGCTTTGCATACGAAAGAAGATCTCTTTGACCAAAGGTCATTGACCTAAAACGTTAACTCTGTTTCTCTCTTCACAGGTGCTGAGTATTTCCAGCATTTGTAACAACAAGAACTCATCCTCTTGCATTCTTCACAAAAGCACAGCAGCCGAGCACAACTCCTTCTGGCCGCACGCGCGCGCGCGCCGCCGTGGTTCTGAAGGGCGCGCGCCTGCCGACACCGGTGGGAGCGCGAGCACGCGCAGTTTGTGGGGGGGGGGGGGGGGGGGGGGGGGGGCTCGGGTGCGCGCACGCGGTGTCGGTGACGCTGTGTGTGTCTCGGTGCCGGAGATGGGAATCGGAGAGCGGGGCTGCGCGGAGGAGCGGAGAAACCAGGAATAGGGGGAGCCCGGAGCTGGAGAGGCAGCGCCTGGGAGGAGGAGAGGAGGAGGAGGAGGCGGCCTTGAAATCGGTGAGAAGCGCAGGCCTGGCGAGCAGGGTGACGGCGGGCCGTTGTTTTGTATTGAAGGGGAGGGGGCGCTCGCTCGGTCGGTGCGAGAGCCGGACTCGGGCACAGTGATTACCGCAGCTCCGGGCTGTCAGTGATGGAGGAGGCTGCGAGCGGCAGCCCGGGCCCACGGCCCGACCAAAAAAAAAGTGCGATCGTTCTCAATAACCGGGCCTGTACCGGGGGCCCGCGGGCCGATCTGACCCAGTGACCGAGGCCCTGTAAGCGGTCGAGGGCCCGAACTCCGAGTCTGCAGACCCCCAGCGAGCCAGCCAGCCGGAGACGGCATTGGGCCAAACATGTGCCCCTCTCCCCGTTGGGCCGAGGGGCAGCCGGGCTGGAGCAGCCTTGCCGACCCGGCTTTCAGCCCAGCCCAGCTCAGGGCTCACACTCGCACTCCAGATTGTGCAACAAAAAAAAATAGATCAGTGTTATTCATAAAAGTTATTGTCAAATGACGGGACATTTGCAGCACAGTTTCTCTCCGGAACTGGTTTTCGTCGCTCATAAATAGATCCCAGAGACTGCAATTTGGAGCTTGCACTTCGCCTGTCCAGCAGCCAGAGATACAAAGAGGCTGAATCTGACTGGATTTGTCCCCAGGGCTGGATAGAGGTGGAGGTGGGGGGATTTGTTTGCGAGAGGGGACCACTGCAGTTCGAACTGTATGTTGCCCTATTGGCAATCACAAGTGTCCATGACCATGACGAAGCAGCCCGGGCACATCTTGTACTTGTAGATGAGTATTTTTGGTCAAAAACCTTACTCGACCTGTGTACTTGAGTTGCAATCCAGTGGATCAGGTGTGATTTGAGGGAGAACGCAGTTTGCAAGTTTTACCCTTTGTAGACGTTTGACAAAAGCATCTTCTTGGGGTGTTTTAAAATGTTTTGTGGACTCCTATCAGCTGTAGCTGTGTCCTCTGCCCCCCCGCCCCCGCCGTATGTAAGGTCCCAGATCCAATAATTCCTGGATTCCTCTGCCTCTGCTGACAGAAGTAAAACATTGCAGCATCTCTTCTCTGGGCCTTTTGTAGGCCCGATGCTGCCTTTAAGAATACAGCTGATGTGCTGTTTACAGTTTTGTAATTACCGTGTACTGATGGATTTGTAACCCTCCCATATGAGAAGGAAAATTATAGTTGTAGTCGTGCTCTGCCCGTGCCTAAATGACAACTGACGCAATTCAGGAATGGCCTTGCAGATCTGTACTGAATTTTATAGATCAAGTCCTTTTTAAAAACAGTTTGCTTCTATAAAATTAAAAAAAGCATAGCAACATAGAAGTTAAACATAATCACTACAGTAGGGAGTATGTAGGCAGCAAAGCCCCATTTCTCTTACATGCGCTTAATCGTGTATTAATTTACTGATGGTTTTGTTTTTGAGTTGTGATTACACAGAAGTAATTGTTTGTGAGCATTCAAATTAAAAGTCCAAAATATTCTTTGAAGATAAAACTGCATCCTTAAATTATAGTTCTTGAAGACTATGCCTACGAAATCAATTCATTTAAAGCTCATGCTAAATATCTACATTTGAGAGCTTTTTCTGACAAAAGTCTGGCCTGTCTCGAGCCTGGTGCCTGTATTTATAATGCTGTGTCTGTTTTTCAGTATATTAGAGGCTTATTTTGCTGTGACCACCTGGACAATTATTTTAAGTTGCAGCCATTTGCTAAATCACCTCATCCCTTTAGCTAGTATCTTTGTGGTATAGGACTGTATGCGTCCTTTTTTTGACCATAGTGACTGAGATTGCAGTTTGTTCAATTAGTGCACGTTAGAGTTGATGCACCTTATTTGCTGTTAATATACATAAACTGCATTTGTGATCATCCTGATTTCATTTGTCTCTAAATTGGAAAAGGGTAAAATTAAATAACGAGAAAACATGCAAAAAGTTCTTTGTGATTTGACACCCACTTAGCTCGATTTAAAAAAAAAGCTGATATATGCTTGGCCTCAAATTAATTGCCACTAGTTATCAAGGAATATATGCACAGTGCAATGACTTTTCAGTTTATTTCTCTGATTGTAGCAACAGGCTGTGAAGAATATGGAGATGATTTTAAATTATGCAAACCACAGAGCTCTCAACTAAGGATCAGCAGCAGAAAGAAACTTTGATTGACATAGCCCTACTATTCTGTATGACTCTGTGCATCGTTGCTCTATGTGAATTGAAAGTAACTGAGAAACAGCCCTTGAACTTATTTACAAAATATTCTGATATCATGATATCATAGATTTCGTTGATGTTTACTGTCAGTAAATCAGAGTTGGGAAAGAGTGGCAGTGGCAGACACCAGGAAATAGTGCACCTGCCCTCATGGCATTGGAGGGCCACAGAAGAAGTTTTATGAAGGCAGGGAGGGGAAGTTTGTGAATTTTAGAAAAATGCAGAGAGCAGTCATATTAACTTCCTTAATCAAGTTGATAGGCATAGATGTTCTTAAAAAACCCCACACAAATACTGAAAATCTGAAACAAAACAAATGCTGGAAACATCTGAAGCAGAGGTCAGGGAGAGAACATTTGGAGGGTGAGTCACTAGTTTCGGTCTCATGCTCCTCCTTGTGGTCAACTTGAGTGGCGTGGGAGCAAATCACTTGGCTATCGTCTTGGCCAGAAGTTGTGGATGGCTTGGGAGACATAGGGAGAAAAACATAAATTACAAAAATAGAAAAAAAATAATGTGCTAATCCCGTACGTGCATCATTAAACTTGAAGAGTTATATTGTGTGTATGTTATGAAGTATGACTCGTGTTCAGTTGGAAGACTGTTCACAATATGCGTGTGAAAACAATAGTTGAATTCTAATATTTCCCATGCAGCATTATTGCATCATTTTGCGGTGCTGCTTAGAGAAATCAGAGAAGTGATGCCACTCATTACAGTGTTTGTGAGGGCACACTTGTAGAGTCATATAAAATTGACACTGATGTAAAAAGAATCCAGGGACATTTTCGCAAAAAAATTTTAGTATTAGAAACTGGCCTGAAGTTGGAAGTTTGGAATTTCTTTCTTTCAGTTAAAGAGATCACAATTTTATATTATTCATCCGTTGCAGCAGCATATTCAAATTGGCAAGACAGGCGTTGCATAGAATTTGTTTGCTTGGAGATGTTATTTATTTGGCAAAGGCAAGTGAGTAAAGGCAATTACTGTTAGGTCAGCCATACCAAGTGCGCTGATAGCTCTAGCCAAACACCAGTTTGTCAGTTAGAAAACCACTTTTTGGCGCAAAATATATTTTTGTTTGGCTTAAAGTAAAGGCCAGATAATTGAAAGGATCTTTTCTGCTATAAGTGAAACTTTTTACTATATATGAGTGAGATTTGTTTTTGCTCTGTAGGAAGGTACAGATGACGTACTAATATTTTGACTCAAGTATGTGTTTAAATTTTCATTTTTTTAAAATCACAGTGAATTTCAGTTACGTGTCTTGTCAAGTGGCTTTTGATATTGTTTATATTGATTCAACAGTAATGTTAATGTTTCTTTAGAAATGACCTAGAGAGTAGAAGGAAAGGTGTAGGTGGAGGATTAGTGTTAAAAATAACAATGGCAGCAAGTGCTCTGCAAATGGGCAAAATGGTAACTGATCACTATATCTAAATAAAATCAGATTGTTGAATTTAATGGCCATTGCAAAAGTGACATTTGTCACCAAATATCTTTATTTGGGAACTAAGAATAATTTTTTTCACCCCCACACAATACCTATGTACAGTGTTTTATCATGATGAAACTTCTCCAAGCGTTTTACATAGTGAGTTGTATATCCTTGCATGTATGTTGTATTGAGGAGCAGAGCGGGTGAATTTCTTTATTCTTGATGCACCTGAAGCAAATTCTGCAACCACCAACAAGTCTAGATCTCAGATAATCTATTGCAAAGACAGATTGTAGCGTTTATACTGTCAATTGTAAACCAGAGTGCACTGGAAATTGGGAATGCTTTGGTTTGCAGTTGACAGTATAAACAGGGCATAAGTGACAAAGTAAGTGAGCATCCCTGATTATAATCGCTCAACCTTTGGTGGCCGTGCCTTCTGTTGCCTAGGCCCTAAGCTCTGGAATTCCCTGCCTAAACCTGTCCGCCTCGCTACCTCTCTTTCCTCCTTTAAGACGCTCCTTAAAACCTACCTCTTTGACCAAGCTTTTGGTCACCTGCCCTAATTTATCCTTATGTGGATCGGTGTCAAATTTTTTGTCTTAAAATACTCCCGTGCAGCGCCTTGGGACGTTTTACTACGTTAAAGGCGCTATATAAATACAAGTTGTTGTTGTGACAAATGAGATAAACTGAATATCTCACTGCTCCAGACTAGTAAACATGATGCGGAGATGCCGGTGTTGGACTGGGGTGGACAAAAATGAGAAGTCGCACAACACCAGGTGTTGTGCGACTTCTCAGACTAGTAAAGGCAGAGCACGTGTTAGACAAAGATTCATTCGAATCTATTGACACACTATTTTTAATGTATTGAAATAGTGGAACAATGAAGTCAGTTACATATCCACTTATTAAATTCTTGCATTTTTATCTAGGAAAAGTGGTGGAATCTGTTTGGCTTCCTGGCTATTTTCCTGTGTTTAGTCAACCAGGACAGGCTAAGATACTCTAGAGTAATAACTGTGCTCTTCTCCCCTCCCCCTAGGTCTTACTATTGTCTGCATGTCTCAGCAAGTGTTAACCCAAAGTTAGTATGTTAAGTATCACCTTGGCTCAGTTGCCTCTGAGTCAGAAGACTGAAAGTTCAAACCCCACTATGGACATGAGGACCGAATCTAGGTGGCTGCTTCACTGCAGTACTGAGGAGTACTGTTTTTTTTAAATTTGTTTCTGGGGTGTGGGCGTCGCTGGCAAGGCCAGACTTTATTGCCCATCCCTAATTGCCCTTGAGAAGGTGGTGGTGAGCTGCCTTCTTGAACCGCTGCAGTCCGCATGCTGAAAGTACTCCCATAGTGCTGTTAGGGAGGGAGTTCCAGGATTTTGACCCAGCGACACTGAAGGAACGGTGATATATTTCCAAGTCTGGATGGTGTGTAATTTGGAGGGGAACTTACAGGTGATGATGTTCCCATGTGCCTGCTGCTCTTGTCCTTCCAGGTGGTAGAGGTCGTGGGATTGGGAGGTGCTGTCGAAGAAGCCTTGGCGAGTTGCTGCTGTGCATCTTGTAGATGGTACACACTGCAGCCACGGTATGCCGATGATGGAAGGAGTGAATGTTTAAGGTGGTGGATGGGGTGCCAATCAAGCGGGCTGCTTTGTCCTAGATGGTGTCGAGCTTCTTGAATGTTGTTGGAGCTGCACTCATCCAGGCAGTATTCCATCACACTCCTGACTTGTGCCTTGTAGATGGTGGAAAGGCTTTGGGGAGTCAGGAGGTGAGGTACTTGCCGCAGAATACCCAATTTCTGACCTGATCTTGTTGCTACAATATTTATGTGGCTGGTCCAGTTAAGTTTCTGGTCAACGGTGACCCCCCCCCAAGGATGTTGATGGTGGGGGATTCGGCTATGGTAATGCTGTTGAATGTCAAGGGGCGGTGGTTAGGCTCTCGCTTTTTGGAGATGGTCATTGCCTGACACTTGTGTGGTGCGAATGTTACTTGCCTGAATGTCGCCTAGGTCTTGCTGCATGCGGACATGGACTGCTTCATTATCTGAGGAGTTGCGAATGGAACTGAACACTGTGCAATCATCAGCAAACATCCCCACTTCTGACCTTATGATGGAGAGAAGGTCATTAATGAAGCAGCTGAAGATGGTTGGGCCTAGGACACTGTCCTGAGCCACTCCTGCAGCGATGTCCTGGGGCTGGAATGATTGACCTTCAACAACCGCAGCCATCTTCCTTTGTGCTAGGTATCACTCCAGTCAGTGGAGTTTTCCCCCGATTCCCATTGACTTCAATTTTACTAGGGCTCCTTGATGCCACACTCGGTCAAATGCTGCCTTGATGTCAAGGGCAGTCACTCTCGCCTCAACTCTGGAATTCAGCTCTTTTGTCCATGTTTGGACCAAGGCTGTAATGAGGTCTGGAGCCGAGTGGTCCTGGCAGAATCCAAACTGAGCATCAGTGAGCAGGTTAATGTTGAGTAAGTGCCGCTTGATAGCACTGTCGACGACACTTTTCATCACTTTGCTGATGATTGAGAGTAGACTGATGGGATGTTAATTGGTCGGATTGGATTTGCCCTGCTTTTTGTGGACAGGACGTCCCTGGAAAGTTTTCCACATTGTCGGGTAGATGCCAGTGTTGTAGCTGTACTGGAACAGCTTGGCTAGAGGCGCGGCTAGTTCTGGAACACAAGTCTTCAGCACGACAGCCTTTGCTGTATCCAGTGCGCTCCGCTGTTTCTTGATTTCACGTGGAGTGAATCGAATTGGCTGAAGACTGGCTTCTGTGATGGTGGGGTCCTCAGGTGGAGGTTGATATGGATCATCCACTCGGCACTTCTGGCTGAAGATGGTTGCAAATGCTTCAGCCTTGTCTTTTGCACTCGTGTGCTGGCCTCCGCCATCAACAACAACAACAACAACTTATATTTATATATAACGCAATAAAACGTCCCAAGGCGCTGCACAGGAGTATTTTAAGACAAAAAATTTGACACCGATCCACATAAGGATAAATTAGGGCAGATGACCAAAACGTTTGATTAAAGAGGTAGGTTTTAAAGAGCGTCTTAAAAGAGGAAAGAGAGTTGGCGAGGCGGACAGGTTTAGGTAGGTAATTCCAGAGCTTAGGGCCTAGGCAACAGAAGGAACGGCCACCAAAGGTTGAGCGATTATAATCAGGGATGCTCAAGAGGGCAGAATTAGAGGAGCGCAGATATCTCGGGGTGGGGGTGGTTGTGGGGCTGAAGGAGATTACAGAGATAGGAAGGGGCGAGGCTATGGAGGGATTTGAAAACAAGGATGATAATTTTGAAATTGAGGCGCTGCTTAACCAGGCGCCAATGTAGGTCAGCGAGCATCGAGGGTGATGGGTGAACGGGACTTGGTGCGAGTTAGGACACGGGCAGCCGAGTTTTGGATGACCTCAAGTTTACGTAGGGTGGAATGTGGGAGGCCAGCCAGGAGTGCGTTGGGGATGGGGATATTCATGGCGCCTCTTCCTCCCGTTAGTTGTTTAATTGTCCACTACCATTCACGACTGGATGTGGTGGGACTGCAGAGCTTTGATCTGATCTGTTGATTGTGGGATCGCTTAGCTCTGTCTATAGCATGATGCTTCCGCTGTTTAGCATGCATGCAGTCCTGTGTTGCAGCTTCCCCAGGTTCACACCTCATTTTTAGGTGCGCCTGGTGCTCCTGCCACATTCTCCTGCACTGCTCATTGAACCAGGGTCGGTGCCCTGGCTTGATGGTAATGGTGGAGTGAAGGATATGTCGTACCATGAGGTTACAGATTATGGTGGAACACTGTTCTGCTGCTGTTGATGGCCCACAGCACCTCATGGATGCCCAATTTTGAGCTGCTCGATCTGTTCTGAATCTATTGCATTTAGCACGGTGGTAGTGCCACACAACACGATGGAGGGTGTCCTCAGTGTGAAGACAGGACTTCGTCTCCACAAGGACTGTGCGGTGGTCACTGCTACCAATGCTGTCATGGACAGATAGATGTGCGACAGGTAGATTGGTGAGGACGAGGTCAAGTAGGTTTTTCCCTCGTGTTGGTTCTCTCACCACCTGCCCCAGGCCCAGTCTGGCAGCTATGTCATTCAGGATTCGGCCAGCTTAGTCAGTAGTGGTGCTACCGAGCCACTCTTGGTGATGAACATTGAAGTCCCCCATCCAGAGTACATTCTGTGCCCTTGCTACTCTCAGTGCTTCTTCCAAGTGGTGTTCAATGTGGAAGAGTACTGATTCATCAGCTGAGAGAGGGTGGTAGGTGGTAATCAGCAGGGAAGCCATGAGACTTCATGAGGTCCGGAGTCAATGTTGAGGACTCGCAGGGCCACTCCCTCTCGACTGTGTACCACTGTGCTGCCACCTCTGGTGGGTCTGTCCTGCTGGTGGGACAGGACATACCCAGGGATGGTGATGGAGGAGTCTGGGACATTGGCTGAAAGGTATGATTCTGAGAGTATGACTATGTCAGGCTGTTGTTTAACTAGCCTGCTCTCCCAATTTTGGCACAAGTCCCCAGATGTTAGAGAGGAGGAATTTGCAGGGTCAACTGGGTGTGCTATTGTGTCCAAAGCCAGTACCAAGGTTGATGCCGGGTGGTCCGTCCGGTTTTATTGTCACAGGTGCCGTTTTTGGCTGATCAGTTAAACAGTAGCTCCATAAAAGATTCCATGGCACAATTCAAAGAAGAGCAGTGAGTTCCCCTGGTGCCTGACCCACACTCCTCCCTCATCCAACACCACCAAAAACAGATTAACTGTTTGTGGAACCTTGTTGTGGGTAAAATTGGCTACCTTGTTTGCCTATATAATAGATACTGTACTTCAGAAGTAATCCAATGGTTGTAAAGCGCTTTGTGATGTCCTAAGACTGTGATAAAGCGCTATATAAAGTACCACATAATAGATGTTAGCAAAATTAAAGGGATTAAAGGGGCAGTGGCAGCGTGGATATGAAATTGGCTGCGAGACAGAAAGCAGAGAGTAGTGGTGATGGTTGTTTGTAGCACTGGAGGGAAGTATACAGTGATGTTCCCCAGGGGTTGGTATTGGAACCACTGCTCTTTTTGATGTATATTAATGACCTGGACAGGGGCCATAATTTCAAAGTTTGCAGATGACACAAAGCTTGGAAATGAAGTAAACAATGAGGAGGATAGTAGCAGACTTCAGGAGGACTTGACTGGTGGAATGGGCAGACACATAGCAGATGAAATTTAATGCAGAGAAGTGTGAAGTGATGCATTTTGGAAGGAAAAATGATGAGAGGCAGTAGAAACTAAATGGCACAATTTTAAAGGAGGTGCGGGAATAGAGAGACCTGGGGGTTCATACACAAATATTTGAAGGTGGCAGGACAAGTTGATAAAGCTGTTTTAAAAAAAAAAACCTTACGGTATCCTTGGCTTTTTCAATTGCGGTATAGAGTCACTGATTTGAGAGGCATCAACACGTTCAAGGACATTGGTTAGACCTCAGCTAGAGTATTGTGTCCAATTCTGGATTTTAGAAAGGACGTCAAGGCCTCAGAGTGCAGAGGAGATTTACTAGAATGGTACCAGGGATGAAGGGTTTCAGTTATGTGAAGAGACTAGAGAAGCTGGGATTGTTTTTTTTAGAGCAGAGAAGGTTAAGGGGAGATTTAATAGAGGTGTTCAAAATTATGAGGGGATTTGATAGTGTAAATAGGGAGAAACTGTTTCCAGTGGCAGAAGGGTCGGTAACCATAGGACACAGATTTAAGATAATTGGCAAAAAAAACAACAGGGGGGAGATGAGAGTTATTATGATCTGGAATGCATTGCCTGAAAGGGTGGTGGAAGGAGATTCAATAGTAACTTTCAAAAGGGAATTGGATGTCTACTTAAAAAGAAAACATTTGCAGGGCTATGTGGAAAGAGCAGGGGAGTGGTACTAATTGCTAACTCTTGCAGAGAGCCAGCACAGGCTCGATGGGCCGAATGGCCTCCTGTGCTGTATGATTCTATGAAATGCAAGTTCTTTTTAACATGCAGAGAAAAGGCAACCTTTTTTCTGGTTAGGGAAATAATTTATTTGGCATTTATCTTAGGTTTTTAATAAATTGATAAGTAGTCCAACTTTGTTTTAGATTTTTGAAATTTTCTTCTACTGTAGATTCTGATTCTTTGAATTCCACATGAATACTTACTACATTAAAAAGCCTGTAAGTATAGAAAAATAATTTGGAAGTTGCCTATTCAGGTGTTCTCAGTGATTTCAATCTCCATCTCAATTTACTTTGGCCTCTTTCCTCTAATTTGACTGCCCTTCTGTCTTCCCTTAACCTCTCCTATATAAACTCTCTTACCCATACTCAAGGCCACCCCCTTGATCTTGCTACTTCATGGGGCCTCTCTATGCTCATCGTCTTGAGCACAGACAAGGCCATCTCTGATCATTTCCTTGTATCCTTCACCACTTGCATCCTCCTATCTCCTTCCAACCCCAATTATTTCTGCATCTGATGCTGTAAAAAATTATCCGCCAAGTCACTTACAGCTGCAGTTTCAAACTCCCAACTGTCAAACTTTTGGTTGTCCATTTGCCATGATACTTCTGCAGCTGTCACTTCTGCTCAATCACTTCCTCACCTTTGTCTTTGCCCTTGTCCCCAGTAAAACTCTTACTCTCTCCCACACTGGTCATTCCTCTGATATGGTCCTCATTTCACTCTCTCAAGTCCAATGGGTGCACAACTGGTTTAGCCATCCATTGCCTGATCTGGCTGGACCACTTCAAGCACTCTTGGGCCTTACTGTCCTCTGCCAAAACTGATAACTACTCCAGGATCATCCTGGAATGCAAAGATAACCCCCAACTTCTTTTCTCCACTACCAACCATTTCCTTAAACCCCTCTCCCCTGCCCCCTCCACCCTCACCTCCAACATCTGTGCGGAGCTCATGGACTTCTTTGTCACTAAGATTGAGACCATCCGATCAGCTGTGTTCCCCCTTTCCCCTTGCCCACCAAGCCAAATTTCTTCCAAGGTCCCTCCTGCCCTAGCTCTGATCCTGCGTCTTCCCCTCGCTTCTCTCCTATCTCCCCATGCCCTCTCTGAGTTCATCTTGTCCATAAGACCCACCTCCTGTTCGCTTAACCTCATTCTTAAAGCTAGATAACAACCAGCTTCCCTCTTCACTCCCATGCTAGCTGACATTGTAAATAGCTCCCTTTCCTTGGGTATGTTCTCCTCCTTTTTGAAACTGAGGTTTTCACCCCCTCAAAAAATCCACCCTTGACCCCTCTGACCTTGCAAACTATCGCCCATTTCAAACCACCTTTTCCCTCCAAAGTCCTTGAATGTGTTGTTGCCTCCCAAATCTGTGCCCATCTTTCCTGCAACTCAGTTTGAATATTTACATCACATCTGCTGCAGCTTTTAAATGACCCTAATCAAATTCACAAATGCCAACCTCTGTAACTGACCATGGTGCACTATCCCTCCTCGCCCTTCTCAACTTCTCTGCAGCCATTGACACAGTCAACCACACCATCTTCCTCCAATGCCTCGTTGAATGGGACTGCTCTCGTTTCGTTCCACTCTTAGCAATCCAATTGTAGCCAGAGAATCTCTAGCAATGGCTTAATTTCCTGCCCCTCTACCGTTACCTCTGGATCCCCCCCCAAGAATCTATCTTGGCCCCGTCCTCTCTATCGACATGCTGCCTTTCTGCGACATCTCTATCTGCCTGTGCAGCTGGGCATAAAAATTCCACAATATTATTCAAAGAGCAGGCAGTTCTCCAGATATCCTAGCCAATATTCCTCCCTCAACCAACACTACCCAAAAATATTAATTGGTTATTCGTCTCATATGTGTTTGTGAGATCTTGCTGTGTCCAACTGGCTGCCACATTTGCCTATGCAACAGTGAGTGCACTTCATTTGTTGCATGAGAAGTGTTTTGAGACTTCCCAAGGATGTAATATGGTGCTATAAAAATACAAGTTCTTCCTTTCTGCTTTCTTCCTTTACTCCACAAGTAGCTCAGTCTTCCCAATATTTAGTTGTAGGAAATTTCTGTTCATCCAATATTGGATGTCGAACAAGCAGTGTGACAAATCAGAGACAGTGAAGGTGGCTAGAGCTGACTGTCATTAGCGTACATGTAGAACCTGATGTTGTGTTTTCGGATGATGCCACCGAGGGGTAGCATATAGTTGAGAAGTAGAAAGGGGTCAAGGCCCAGAGGTAATAGTGCAGGAGTGAGAAGAGAAGCCATTGCAGGTGATTCTCTGGCTACGATTAGATAGATAAGAATGGAACCAAGCAAAGGCGGTTTCACCCAGCTGGACGACGAAGGAGAGGCGTTGTAGGAGGATGGTGTGGTCACCTGTGTTGAAGGCTGCAGATGGGTCAAGAAGGATGAGGAGGGATACTTTATCATGGTCACAGTCACAAAGAATGCCATTTGTGACTTTGATAGGAACAGGAGTAGGCCATTCAGCCCCTCTAGTCTGTTCCGCCATTCAATGAGATCATGGCTGATCTGCGATCTAACTCCATATACCCGCTTTTGGCTCACTTCCCTTAATACCTTTGGTTAACAAAAAGCTATCAATCTCAGATTTAAAATTAACAATTGATCTAGGCTCAATTTTTTTATTTTTTCATGGGATTTGGGTGTCGCTGGCAAGGCCAGCATTTATTGCCCATCCCTAATTGCCCTTGAGAAGGTGGTGGTGAGCCACCTTCTTGAACCGCTGCAGTCCATGTGGTGAAGGTACTCCCACAGTGCTGTTATCTACCCTATCTGTTCCCCTTAATATCTTGAAAACTTCGATCAGATCACCCCTTAACCTTCTAAATTTAGGGAATACAACCCTAATTTGTGTAATCTCTCCTCATAACTTAACCCTTGAAGTCCGGGTAACATTCTGGTAAACCTATGCTGCGCTCACTCCAAGGCCAATATATCTTTTCTAAGGTGTGGTGCCCAGAACTGCTCACAATACTCCAGGTGTGGTCTAACCAGGGTTTTGTATAGCTGCAGCATAACTTCTAGTCCTCTAGATATAAAGGCCAGCATTCCATTAGCCTTTTTGATTATTTTCTGTATCTGTTCATGACATTTTAATGATCTGTATACCTAGACACCCGCCCAAGTCTCTTTGGACATCCACTGATTTTAGCTTTTCGCCATTTAGAAAGTACCCTGTTCTATCCTTTTTAGGTCCAAAGTAGATGACCTCACATTTGCTTACATTGAAATCCATTTGCCACAGTTTTGCCCATTCACTTAATCTATCAATATCTCTTTGTAATTTTAAGCTTTCATCTACACTATTGCCTATCTTTGTGTCGTCGACAAATTTGGGTATATGGCTTTCTATGCCATCATCTAAGTTAATAAATACTGTGAATAGTTGAGGCCCCAACACAGATCCCTGCGGGACACCACTAGTCACATCCTGCCAATCTGAGTACCTACCCATTATCCCTACTCTCTGTCTCCTGTCGCTCAGCCAATTTCCTAACCAGGTCAATAATTTGCCCTCAATTCCATGGGCTTCTACCTTAGATAACAGTCTCTTATGTAGGACTTTATCAAATGCCTTTTGGAAGTCCATATAAATAACATCCATAGACATTCCCCTGTCCACTACTTTAGTCACCTCTTCAAAAAATTCATCAGGTTTGTCAGGCATGATCTACCTTTCACAAAACCAGGCTGGCGCTCTCTGATCATCTGAGAATTTTTGAGGTGTTCAGTCACCCTATCCTTAATTATAGACTCTAGTAATTTCCCGACAACAGATGTTAGATTAACTGGTCTATAATTCCCTGGTTTTCCCCTCTTGCTATTCTTAAATAGCGGAGTGACATGTGCAATTTTCCAATCTAAAGGAATGGTTACTGAATCTAGAGAACTTTGGAAGATTATAGTTAGGGCATCTGCAATGTGCTCACCGACTTCCTTTAAAACCCTGGGATGGAAACCATCTGGGGATTGTCACACTCTAGTGCCATTATTTTCTTCATTATTTTTATTTTACTTACGTTAATTTTATTACGTTAATTTTATTGAGTCCCTGTCCCCAATTCAATATTAGTTTCCTCGGGATTTCCGGCATGCTATCCTCTTACTCTACTGTAAATACTGACACACAGTAATTATTCAACATGTCCGCCATTTCCTTCTTACCATTGACAATATCACCGCTTTCAGTTTTTAAGGGGCTAACATTGCTCCTGGCAAACCTCTTTTTCCTAATGTAATTGTAAAAATTCTTTGTATTAATTTCGATATCCCTTGCACGTTTCTTTTCATACTCCCTTTTTGTAGCTCTTACTATCTGTTTTGTGATCTTTTGCTGTTCTTTGTATCTTTCCCATTCGCCAGGATCTGTGCTATTTTTTGCATTTCTGTATGCTTTTTCTTTTAGTTTTTATGCTGTCCCTTACCTCTTTAGTCGTCCATGGCTTTTTTTTTGGCAAGTAGCGTTCTTGCCCCTCGGGTATAAACTGGTCTGTATCACATTAAATTCTTTAAAAAAAAATCTCCCACTGATCTCCTGTCGTTTTACCCATTAACAGATTTGCCCAGTTTACTGTGGACTGTCTTTGCCTCATCCTGTTGAAGTCGGCCTTACCTAAATCTAGAATCTTAGCAGCTGTTTTGCATTTCTCCCTTTCAAACGCTACGTTGAACTCGATCATGTTATGATCGCTATTGGATAAATGTTCACGCAGAGTTAGGCTGTTAACTAAATTTGGCTCATTACTCATTACTAAATCTAATATGGCTTGCCCCCTTGTCGCCTCTAGGACATTGTTGTAGAAAACTATCCCGGACACTCTAAAGAAATTCACTACCTTTCTAACCGGTGCTAGACTGCTTATCCAAATCTATATTAAAGTTAAAATCCCCCATTAAAATCACTCTGCCTTTGCTACATGCTTGTCTAATCTCTGCATTTATACAATCTATCACTTCACAGCTGCTACCAGGAGGCCTATACACAACTCCCACTACAGTCTTAAATCCTTTCCTATTTCTTAATTCTACCCATAAAAGTCTCCACTGCCTGCTTACCTCTCTTTATATCCTCTCTTATCATTGAAGTGATTTTATCCTTAATCACTAAGGCTACTCCTCCCCCTCTGCCATTTTCCCTATCTTTCCTGTAGAGAAGGGCTGTTTCAGTACTGTGGCGGGGCCAGAAACCTGATTGGAAGGATTCAAATATGGAATTGCGGGAAAGATGGGCACGGATAATTGGGAAGCGATAACACATTCATGGACTTTGGAGAGGAAGGGGAGGTTGGAGATGGGGTGGTAGTTTGCAAGGACAGAGGGGCCAAGGGTGGGTTTTTCGAGGAGAGGGGTGATGAAGGCAGATTTGAAGGGTGAGGGGAGAACAGTACCTGAGGAGAGGGAACCATTAACAGTATCAGCTAAGATGGGGTCCAAGAAGGGAAGTTAGGTCAACAGTTTGGTTGGAATAGGATTGAGGGAGCAGGAGATGGGTCTCATGGACAAGATGAGCTCAGAGAGCAAGGCAGGAGATGGGATAGAATCTAGAGAAAGACATGAGTTCAATTGTAAAGAATATAAACCCAGTTTTTTAAGCCTGTCTCATTAGCTAAGATGTTTTAACCTGGGAATCAATCTTGTGGTCCTCCTCTGAACCTTTCCAAAGCCTCAATATCACCCACCATGTGAGGGGACCAGAACTGGACACAGTATTCTAAATGAGGCCTAACCAAGGTCTTGTACAGGGTCGGAATGATACGTTTCATTTTATTTTGAATATATGTTGTGGAGTTCTAATTATTATCTAATATCCTCTGGGAATTTTTCGTGGCTTCTCCTGTATCAATGGGGTTTCTGCCTAGGTTGCAGCGATGGAGTGTGAGAAGCCCCAAGTAAATTCCAGGCACTAATATCCTTATGGCCTTTGATTCAGATAGCTGTTTATTCCCAAAGAACTATGGCAGTTTTGTGCTTGAACTTGCACCCTCTGGGAACAGGATTGAGACTTTACAATTTCATTTTATCCTTACAGCTAGCAGAAAGAGATATTCATCCCTCATAGAATCATAGAATGGTTACAGCACAGAAGGGGGCCATTCGGCCTGTCGAGCCCATGCGGCTCTCTGCAAGAGCACGTCAGCTAGTCCCACTCCCCCGCCCTTTCCCCGTAGCCCTGCAGATTCTTTTCCTTCAGGTACTTAACCAGTTCCCTTTTGAAAGCCATGATTGAGTCTGCCTCCACCACCCTTTCAGGCAGTGCATTCCGGATCCTAACCACTCGCTGCGTAAAAAAAGTTTTTCCTCATGTCGCCTTTGGTTCTTTTGCCAATCACTTTAAATCTGTGTTCTCTGGTTCTTGACCCGTCCGCCAATGGGAACAGTTTCTCTCTATCTACTCTTTCTAGACCCCTCATGTTTGATTTGCTTTTGAATTTATCTTTGAGATAAAGAACAGTGTGCTAACTGCTAACCCTTGCGTATCATTTTGATTTTATTAAGGTTTTTGTGAAAGATCATCTGTATTTTCAATATTTCTATTATACATTCTGGGTGAAAAAATTTGGTTGCATAGCGCCCATTGTTTGAGCGCTATGGGTGCTGAATTGGGTTCAAAATGGTGTCCAAGCAGTGTGCGCACACTTCTAGTGCGGGCCGGATGTCATCTTGGTGAGGGCGGTAGGGCAGCCGTTAGGAGCGTGCGCTAGACGTATGGTAAGTAGGCAGATCGTGACGTTAATCTGCGTGCAATGCTGACTTGACGCCAGCACTGCCATTTTCGTCACCATCGCTGGAACTAACGCCCTGTGTTAACCTCGCACAGCTGAACATGTGTTCAGCAGCAGGAAAAACTCCCCACCAGCGCTATATAAAGAGATCAACAGCAACTTTCAGGTAACTTGCTTTTTGATTTCTACTGGCTCTGTATAAGTTTGTGGAACTGTTTGGAGTTTTCTAGAGTTGTTTAAAGTCGGTGAAGTGACAGGGAGTGGTGCTGCAAGTGGAGAAGGCCTTGCTTCTGACTTCAAGGGTTCTGGTCAGACCATTTGCTCCCAGTCATGGGTGCTCTAGTTGTCATCCCCCTTGGCCTGCAGCATGACAGGGAGATGGAGCAGAGGCAGCAAAGAAGTGAACAAGCTGCTCGCAGATGGACGAGGAGGAGGGGAGAAGGATTCTCAGTAGGAGGCCTTACCCACCTAGGGTCTTCCGAGAGCAATTCACTTACCTCAACTTGAGCCAGGAGCAGTGTATGAGGCGTCTGTGCTTTATCAAGGAGATGCTCACGGAACTCTGCCACCTCTTGCAACCAGACCTGCAGCCTCACTACAGGTCAAGGACAGCGCTGCCAGTGGCTGTGAAGGTGACCGTGGCCCTGAATTTCTTTGCGTCAGGATCCTTCCAGGCTGGAGCAGGCGACATCTGTAACATCTCCCAGTTCATCCTCCACTGCTACATAAGAGAGGTGACAGATGCTCTTTATGCCAGGAGATGGGACTTCATTGTCTTCTCTCTGACCAGAGAGATCAGGAGGAGCGTACAGGTGGCTTTGCCAGGATTGGTTGGTGAGTATTTCTCTTTTTCTCCATTTTCCAAACTTAAATTTTTTGGTTTATAGTTTCTAGGGTCTCTGTGGTGTAGCGGGGACAGTTGGTAAACAAGGGCCCTATATCATTTAATTATAGTATAATTGGTGGGATTGATTTGATATAGTTTAAGTTCAATTAATTAAAGGGTAAGTCATGGCAGCACAGCTCGGCGCTGTGCTATGCTCCTCCTGCGCTATGTGGGAAATCGGGGACACTTCATGTGTCCCTGACGACCATGTGTGCGGGAAGTGTATCCAGCTGCAGCTACTGGCAGACCGCATTGCTGCGAATGGATGCATACTGGAGCATTCGCGATGCTGAGGACCTCGTGGATAGCACGTTTAACCAGTTGGTCACACCGCAGGTAAAGGCTGCACAGGCAGAAAGAGAATGGGTGACCACCAGGCAGAGTAGTAGGCACAGGCAGGTAGTGCAGGAGTTCCCTGTGGACATCCCCCTCTCAAACAGATATACCGCTTTGGATACTGTTGAGGGGGATGGCTTATCAGGGGAAGGCAGCAGCAGCCAACTTCCTGGCACCAGGGGTGGTTCTGCTGCACAGGACGGGAGGAAAAAGAGGGGTACAGCTATAGTGATAGGGGATTCTATTGTAAGGGGAATAGATAGGCGTTTCTGCGGCAGCAAATGAGACTCCAGGATGGTGTGTTGCCTCCCTGGTGCAAGGGTCAAGGATGTCTCGGAGCGGCTGCAAAACATTTTGGAAGGGGAGGGTGAACAGCTAGTTGTCGTGGTGCATATAGGTACCAACGATATAGGTAAAAAACGGGATGAGGTCCTAAAAGCTGCATATAGAACAGTACAGCACAGTACAGGCCCTTCGGCCCTCGATGTTGTGCTGAGCATTGTCCGAAACCAAGATCAAGCTATCCCACTCCCTATCATTCTGGTGTGCTCCATGTGCTTATCCAATAACCGCTTGAAAGTTCCTAAAGTGTCCGACTCCACTATCACAGCAGGCAGTCCATTCCACACCCCAACCACTCTCTGAGTAAAGAATCTACCTTGGACATCCCTTCTATATCTCCCCCCATGCACCTTATAGTTATGCCCCCTTGTAACAGCTACATCCACCCAAGGAAATAGTCTCTGAACATCCACTCTATCTATCCCCCTCATCATCTTATAAACCTCTATTAAGTCGCCTCTCATCCTTCTCCGCTCTAAAGAGAAAAGCCCTAGCTCCCTCAATCTTTCCTCATAAGACCTCCCCCCCAAACCAGGCAGCATCCTGGTAAATCTCCTTTGCACTCTTTCCAATGCTTCCACGTCCTTCCTATAGTGAGGTGACCAGAACTGCACACAATATTCCAAATGTGGTCTCACCAAGGTCCTGTACAGTTGCAGCATAACCTCACGTTTCTTAAACTCAAACCCCTTGTTAATAAACGCGAACACACTATAGGCCTTCTTTACTGCTCTATCCACTTGAGTGGCAACCTTCAGAGATCTGTGGATATGAACCCCCAGATCCCTCTGTTCCTCCACGTTCCTCAGAACCCTGCCGTTGACCCTGTAATCCTTATTCAAATTTGCCCTACCAAAATGAATCACCTCGCACTTATCAGGGTTAAATTCCATCTGCCATTTTTCGGCCCAGCTCTTCATCCTAATATAGGGAGTTAGGAGATAAATTAAAAAATAGGACCTCAAAGGTAGTAATCTCAGGATTGCTACCAGTGCCACGTGCTAGTCAGAGTAGAAATAGAAGGATATTTCAGATGAATACGTGGCTAGAAGAATGGTGCAAGGGGGAGGGATTCAAATTCCTGGGACATTGGAACCGGTTCTGGGGGAGGTGGGACCAGTACAAATCGGACGGTTTGCACCTGAGCAGGACCGGGACCGATGTCCTTGGGGGAGTGTTTGCTAGTGCTCTGGGGGAGGGTTTAAACTAAAATGGCAGGGGGTTGGGAACCTGAGCAGGGAGACAGAGGAAAGGGAAACAAGAATAGAAGCAAAAGTCAGGAAGGAAAAAAACAAAGGTGTCAGTCAGAGAAATCAAGGGTTTAAATCAAACGTGGCCACAGTAAAAAAAAAAAAAAAAAAATTCTAAAAGGTCTAAGAGCGTTAAAAAAAACAAGCCTGAAGGCTTTGTGCCTTAATGCGAGGAGCATTCGTAATAAGGTGGATGAATTAGCTGCGCAAATAGAGGTAAACGAATATGATATGATTGGGATTACGGAAACATGGCTCCAGGGTGACCAAGGCTGGGAACTCAACATACAGGGGTATTCAATATTCAGGAAAGATAGGCAAAAAGGAAAAGGAGGTGGGGTAGCATTGCTGGTTAAAGAGGGGATTAACACAATTGTAAGGAAGGATATTAGCTCTGATGATGTGGAATCTGTATGGGTAGAACTGAGAAATACCAAGGGGCTGAAAACACTAGTGGGAGTGGTGTATAGACCCCCAAACAGTAATACGGAGGTTGGGGATGGCATTAAAAGGGAAATTAGAGAAGCGTGCAATAAGAGCACAGCAGTTATCATGGGCGACTTTAATCTACATATAGATTGGGCTAACCAAATTAGTAACAATACTGTGGAGGAGGAATTCCTGGAGTGTATACGGGATGGTTTCCTGGACCAATATGTCGAGGAACCAACTAGAGATCAGGCCATCTTAGACTGGGTATTATGTAATGAGAAAGGATTAATTAGCAATCTTGTTGTACGAGGCCCCTTGGGTCGGAGCAATCATAATATGATCGAATTCTTCATTAAGATGGAGAGTGAAGTAGTTGACTCAGAGACTAGGGTCCTGAATTTAAATAAAGGAAACTACGATGGTATGAGGCGCGAGTTGGGTAGGATTGATTGGGGAATCTCACTCAAAGGGTTGACGGTGGAGAGGCAATGGCAAGCATTCAAAGATCGCATGAATGAACTACAGAATTTGTTCATCCCAGTTTGGCATAAAAATAAAACAAAAAAGGTGACTCAACCGTGGCTAACAAAGGAAATTAGGGATAGCATAAGATCCAAGGAAAGGACATATAAATTGGCCAGAAAAAGCAGAAAACCTGAGGATTGGGAGCAGTATAGGATTCAACAAAGAAGGACAAAGGGATTAATTAAGAGGGGGAAAATAGAGTATGAGAGTAAGCTTGCGAGGAACATAAAAACTGACTGTAAAAGCTTTTATAGATATGTGAAGAGAAAAAGATTGGTGAAGTCAAGCGTAGGTCCCTTGCAGTCAGAATCAGGGGAATTTATAATGGGGAACAAAGAAATGGCAGACCAATTAAATACATACTTTGGTTCTGTCTTCACAAAGGAGGACACAAATAACCTCCCAGAGATGTCGGGGAACATAGGGTCGAATGAGAAGGAGGAACTGAAAGAAATCAGTATTTGTAGGGAAATAGTGTTAGGGAAATTGACGGGATTGAAGGCCGATAAATCCCCAGGGCCTGATAATCTACATCCTAGGGTACTTAAGGAAGTGGCCCTAGAAATAGTAGATGCATTGCTGATCATCTTCCAACATTCAATGGAATCTGGAACAGTACCCATGGATTGGAGGGTAGCTAATGTTACCGCACTATTCAAAAAAGGTGGTAGAGAGAAAACGGGGAATTATAGACCAGTAAGCCTGACATCGGTAGTGGGGAAAATGCTAGAGTCCATTATAAAAGATGTAATAGCAGAGCACTTGGAAAACAGTGACAGGATCGGACAAAGTCAACATGGATTTACAAAAGGCAAATCGTGCTTGACTAATCTACTGGAATTTTTTGAGGATGTAACTGGTAAAATGGATAAGGGAGAACCAGTGGATGTGGTGTATTTGGACTTTCAGAAGGCTTTCGATAAGGTCCCGCATAAGAGATTAGCGTGTAAAGTTAAGGCACATGGGATTGGGGGCAAGGTATTGACTTGGATAGAGAACTGGTTGGCAGACAGAAAGCAAAGAGTTGGAATAAATGGGTCTTTTTCCGAGTGGCAGGCGGTGACTAGTGGGGTACCGCAGGGATCGGTCCTAGGACCCCAGCTATTCACAATATATATTAATGATCTGGATGATGGAATTGGATGTAATATCTCCAAGTTTGCAGACGACACAAAGCTGGGTGGGAGTGTGTGCCGGGAGGAGGATGCCGAGAAACTCCAGTATGATTTGGACAGGTTGGGGGATTGGGCAGAAGCATGGCAGATGCAATATAATGTGGATAAATGCGAGGTTATCCACTTTGGTGTCAAAAACAGGAAGGCAGATTATTATCTGAATGGCAATAGATTGGGAGAAGGGGAAGTGCAACGAGACCTGGGTGTCCTTGTGCACCAATCGCTGAAGGTAAGCATGCAGGTGCAGCAGGCGGTTAAGAAGGCAAATGGTATGTTGGCCTTCGTAGCGAAAGGGTTCGAGTACAGGGACAAGGATGTCTTGCTGCAGTTGTACAGGGCCTTGGTGAGACCACACCTTGAGTATTGTGTGCAGTTTTGGTCACCTTATCTGAGGAAGGATGTTCTTGCCATGGAGGGAGTGCAGCGAAGATTCACCAGGCTGATACGCGGGATGGCAGGAATGGCGTATGAGGAGAGATTGGGTCGATTGGGCTTATACTCACTGGAGTTTAGAAGAATGAGAGGGGATCTCATTGAAACTTATAAAATTCTAACAGGACTAGACAGACTAGATGCGGGAAGGATGTTCCCGATGGCCGGGGAGTCCAGAACCAGGGGTCACAGTCTAAGGATAAGGGGTAAGCCATTTAGGACTGAGATGAGGAGGAATTTCTTCACCCAGAGAGTGGTGAACCTGTGGAATTCTCTACCACAGAAGGCAGTAGAGGCCAATTCATTAAATATATTCAAGAAGGAGTTAGATATATTTCTTAAAACTAAAGGGATCAAGGGATATGGAGAGAAGGCAGGGACAGGGTACTGAATTTGGATGATCAGCCATGATCTCATTGAATGGCGGAGCAGGCTCGAGGGGCTGAATGGCCTACTCCTGCTCCTATCTTCTATGTTTCTATGTTTAATAGCAGACTTCCCCATGGTGCAGGGTGCCATCGACTGCACGCATGTGGCTTTGTGGGCACCGTATCTAAAGGCTGAGATTTACCACAACCACAAAGGTTTCCAATCGCTGAATGTGCAGTTGGTGTGTGATCATGCTCAGCACATCATGATGGCGAGTGCCCAGTATCCTTGCAGCAGTCATGATGCTTTTATTCTACACCAGTTCTCTGTTCCCTCAGTCTTTGAGCCACCAAGATAGACCAGAGGGTGGCTACTGGGCAACAAGGGCTATCCCTTAACCACCTGGCTCATAACTCTGCTCCACAACCCAACCACACGTGGCCAGCATGCGTACAACGAGAGCCATGCTGCCATGTACATAATTGGGGTGCTGAAGCGACGGTTCCGCTGCCTGGACCGCTCTGGAGGAGCCCCTGCAGTACTCACAGAGCGTGTTTCCTGATTCGTGGTCTGCTGTATCCTCCACAACCTGGCCATCATGAGAGCACAGCCCTTGCCACCAGCGGAGGAGGAGGCGGAAGTGGAAGGAAGGAAGCAACCTAGGCAGCCCCTTTCTGGCTGGGATGTCTGGGGTCGAATTCCCCATTCAACAATCTTTCCACACCTTACCTTCCCTCTGTTATTGACCATCACAGTGTCCTTTTGGCCACAATGCTGAAATAAAAGCCACCACAAAACAAACATTCTAATCCAACTTTATACATCTATCCATCCAATATTTAATCTAAAAATCAACTAAATACCCTTGTGCATTCCCTAAGTGACTGTCTTGCGTGTGCCTTTACCTATCCTAGTGCTACCCAGTGGCTGCAACATGGCTGGTGGAAGGCTATTGACTTTCAGTGGGGAAGACTGCAGATGGCCTTGCAGGCGACCACGAGGAGCTCAGGGCCTAGTAGGCCCGGCTTTGGACTGCACCACCTTGGCATAGGTGGCAGCAGTCTGGGCTGGCTGACTGGCAACAACAAGGGCACTGGTGGAGTGGCAGTGGTGGGTGGACGAATGCTGTCATTCTGAGAAAGGAAAGCAGGATCGGCCTCCACGGATCCATTGCCACTCACCCGGGGCAGCGCCTCAGCAATCCTAGTAATCTGCTGGAGTACAGACTGCTGGACTAGTGGTGTTCCGCAGGGGTCAGTGCTGGGACTCCAACTCTTTACAATCTATAGTAACGATTTGGAGGAGGGGACCAAGTGCAACGTATCCAAGTTTGCAGACGATACAAAGATGGGAGGGAAAGCAGTGAGTGAGGAGGACATAAAAAACCTGCAAAAGGACATAGGCTAAGTGAGTGGGCAGAAATTTGGCAGATGGAATATAATGTTGGAAAGTGTGAGGTTATGCACTTTGGCAGAAAAAATCAAAGAGCAAGTTATTATCTAAATGGAAAGAAACTGCAAAGTGCTACAGTACAAAGGGATCTGGGGGTCTTGGTGCATGAAACACAGAAGGTTAGTATGCAGGTACAGCAGGTGATCAGGAAGGCCAATGGAATCTTGGCTTTTATTGCAAGGGGGATGGAGTATAAAAGCAGGGAAGGCTTGCTTCAGCTATATAGGGTACTGGTGAGGCCACACCTGGAATACTGCGTACAGTTTTGGTTTCCATATTTAAGAAAAGATATACTTGCTCTAGAGGCAGTTCAGAGAAGGTTCACTCGGTTGATTCCGGAGATGAGGGGGTTGACTTATGAGGAAAGGTTGAGTAGGTTGGGCCTCTACTCATTGGAATACAGAAGAATGAGAGGCGATCTTATCGAAACATATAAGATTGTGAGAGGGCTTGATAAGGTGGATGCGGGGAGGATGTTTCCACTGATGGGTGAGACTAGAACTAGGGGGCATAATCTTAGAATAAGGGGCTGCCGTTTCAAAACTGAGATGAGGAGAAAGTTCTTCACTCAGAGGGTAGTAAATCTATGGAATTTGCTACCTGAGAGAGCTGTGGAAGCTGCGACATTAAATAAATTTAAAACGGAGATGGACAGTTTCCTAGCTGATAAGGGAATTAAGGGTTATGGAGAGCGGGCAGGGAAGTGGACGTGAGTCTAGGTTCGGATCAGCCATGATCCTATTGAATGGCGGAGCAGGCCCGAAGGGTCGTATGGCCTACTCCTGCTCCTACTTCTTATGTTCTTATATGTTCTTATGAACTGCTGTGACACCCTGCAAGCCCCTTTCAACAGTGGTAAACCCAGCCATGATGGCAGCAGTCTGTGCTTGCGTGGCAGCAAGCTGAACTTGCATGACTTCAGTCTGAGCTTCCATTGCAACACTCGGACATTGGGTGGCTTCTGCTTGTGCTGCAGTGGAAGCTGAGACCTCGGCCATCAGAAGCGGCATGATGGTTGGGTCTACAAGTGCGTTAATGGATCTGCCCACCCCGCCTCGCTGGAAAGAATGGGCTCCAAGCTCTGCCCAAAGCCCTGTGCAAGGCTGGAGCTGGACTCCTCCATGCTCCTTGACATTGCATTCAGGCTCTCTGGTAAGCCTGCCAATGCACTCATTTCATTGTGCATACCCATCAGTATTCTTCTGTATACCCCCCCAGCGAAGTCTTCATCTGAGTGCTGTGCAGCAGAACTCGTGTGGGACCTCTCCCTCTGGTGAGCTGGCACCTGAGCTACCCCCCCCCCCCCCCCCCCCCCCCCCCCCCCCCCTCCCCTTCCCTGGCTACAGGCCACTCGTGACGAGTGTCCCGCCCAGTGCAGATCCTACGTCCAACCTATCCTCTAAAGTTTGCGGCGTGCCAGTATCTGAGCTGGTGGCTGGGAGTGTGAAATCGAGGGACGGTGTTTCTTCTTCACGCTCCTCTCCCTCTTCATGTTGACTCACTGGCTGGGTAGGCTGGATTTCTTATGTGTCTGAAATGAGAAAGGCAAAAGGGTAACGTTGTGGTGAGGGAAAGTGGGGTGAAGCAAGAGGTGCATGCTTACACCATGTGCAGATTGTAAATCAGAAGAGATTGTGGGATGGGGGGAAGTGGGATGTGAGAAGGAGGATAACATGAGGAAAAGCGGCATCTTCTATTCTTTCAACCCCACCGCTGGCCACAGGCTCAGCCATGCTCCTGTTAAGAATGGCCAGTCCCGTCTCCTCCAAGGGAGTGAGGTGCTGCAGGTGAACCAGTCCCCCGTTGGTTAAGGTCTGCTGGTGCCTGTTATGTGCCACCTTTACCTGCAAGGGAAAGGGAAGTGTGTCAGTGAGTGTGGTGTAATGTGTTTGGGTGATGTGCCTGTCATGGTTGAATAACTGGCAGTGTGTGCAGGCTGAGAGATGTCGTGGTGAGGGTGAGATGAAGCTATGAATATGAGGTATGAGTCATGTTTGGTAGAGATTGTTGGTAGGTGAGTGATGGAGGTGTTGCAAATAATGAAAGCAAATTCTGATTTAAGAACTGTTCATGATCCACTTGAGAAATAGTTGTTGGATGCTTCATAGAAGCTTGTAACTAAAGAATTTAGGAATAAACACTGCAGGAAAATTGGCGTCCCCATCTGTCAAATTCATGTTTCTATTCATTTCAGTGAGACAGGCTATAGGTTTAATGAATAAACTGTGCAAAGTTTTTCCCCTATATGCAAATTACATACGCTTAACAGGCCAAGTCTGGGACCAGGGAGTTTGCCAATGGAAACGGAATTGGAATTTCTTTTACATAGTGAGACATGTGACCTTCATTTTGTTGCACAAACATTTATAGTGTTACTGTCCAGACTGAACCCTGTAGTTCTGATTATATGAATTAAATGGCTTCAGGCGATGTACTTTGCCCTGCAATTTAAAAGAGCGTTTCACATAATGTTTACTGCATTGTCACTAGTTTATATACTGTATTAGTAGCAATATCTTACAGAAAATTCACACCCTAACAACATGCTCTAATGTTGTGCAGTGTATTTTTTGATCTTAATTGATGACCTCAAAGCCCTCTCATCACTACCAGTGACAGACTTGTAACTGCAAGTACTTTAACCTTGTGTTGTATAAATTCAAATGCTTTTGTCAGATACAAGCTAGGTTTGGAAGGACATAATCTGTAATTGTATTGGTTTTTATCGTGTCATACTATGGCTGTTAGAACTATCATAGTCCTACAATTACACTGTAATCCTGGTGACAACAGTGAATTGTAGACTGGGCGTTTGAGTGGACTAATACAACTTAAATATCGCATAGGGTATATTTTACCCCAGTGAGTTTATGGCATTTTCACTATTGGAGATGTGAGATTGAGAATGCTGATTTGCTTCACATCCTGTGGACCTGCCCCAGGATTGTTTCCTTTTGAGAAGACGGTCTAAGAATTGGGTGAAAAAAGAATTCCAGTTTTACCTCTGATTTGTGATTTAGGTTGTATAACAAACCTTCAAGTATCTTGCAACAGGGAGGATATTTTGCTCTTGGACTTTCTGGTTGTTGATAAAACACTGGTTAAATGCAGTTCTGTATGCTATTTCATGGGAATATTCAGCATTCAGTATTGTGGGTAAAAAGAGATTTTTCAGTTCATCTTGAGGTAGGTAGAGGTCATGCTAACTGAGTAATGTGCTCATGAAGCTTGTTTGAGCAGGGTAGGTAGTGACTACCTCAGGTAGAGCACCACCATTTCTCGAATCAGCTGGGACATGATAAATAGCATGGTCAAGTCTGGTGAGAAAATGGTGTCAACCAGCTTGTTTCTGGCTGTTTGGTATCTACACAGAAAAAAATATTTTTGCGTTGTTCTTGGTGATTGGCAGTTTAAGTAATACTGTATGTAACAATCCTCAGTGGGTTATGGTACTCATTATTTTACAGGACTATTTATTGGTACTTATTTGTTTAACATTTTTGTACATTTAATATGCTTTAATATAGTGCATTTAATTTGTACATATAATGGCAGGGTGGGTTCTGCTTCTGCACTTGTCAGCCTGCAATTTTCAGCTGAATAAAAGGAATGGGAGGAAAATCGAGGGCTGGTGAGAATAGAAGCAAAAAATCCTGTCCAAAATGGATTGGCACATCAGTGCAGTACTGAGGGAGTGCGACGTTGTCGGAGTTGCTGTCTTTCAGATCAGACTTTAAACCGAGGCCCTGTTCAAATGGATGTAGAAAAGTCCATGGCAATGTTTGAAGAAGAGCAGGAAGTGCTCATGTTGTGGTCAACATTCATCCCTCAACCAATACCATCAAAAAAGATTTAACTTGCCATTTATTTCATTTGCAGTTTATGTGCAAATTGGCTGCCGTGGTTACTTACAAAGCAACAGTGAGTACGCTTCAACCTTGGGACAGCCTGACGACGTGAAAGGCAGTATCTAAATGCAAGCTCCTTCCTTCCTTCCTAAATCCAGTGGTCTTACCTTGGATTCAATTTAGCAAACATTATCTTTTAATAGCTTAGACTAGATTGAACTTGTTTTTTCTTTCAGCTACAACTGCTTTGGAGTGTAGTTTATTAAAGCCTGCGCCCCTCTTTCCACCGTTTTGTGCTCATGTAGCCTTGGAAACGTCCATGGCTTTGTTGGCAAATCCTGAAAGTGACATATCAGATTCCCATAGCATGAAGGAAATCCAAGTGGCAGGCTGAATCAAATAGCTAGCATTATTGTATGTATGTAGGTCCTCTTTCTAGGAAGAACAGAGAAATGAAAGTGCTTATCATATTTCTAGTCTTTATACTTTATGGGTGCAACAGTCCTCTTTTGGGATTGGTGTGGAACTGAAAGATTTCTGCAATTCAAGATCTTTGCACGCACCATATAACTCTCAAAACTCGGTAAGCTACTGCACCTTATGAGCACATACAATGGTAGATGATTTTATGTGCTTCAAGAATCAAGTTTCCAATTATTGTAAGTTGTGTATGTTTAATATGAATTAATGACTAGTATGTGTAACTTTTTAAATTATAAATGTATTATTTGATGTAAAGTTTTTAACCATCCTGGTGGTGTTGGGAGTGGATTCCTTTTCCAGCCTTGTCTGCCTGCAGAGTTACATAGAATTTACAGCACAGAAACAGGCCATTCACGAAACCGATCTATGCCGGTATTTATGCTCCACACGGGCATAATCCAGGCGCATTGCATTTCCTTTCTTTGTGCAATTTCTATTTTTGTAGTGTCTTGACACATCTATAAATAGACTCAGTGGATTAAATATCTAATCCATTGAGTTACATAGTAATTGATGTTAAATACTATATAAACACAAACCTGCCACTCAAAAATGCCTGCGCCAGAGATGTGAAAAATCTCTGAAGTGTACAACAAATTAATGGATTAGCTTTGGATTCTTGGCCTAGTCTTAGAATTTCATTAACAGTTGAGTATAAAGTAACCACTGGAATGAGATTGCCATAACTCTATAATGCAAAATTACATCCCAATGATACCTTTCATTCTATGGTTACAACAATAGAATGAAAAGTATCATTGTAATTTCTTCACTGTAATTGTGGAAATTTTGCTGCAGTTATAGCAGTAACATTTGGTATTGGGTGATTAAAATGTATGCAGTTTGTTTTTTCTTGTCCAGCATTGTTCTGGGGCACCATCAGCTTCATTCTATACCCACCAGAGCACATCAGCAGTTGGACATTAAGGGTGGTGCATGTGAGTGACATAAAACTGTTTGTGACTTTCTTCCCACCCCCTGCAGTCCCATTGAATGTAGTGCCTTGCTTATGTTTGGAATCTCCCCCATGTGGCCTGCAGCTACAATTGGGATTCGGGTGCTGTTTAAATTTGAAATCTCAGAACCTCTTCAATTTCTGAAAAATTGTTGAGACTTTTTTTTTCATTACAGTTGGGGCTTATTAAAAGTAGTAAAATCAGGATCTGTGTAGTTTTTGAAAACATCTGATACTCTGCAATCGTAGAAACATTGGGGCTTCCTCATTTGTTGCAAAATAAGATTTCCCCTCCCGCTTCCCATTGAACTACTTTTCCACCCCGCCCCACCGCCGAATAAGGTACTTTTGCAACCTCTCCCTTTCTCCTCCCCGACCCTGCTAAGATTCTTTTCCAACGTGCTCCCACTGAGGTAATTTTGCCATTGCTCCCCCTCTGGCAAACACTTGCAGTTCCTCTCCTCCAAAAGATATGGAGTGGTGAGGCTTTGGAGGGATTTAAACACAAGGATGCAAAATTTAAATTTGACAGCAGAGGTGATGGGTGAGCAGGACATGGCTTGGGGTAGATTATTGGTAACAGAATTTTGAATGAGCTGAAGTTTATGCAGGATAGGAGGCTAGCCAGAAGAACATTGGAGAGTAATTGAGTATGGAGGTAACAGATGCATGAATGAAGATTTCAGTAGAAGGTGGGCTGAGGCAGGCAGTGTTATAGAGGTGGAAGTAGACAGTCTTTGTGGTGGAGGTTGAAATGGGGTTGGAAGCTCAGCTCGGTTGAACAGGATGCAGACGTTGAATAAGTAAACAATTGTATTCTCGTATAATGAGTTCTTTCATGTTCCATGCTGTGTCAGTATTGTCTTATAAAATGGGAGCAGTGGGAACTGAGACAGGATAATTTGGCCGATGGAAATTCTGTCCTGTCTCTTTCCTATCATGGAATAATCTTGCTATTGTCCTATGTTATTTGCATCTATACTAATTTCTCTGTCACTAGCATTTCTGTATATGCGCTTAATAACTGCTGCTTTTTCTTCATGTCCATATATGTCCTATGCTGCCTTACTTTTGCATTCTTTCATCATGCAACTTCTTCAAGACCTCCATCCAGGTCTCTCAGGGACACCTTGGGCTAAATTTTAATGATGCGGAGATGCCGGTGTTGGACTGGGGTGGACAAAAGTGAGAAGTCGCACAACACCAGGTTATAGTCCAACAGTTTTATTTGAAATCACAAGCTTTCGGAGCTGCTGCTCCTTCGTCAGGTGAAGTGAAGGAATACGAATCGGCAAAGCATATATAGACAGAGAACAATGCCTGTGCAGCGTATAATGTCAGACGACTACAGTTAATCTTTAATTCTCTGTCTATATATGCTTTGCCGATTCGTATTCCTTCACTTCACCTGACGAAGGAGCAGCAGCTCCGAAAGCTTGTGATTTCAAATAAAACTGTTGGACTATAACCTGGTGTTGTGCGACTTCTAAATTTTAATGGGGAAGATTGGGGTGGGGGACGTGCTCCGAGGCGGTTGGGAAACCCGGGAGAACAGGTTTCCTGCAGGCCCTGTCGAATTTAACGGCAGGGCCTGATTTGAAAGGGAAGCCTCTAACCAGCCTGATTGAGAGGCTGGCTGGCTCCGGGCAGGTAGGCCTGCGGCACTAGGCTGCAGAGAGGAGGGGGAAATCACGGGGGGAGAAGTCTGAAAAGATCAGGGGCGGCTGGTGGAGCGGGCGGTGTCTGAACATCAATTGCGGGCCAGAGGAGCGGACATAGGAGCGCGGGGGGTGGGGTCCTGAACATCGACCGGGGGGGCCAGAGAAGCGGAAGGGGGTGGGGCATCCCGGGTTTTGGGGGCCGGAAGAGAGAGGTGGGGATCGGAGGCCTTGTTTTGGGGGGGGGGGGGGGGGGGGTGGGGAGAGGGGGAACGGGGGGTCTTTGATCGCTGGGTGGTGGGAGTGGGGTTAGGTAGAGATGCTGGATCCAGGAGGTAAGAGTAAAGGCTCTTACCTCCTGGATCCAGCAGTCCTCGCCTTGCTTTAGCTGGCGGGATTCACGAGGCGTGCAAAACCCGACCAGCTAAAGTTAAAGACAAAATGGAGGTTAAAGCAGAGGCTTCCAGCCTCATTATAATATTTAAATAGACAACCCGCCTCCACGAGCAATGAAACTGAAATTTCACAAATATTCATTAGGCAAGGATAATGTAAATGTAAGGGCCTTGTGAACTGCCAATAATAAAATATAACAAAAATAAAAAGATGGAGGATTTTTCTTGATAAGGGAGTCACGGTTACCCACATTGAAATAACACAAAACTGGACGATCTAATGGTACTACACCTTCCTTTGCAGAGAGTTTGTTTTCATGATAGATAATGACCTGACTAACACTTATCCCTTGACTACGGGTTAAATTCATTGACAGAATAAAAGGATCCTTACATTTCTACCCTGACTTCACCAATCAACAGATCTTGGCCTTATTAACCATCTGAAATAACTGAAAGTTGCAGGACAGAACAATAAGTGCTTTGTGTATGGATATGGAATTATCATAGGAAATATGAGCTTCAACCGCTTTAGAATATAGAGTATCATGATGCTCAGAGGTTTTTTGTGACGTACAAAGGACAAAATGAATTTGTAAAATGTTTGTAAGGATATTACTGAATTACAGTAGCATTTGATTCGTGTTTTTTTGGCAAGATATGCTCCCAGTTACCATTCTTCTGGTCACCCTACACCATGGCACAAGGTAATTACAGATGAAGGCGGCCATTTGGCCCATCTTAGTTCATCCATGCAAAAAGACCCTCAAGTCCACTTCTGAATCCAGGATTTTGTCTCCACTACTCTGTCTGGGAGTCCGTTCTATATATTGAATTTATTGCAAGATCTATCATCTGAGATGGCAGGGCGGCGAGGTAGTCCCAGGCTTCAGCTGTTGTAACTGACCGCCAAGTAGTGCACAAGAAGGCCAGGGTGATTGTCCCTCTGTTCCACTTGCCTGAGAGGGCTATCTGGCTAACCATTATGTATCCCCCTTTGGCATGTGTTTAAAACTGTACATGCAAATGGTGTCCAATAAATTATCTGAATCAATAGATTTATTTTTCAGTCAGTATAGAAATATTTCAGCATTTGAGGCTATTTTTTCTTCTTCCATACATTAAGGCCTGAATTTTAATACTTTGGTGGGTTGAGAGTTGGGGGGGGGTAGGCTTGGAAGCGGTCGGGAAACTTAAGGGCAGGGCCTAATTTGCATTAGAGGCTTGCTGGCTGCGGGCGGCTAGGCCTGTGGCACTGGGCCACCGAGAGGAGGGAGGGAGGGATTGTGTGGGGGCCGATCAGGGGGGTGGGGATTGCTGTTGTCTGGAGAATGATCGGAGTAGCAGGGTGGGGTGGGGTCCAGAGAATGATCGGAGGGCCGGGGGCTGATCGGGAGGTGGAAAGTGGTCTGGAGAATGATCAGAGGGCTGGAGGAGCATGGGGAGGGAGGGGGGCCCGAAGAATGATCAGAGGGCTGGAGGAGCACTGGGGAGGGTGTACAGAGAATGATCGGAGGAGCACTGAGGGTGGGGCGGGGGTGGGGGGGAGTCCGGAGAATGATCGGAGGGCCAGAGGAGTACGGGGGGAGGGGGCGGTTCCGGAGAATAATTGGAAGGCTGGAGGAGCACGGGGAAGGGGGGTTCTGGAGAATGATCGGAGGGCCGGAGGAGCATGGCGGGGGGGGGGGGCCCGAAGAGTGATCTGAGGGCCGGAGGAGCTCCAGAGTTGGGTTGGGGTGGGGGGGGGCCCGGAGAATGATCGGAGGAGCGCGGGGGGGATACGCGGAGAATGATCGGAGGAGCACGGGGAATGACTGGGGAGGCATACGACATCGCGGGGTGGCGGAGGATCATGGGGAGGCAGGAGATATTGTGGGGCCACATGGGGGTGGTGGGTGAGCAATGTGGAGGGAATCGAAGGCCAGGCCGGTGTGGCGGGGGGTGGTGTCAGAAACTTTGTGGGAGGCGGTGGGGTCTCTGATTGCCGTGGGTGGGTTAGGCAGAATGCTGGATCCAGGAGGTAAGTGTAAAGGCACTTACCTCCTGGATCCAGCAGTCTCGCCTTCTGTTAGCTGGCGGGTTTCACGAGGCCTGAAAAACCTAAACAGCCACTGTTAAATATAAAATGGTGGTTAAATCTGAGGCATACCAGCCTGATTATAATATTTAAAATGGACGACTGACCTCCTGGGAGCCGGCTGGCTGCCCGCCCCCGTCCCGCTTCCATTAAAACCGAAAGTGGGTGGGTTCTGGTCGGGAATCAGATTTTTAACACATCAATTTCCCACCTACTTTTCGGGTTAACATTTTTTATGGTCACCTTATTTTGGGAAGAAAATAATAAATAAAAATTATTTGGATCATGAAGTATAATGGCTATAATAAATCCTCTGCTTGGATAAAAGGTTCAATTTTGAAATAGAATTGCACATATATTTCTGTATGTATTCCCAATAACAGTTTGATTTAATAAAATACCACCCTAAGAATCACGCAGATGCCCTTAGTTGCTGTTTCTGACTATATTGCAAGATCCTCATAATTGCCAAATTGAACACCAAGAACTACTTTTACATATATACATGCACAGAACGTATTACTGGCTTTCTTTTGAGTACAAGAGTTACACAAGTTATGTACATTGCAATAGCTGGTGGCTTATCCTGTTGACAGTAGAAAATGCCTGTCAGCTTGTTGAACCTGCTTTCTCCGACATTATGTACTGACATGAGTCTTTCCAAATCATGTTTAATCTTGTGAGGGATTTGAACGATTGCAGGTAAAACTTCTAATCTCTGGGAAATCTGTCCACAACTCTATTAGTGGAGAAATGAACGTTGGCATATTAAATATTACAGTCCATGTGACTTGGTCCAATTATTTCACAGATGACAACATACTCATTGCCCCAACAGGACTGGAGCCACAGTGTTGCAAAGAATATTTGATCATTTATGAATACACTTTATTCCCTCAATCCCTTTCTCAATCAGGTGTTCTTCTAGCTCCTTTTTAAAAGTGTTAATGAACTAAACATTTGATAAAGTTCCTCCTGTGAGACTTTTAAAGAAGGTTTTAAATTTGTGCAGTTAATGGTGAATTTGATATCTTGACTGAGATTGGCTTGGCCGTAGAAAGCAGAAGATTGTAGTGGTAGAAAAGCTCTGTCGTGGAGTGAGAAAGCAACAATGACTAGTGGAGATCTGCAGGGTTTTTTTCTGGGCCTCTGTTATTTACACTGTTCATACATGATAATAGTATTTCTTGTGGGAGTAGTTGAGGCCAAGAAGACGAGTGTAAAGGAGATTGATAGTCCTCAGAAGGATCTGGATCAATTAATTTTTTTGGTGTCTTGCATGTGAAAGGCACTGATTAATCAAGGACAGTCAGCATGGATTTGTTAAGGGAAGGTCATGTCTGACTAACTTGATTGAATTTTTTGAGGAGGTAACGAGAAGGGTCGATGAGGGTAGCGTGTTTGATGTAGTTTACGTGGATTTTAGCAAAGCTTTTGACAAGGTCCCACATGGCAGACTGGTCAGAAAAGTAAAAGCCCATGGGATCCGAGGGAAAGTGGCAAGTTGGATCCAAAATTGGCTCAGTGGCAGGAAGAAAAGGATTATGGTTAACAGGTGCTTTTGTGACTGGAAGGTTGTTTCCAGTAGGGTTCCGCAGTTCTTAGTACAGAAAACTCTTTATTAACCGGCACCCAAATATCCGGAAATCTCTCTTAACCGGCAAAATTCTTGAGTAGGTAACCGGGGTTTTCCTTCATCTCTCGTTTAAAATTACCTTTAAAAAAAAAATCCCCCGAGGCGTTTGCCTTGTATCGGAGCGTGTAGATTGGGAGGGGAATGTGCAGCCCGGGTAGGCAGCGGACACGACAGATGGTCAGCTGGCGGTTCCCGGGGAGACGGAGCTCCGAATGCAGGCGCATGTCAATGTGTACGGGGCTCTCGTACGTTGGGAGATATAACTCTCCATTATCGGACTTTTTGATTAACCGGCACCACGCCGGTCCCGTCGGTGCCGGTTAATAAAGAGTTTCCTGTACTAGGTCCCTTGCTTTTTGTGGTATATATCAATGATTTAGACTTCAATGTAGGGGGCATGATTCAGAAGTTTGCAGATGATACAAAAATTGGCCGTGTGGTTGATAGTGAGGAAGAAAGCTGCCGGAAGATATCAATGGACTAGGCAGGAGGGCAGAAAAGTGACGAATGGAATTCAATCCGGAGAAGTGTGAGGTAATGCATGTGAGATGGGCTAACAAGGCAACATAAGAATATAAAAAATAGGAGCAGGAGTAGGCCATTCGGCCCCTCGCCGCTCCGCCATTCAATAAGATCATGGCTGATCTTCTACCTCAACTCCACTTTCCTGCACTATCCCCATATCCCTTGATTCCCTTGATATCCAAAAATCTATCGATCTCTGTCTTGTTTTTATACTCAACGACTGAGCCTCCACAGCCCTATGGGGTAGAGAATTCCAAAGATTCACCACCATTTAAGTGAGGAAATTTCTCCTCATCTCAGTCCTAAATGGCCTAATTCTGAGACTGTGACCCCCTGGTTCTAGACTCCCCAGCCAGGGGAAACATCTTCCTTGCATCTACCCTGTCAAGCCCTGTAAGAATTTTGTATGTTTCAATGAGATCACCTCTCATTCTTCTAAACTCTAGAGAATATAGGCCTAGTCTACTCAATCTCTCCTCATAGGACAATCCCCCCATCCTAGGAATCAGTCTGGTGACCCTTCATTGCACTTCCTCTTAGTTAAGGAGACCAAATCTGTACACAATACTCCAAGTGTGGTCTCACCAGGGCCCTATATAATTGCAGTAAGACGTCTTATACTCAAATCCTCTTGTAATAAAGGCCAACATACCATTTGCTTTCCTAATTGCTTGCTGTACCTACATGTTAACTTTCAGTGATTCGTGTACAAGGACACCCAGGTCCCTCTGAACACCAACATTTCCCAATCTCTCTCCATTTAAAAAATACTCTGCTTTTCTATTTTTCCTACCAAAATGGATAACTTCACATTTCTCCACATTATATTCCATTTGCCATGTTCTTGCCCACTCACTTAGCCTGACTATATCCCCTGAAGCCTCTTTGCATCCTCCTCACAACTTACATTCCCACCTAGCTTGTATCATCAGCAAACTTGGATATATTACATTTGGTCCCCTCATCCAAATCATTGATATAGATTGTGAATAGCTGAGGCCCAAGCACTGATCCTTGTGGTACCCCACTAGTTACAGCCTACCAACCTGAAAATGACCCGTTTATTCCTACTCTCTGTTTTCTGTCTGTTAACCAATCCTCAATCCATGCTTGTATATTACCCCCAATCCCATGAGCCCTAATTTTATTTAATAACCTCTTGTGTGGCACCTTATCGAATGTCTTTTGAAAATCCAAATACACCACATCCACTGGTTCCCCCTTATCTATTCTGCTAGTTACAACCTCAAAAAACTCTTAACAGATTCGTCATACATGATTTCCCTTTCATAAATCTGTGTTGACGCTGCCCAATCTTATTATTTTCTAAGTGCCCTGTTACCACGCCCTTAATAATAGATTCTAGCATTTTCCCTACTACTGATGTCAGGCTAACTGGTCTGTAGTTCTCTCTCTCTCCTTTCTTAAATAGTGGGGTTACATTTGCTACCTTCCACTCTGCGGGAACCGTTCTAGAATCTATGGAATTTTGGAAGTTGACAACCAATGCATCCACTATCTCTATTTTAAAACCCTAGGATGTAGGCCATCAGGTCCAGGGGATTTATCGGCTTTCAGTCCCATTAATTTCTCCAATAAATTTTTATCAATCATTTATACATTAAAAAAACCTGTACAATAAGGTAAGTTTATTTTTAGCCCCTTTAAAACATTTAAATTTATTTTTCAGAAAAATACATTTTTGTTTTAAATATTTAATTAAATGGCATTTTAATTAATTTTTTATTTATTTGAAGTGTAGATGTATTTTTGGAGGTATTTCCATTCATGCTTATGGGGTTTCCGTACGTACGAAATCCCCATAAGCATGAATGGGGATTCCCTTCTTTTATTGGTTGGGCTGACCCACATGGGATGACCTGCGCCTCTGGGATACGTGGGCCTCTGCCCGCGGGTACCCGGAGAGGTCAGAGTCTCCGGACCACCAGGTACACGGGCATTTTATTTGCGGATCGGAGGCATTTCCCCACAAATTCAGTGCCAATATTTTTCGGACCGATCCATGGAGTTAATGCTAGTAGTTGAGTACTAGCTTGCCACCTCAATCAGAGTTTCGCCATATTTAATAAATGATTTCCTTCGTCGCACACTGTGCCTTCTCACTTTTTAAAAATTGTTTTTGCATATCTTCATTTTTCTCCTTTTACTCTGCAAGCTGTTTGAGAGTAAATGGAGAAACTTTTTGGTTTAATTTTATCGCAGCTTTTTTCTGTTTCTTTTCGTTTTCAATCTCTTTGGAGTTTGTAGTGTTTTCTTCAACCACATACCTTGCATGTTTTCAGCTACCTACTTTGTGCTTTAAAATGTTCACTGTAGAATTCCATTCCTGCGTAATCGAAGATAAACTGATTGAATTTTAAACCCAAGCAGTGCACTCATTTTTAATTATATTGTAAATGTTCACAACATGAGCTTTAATTTAGAGTTTAAATTTTTCCTGATCTTTGTGTGTGAGAATAAGTATAAAATGTTGGTAGTGGTAGGCTTTGGCTGACTGTTCTTCCAAGCCAAATAGAGCCTGGCACCTTACCAAACTTTGTAAATTGCTGTCAGTTCTGGAAATATGCCATGAGGTCTTCCACTCCACTTAAATGCATGAGCTTCCCCTCTGAATTTGTGCTGCTAGTGAGTGAGTGCTCATTGAACTGAAACACTTGTTACTTTGCATATCACAGGGGAATAAAGCACAAGTTGCACTTTCAGCTTGTGAAGTGCCTTGGGACTTTATTCCAAGTTAAAGGTACTATATAAATGCAAGTTGTTGTTTCTCCAGAAGTATTTGGTAATGAGTGGATTTTTTTGAATGAATGGTATTTATCAAAAGCCTGGGGATTACCAGACTGTTTAGATGTTTAGATAGCAGCCAAAAGCAATTTGCTAGTCTAATCAAATATTTTTTTTCTGATTGTCTATCTTGTGCAGCTGTACTGCAGAGGATTAGGTAACTTTTCTATTGTGTCAAGACTTGAAATTAACACTGATCTGTTAGATTGACACCAGAATGTTTAACAGTGGACTATTGATAATTGGAGACAAACTCATCTGGTGAACTGATGAGCAGATGCCAATGTTTGCTCACTGCACTATGCTTTTAGGTGCAGACATTTTGCAAACGATCTCCATCAAATATCTTAAATGCATAAATGTCTGCCCGCTTGGTTAAGTGGTTGCATTCTTGTCTGAGTCAGAAGCTTGTGACTTAAAGCCCCACTTTGGAACTTGAGCACATAATCCAGGAGAGTGACAATTCAGTGCAGCATTGAGGGAGTGCTGGATTGTTGGAGGTGCTGTTTTTGGATGAGATGTCAAGCCAAGGCCCCAACTGCCTATTCAGGTGGATGCAAAATATACTTTTTGAAGAGGAGGAGGGAGTTCTCCCGGTATCCTGGCCAGCATTCACCTGTTAACCACCTCGGCTAAAACAGATTAAGAAAGAAGAAAGAAAGACTTGCATTTATATAGCGCCTTTCACGACCATCGGATGTCTCAAAGCACTTTACAGCCAATGAAGTACTTCTGAAGTGGAGTCACTGTTGCAATTAACTGGTCATCCACTCACTCTCTCTCTCTCTCTCTCTCTCTCTCTCTCTCTCTCTCTCACACAAGCGCGCGCTCTCTCACACACGCGCGCTCTCACTCTCACACACACAAGCTCACTCACCTCACTCACTCACTCACACACACACGCTCTCTTTTTGTGGGACATTGCCTACAAAATAACAGTGACTAACTTCAAAGGACATGAAAGGCACCCAAACTCCCTTCCTGGCTGACATGTTGCTGACATTGTAGTTGGTTCCCTCACTTCAGGCACTGTCCCCCTCTCTTTCAAAACTGTCATCATCACCCCACTCCTCAGAAAACCTACCCTCTGTCCTTGCAAACTACTGCCTCATATCCAACCTCTCTTTATTCTCTAAAATCCTTGGACATGTCACTGCACCAATTTGTACGAACATCTCTTGCATTTACCAATTTGAATCTCTCCAGTCAAGTTTCCACCCCTCCAACAGCAATAAAATGGCCCTAACCAAAGTCACAATGTTTGCTGTGGCTTTGACTATGGTGCAGTATCCATCTCAACCTCTCTGCAGCTTTTGACACAGATAACCACACCATCCTCCTCCCACACATCTCCTTTGTCCAGCTTGGTGAGACTGCCCTCGCTTAACCCCGCTCATCTGTCCAATCTTAGAGCATTTCCAGCAATGACTTCTCTTCCCACTCCTGCATCATGACCTCCAATTCCCCAAGGAACTTTCTTTGGCCCCCTCCTGTTTCTCATCTACAAACAGCCCCTGGCGACATCATCTGCATACATTGGCTCAACTTCCACATGTATACTAATGACATCCAGCTCTATCTCTCCATTATCTCTTTCACGTCTTCACTACCTCTGTGCTCTCAGACTGCTTGTCTGACATCCAGTGTTGGATGAGCCAACATTTCTTCCAGCTAAACATTGGGAAGACTAGATCCATCTTCTTTGGCTCCTGCCACAAACTGCGCCCTTGTCACCTATTCCATCACCCTCCCCAGCCACTGTTCCCCAATACTCCCACGTGTCATGACTCCTGTTCTCGAGCCCAGGACCACCTCCCAACACAAGCAACCCACATGCCTCTTTTCCTCCCCCTCCCCCCAACTTCATGCTAATCGGATATACTTCCTATATCCAACCTACCTAGAATCTGGAACATTTTTCCTTCGTACCCGCAGATTAAAAAGGTCAAAGATTAATGGAATTACATTGTTAAACTAATTTTTAGTAATCAAGGCCACTGGTTTGTATTTTTCATCATACAATTTGAACCAAAATTATCACTGGATGCGGACAGGATTAGATTTAGCTGTGACTGCCAGTCAGATGGTTTACTGATGATTGTATAATTAAAACAAAAAATGTTGTACTTACTTAACCTCTATTTTATTATAAGTAAGTGATGAGCGATTAGGTTTTATTTTGATTGGCCTCAGTCAACATTGTAATGCATTTGTCACTTAGACGACAGTGATACTACCACTTTTTGTGGATGCAAAGTGGTTTTAGTTACACATTGACAGACAGGTAGCTATATAAATTGAGTCAGGTTAGCAGTGTAACTCGAGCACACTAAAGCATGAGTTGTGAGACTTGTAGCCTTGTGGCGCTTGGACGTTGCACTGGGCACAGTATAGCTTCGGCCTGACGCAGAGCTGCACTTTAAAAGTGCTCAGACAATCATTTGGATCTCCTGGAGACTGTATAAACTTACTTGGCTTTTCTGAATATTATGAAAAAAGCCTGTCTGTAGTCTCGTAACATTCAAAATTAGTGAAGCTCCGCGCAAGCATCCAAATATGCGTGCACAACTCTCAGTTGTAACTGAGCTAAGCATAGGGTCAGCAGTCAGCAGTATAACCTGTCTACTGCCTGAGCATGAATGCAGAAATAGAAATTAAGCTTCTGACTGGAATTCTAGAAATAACATCAGTAATGATTACCATGGTGAAGGAATTGCTAAAACTGGGAATTTTACAGCTAAATAATTGTTTTTAGTTGATTAAATGCTATGTCTTTATTGAGAATAAACAGGCTCTTCCCAGGATATGATCATAATAAACTGCTAGAATTTTACAATCCCCTATTATGCACCTTGAGAGGAGCATTTACAGAATTCTTTATTCGAGTAAGTATGGAAATCTATGAGAGTTTTTTGGCAGAAAATTCTTGTAACTATACCACTTATTTTAATAACAATTGTTTTGCAATAGTACAGAGAGGGTAAGAAATAAAACGAAACTGAAAAAAAAGTTTATTCAAAAATTTAGAACAATTTAAAAAAATTGGGAATGTCTCCAGCACAAAAGAGAAAAAAGTGTATGAAAGCAGACCAGATTTCTCTTCTGTCATTAAAACAATTGCTAACAAAAAAAGGAGAGGGACGATGCGGACATTGTAGTTAAGGAGGAGGAGTGTGAAATATTAGATGAGATAAAACATAGTGAGAGAAGAAATATTAAGGGGTTTAGCATCTTTAAATCACCAGGCCCGAATGAAATGTATTCCAGGCTGTCAAGAGAAGCAAGGGAGGAAATAGCGGAGGCTCTGACCATCATTTACCAATCCTCTCTGGCTACAGGTGTGGTGCCGGAGGACTCGAGGACTGCTAACATTGTACCGTTGTTTAAAAAGGGAGAAAGGGATAGACCGAGTAATTACAGGCCAGTCAGTCTAACGTCGGTGGGGGGCAAATCATTGGAAAAATTCTGAGGGACGGTATTAATCGTCATTTAGAAAGGCACGGATTAATCAAGGACAGTCAGCATGGATTTATTAAGGGAAGGTCGTATCTGACTAACTTGATTGAATGTTTTGAGGTAACGAGGTGGGTCGATTAGGCTAGATAGCTCTTTTTCGACTGGCACAGACACGATGGGCCAAATCGCCTCCTTCCGTGCCGTAAATGTTTATGATTCTACTTCAATGGAAGCATAAATCACCAGTATGTATGCCACAAATATTCTATACATTTTGCTAAAGGAAAAGAGATAAAATATAGCCTTTTGTAATACACATCTAAGGTTCTACGATAGATTGTTCATAGAATTTCTCCCCCAAAACAATAACTGATCAGATATAAAGGAAAAAAATGCATATTTTGGAAATCTGAAATCTAAAACGGAAAAGCTGGAACTCCACAACGGGTTGGTCAGTCCGCGTCTATGAGCAGAAAAGACGTTATGATGTTCAAGTGTCTTATTCTGATGAAGGCTACACATCTGAAATATCAAGCTGTCTTTGCACAGAACCGATGAGACGACTCCTGCCAGTTCTTCACCCCAAGCTGTGGTGATGTGTCTCCCTGATGATATCATCAATTCTGTTTGAGCACCCCTGTATAATTGAGCGTTTTATATGCGTAGCAGAGCGCTGTACCATTTTGATGTCCAAGCAGTCTATTTTGTTTTTTAAATCAGTATTTTTATAAAACAAAATCAGTTTTTAAAGATGATTGAGAGCATCCCTTTTCTTGCACAAGAGTTTGAGGTTTCATAGCTGTAGCACTATACTAAAAGAAAGAAAGACTTGCATTTATATAGCGCCTTTCACAACCACCGGGCGTCCCACAGTGCTGTACAGCCAATGAAGTACTTTTGGAGTGCAGTCACTGTTGTATCGAGGAAATACTAATACAGACGATATAAAGCTTGGATATTTTGTAATGGTCCTGCACTCAATACATTAGAGGATGTTCACAAGATAATTAGGATGAGGAAGGCCATTTGACCAATCTTAATTTATCCATTCAGAACGATTTGAAAATCCCCCTATTATAGTACAGGAAACTATTTATTAACCGGCACCGACGGGACCGGCGTGGTGCCGGTTAATCAAAAAGTCCGGATAACGGAGAGTTATATCTCCCAACGTACGAGAGCCCCGTACACATTGACATGAGCCTGCATTCGGAGCTCCGTCTCCCCGGGAACCGCCAGCTGACCATCTGACGTGTCCGCTGCCTACCCGGGCTGCACATTCCCCTCCCAATCTACACGCTCCGATACAAGGCAAACACCTCGGGGTTTTTTTAAAGTTAATTTTAAACGAGAGATGAAGGAAAACCCCGGTTACCTACTCAAGAATTTTGCCGGTTAAGAGAGATTTCCGGATATTTGGGTGCCGGTTAATAAAGAGTTTCCTGTATCCTGTTAAAAGGTCCCAGGGTTTCCGTGTCCACTATGTCTGAAAGTCCATTCCAAGTGTTGATCATTCTTTGTGTAAAATCGAATTTCCTGATGATATTCCTAAAATTAAGTTTTTACTGGTTTCAATCTGTGTCCCCTTGTGCTAACTCCACAATTTAAAGTAATGTTTTGGATTTATATTTTCCATTCCCTTGACAGTCTTGTATCATCTTCTTCTTAGGCAGTCCCTCGGAACCGAGGATGACTTGCTTCCACATTAAAAATGAGTTCTCAGGTGACTGATGAGTCCAATGTGGGACCTACAGTCTCTATCACAGGTGGGGCGGACGATGGTTGAAGGGGCGGGTGGGTGGGGTGCTTGGGTTGATGTGCACTCCTTGCGTTTGGCTTCCGCTTGCTCCCAGCGAAGAGACTCGAGATGTTCGGTGCCTTCCCGGATGCTTCTCCTCCACTTTGTGCGGTCTTGGGCCAGGGATTCCCAGGTGTCGGTGGGGATGTTGCACTTTTTCAAGGAGACTTTGAGGATGTCCTTGAAGCGTTTCCTCTGCCCACCTGGGGCTCTCTTGCCATGTCGGAGCTCCGAGTAGAGCGCTTGTTTTGGCAGTCTCGTATCGGGCATGCGGACGATGTGACCCGTCCATCGGAGCTGATTGAGCGTGGTCAAAGCTTCAATGCTGGGGCTGTTGGCCTGAGCAAGAACACTGACATTGGTGCACCTATACTGCCAATGGATTTGCAGGATCTTGCGGAGGCAGCGTTGGTGGTACCTCTCCAGTGCTTTGAGGTGCCTGCTGTAAATGGTCCATGTCTCTGAGGCATTCAGGAGGGCGGGTATCACTACTGCTCTGTAGACCATGAGCTTGGTGCTGGGTTTGAGGTCCTGGTCTTCAAACACTCTCTTCCTCAGGCGACCAAAGGCTGCACTCGCACACTGAAGGCAGTGTTGAACTTCATCATCGACGTCTGCCCTTGTTGGTCGTAGGCTCCCGAGGTATGGAAAGTGGTTCACGTTGTCCAAGACCTTGTCGTTGATTTTGATAATCGGCGGGCAGTACTGTGTGACGGGGGCAGTATACCTCTATGATTACCTATCAGACATAACCTTTCTCATAACTGAGACAGATCTTTAATACCAGGGATCAGCCTTGTGGCTCTTGTTTGCACACTCTCAACATAAGAACATAAGAATTAGGAGCAGGAGTAGGCCATACGGCCTTTCGAGCCTGCTCCGCCATTCAATAAGATCATGGCTGATCTTCGACCTCAACTCCACTTTCCTGTCCGATCCCATATCCCAAAAATCTATATCTCTAGTGCTTGAATGTCTCTCTTGTTTTTTTGGTGACCACAACTGGACACCGTATGCAAGGTAATTGTAATCTAACCAGAGCACAGTACAGTTTGATCACAACTTCCTTTGACTTGTATTGTACCATTTTAGTTCAGCATCCTATTGGCTTTATTGATTGGTGCTCTGTATTGCACATTCCTGGTTGGGACATTTTTGAAGTTTTTTATTTTTTACTTTTTATCTAACCTTGAACCCTGCAGGGAAAGTTTTATTTGTTAGAATTGCATCAGGCAATAAATAAATTCTGTGTGGTAGCAGGAGTTAGTTATTTCTGAAGATACCCTGGAAACATTGAAATAACTCAAAATAAAAACGAAATTAAGCGTATTAAATGCTATAGTCTGTCCCATTGGGATCAAATATTTTTCTGCTTTCAGTATGTTTTATTTGTAGAGGACAGCCTGATGATATGGTACCTTTTACTACGATGAATAAGCAGTGTCTCATAGGTCAGTTAAACTCATCTAAGGTTTGCACTGGTGATGTGGTTCTGGCTTCACATTGAGGTAAACTCTTTCGTACATCGTCCAAATAAATAAAATTTAAGCGCGCAGAGTGAGACCACCTCACAAAGGCATTCTTGCGCTGCTTTGGGCTTTACAATATATCTCAACTGGTGCCAAATGTTTTAAAAAGTTCAATTAAACAGCATTTGGATACCAGTGAACAGAGCTCTGAGCATCGATGCAAGCATGCGTATACAAGTAACTCAGTTTTTCCTGGTCAGAGATTGATTCAGAGCCCACAGTGTTGCTGAATCCTTTTTGTTCTAAACAGGTACCTGTTTCAGACTAACATCTATTGTATAATGGCTCTGTGATTGTGTTGCTTAAAGAAAGATTTGTGAAGTGCTTTGAGAGATAATATATAAACACATGAAATGTTACTTTGAAGTTTATTGACACAGCCATGTCACAAACAACAGGGACAGGAATGGCCAGTTAATCTGAGTTTTGGTGCTGTTAGTTAAGGGAAAAATGTTGGCCAAGACATCAGGAGAGCTTGCTGATCATCTTAAAATAGTGCCCTGGAATCTTGAGCAAATCCCTCAAATACCAGAGCAGGGGGCTGGGCCTCACTTTAACATCTTATTCAAAGGATGACACTTTGAATGTTGCAGCATTCCCTCAAGTACTGCACTTGAGGCTCAGCCTAGATTAGATGCTCAGTTTTTGCAGTGGACCTTGAAGGCGCACAACCTTATGACTGTTGAGGTGAAAGTGCTACCTTCTGAGTCAAGCTGATGTTATTTATGTGCAGGAAATCTCATTCTACTTAGAAGCTTAGTTGGCTCAGTAAAATTTTACTTGCAGGCCTTGTAATTGCTCCCCTCAGAATTTGCAGGTACTTTTTAAGTAGTATTGTTAATAGTATACCCCTAAGCTTACAGAAGCGGAATGTGTCCTTGCAATTTGGCAATGAAAGGTTATTCCTAAAATGAAGATACTAGAGAATAGCTGAAGAAATAAAGTATCAAATTAAGTGTCAGCATTGTGGTTTATTGAAGCTTATCAAACCACTTTTTTTTATTCATTCTTGTGATGTGGCCATCACTGGCAAGACTGGCATTTATTATCCATCCCTATTTGCCCTTGAGAATGTAGTGGTTGGCCGCCTTCTTGAACTGCTGCAGTCCATGTGGTGAAGGTGCTCCCACAATGCTGCTGGGTAGGGAGTGCAAGGATTTTGACCCAGCGACAGTTTAGGAATAGCGATATATGTCTGTCGGGATGATATATGATTTGGAGCGGAACTTGGAGGTGATGGTGTTCCCATGCAACTGCTGTCCTTGTCCTTCTCAGTGGTGGAAGCCGCATGTTTGAGAGATAGTGTCGAAGAAACCTTGGCGAGTTGCAGGAGTGCATCTTGTAGATGGTACATCTGCAGCCACGGTGCGCCGGTGGTGGTGGGAGTGAATGTTTAAGGTGGTGGATGAGGTGCCAATCAAGCGGGCTGCTTTGTCCTGGATGGTGTCAAGCTTCTGGAGTGTGTTTGAGCTGCACTCATCCAGGCAAGTGGAGACTATTCCATCACTCTCCTTACTTGTGCCTTGTAGATGGTGGAAAGGCTTTGGGGAGTCAGGAGCTGAGACACTCGTCGCAGAATACCTAGCCTCTGACCTGCTGTTGTTGCCACAGTATTTATGTGGCTGGTCCAGTTAAGTTTCTGGTCAATGGTGACCCCCCCCAGGATGTTGATGCTGGGGGATTCGGCGATGGTAATGCCGTTGAATGTCAAGGGGCGGTGGTTAGATGCTCTCTTGTTGGAGATAGTCATTGCCTGGCACTTGTGTGGCGCGAATGTTACCTGCCACTTATCAGCTCAAGCCTGAATGTCGTCTAGGTCTTGCTGCATGCGGGCATAAACTGCTTCATTATCTGAGGATTTGCGAATGCAAATGCACACTGTGCAATCATCAGCAAACATCCCCACTTCTGACCTTATGATGCAGGGAAGGTCATTGATGAAGCAGCTGAAGATGGTTGGGCTTAGGACACTGTCCTAAGGAACTCCTGCAGCGATGTCCTGGGGCTGAGATGATTGACCTACAACCACCACAACCATCTTCGTTTGTGCTAGGTATGACTCCAGCCAGTGGAGAGTTTCTCCCCCTGATTCCCTTTGACTTCAGTTTTACTAGGGCTCCTTGATGCCACACTTGCTCAAATGCTGCCTTTATGTCAAGGGCATTCACTCTCACCTCACCTCTGGAATTCAGCTCTCTTGTTCATGTTTGGACCAAGGCTGTAATGAGGTCGGGAGCCGAGTGGTCCTGGCAGAACCCAAACTGAGCATCAGTGACCAGGTTATTGGTGAGTAAGTGCTGCTTGATAGCACTGTCAACAACACCTTCCATCACTTTGCTGATGATTGAGAGTAGATTGATGGGGCAGTAATTGGCCGGATTAGATTTGTCCTGCATTTTGTGGACAGGACATACCTGGGCAGTTTACCACATTGTCGGTTAGATGCCAGTGTTGTAGCTGTACTGGAACAGCTTGGCTAAAGGCGCGGCTAGTTCTGGAGCACAAGTCTTCAGCACAACAGCTGGGATGTTGTCGGGGCCCATAGCCTTTGCTGTATCCAGTGCGCTCATCCGTTTCTTGATATCACGTGGAGTGAATCGAATTGGCTGAAGCCTGGCTATTGTGATGGTGCGGCACTCAGGAGGAGGCCAATATGGATCATCCACTCAGCACTTCGGCTGAAGATGGTTGCAAACGCTTCAGCCTTGTCTTTTGCACTTGCGTGCTGGGCTCCGCCGTTATTGAGGCTGGGGGTGTGTGGTAACACAATACAGCTTCCTGTGACTCGAACTTTATTGCATCACTTCCTGTGATTAGTCCAGGATAAATACTGGACTGATCAGTTGGATCCTGGAGAGGCATAGAGTAAGACCTCTTTTGTATGTAGCACCTTTTTAGTTGATTAAAGCTTACTTTAAGTTCATCACGCGTAAGGCTCATTCTTACGACAGGGTGCACATGGAGCCTCCTCCTCCTGTCAGTTGTTTAATGCTCCACCACCGTTCACGACTGGATGTGGCAGAACTGCAAAGCTTCGATCGGATACGTTTGTTGTGGGATCACTTAGCTCTGTCTATAGCATGCTGCTTCTGCTGTTTAGCATGCATGTAGTCCTGTGTTGCAGCTTCCCCAGTATCTCTTCCCAGTATCTTAAGATTGTTGTAAAGTATTAGCTCTCGTTGGAGGGTGAGTGTGAAGAAAATAGAGACGGATAATATTGAACTAGTTTTTATTGCAACATAAATTGATTAGTGTAAGAAGAGTAGTGGATTGTTACAGTAGCTTCCTGAGACCTGGGTGTGTGCAATTTTGTTTTACAGGATTTAATGAGCCAAATATTTACAATGTTATTGGATACTTGTCCTAAATTCTCGAGTCCAGTCGGAACATTCATAATATCCTGCTGAATCAGGGACTTCCCAGAAAGAATCAAAAAGTTGAATTCGCACATTATGCTTTTGCTTTGTTTTATAGTTGAATCCAAGAACTTTGATTCACAGAGAAACTCTTTGAGGAATTTATAATATTTCGGTACCCAAATAATACAGAATGATTCAAATATTTTAACTTACTTTATTGTTTAAAAATACTAAGTGTTGTATTGTTGCAGTGGTAGATTTTTACAGAATAATTTTGTTAAATCCTAAAGCATAAACATGTAAACTTTATCAACTACAAGGGCTATCAATCTCCAAAAAGATTGTGGAAATTCTACTTTTATGATGCTTTGTTAATATGGTTTTCTCAGTACTAATTATCAATCCGCTGTAAAGTGGAATATAGTGATTTCCATGGTTTATTATATTAATGCTAGATTTGCAGTTAGTATGTTTTGGCTGCTTGCACTCTACCCCATCCCCAATGTGATGATCACTCCCTAAGTAGGCAGGCAGCTAATTACCAGGCCTTTGGCAATGCCACTGTTGAGGCATCGAGAAGGACATAAGCAGGAGCAGCAGAGACTGATATCTTTTACTTTTCACCCCGACCTCTTCTCATTTGAAATACCCTGGGAGAGAATTTGAGCTTGGTGGTGCCTGTTTTTGGGGCGCTACGAGTGCCGTAAGGGATCCAAAATGGCGTGTGCGGCACACGTCTGACGCGAAGCGCGGCAGACGCCATCTTGATAAAGGCTTTAGCGTGCGCACAGTTAATGTCCGTCGGAAGTATGCAGATCATGACGTCAATCAATGTGCAACACTGATTTGACGCCAACGCTGTCATATTGGAGCTCCACACTGAAGGGGGGGTTGGAGGATTCAGGAAAGAGTAAATTTAAAAGCAGCGAGAGAAATGTCAAGGCTCTAGAGCAGAGTAGAGTTTTGGGTAAAAATAAGCAGAGTGGGTCAGGAAGGGACAGAGAGAGTAACAAAGGTACTAAGGCATCAGTGACTAAGGTGACATCAGGGAAAAGTAGAAGTAAGTCAAAGCTAAAGGCACTATGTCTGTGTGAAGCATTTGCAACAAAATAGATGAATTAATAGCGCAGATAGAAATTAACAGGTGATCTAATAGCCATAACGGAGACGTGGTTGCAAAGTGGCCAAGGTTGGGAACTAAATATTCCAGGATACTCAACTTTTAGAAGAGATAGGCAAAATGGAAAAGGAGGAGGGGTAGCCCTGATAAAAGATGGGATAAAGACAGGAGAGAGAAAGGATCTTCGCTCCAAAAAATCAAGAAGTAGAATCAGTTTGGGTGGAGCTGAGCAACAGCAAGGGGCAGAAAACATTGTTGGGAGTTGTTGATAGGCCCCCAAACAGTTGTTGTAATGTAGGGCAGAGTATCAATCAGGAAATTAGAGGAGCATGTAACGAGGGTAATACAGTAATCATGGGCGACTTTAATCTACATATAGACTGGGCAAACCAAATTTGCAGTAATAGTGTGGAGGACGAATTCATGGAATGTATGCAAGATAGTTTTCTAGATCAGTATGTTGAGGAACTAACTAGGGAACAGGCTATTTTAGATCTAGTATTGTGCAATGAGAAGGGGTTAATTAATAACCTTGTAGTAAAAGGGCCTTCAGAATTTTATATTGAGTTTGAAAGTGATTTAGTTAAATCCGAAACTAGGGTCTTAAATCTAAACAAAGCAAACTACGTAGGTATGGAGGGGCGGGTTGGCTAAGGTACATTGGGAAACTACATTGAAAGGTATGATGGTAGAGAAGCAATGGCTAGTATTTAAAGAATTAATACATAATTTACAACAAATGTACATTCCTTTAAGGCACAAAAACCCCACAGGAAAAGTGGTCCAACCGTGGCTAACGAGAAGTTAAAGATAGTATTAGATTAAAGGAAGAGGCTTATAATGTTGCCAAAAAGAGTAGTAAGCCTGAGGATTGGGAGGATTTTAGAATTCAGCAAAGGAGGACCAAGAAATTGATAAAGGGCAAATAGAATATGAGCGTAAACTAGCGTGAGTCATAAAAACAGACTGTAAAAGCTTCTATAGGTATGTAAAAAGGAAAAGATTAACAAAAGTAAATGTGGGTCCCTTACGGGCTGAGAAAGGAGAAATTATAATGGGGAATAAGGAAATGGCAGGGAAATTAAACATACTTTGTGTCTGTCTTCACGGAAGAAGATGCAAAAACTTCCCGGAAATAGTGGAGAACCAAGGGTCCAGCGAGAATGAGGAACTGAAAGAAATTAGTATTAGTAAAAAAAAATAGTACTGGAGAAATGAATGGGACTGAAAACCGATAAATCTCCTGGACCTGATGGTCTACATCCTAGGGTTTTGAAAGAGATGGCTCTAGAGATAGTGGATGCATTGGTTGTCATTTTCCAAAATTCCATAGATTCTAGAATGGTTCCCGTGGATTGGAAGGTAGCAAATGTAACCCCACTATTTAAGAAAGGAGGGAGAGAGAAAACGGGGAGCTACAGACCAGTTAGCCTGACATCAGTAGTAGGGAAAATGCTAGAATCTATTATTAAGGATGTGGTAACAGGATACTTAGAAAAAAAATAATAGGATTGGGCAGAGTCAGCATGGATTTATGAAAGAGAAATCATGTTTGACGAATTTGTTGGAGTTTTTTGAGGTTGTAACTAGCAGAACAGATGAGGGGAACCAGTGGATGTGATGTATTTGGATTTTCAGAAGGCATTCGATAAGGTGCCACACAAGAGGTTATTAAACAAAATTAGGGCTCATGGGATTGGGGGCAATATACGAGCATGGATTGAGGATTGGTTAACGGACAGAAAACAGAGTAGGAATAAACGGGTCATTTTCGGGTTGGCAGGCTGTAACTAGTGGGGTACCACAAGGATCAGTGCTTGGGCCTCAGCTATTTACAATCTATATCAATGATTTGGATGAGGGGACCAAATGTAAATATATCCAAGTTTGCTGATGATATAAAGCTAGGTGGGAATGTAAGTTGTGAGGAGGATGCAAAGAGGCTTGAAGGGGATATAGTCAGGCTAAGAGAATGGGCAAGAACATGGCAAATGGAATATAATGTGGAGAAATGTGAAGTTATGCACTTTGGGAGGAAAATTAGAAAAGCAGAGTATTTTTTAAATGGTGAGCGATTGGGAAATGTTGGTGTTCAGAGGGACCTGGGTGTCCTTGTACACGAATCACTGAAAGTTAACATGCAGGTACAGCAAGCAATTAGGAAAGCAAATGGTATGTTGGCCTTTAGTACAAGAGGATTTGAGTATAAGAGTAAAGACGTCTTACTGCAATTATATAGGGCCCTGGTGAGACCAGACCTGGAGTATTGTGTACAGTTTTGGTCTCCTTACCTAAGGAAGGGTATACTTGCCATAGAGGGAGTGCAACGAAAATTCACCAGACTGGTTCCTGGGATGGGGGGATTGTCCTATGAGGAGAGATTGAGTAGACTAGGCCTATATTCTCGAGAGTTTAGAAGAATGAGAGATGATCATGTAACATACAAAATTCTTACAGGGCTGGACAGGGTAGATGCAGGGAGGATGTTTCCCCTGGCTGGGGAGTCAAGAACCAGGGGTCACAGTCTCAGAATAAGGGGTCGGCCATTTAGGACTGAGATGAGGAGAAATTTCTTCACTCAGAGGGTGGTGAATCTTTGGAATTCTCTACCCCAGAGGGCTGTGGAGGCTCAGTCATTGAGTATATTCAAGACAGAGATCGATAGATTTTTGAATATTAAGTGAATCAAGGGATATGGGGATAGTGCAGGAAAGTGGAGATGAGATAAAAGGTCAACCATGATTTTATTGAATGGCGGAGCAGGCTCGAAGGGCCAAATAGCCTACTCCTGCGCCTATTTCTTATGTTCTCTCTGAAGCTCGCACAGCTGAACACGCGTTAAGCAGCACCACCAGTGCTATTTAAAGGAATCATCGACTACTTACAGGTTAGTTGCAAGTTGTTTCTTCTGGCTGTTGCTACAATTCCACATATTTTTGGTGCTTTCCATAGTTGTTTCAAATTTCAAAAGTCTACAGGGAGTGGTGTGGCAAGTGCTGAAGTACTTTTTGTTGACTTCAAGGCTTCTACCCAAACCAGTTGCTCCCAGACTTGGGTGCACTAGTAGGCCTTCCTCTTGGAATTGAGCATGACTGGGAGAATGAGCAGAGGCCACGCAGAGCATGACAAACTGCTAGAAGAGGAGGAGGGGGAGAAGGGCTCTCAGCAGGAAGCCATATCTACCCAGTGTGTTCAGGGAGTAATTCTCCTACCTGAACCATTGCGAAGACCAATGTTTGAGATGTCTGCGTTTCACTAAGGAGGTCGTCACTGAAATCTGCCAAATGCTGCAGCCAGAACTCCAACGTCAGAGCAAGGCAAGGACCACATTGCCAGTGGCTATGAAGGGGACCGTAGCTATGAACTTCAGCACCAGCCTGGAAGGAGCCAGACGCATTGGAGATAATAGCAACCTCTGTTGCATAAGGGAAGTCACTGATGCTCTCTATTCAAAGAGGGATAACTTCATTTCATTCCCTCTTGTCAGAGGCAAGCAGGCGGAGCGAGCACGAGGTTTTGTAAGGTTTGCAGGCTTCCCCATGGTGAAGGGTGCCATTGACTGCACGCAGATTGCTTTGCAGGCGCAGCATGTCAGCTCTGCCACGTACCAGAACCGAAAGAGATTCCACTCCCTCAATGTGCAGCTGGTCTGTGACCATAGGCAGCACAACACGCAGGTCATTGCCCGGTATCCCGGCAGCAGCCATAATGCCTTCATTCTGCGACAATCCGCTGTGCCAGCTGTATTTCATCCACCCGGCAAACCAAAGGGTGGCTACTGGACGACAAGGGCTATCTGTTGACGACATGGCTCATGACTCCGGTTCGCAACCCACGCACATGTGCGCAGGATGCATACAATGAGAGCCAAGCTGCCACAAGAAATGTGATAGAGCAGACCATCGGCGTGCTGAAGCAACGATTCTGCTGCCTGGACTGCTCTGGAGGAGCTGTGCAATACTCTGCTGAGCGGGTCTCAAGATTTGTGGTGATATGCTGCACAACCTTGCCATCATGAGGGAACAGCCTTTGCCACCATCTATCAGGCGAGAAGCTGAGGAGCAGGAGAAGGCATAAGAAGAGGAAGAGGAGACGGCAACCAAGACGGCCCCTTTCTGCCTGGGCTGTACGCAAAGAACGAATTCAAGTGCGATACCAGTAACGACAACCCCAATTCCCCATTCATCAACAGTCCCACACTCCTTACCTTCTCTCTTTCACTGACCATCACCTCATCCTCTTGGCCACAATGCAAAAATAAAAGCCAACGCAAAATAAACCAAATTTATAAATGAAGTCATGCCATATTGTATACAAACTTAAACTCACCATGGACTACTCCTCAGAATCGGTTTCATTCTTGGACACACGAATCTCCATCAAAGACGGACACCTCAGCACTTCACTCTACCGCAAGCCCACGGACAACCTCACGATGCTCCACTTCTCCAGCTTCCACCCTAACCACGTTAAAGAAGCCATCCCCTATGGACAAGCCCTGCGAATACACAGGATCTACTCAGACGAGGAGGAACGCGATGGACACCTACAGACGCTGAAAGACGCCCTTGTAAGAGCGGAATATGACGCTCGACTCGTCGATCGACAGTTCCGACGGGCCACAGCGAAAAATCGCATAGACCTCCTCAGAAGACAAACACGGGACACAACCAACAGAGTACCCTACGTCGTCCAGTACTTCCCCGGAGCGGAGAAACTACGCCATGTTCTTCGCAGCCTTCAACATGTCATCGATGACGATGAACACCTCGCTAAGGCCATCCCCACGCCTCCACTACTCGCCTTCAAACAGCCGCCTAACCTCAAACAGACCATCGTTCGCAGCAAATTACCCAGCTTTCAGGAGAACAGCGACCACGACACCACACAACCCTGCCACGGCAAACTCTGCAAGACATGCCAGATCATCAACACAGATACCATCATCACACGTGAGGACACCACCCACTAGGTACATGGTACATACTCATGTGACTCGGCCAACGTTGTCTACCTCATACGTTGCAGGAAAGGACGCCCCGGAGCATGGTACATCGGCGAGACCATGCAAACACTGCGACAATGTATGAACGGACACCGCGCAACAATCGCCAGGCAGGGGTCTTCCCTCCCAGTCGGAGAACACTTCAGCAGTCAAGGACATTCAGCCTCCGATCTTCGGGTAAGCGTTCTCCAAGGCGGCCTTCGAGACACACGACAACGCAAAATCGTCGAGCAGAAACTGATAGCCAAGTTCCGCACCCATGAGGACAGCCTCAACCGGGATCTTGGGTTCATGTCACGCTACATGTAACCCCACCTGACGTAGAGTCCTCCAGACTTGAGTCGTCGTTGGCTTGTTCTCTCTACACAGATGCGGCCGGACCTGCTGTGATTTCCAGCAAAAAAAGTTTTTTGTTTTCCATACAGACCCCAGCATCTGCCACATTTGACCCCTTGTGACCCCACCTCATTGTCTTTGATGTAATGTTTTCCTGACTGACCTGTTTGGACACCATCCACACCTTTGATTGCCGTGATTATCTCTCTGCCAAGGTGTGATAAAGGGCAGTTAGAAAGATTAACTGTAATCATCTGGCAGTGTTCTCTGACTATATATGCTGTGCCTATATGCATCTCTTCACTTCACCTGACGAAGGAGCAGCGCTCCGAAAGCTTGTGATTTCAAATAAAGCTGTTGGACTATAACCTGGTGTTGTGCGACTTCTCAAACTTAAACTAATCACCTAAATACCCTTGTGCATTCCCTAAGTGTCTGTCTTCTGTGTGCCTTTGCCTGTCTTAGTGTCCTATGAAGTGCTACCCCAGTGGCTGCAGCATAGCTGGTGGAAGGCTGCTGACTTTCAGTGGAGGAGACTGCAGATGGCCTTGGAGGACGACCTCGATCAGCTCTTGGCCCGGCTTCGGACTGCACCATCTAGGCATAGGCGGCAGCGGTCTGGGCTGGCTGGCTGACAGGCAACAGCAAGGGAACTGGCAGCGTGGCAGGGGTGGGAGCACAAATGCTGTCATCTAAGAGAGGACAGCAGGTTCGTGTTCCATGGAGCCACGGCCACTCCTCTGGGGCGGCGCCTCAGCCATCCAAATAATCTGTTGGAGGACAGATTGCTGGACTGCTGTGACACCCTGCAGGCCTCTTTCAATACTGGTATCTGCAGCTATTATGGCAGCAGTCTGACCTTGCATGACTGCAGTGTGAGTTTCCACTGAAGCACGCAGACGTTGGGTGGCTGCTGCTTGTGCTGCAGTGGAAGCTGAGACATCGGCCATCAGACGCTGCATCATGCTTGGGTCCACAAGTGTGCTAATGGAGTTGACCACCACTTCCATGCTGGAAAGAATGGTCTCCAAGCTCTGCACAAAACCCTGTGCCAAGTTGGTGCCGGGCTCCCCCATGCTCCTTGGCATTGCACGCAAGCTTTCTGGCAGGCTTCCCAATGCGCCAAGCATTTCATTGTGCATGCCCATCAGTCTTCCTCTGTAGGCTGCCCCATCAAAGTGCTCATCTGAGTCCTCTGCAGCAGAACTCGTGAGTCGATCTCCGACAAGCTGGCACCTGCTCAACCCTTGCCCCCTGCCCTGGCTGCAGGCCACTCGTGCCTGGTGTCTCACCACGTGCAAATCCCACCTCTTTGCTAGCTTCTAAATTACGTGCAGTGTCAGTATTTCAGCTGATGGCTGTGAGTGTGAAATCGAGTGATGGTGTTTCTTCATCATCAGTGTCTTGTTGCTCTTCCACCACTGCCTGGCCAGTTTGCAGTTCTTGGGTATCTGGAAGGAGAAAGGCACAAGGGTAAGGTTGTGGTGAGGAGAGTGGTGCGGCGGGGGGTGCGCAGGGAAAGAGGTGCATGCTTACACCATCTGCAGCTTGTTAAATCAGAAGAGATTGTGGGATAAGCGGGAAGTGGAATATAAGGAGGAGGATTAGGTTTGAGGATACCATCATATCCTATGGTTTCAGCCTCAGCAATGGCCTCTCCAATGATGGTGAGCACCCTCTCCTCCATGGGGGTAAGGACATGCAGGCATGCCTACCCCGCCAGTTAGCTCCTGCTGCCTCCAGTTGTACTCCACCTTGTCCTGCAAGAGAGAGGGAAGTGTCAGTGAGTGTGGTGCAATCTGTTTGGGTGATGTGGCTGTCATGGTGTGTGCAAGCTGTGAGATGTGGGTGTGAGGCTTGCAGCAGTGCTAAGTGTGTGAGGGTGAGGTGAAGCTATGAATTGGAGGTCATGAATCCTGATTGATGGGGATTGTTGGTCGGTGAGTGATAGGGGTGTGGAGCATTGAGCAGAGGCTCTGTCTAGTGGTGCAGTTGTTAGGATATGGCATTTGAAGATGAATTCACTGACCTTGACCACTTGTGTGAGGTCATTGAACTTTTTGCGGCACTGCATCTAGGTCTTCGGGGCGTGACTCCTGGCATTGACCGCCACGGCTATCTGGTCCCATTGCCTTCTGAGCATTTGTCTGGAGGGCCCCCTGTGGATACAGTACTTCTCTCCTCCTTTCCCCCTCCTCCACCAAGGCCTCCAGTGCAGCATCCAAAAACCTTGGAGTACGCTCTCTCCCATGTTGTGCCATTATTCAGTCTTTTTCCACGTCAGAGTGACTTGCACAAGGACTTGCACCACCTGTTAAAGAAATATTCTAAAATTCTCAATGAACATACATTCCCTTGAGAAATAATAACTCCACTGGAAATGTGGTACAACCATGGCTAACTAGAGAAGTTAAGGATAATATTCGATTAAAAGAAGAAATTTACAATGTTACGAAGAATAGTAGTAAGCCTGAGGATTGGGAGGGTTTTAAAAATCAGCAAAGGATGACCAAGAAATTGATAAAGAGGGTAAACAAGCAGGAAATTTAAAAACAGATTGTAAGAGCTTTTCCAAGTATGTACAAAGGAAGAGATTAGCGAAAGTAAACGTGGGTCCCTTAGAGGCAGAGATGGAGGGAATTATAATGAGGAATAAGGGAATGGCAGAGTTGTTAAACAAATATTTTGTATCTGTCTTCACAGTAGAAGACACAAAGAACATACTGGAAATTGTGGGGAACCAGGGTCTAATGATAGTGAGAAACTTAAAGTAATTAATATTAGTAAAGAAAAGTACTGGGGAAATTAATGGGACTAAAAACTGACAATTCCTGGATCTGATGGCTTACATCCTATGGTTTTAAAAGAGATGGCTGCAGGGATAGTGGATGCATTGGTTTTGATCTTCGAAAATTCCCTAGATTTTAGAATGGTCCCTGTTGATTAGAAGGTAGCAAATGTAACCCTGCTGTTCAAGAAAGGAGGGAGGGAGAAAACAAGGAACTATAGGCCAGTTAGCCTGATAGCAACAGTAGGAAAAATGCTATAATCTATTAAGGATGTGGTAACAGGGCATTTGAAAAATTACAATATAATTAGGCAGAGTCAACATGGTTTTATGAAAGGGAAATCCTGTTTGACAAATCTATTAAAGTTTTTTGATGGTGTATCTAGCAGGGTAGCTAAGGGGGAGCCAGTGGATGTAGTATATTTGGATTTTCAGAAGGCATTCGATAAAGTACCATGTAAGAGGCTGTTGCACAAGATTAGGGCTCATGGGATTGTGGTTAATATATTAGCATGGATTGAGGATTGGTTAACAGACAGAAAACAGAGAGTAGGAATAAATGGGTCATTTTCAGGATGGCAACTAGTGGAGTGCCGCAAGGATCTGTGCTTGGGCCTCCGTTTATTTACAATCTATATCAATGACTTAGATGAGAGGACCAAGTGTAATATATCCAAGTTTGCTGAAGATACAAAGCTAGGAGGGAAAGTAATCTGTGAGGAGGATGTAAAGAGGCTGCAAAAGGATATAGATCGGCTAAGTGATTGGGCAAGAAGGTGGTAGATGAAGTATTATGTGGGGAAGTGTGAAATTATCCACTTTTGTAGGAAGAATGGAAAAGCAGAACACTTTTTAAAAGGTGAGAGACTAGTAAATGTTGTTTTTCATAGGTATTTGGGTGTCCTTATACATGAATCACAGAAAGTTAGCCTGCAGGTTCAGCAAGCATTAGGAAGGCAAATGGTATGTTAGCCTTTATTGCAAGGGGTTTGGAGTATGAGAGTAAGGAAGTCTTGTTGTAATTATATAGGGCTTTGGTGAGACCACACCTGGAGTACTGTGTATAGTTTTGGTCTCCCTACCTAAGGAAGGATATACTTGCCTTAGAGTGGGTGCAACGAAGGTTCACTTGATTGATTCCTGGGATGAGAGGGCTGTCCTATAAGGAGAGAGTGAGTAGAATGGGCCTATGTTCTCTGGAGTTTAGAAGAATGAAAGGTGAACTCATTGAAATGTATAAAATTCTTAGAGGGCTTGACAGGGTAGATGCTGAGAGGCTTGTCCCCTGGCTGGAGACTTTAGAACTAGATGTCATAGTTTCAGTATAAGGGGCCGGCCATTTAGGTCTGAGATGAGGAGAAATTTCTTTACTCAGAGGGTTGTGAATCTTTGGAATTCTCTACCCTAGAAGGCTGTGGATGCTCAGTCGATGAGTATATTCAAGACAAATTAATAGATTTTTGGGCACATAGGAAATCAAGGGATATTGGGATAAGACGGGAAAGTGCAGTTGATGTAGAAGTTTAGCTATGATCTTATTAAAGGACGGAGCAGGCTGGAGGGGCCATATGGCCTACTCCTGCTCTATTTCTTATGTTCTTATGGACGGCTATGAAAACTACATTAAAACACTCTATTCTAAAGGTAGTAACCAATACAAAAAAAACACAGCACAGTTAAGTCCACATCAAGCTAATGTGAAATATCGTCGCCATCTTTCCCATCCAACCCGATCAGTAGTCATAGCCAAAGGGATATGACCAGAAGTAATCTTGGTCACCTAGTAGTTACGAGATCATACATCTCAAATTGTTGATACTCAATCTAGGTCAATGTCCAAACACATCCAATAAAATTATTCGTAACCCACGTGTTTGCCCCCTCCGGATAATACAGGGCCAGGGGAGGAAAGAGGGTTTCTGCAGACAAGTGGATTATATCCCTGTAGCAGTAGGATCGAGTCTGTAGACAAGCCTAGAAAATGTGGAAGAGGTTGTTGGTTCCTCTATAGGCTTTTCAGCATAAGCCAGAAACCAAGGTGTTCTATTTCTGTAGGTGTATTTGGTTGATGCATCTGATGAATAAACCTTAAGCTAGCTCTCTCTCAGGTGGCCATACTATTATGCACTAAACAGATTGCCTTCAAATGCGCATCTGAAAATATCAGTCACATACATGCCAACCTATAAAACTCAAACTAACAAATGGGTTCAAAAAAGCTGACAGCCTAAAAAACCCATATAAAATGCACCTGATTTTCATCAGTGTTTTGGGATCACATTCCACAATTCAGTTTGCTTTTGCTGTGAAAACTGAGAACTAATGTCCTCATATAAGACGTACAATATGCAGTTGAAATAGGAGTGTAGTTGGACATGAACTGATTATGACTTAAACTGCAAATTTACCCAATATTCCATAAGTTGTATTACAAGGGGAAATCTAAAGCACCAAAAGTGCAATGCAGTGGTGAATTTAGACATTTTGGAAGGGAAGTGAGATCTGATGCTGCAAAATTTATTTTCTAGCAGGAACTTCCCTTAGGAAAGTTTGATTTTTGATAATTTATTTTTGGTGCATTTTCCAGTATTAGTGGATTGTAATGCATTATTTGAACCCAAAAATAATTTATTCTGGAATGGTAATTTATATTTGCCCCATGCCCCCAACCTCCTGAAATCCATATCTGATCCTGGAGGGAATGTTTTTTCCATTCTCTTCCCATCAGAAGGTTATAAAACACCCTTCCCTGATGTCCAGGGAGTAGTGGTGTCAACTCCTAGCTACTGCTGTACCTGCTCGTTTTGACCTGATCCAAATGGAGAGATTTAACTCCCCTCTGCCCATTTAATTAAATTGGGAGAAGCTGAAAAAGAAATCAAAACTAGAATTAAACCATAGTGTATTAAAATAAAACTCATTATGGATATGTAAAAATATGAAAAGCTGTGTGGAGGTAGTAGTTCAATAATCTGGAGGGCAAGCTGTCTCATTGGAATCTAATCAGATTTCCTTTCAAATTTTTCTGCAGAATCTGCTGGGTGGAATATGGAAGCGATTACTAAGGTCTCCAGATCCGTAAAATAATCCACATTAGGAATGAGCCAATAGATTGGACTGCTTGAGGAAGGGAAGGTTTGACATTGGGAGACATTAGCTGCATTGCTACTTATTGTTGATCGGGGGCAGAAAGGTCCATTCCAACAAGGGACGAAAAATTCTACTTTTTAAGTTTTCTTTTCTTGAGACAGGTAAACGGTGCACCCAATTAGTTTCTAGGTCATTATCAAATACTTTTTTTCTTTTTATGTTTCTTATATGGAAGAGTCCTGTGTATGTATTATTAATTGAACAAACATCTCAAAAGGTATCAAAACAATTGAAGAATATATGGGGAACTATTTGTTGTAATGCAAAGTGCTTTCTCTTTGTTCACATATTAGAATTTTTCATGAGTAGTGTCATCCCAGCCATGCTTAATGCTTACCTCACCTGTTCACACATCATACACTTAAAAGCAAGATTCCAGATAGCTAACAGTAAACTTGTCTGTTGTGCTTTTTCCTCTCCTTGCTCATTTGGAGAGACTGAGATCAAATGTGTCTGCATCAATGGCTGGGGTGAGATAAATGAACTGGGTGACAACAGCAACAACAACTTGCATTTATATAGTGATGTTAACAAAGAAAAAAATCCCAAGGCACTTCATAGAGACGTAATGACACAAAATTGAGCATGGTCTGTGATTCAATGCCACAAAACAGTTGATTTAACAACTCTGTCATCGAGGAACTCTATAACAATTGATTTCCATGATGTAATTGCAAATGATTGATCCTTATGGTATCTGTTCTAACTTTGAATTGGCTAGATCTGATCAGTATTCTAATTGCCTTGTTTATTTATTTGAGAGTTTTGCATCTTGAAAGATGCCATATCTGGCCTCAGAGGTATTGCACCTATAAGGGCAAAAATGAAGGCTTGCCTGGCATAGCCACTGTATCTCTTAAGTTAATTGCTTGCTTTCCCCCCCCCCCCCCCCCCCCCCCCCCCCCCAAAGTTGGCAGTTCTAAACTGGCAAGTAGCACACACTGACCAATCAGACTGTTCAGATAAATACATGAATTTTGTTTGAGCTGTCACCTTGATTTTTCAGCTAGTTGAAAATTTATAAATGTAATTAACTTTTATAACCTAAGAATCTTATAAAAATGCATTCACAATTAAATAGTGATTCTTACTCAGAGTTGACTGGACTTTGCTTGCAAAAGTCTACTCCTGTGTCAGAACACTTGGCTGGATCTTGAATTACTGCATTACCTCCACGGTCTCTAAATTGTCAGACTGCTTATCCGACATCCAATTCTAGATGAGCAAAAATTTCCTCCAATTAAATATTGGGAAGACCGAAGCCATTGTCTTTGGGCCCCGCCACAAACTCCGATCCTAGCCACCAACTCCATCCCTCTCCCTAGCATCTGTCTGAGGCTGAACCAGACTGTTCGCAACCTTGGTGTCATATTTGACCCTGAAATGAGCTTCCGACCACATATCTGCGGCGTAACTAAGACCGCCAATTTCCACCTCCATAACACTGCCCGTCTCCGCCCTTGCCTCAGCTCACCTGCTGCTGAAACCCTAATTCATACCTTTGTTACCTCTAGACTTGACTATTCCAACACACTCCTGATTGGCCTCCCACATTCTACCCTACTTAAACTTGAGGTGATCCAAAACTTGGCTGCCCGTGTCCTAACTCGCACCAAGTCCCGTTCACCCATCACCCCTTTGCTCGCTGACCTACATTGGCTCCCGGTTAAACAACGCCTCAATTTCAAAATTCTCATCCTTGTTTTCAAATCCCTCCATGGCCTCGCCCCTTCCTATCTCTGTAATCTCCTTCAGCCCCACAACCCCCAGAGATATCTGCGCTCCTCAAATTCTGCCCTCATGAGCATCCCTGATTATAATCGCTCAACCATTGGTGGCCGTGCCTTCAACTGCCTGGGCCCTAAGCTCTGGGACTCCCTCCCTGAACCTCTCCGGCTCTCTACCTCGCTTTCTCGTTTAAGATTCTCCTTAAAACCTACCTCTTTTCTGCCCTAATTTCTTATGTGGCTCGGTGTCAATTTTTTGACTTATAACACTCCTGTGAAGCGCCTTGGGACGTTTTAATACGTTAAAGGCGCTATATAAATACAAGTTGTTGGATTAAATTTTGTTACTTTTTTTTCTGTTGTTACTCTAATTCCCCCTTGATTGACTACAGTCCATGCTCATCATGGCAAGCCCGTCCGCCTTTCACGTTAACTTTATAATTTTTACTGATGTCTCAGTGACCCATTTCCTGTGTTTGCTTCAACACCCCTGGCCCAAGACGCGACCTGATTTCTCTGCTGGCTTCAGTGGCCTTCGCTGACCTATCCAGGTTTGTTCACAGCTCAAAGCATCACATCTGTAGTTAGCAAATACAGTAGGGGAACCGAACACAGCAAGTTCCCTCTCACCTGTTTATTCTTCCAACCGTCCAGTTGGAGTACTTCTCATCCTACTTGCTTCCTCCAGACCTCCCAAGAGATGCAATGGGCGCACTTTAATTGTGTGCGCCTATTATCTGGTTAAACTGGCATTCTCTACCCGAGAGAGCTGTGGAGGCGGAGTCATTGAATGTATTCAAGGCAAAGATAGACATATATTTGAGCTACAGGGGAGTCAAGGGTTATGGGGAGCGGGTGGGAAAGTGGTATTAAGGCAATGATCTTATTGAATGGCGGGGCAGGCTCGAGGGGCCGAATGGCCTACTCCTGCTCCTATTTCTTATGTAAACATTTTTACGGGCTCTTCAGCTGTGCCTTCTCTGCGCCTTTCCTTATCTGCTGCTCAACACTTCTCAGCATCAACTCTGCCATGTTCCAGCAAGGCACCTCCATTTTGCTCCTGATGCCTGCATTCTCTATTCTTTGGTCTTGCTGGTCCTGACCTCTGTGCGGGACTACTCCCAGTCCCACACTCTAATGCTTCCCAGCCCTGATATCCCGCCACAGTGATCCCAACAACAATCTTCCACTCTGTCTCTGCCCCCCTCACCTCTCCTCCCCCCCCGGCCTCCACATGCTTCTAGATCACTTCATATGCCTCCAGTTCCTATTTTCCACTTCAGTGCTTCCCGCTCCTACCTCCCCAAGTGCTTCTTCAACCCAGTTTCCCCTTCAGTGCACCTACCCCAAATACTTGCACATCCAAGCACCTCAACTCCTCTCTGACTTGTCATAGACCCTGGCACCTTCTGCTCTCTCATACCACCGACCTGAGTCTCTCTTTCCCCCCCCCACCCCCACCCCCCGTATACTTCTCACATACCACCCCCCGTATACTTCTCACATACCACCCCCCCACCCCCCGTATACTTCTCACATACCACCCCCCCCACAGTACTGCCAGTGCACCCAAGCCTCACAGTTCACCCTGCTCCTATACACATTGACTGTTTTAGCCATCCGTTCTGCCAACAGGATTGTGTGAAATTTGCAGCCTTTACATTAAGAATCTCATTCACTGGTTGCTACATTAAGTTCTGCCACAGTCCCAGCAACTTTCAGTCTACAATCTCATTAAGGATTCCTAGACTCAAATACTCATACACTTTCACCCTCACACCTTCAGACTTCCTTCACTTGCTCCCTTTCATGCTCCAAACTTAAACCCTTGCTTCCTTCTGGACGCAAACACCCCCTCATCCATCCCTCTTGGCTGAATGTGAGCCTAATTTCACTCTCAAACACCCTTGTTGCAGCACCTTTCCAAAAACCTTTCTACCTCACTTCCAACATAGTATATGTTGCCTTCCATCTTAATGAATGCTCTACACCTTTTAAAAAGATAAAAATAGATAATCAGCGCATTAGTAAAGGAATGTGTAGAGACATTGGAGACATAAAAAAGTGAGGAGACACTTTCAGAAAGAGTGAAATAGGAACAATGAAAAAAATGGATAGAGTGCCACAACATAATCTGAAAAATGTGGGACAGCCGTATAGATAGGGAAGGGGTAGAAGAGAAAAAGAACAATAGACAGAATACAAATGTGAATGATTTAGAGACAATTACAGGAAGGGAGATAATTGTTTTTGTTGTGAGCAATGTTACAAAATATCAACTGTCGTGATACATTGTGCATTACATGGTATAACCCTCCTATCGTTACAAAATAGCATGTCTTGTGGAATACATCACTTGACTCGAGGGGTGCAGCCGCAACACTCGAGGCTTGATGCCATCCAGGATAGAGCAGTTTACTTGATCAGCACTCCTACTACTGAACTCGATATCTAGCCCCCTCCCCCCATCACTGGCATACTGTGGCTACAGTATGTACAATCTACAGGATGCACTGCAGCAACTAATCAAGGTTACTTCGACAGCATCTCCCTCTCCTGTTACCTCTACCATAGAGGACAAGAACAATCATGTCATAGAAACACCACCTGCAGATTCCCCTCCAAGTCACACACTGTCCTGACTTGTACATATATCCCGATTCCTTCATCGTTACTGGATCAGTAACTCGGAATTACATACCTAACACCATTGTAGGAGCACCATTACCTTCTCAGGCAATTAGGGCTGGGCAGTAAATGTGGCCTCACTAGCGTTGCCCGTATTCCGAGAACAAATTTTTAAAAATCCTCCTGATAATTTGCAAAACCTTAAATTATAACACTGAATGGAGCAAAATGACAACTGTTAAATTATACAGGCAGACATTGTGTGGTTGGGGATGTTGGCACTTTCAGTGCAGCAGGATCAGTTGTAAATGCAGAGTCAGTAATTTATTGCAGTGGGTCTTGTCTTTGTTTTTAACATTCTTTTCACAGCTGTTTATGTGAATTCTGCAGGGACGATGACTATCAGTTTCCACAGGATCCATGGAAAAGCTGTGCCCATGTTTTCTGTTGGCTCTTTTATAAGTACCAAAGAGTGAAACAAACAGTACTTTATAAGTACAAACTTAGCAAGAAGCTTCCTTAAAAAATATGTAAACACCTTTATGCAGTAAATGGAATGATTTGAAACATTATGGCCCACTCTCAGTGCATGTAATGTACACAAATGTAAGTATAATCTTTAGGGACTTGGAAGTAGATTTGAATATGAACTGAAAAATAGAAGTATGTTTGAACATCATTGACATGATCTTGTAGCAGGTACTGTCTGCTTCACAGAGATGTTAGGTTGCTTGCTTTTTGGCAGAAATACATAGTGAAAGTAAAAATATGAATGTAATTTGTGTGCGTGTGTATTATATTTATTTGTGTGTTAGATATATCTATATATGGAGGTTTCAGAAAGAACTTCTGTTTTAACATTGGGATAAGAAAATTCTGTGTTAGAATCTGCATCGTATTATAAAGCTCTCTGAGCTTACCTGTTATATTAACATGATATGTGAGTTACTGCCATGGTACGTATTCTAGTATTGCACAATATGTAGCAATATAGCAATGGCTTATATTGCCATGTGGTAAGCTTAAATGTCTTCAGGGCTTTCTGGGTAGTGGGGGTATTATGGCAGACAGCAACAGGCATTCAATCTTGCACTTATATGCCACATTACACATTAGGAGGATTTATTTTGTGGACTGATACAGGGGAATACAGTGGCTTGCATTTTTTAAAAGAAATTATCCAGTTTTAAATACGTAAGCAGTAGCTGCTGTTCAGACATTATCCAGTATAAAAACCTGGCAATAATCTCTCCAAAATGGTAATATATGGTGCAAATAAATTCTAAAAATGAATTACTGCTGCGGACTAAATATTGGAGAAATGTGTATTAAATGCAATTTTTTCTGCAGCCTGAACTTTCTTTTTAGTTATTCTAAATTAAGAGTTCAATTTGAGGAATCTATATCCCCGAATTCCCAACCAAATTTGAAAAGGATAAGCCACATTACCAGTAATCTTATGGAATCAAGCTTATTTAGCCACCTTAGAATAAATAAAGCAATGAAAGAAAGAAAGCCCTTTATTTAAATAGGGCCTTTCACGACCTCAGGATGTCCCGAAGTGCTTTACAGCCAATGAAGTACCTTTGCAGTGTAGTCACTGTTGTAATGTAGGAAATGTGGCAGCCAATTTGCGCACAGAAAGCTCCCACAAACAGCAATGTGATGATTGACCAGATAATCTGTTTTAGTGATGTTGATTGAGGGATAAATATTGTCCAGGACACCTGCTCTTCAAAATAGTGCCATGGTATCTTTTATGTCCCTCTGAGACAGCAGACGGGGCCTCGGTTTATGTTTCATCCAAAAGATGGCACCTCTGATAGTGCAGCACTCCTTCAGTACTGCACTGGAGTGTCAGCCTAGATTTTTGTGCTCAAAGTCTCTGGAGTGGGACTTGAACCCACAACCTTCTGTTAAAAACATAGAAAACATAGAAAAATAGGAGCAGGAGTAGGCCATTCGAGCCTGCTCCGCCATTCAGTATGATCATGGCTGATCCTCTATCTCAATACCATATTCCCACACTCTTCCCCATACCCCTTGATGCCTTTTGTGTCTAGCAATCTATCCATCTCCTCCTTAAATATATTCAGTGACTTGGCCTCCACAGCCTTCTGTGGTAGAGAATTCCACAGGTTCACCACCCTCTGAGTGAAGAAATTTCTCCTCATCTCAGTCCTAAATGTCCTACCCCATATCCTGAGACTGTGACCCCTCGTTCTAGACCCCCCAGTCAGGGGAAACATCCTCCCTGCATCCAGTCTGTCTAGCCCTGTCAGAATTTTATACGTTAAACAGTGACATTTCTGGTTATTTGCAGCAACTGATCTGCAGTCAGTTTGTACTTTGATTGTGATCTGGTTATGCAAAAATGTTGGTTTCTAACAAAATAACTACAACATGAGTTAGGAACTGGTTACAATTATTTTCACAAGTGCACAAACAATACTGTGGTGGTGGGGTGTGCAGAAGAGGTTAATGCTTTATGAACATTATATAAACCGTTTTAAATTAGAAGTTGCTTTCCTAAAACAGATTATCTGGTTATTCCTGGTGTGCTGACCAATGTTCCCGTTAATTTATTTTTTGGGTGCACGGCCCCTTTAACAGCTAGCTGCGCAGGAGGTCCCGAGAGCTGTGCGGTCGCGCAACTTAAAGGGAACATTGGTCCTGACCAATATTTATCCCTCAGTCGATATCACTAAAACAGATTATCTGGTCATTATCACATTGCTGTTTGTGGGAGTTTGCTGTGCTGTGTGCAAATTGGCTGCCGCGTTTCCTACTTTATAACAGTGACTACACTTCAAAAGTGCTTCATTGGCTGTAAAGCGCTTTGGGACGTCCTGAACTCGTGAAAGGCGCTATATAAATAAGTCTTTCACTGTTTTATAATTTATTCTAAGTGGGCAGGAAGGAAAAATGCTTTGAGAAAGGCAATAATTGACTCCATAGATATAATGGCCCAGAAATTAAACAGTGAGGGTTCCCGCGGGGGTAAGGAATCCCCGCGATATCGCACTCCGCGCCTACCTTTTTGCTCCGGGCCCCCACGAACTTTAGTCTGAAAGGCTCTCTCTCTTGGAACCGTGCAGTGCTTGCGTGACCCAGAGACGCAATTAGTTCGTGCGAGCTCTGGGATCACGTGATTCAGTTAGAGCCAATGGCAGCACACCATCTTTCATTCATAGTTTTGACAGGAAGACCTGTCAAAGCTATGAATACTATACCCCCCCTAAAGAACAGCTAAACCTCAATTAAATAAAAAAAAGCCATCACATTAATAAAATAAGTATAGTTAAATAAATTAACCACTTTAAACAAAAAATTACATTTTTGAAAAAATTTAAAATCTTTTTAAAAGTTATAAAAATAAACTTACCTTTCTTTAAAGTCTCTAAAAAAAAAAAGATAAACCTGTTGAAAAAAATTTAAAATAACACTTAATTAACTACTTACCTTGTAAAAAGGGGGTCCTACGCCTGCTTTCTTTATGTGTAAAATGTTCACCACTTACCTGCGCGTTCAAAGCTGAAAAAATAACTAAGTGCACTGCGTGCGCACAGCCTGTAGCGCGCACGCGGTTCACTTAGGAACCGCCCCCTTTTGAATTCACGAAGTGCCGGTTTCCCGCGCATGCGCAGTGCATGCAGGAAACCGGCAATTGGAGACCTAATACGCGAGAGTACACAGTGCGTACTCTCGCGTATTAGGTCTAATTTTTGGGCCACTAATTTAGATAATTATGTGGATATTTGACTACTTTTAATGTTTAATTTTCCTTCTTTGTAGGCAAACATTGCAGCCTGTGACATGGCCACAACCTGTTCAAGTAACAATCAAAATGGAAGATCACAGTTGCATGTAACTGGTATGTTATTTTTTCTTCTTTCCAAGATACTTTGCTTAAAACTACATAAGAACTTCTTAGAAAGAAATAAACCAGTTCTGTAATTGTTGGTGAATTAAAGTTTTAACCTGAGAAAATAAGATCAGTAATAGTGTTCGATACTAGAGATTCTCCTGTGGCACTGCTCAAGGATGGTCTTGAATCGCAAGCACAGTTGTGATGTTTAATTCTTGAAAACCACTGTTCCAAGTACTCCCTGTGGGACGTAGTCTAAATAGGTCTAAAACAGTGATTTGTTGTAATTTCCTAGGGTCAGTAAAAGGAAAATTGTAACTGCTTCTAAATATCTGGGACTAGGTCAGGGAAAAAAATTAGCATGAAATGTTTGGCTTCCTTTCTTTAAAAAAAAATTCTTTGCATCTGTAATGAAGTGTAACAAATGCACACTAAATGCAAGACTTTTAAATATAACCTAATAGATCTCCCAATGCAACGTTCATGGGTAGTCTGGGACCAGTTGCACAGTTTTTGACACTTTCTATAGTCCCACTGCAGGCTCTCTCAGAATTTCCCCACACAGCTGGAACTCTTTGGTCCTTACTACCTGGTTGTCATATGGCATGGGTTGTCCTGGCACCCTATGGATATTACAGTTCCACAGCAATAGTCTGAAAAGCCCACCAATGATGCATCATTCACGCACACGCGTGTAATTTATCAGCAGGCCCAGGTGAAATTTTAATTTCCAAGCTAAAGTTCCACTCAGAAAGGCACATCTATTTGGGGGAACTTTTTGTTGGAGTTTTGATCATTAATTAATCAGTGACAATATTTGCAACATTTTTTTTTATATATGTAATTTTTATGTGTTATGTTATATCCAGCCATATAGACTCACGTGAGTGAAAAAGAAAAGTACCCGATAAAAACTGAAGATATTATTTGAGCAAATTGATCTGTTTTGTGGTACGTGCAGCTTAGTGAATGGTAGATTTGAGTGGAAAAAACTGATTTGCTTGCTTAGTTTTTTCCTACTTACTCAGTTTAGCCAGTCACTAATTTTTGCTGATGTATGACATGACAGATGCCTACTAGACACTAAACTTGTAATTGTGTAAATGCATACTCTCAAATATTAGTACTACTGTAATACAAAACTATAAAAATGATTGTAGGATTATGATATATCCAAGTTGGAATTGATTGGCAGCATTACTTCAAAGCACTCAGTCTGAATTTGACTGAGCCGAAGACTACTGTCAGCTTTGACTAACTTTTAAAAACTTTATTTTTGATGTTTTTCATATCAGGAAAAGGTCAGTTGGACAATCACAATTTTCTGCATGTTTTATGACCTCTAAAAATTTAGGTAAATGACATGTGCACGAGTGTGGCTTTCAGGACTTTTCCCTTTTATTTTCTTTATATTTTTAAATTGGTGATTTTTTTTTTGGTGTGCTCATTAAAGTTGGGATATTATTGCTGAGATTTTAACTTCTTTCCTTCTTTCCCCCACTTTTGTGCTCTAAGTTTAACATCAAGCATTCAAAAGTAAGGTATTAGCACAGCCAAATGCTTGAATAATCTGCCCTCTGTTTTAATGATGTGCCTTAATTCCAATTTAATAGCATGCCTACTTCACTATTGTAACTTTTCTAGTTCCCACACAAATTGTACTAAATTGTGGTCCCATCACAAAACATGCCTTTGCCCATTTGGAATTGGGTTAAGACTGCCCCATCTCATTTTGCTTAACACTCTTACAACAAGTAGTTTCATCCCATGATATGCTGAGGATGAATTTGAACTGAGTTTCAGGGATGATAATGTGTGCTAACCCACTGCCCTCCCCATTCTTCTGACTTACTAGACTTCAACCTAATTACAGTCATAAAATAAGGGAATAAATAATATATTGAAGGTTAGGTTTTTTAACTACCTGCCCTCTTTTAAAAAAAAAAGACTGATCTTATGTTAGTTATTAAAGCAATTATAAAAATTACTTGGCTATCTACCATATCAAAAACTAGAAACACTTTAGTCTCGGCGATGCTATCATAAAATAGCTTTTGTTTTGTAAACGAGTCTAAACATGATCACATCTAAGCTTTTGGCTTTGCATTGCTATACTTAAAATCACATGCTGTTCTGTTGATGATGAGTAACTCCCATAATTTCTGTAAAAAAGAAATTGAAGCATTGCCATAGTAAATGACTATGAATTTGACAGTTTGTGCATTAATTAAAAATTGATTTAACCTACTCTGTGATTAAATAAGACTTAAGTGAGCTATGCCATCAAAATCTGAACAAAAGCGCTAGCAGCTTTTACAGAAGTGTGTGTTTTTCCCTTAATGTTGCAGAGTGTCTTCTATTGAATGTTGCTCCAAGTATGATATTGCCAATCAGTGTTTTGGGGCCTGGTTCACTTATCAGCATTTACTGATAAAAAATCTGCGCAGATGGGGCACCTCTCCCCTCAGTGTTGCCCCTCTGAGAGTCTAGCTATGAATGGAACTGGTTCTGAGCACTGCATTCTGTAGACAGGAATTTTGCTGACGACAGGAGTTCCTGTCTACAATATGCAGTGACCAAAATAACTTCCATTAGCAGCAGCAAAATGGGGTGAGAAAAGGAAGCAAATGGATGGCAATGGAGGGGAAGAGAAGGGGGAGATGGATGTTAACACAAAAGTGGTTGGCAGTGAATGGGAAAGTAGGGAGAAAATGGATGACGATGAATGAGGGGAGGAAAAGGGAAGAAAATGGATGGAAATGGAACAGAAAGAGGTGGGAAGCTGGAGGCAGTGCTTTGCGAGGGGATAAGGGGAGAAGCTGTGAGTGCTGCTTTGGGGTGTGGGATGAAGGAGAGTGCCCATTTGAACTGGGTGGAGGAAAGAGAGAAAGAATGCCAGCATAAACTGGAGTGGAAAAGAGAACCAGCTTGAATTGGAGGGTGGAAGATTGTCATTGTGAACTGGGTAAGTGGGGGCGGCGGGGGGGGGGGGGGGGGGGTGGCGGGATGCTGGGTGGCACATCTGAGTAGATTTCCCCAAATAAACCTGCCGTTCTGAGTGGAACCTGAACTTTGAGATGAAAGTTTCACTGGCTGTGCTGATACATTGTGTGTATTGCACGTGAGTGAGTGATGAATCATGGGAGTGATAGTATGAACTGGGTGGGATGGTGAAATGGTGGGTAATTGGGTGTCTCTGTGAGCTCAGTCCAAAGGGGTAAAAGTCCTGGGAACGTGCAAGAGTGATTGTTACGGTCATTTTAAGGCAATTTTTAGGTCTGTCTTGGTTTGTTGAAATCAAAATTTAACTTTTTTTAGATTAAAAATGTATCAATTGTGAAGTAGAAAAGTACTTAAAATTAAACAGAATGCACAGTGATTAATGCAAAAATTTAAATTTTTTGTGAAGGGCGTGTCTGTCTCCCCCCTCCGCCCCCGGCCACACATTGAAATCCACTACCAATTTTATGTCTGCAACATTTATATTTCTACCATCATGATTTCTTGCACAAATATTTTATATCCTCCAATACAAATGAAGTAGTATTGGGTATACTTATAGCTGAGGTTACAAATCCTATGCAACTACTTGTTCTCACTTGTTATAAGCTTATAATCAGAGCCATTCTTATGTTAGCTGTTTGAAGACTCTCAAGTTTTTTGAAGCTGTTGGCAAGCTCTTTGCCACTTTTCTCGGTCGGCATGTATGGAAACTCTTGTTTATCTTTCCTTTTTTCATTTGGGAGCCTAGAGGGGACACAGTTATCTTAATCTGATTTGCACTGTTATCCTACTGAAACATAAAGCTGGGTTGAGTTTACTGAAGTGCAGTTTTCTTAAATTGTGGTTCTCCTGTGCAATAAAAGTGATTTATATTGTTGTACAATATTAGTTTGTCTCTGAACAATAACCTGTATTCCTATATTATTTTGGATACTTTTAGTCAGATCACCACCAAACTGAAGTGATCAGATACTCTTTTTAAACAGGAATGTTGGGAGCCTTCTATGCGTATCTGTAAATTCTGAAACATTACATCTGTGACCTAAAACCACTGTTCTGTTTTTTACCAAATTGATCTTTTTCCTGTCCAGGGTCTCCTGAGTTCTTTTCGGAAGCAAGCTCGTTCACACCTGTGTGTGTCCACTTTGCTTCTCTAAACCTTGTCCTTGAAGACCAGGCTGCTGCTTCAATAACAGTTGTACTGCATTTTAGCATGATGATACCACTTTGTTTTGTGATTTAAGGTCTCTTATTTTCCTAATATCAGTGGTGGGTAATGGAATTGGATAATGGGCCCTCGAGCAATGGCAATCAAAGTTTGAAGTCCAAATTTGGGCTCCTTTCCCTCGGGGGCACCATGGGATAAATGTTATGAATACATGCTGCTGGCATGGAACCTCACTCACCAGGAGTGCATATCAGGAAATTGTAGGCATGCTTCCCATTATATTCCATCAAATAAATTATGCACTTTGAGTAAGATTGGAACAATTCAGCCCTCCATAGTAGATTTTGTAATTTGGTACCAGAGGTAGGTAGGTCTCCAGTGCTTCAGGGCACTATTTTCATTCATGTCTTGTATATTACAAGTTTAACCTACATTGGGGCTTTCTGTCATTGGAGAAAGACCAAAGTAACCCCCTGCCCAATGCTGTCTTCAAGAAGTGTCCAAACTAAAGCTGATATCCCCTACAACCCCCAAATACTGATAGGAATGTACTATTGAGGATAACTTCCACCTAAACAGAAGTATGGAAGTTAAATAGGTGCAAGCATAAATCTAAACTCCAGCTGTTGGGTGAAGGTATTAAAAAGTGTATGAAGGCTATCTACAGAAAATTTCTGTGCAGGCCATTGCTTTCCAACATTGACACAAGTGACAGTGCTTCAGATGTGTTGAAGTGCGTTACTGTCCCTAATGCCATTTATTGGATTAAGCAAACATGAGACTGTCTCGAATTTGGCACTATCATTGAGTACTTTCATGATTTAACAGATGACAATCGCAAGGTTTGGAATTGGTGAGCAAAACTTTGCGTGCTATCAGTCATTAACACTGTCAATAGATTTGTCCATGGTCTGTTGATGTAGAGTACAGTAACAGCGAATTGGAAGGAGACTGTCAGTGATATCAGTGGATGGATACCTGTTGCCAAATAGAGAGCAGTCACCTGCTGCCTATGCAGACTTAAACAATGTGATTCAGTAAATGAAAGAATTCATGATGGAGAAGGGTGAAATGGAAATGTTGACATATTTTGAAACTTTCAACTCCATTTACTTGCAAATTGATCTATGTGGGCGTGCAGTTAGAAACATAAATAAGTCAGTGAATCATAGAATAGTACAGCACAGAAGGAGGCCATTCGGCCCATCGAGTCTGCGCCGACTCTTTCGAAGAGCAATCCAGCAATCCCCTGCTCTTTCCCCATATCCCTGCAATTTTATTTCTCCTTCAAGTATTTATCCATTTCCACTTTGAAGGCTACTATTGAATCTATATCCACCACCCTATCACAGTGCATTCCAAATCCAAACCACTTGTTGCATAAAAAAGATTTTCCTCATGTCGCCTCTGGTTCTTTTGCCAGTCACCTTAAATCTGTGCCCTCTTGTTATCAACCCTTCAGCCATTGGACACAGTTTCTCTGTATTTACTCTATCTAAACCCTTTATGATTTTAAACACCTCTCTCAAATCTCCTCTTGGCCTTCTCTGCCCCAAGGAGAACAACCCCAGCTTCTGGATTATACAGTGAAGGTAATTGAGGGCTTCACTTTGAAAGTTCCTAATCCTAGCATGGAGCCACCCGAGAGGGGAGCACAGGGTGCAATCAGCTATAATCTATCTTCTGAACCGTGATATTGCCAGGAACCTTGTGTTGCTAAATTATCCAACACCAACAACAACTTGTATTTATATAGCACATTTAATGTAATTTTTTATCTTAAAATACTCCTGTGTAGCGCCTTGGGACATTTTACTATGTTAAAGGCGCTATATAAATACAAGTTGTTGTAAAGCGTCCCAAGGTGCTACACAGGACTATATTATAAGATTTTAAAAATTGACAAAAAATCCATTAAATGAGTTCAGGAGAATTGGAAATAGATCTCTCTGTAATAGTAGGCTTATCACTTTTAATGTGTATACAATGTAGCAAAGCAATTAAAAAAAAACTAATAGAAATGCTAAGTTACATACCCAGAATAGCAGAATACAAATTGACTGAAGTTGTGCTAAGGTTTCACAATGCATTGGTTGGACCACACTTGTTTTGTAGTGTGGTATCTAGAACTGAAAAACAACAAGAACTTGCATTTATATAGCGCCTTTAACGTAGTAAAATGTCCGAAAGCACATCACAGGAGCATTATCAAACAAAATTTGACATCACACCACATGGGGAGATATTAGAGCAGAATTGGTCAAAGAGGTAGGTTTTAAGGAACATCTTAAAGGAGGAAAGAGAGGTGGAGGTTTAGGGAGGGAATTCCAGAGCTTAGGGCCTCGGCAGCTGAAGGCACGGCCGCCAATCGTAGAGCGATTAAAATCGGGGATGCGCAAGAGGCCAGAATTTGAGGAGCGCAGATATCGTGGAGGGTTGTACAGCTGGAGGAGGTTAGAGAGATAGGGAGGGGCGAGGCCATGGAGGGATTTGAAAACAAAGATGAGAATTTTAAAATCATGGCGTTGCTTCGGGAGGTCGGCGAGCCCAGAGGTGATAGCTGAATGGGACTTGGTGCAAGTTAGGATACGGGCAGTAGAGTTTTGGATGAGCTTAAGTTTATGAAGGGTGGAAGAATTGAGGCCGGGCAGGAGTACTTTGCAATAGTCAAGTCTAGAGGTAACAAAGGCATGATGAGGGTTTTAGCAGCAGATGAGCTGAGGCAGGGGCGGAGACGGATGCTGTTATGGAGCTGGAAATAGGCACTTTTAGTAATGGCGTGGATATATGGTTGGAAGCTCCTCTCCGGGTCAAATACGACACCAAGATTGTAAACAGTCTGGTTCAGCCTCAGACAGTTGCCAGAGAGAGGGACGGAGTTGATGGCTTGGGCACGGAGCTTGTGGTGGGGACCGAAGACAGCGGCTTCCCAAAACCCAGAATATTATTCAAAGTAAGACAAGAAAGTAGGACTCGAGGACATGCATTTAAATTAATGAAAAGTAAACAAAAAAAAATCAGTAAAAATCGGTTTTAGCCAGTGCGATAAATGATTGGAATAATCTGCCGATTTGGGGACTATAAGCAAAAACACTAGTGGTCAAAATACAGTTAATACCATAATGAGAGATTTAGACCTTTTCTTATCCTTGGCTTTTCTTGTGTTCTTACACTTACTTGGCTATCTCGCGTCAGGCGAGATCATCAGAACTTTCATAATATGTTTAAACAGAATCCTGCTAATCCAGATTCTTTTCAGCTGACAATGAAATACTGATGATGTCTCTAAATATTTACATTTATTGCTATTAATAGAAAAATCTTAAAAATTTGAATCATGTATATCATTATTTAAGTATAAATTGCAATAGAAGATATTCATGTATGTGGGGTGAAAATAGTGGCTTTGCAAAGATATATATTTTAAGGTGAAATGGGGAATGATGAAATGTGGAACCGTTTATTGTCCTGAATTTAAATATGGCATGAAGTTTTTAAGAAAAAGACATTTTCATTGCTGAGTATTTGGTAATACAGTTCAGCATGATACAGTCTAAATAGAATTTGTGTAATACAGCTTCTATTCCATCAACTGGGCTTGTAAGAGATTTACCATATGCATTTACTTAAATTTGTACCACAATTTTACTTAATAGTTGCTTCTGCAAAACTAAAAAGAAGAAAGAATTGGTTTGGAACTGCAATCTATGTGGAATTATCAGCAGACGGAGAACTAAAGAAATCTGCAAAATCAAATAGTTCTTCCAATCCAAAATGGGATGAGCATTTAACAATGTAAGCACAATTATAAAATGAATAATTAACCTTCTATGACGTTATTTTCAATGTATAACATGTTAATATATACCTCCTTGAGGATATGTTCCTAACCTATCGCAAAATTACACAGTGAATTGCTCTGTACAACTGGTGAAATTGAGTTTTTTGGAATTGTGCGTAGGCACAATACCAAAATTATGCTTAAAGGGAAGAAAATCCAGGAGGAATAATTTTTTGCTGGCATTGAGTTGAGTCTCTCTTCCTGCTAAGCTGCTTCAGTGACTTCACTGGCAGGCAGCATACGGGTGTTTCCCCGAGCAGCTTTGTTAGAAACAGCAGGGATTGTGGCTTCACCTTTGCTGAGCCAATCCTCAACTGCCCAACCCAGGAAACTACCGTACTGGCTAGGGATAGAGTGGGGGAAGTCCACGATAGAATAATCATACATGGCCAATCAAGTGAGCTTGATGGGCTGAATGCCCCTTACTCACTCCGAGCTTTAAGCTTTTATGCAGATTTCCTAGTTTTCAGTGTGGCTTTTTTGGTTTTCTGCAGTAAATGGAATACCATTGAGTAGAAGAAAGTTAATTTCTGGGTTATCAAGTATCAAAAAATAAGTTCACTTTTAACCTCACTTATTTGTAATGATCAAAAGTATCGAACTGTCCCCTTTAAGCAGTCTTCACCAGCTACATCTTCATCGTTAAAATGTCACGTCAGAAAATTTCCAGCGACAGAGCGCCCTTTATGTACTACAGGAGTCTTTAATTTGTTATCTTAAAATGTTTAATGCAGCCATAGGGCATGCATATGATCTTTCAGAATAACCATGAATTAAGATATGATTGAGTATATTGCTTCTATTATTTCACTTAATTGTGTCACACAAACATATAAGTTATAAAACATATTTTTTTCTGTATGCAGGAATGTAACACCACACACCAAATTGGAGTTTAAAATCTGGAGCCATCATACATTAAAATCTGACGCTTTACTAGGGAAAGCCACTTTAGACATCAGCCAAGCTTTGGAATTGCACAACAGAAAATGTAAGTTTTACAATTCACTTAACCACAGTAGCTCCTTACTCTGATTTACCACAAGACCCATTTACCTTGCAGGGTTGCCTGCAACAGCAAGGGTATTGTAGGAGGCAATCCTGTAATGTAAGCACAAGAACATAAGAAATAGGAGCAGGAGTAGGCCATATGGCCCCTCAAGCCTGCTCCGCCATTCAATAAGATCATGGCTGATCTTCGACCTCAACTCCACTTTCCTGCCCGATCCCCATACTCCTTGATTCCCTTAGAGTCCAAAAATCTATCTATCTCAGCCTTGAATCCACAGCCCTCTGGGGTAGAGAATTCCAAAGATTCACAACCCTCTGAGTGGAAAAAATTCCTCCTTCTCACAGTCTTAATTGGCCAACCCTTTATCCTGAGACAGTGCCCCCTAATTCTAGACCTCCAACCCCCTCAGAATCTTTTATGTTTCAATGAGATCACGTCTCATTCTTCTAAACTCCAGAGAGTATAGGCGCATTATCCTCATCGTGGTACGTGTGATCTGATCTGAGCATGAATGTGAATACTTATTATCCAGGTCTAATAAATTGAATGCTATTTGTATCATAGGTGCTGTTAGCACCAGAAGCTGAGCTTGTTGGGGAAATGTGCAGTCCGGCATCAGCTACAGTTCCTCCTTCTTCAAACTCTCTCTTCCTCTGACACTGGCCTCTTTTGCATTCTCCTCCATTGGCCCTTCATTGGTGGTTCTGCCTTGAGCTGCCTTAACCCCCCCCATTCAGGAATTCCTTTCTAAACATCTCTGCCTCTCTCCACCTCTCTTTCCTCCTTTAAGACTTTCCTTAAAACCGACCTCTTTGACCATAGGTTTTGGTCACCCCTCCTAATATCTCCTCCTTTGGCTCAACGTCCTTTTTTCTTTCTTGCTTCTCTTTGAAATGCCTTAGGGTATTTTTCTATATTAAAGACTATATACTTATATATATATATATATATATATATATATATATATATATATATATATATAAATAAAATATGCAAGTTATTGTCAGTAGTAATAACTTGGTTTGTCATCGTTTTGATTATGATTATTTCTAACTAAAAGCTAGAATTTAGATGTTACCTTTTGAATGTACATTATAACATCATAGTTTTCTACAACAAGAAATAAAACATTTTATCGTTCTGATTACACAGTGAAGTTATTGTTGCTGTAGATTTATAAACAACCAAAATGTTATTGTAATATCCCCACTTTGTTTTTCAATAGTGGAGAATGTTAAAGAAGTATTGAAACTCACATTGGAAAATAAGAATGGGGTAGTACAAACGGGTGACCTGACTGTTTTCCTCGATGGTATGACAGTGGATCAGGAATCTGTACCTAATGGCACTGCATCAACAACCAGTGAGTAAATGTCATGCATAGCCTGATGGCCAGTATAATAAACATATTGTATATTTCTACTACCAGTTACTTTAAAATAGTTTTCTAGAGCCTGTTAAAAGTATATCCATTTAACTGAAATTCTTTTGCACAGAAGTTCAGCAGAATGGAGACGCCATTCACGTAAATGGAGGTGAAACTTCTACAAGGGCTAGAACAAGGTGTGTAAAGACTTTGCTTGAAATGTAGCCAGATAAATTCCTGAATGAGACATGGCCTCTTTAAATGTGATTTAGGGCAGTAAAAATAAATCACTCCAGAAACATCTGTCTGGAAAATTGGAAAAAATATACGCACTGTTTAATGTAACTGAACAGGAAACAAGAAATCGCTGATGTTACTGTGAAAATGCACAAAAATTACTGTGGCCATTTGTACGGAGTAATTAGTATAGTGTGCCATTTACTGGAAAGTCGATGCATACTAAAGTTTTCTAAAAACAACACAACTTGTCTCAAATGTTTGTAACTGGCAGCTTTAAAAGTTTTAGAAAGAAATGCCTTCAAAATGAGTGTTAACTTTCATGGCTCAAAACTAGAAATAGATTTTTGAATGATTTGTATAGTTAGTTAAATTGTGAGCAGGTGTGTGGGTAAGAGTTTATCTACTTCATGGAAAAAATAGTCAAAATGTAAGCAAGATTAAACTAGAATTTTTCAATAACACTACTGCCTAAAGTTAAACTAAATTGTTGCAAGAATTGTTTAGTAAATGGATAGACAAAATATGGTCAGAGAACTATGGATGGATAGAAAAATGAAGGGAAAAATTGTTTAATATGTAGGCAAGAGATGAAATGTTATCATTTGCTCAGTATGCATGTTATGCAATGGAAACTAATGACCTTGGTAGTTCAGGGGTGCAGCTTTACGACAATGATTTCACGCTTGACTTTTAGATCTGCATAATCTGCATGAAATAATTTTTAAGACAGTTGCTTGATGGAGCATTCTATTGTCCACTCTCCATTGATAGCCTGTTTTTATAGTGGATATGGCTGCAAGGCAGCTTTGTGGTTTGAGCTGTATGGATATCTGAATTTCTGGTTTGCAATTCCTAATGTATAGACTTTGTAATACTGGATAAGGATCTGAGGACATCATCCTAATTCCACTGTAAGCTCAACATTCAAATTTGCTTCGTTCCATTACAGTTCTGTAATTCGGCATTTGGGAATTTGTGCGCTCACTGGACACTCTTCCGATTGTCATTTCCATTGAAGTCGATGAAAATCTTGAGAGATGTATAATGAGCGGTTGAATCACTATCACCCATTTTACATTATCACCTAAAGTAAAAATTGCCTCCGTGGTGTGTGTTGGCAGCATGATTCAAAAAGAATTTTCTTACCTATGAATGCAGCTTGCAGTTTTTTTTGAACTCGTGCGGGGTGAAATGGGATTGGGCCCGAAAACGGGCGTGGGGAGCACGAAGCGCGATCTGCCAGCGCCCATTCAAAGTGGTGCAGGCAGCACGCAAAATTCGTGCTGCATGCTCATTATTGAGATTGGAGCACTGAGGTGCGTGCCAAACGTGCTGCTGGTTGGCTCAGCACTCAGCAGGGGGGCCAATATCGAGTGCAGTCTACACAGTACCAGTAGAAATCAAACAGCAAGTCACCTGCAAGTTGTTGATGATCTCTTTAAATACCGCTGGTCGGGGGGTGACTCGTGTAGCTGATGTCACGTTCAGCTATTCGTGTTTTGGAGAGGGCATTGAATGGAACGGCGACGTCCAAAATGGCAGGTCGTGCATCAAATCAGCGTTGCACACTCATTGACGTCACGATCTGACTGATCAACATTTTTCTGGCAAATGCAGGCAATGGCTGCGCTGCTGACCTGCCCAAAATGGCGGCTGCTGTGGGCCCCGCCGGAAGTGGCCAGAAGCGAGGCAGCCGCCATTTTTATGCTGAAACCGGCCTTATCAGCCAGTGCTAAGGTGCCGAATTTCACAGCCATTTTATTTACACTCAGCACAACTAAGGCTTCTTTTGGGCAAAAGATTATGGGCCAGAAATTCGGCTCCCTGGCTTCCCGCGGGTGCAAGGATCGCGCACGCACCTACCTACCGCGCCTGCCGTTGACCCCTGGGCCCGCGGGGGATTCGGATCCTGGGCCTCCTCCAACTGCCGGCACACAGTGCTTGTGTATCCCAGGGGCGTAGTTATTGCGATGAGTCCCCTGGGATCACGTGGGCCATGGAGAGCCAATGGCAGCAGACCATCTTTCATTCATAGATTTGACAGGAAGACCTGTCAAATCTATGAATACAGATCGGCCCCAAAACATCCCTAAAACTACAAATAATTTTTTTATAAAACATCACATTTTTAAAATAACTATAGATTACATTAATTAACTATTTTAAACAAAAATTTAAATTTTTGAAAAAATTAATTCCACTTTTTAACAGGGCTAAAACTAAACTTACCTTTCTTTAAAGTAATTAAAAAAGATAAATCTGAAAAAAATGTTTAAATTTTAATAAAATCAACACTTACCTTGTTAAAAGAAGGCCTTGCGCCTCCTTTTTCAATGTGCATCTTCTCCGTGCTTACCTTCACGGAGGAACCTGTAAAAAAAAAAAACACAACAAACCCGAAGTGCGAGGCGAACGCGCTGGCCCTCCGGCGTGCGTGTTCGACCTCTGAATCCCTTCCTTCAGGGGAACGGAAGTGCCGGTTTCCCGCGCATGCAAGAAACCGGCACTTTCGTTACGTCCACGGGTGAGTACACAGCACGTACTCACCCGTGGCGAGCCTAATTTCTGCCCCTATGTTTTGTAATTTTTACCTAATTTATTACCCTCATATTCTCCTTGATGAGAATGGCAGTCTGATCCCCAGAGAGTTGTGGAAATGGATCTTGAAGATTTCCCTCCCTCTGTCATGGTAGGGAATACTCTAGTTCTTAGCCACCTTCCCTGCGGGACACTCCTTGAAGCCTAAGTGCAGTTGCTTTAAGACTCAACTTCTTCAGTTTGCTTCTTACTTGCCTTCCCAGTGCCATAGTAAACAAACTTCAGCCCATCCAGAACTCCACTGCTTGCATTGGACCTCCCGCTGGCTGGTCGCTCTTGCCCCCGTAAACGTCCGATGGCTCCCTGTTCCCTAGTGCACTAAATTCAAAATCTTTTACGGTTCCTTCCATAGCTTTACCTCTCCCTGCTTCTACAAGCTCCTTTAACCCCAGCTCCCAGGCAATTCCCCATGACCTCTGACTCTGGTGTGCACTTCTTTCCCGCTGCAGCTCTTTTAGTGACAGAGCCTTCAGCAATCTTGCTTCTACTTTTAGGAGCTCTCTCCCCAAACCACATTGCATGGCTACTTCTCTCTACACCTTTTTAAAGCCTCCTCAAAATCTTTTTGACTGTATATTCAGTTATCTCTCATAACCTTTTGGAATCTTCCTGGTTCCGCACTGTGCTATGTAAAGTGCCTTGAGGTGTTTTATTATGGTAAAGGTGCTATATATGTGCAAGTTATTTTATGGAGTTTCTTAATTAGGTTCTACCTATTAAACTGCCTTTAATTAGTGATATTAAAATCAGAAGCTGCCGCCCACCACCATGCTGACACTCTCTGTTCCTTTTCTTTTTCCCTTCTATGTCAACACATTTGCTATGCTGAAAAAAACCCTAGTTTGAGAAGCTACACTTGCAGACCTCTCAATTTCTGAATTGGCCAGTCAAGGATACAGCCCACAAAAGTCCAAGGTGCACAGTGTTTGGAGTAGGACCATAGCACTGCCGTGTCCTTACCTTCATGTTTGTGATGTGCTCCCGTGTTTCGTGAGGCATCGGAGGTACTCAACAACAACAACTTGTATTTATATAGCGTCTTTAACGTAGTAAAACATCCCAAGGCGCTGCACGGGAGTATTTTAAGACAAAAAATTTGACACCAATCCACATAAGGATAAATTAGGGCAGGTGACCAAAAACTTGGTCAAAGAGGTAGGTTTTAAGGAGCGTCTTAAAGGAGGAAAGAGAGGTAGCGAGGCGGACAGGTTTAGGCAGGGAATTCCAGAGCTTAGGGCCTAGGCAACAGAAGGCACGGCCACCAAAGGTTGAGCGATTATAATCAGGGATCCTCAAGAGGGCAGAATTAGAGGAGCGCAGACATCTCGGCGGTGGGGTGGGGCGGCCTGAAGGAGGTTACAGAGATAGGAAGGGGCGAGGCCATGGAGGAATTTGAAAACAAGGATGAGAATTTTGAAATCGAGGCGCTGCTTAACCGGGAGCCAATGTAGGTCAGCGAGCACAGGGGTGATGGGTGAACAGGACTTGGTGCGAGTTAGGACACGGGCAGCCGAGTTTTGGATGTCCTCAAGTTTACGTAGGGTGGAATGTGGGAGGCCAATCAGGAGTGCGTTGCCGCAGACAAGTAGGCGAGAGCCTATAAATAGTCAAAAGTCAGAGTCCTACTACGCAGTTATGACCCCATGCAATTTTAAGGCGGGTTGTGCTGAGTTTCAGAGACAGCAGTGAAACCTGCTGCCATACAGGAGCGGTGCGATTGTGTTTCAATGAGAATAGTGTTTATTAGTTTTAAATGAAATCATTTCTATTGAACGACTTAGATGTTTCTTCTACTTTTTCACACAGCTAAATCACCTGAACTCAGCATGGCAGCAATATAGCTATGTAGAAAAATAGGGGATTTGATGTCTGGATGTTCGCCACCTTGGTGTCATATTTGACCCTGAAATGAGCTTCCGACCACATAGCCGCAGCATAACTAAGACAGCCTATTTCCAAGTCCGAACATCGCCCGTCTCCGCCCTTGCCTCAGTTCATCTGCTGCTGAAACCCTCATCCATGCCTTTGTTACCTCTAGACTTGCCTATTCCAACGCACTCCTGGTTGGCCTCCCACATTCTGCCCTACGTAAACTTGAGGTGATCCAAAACTCGGCTGCCCGTGTCCTAACTCGCACCAAGTCCCGTTCGCCCATCACCCCTGTGCTCGCTGATCTACATTGGCTCCTGGTTAAGCAACGCCTCGATTTCAAAATTCTCATCTTTGTTTTCAAATCCCTCCATGGCCTCGCCCCTCCCTATCTCTGTAATCTCCTTCAGCCCCACAACCCCCAGAGATATCTGTGCTCCTCAAATTCTGGCCTCTTGAGCATCCCTGATTAAAATCACTCAACCATTGGTGGCCGTGCCTTCTGTTGCTTAGGCCCTAAGCTCTGGGATTCCCTGCCTCCGCCAGCTACCAGTCTTTCCTCATTTAAGACGCTCCTTAAAACCTATCTCTTTGACCAAGCTTTTGGTCACCTGCCCTAATTTCTCCTTATGTGGCTCGGTGTCAAATTTGTTGTCTTCTAATACTCCTGTGAAGCGCCTTGGGACGCTTTACTACATTAAAGGTGCTATATAAATACAAGTTGTTGTTGTTGTTGGATAAATGTACTCGATTAGAAAAGGGTTTAATTTCACTGTAGCTGCAGTTTCAGGATGCACAGTACAACATTGTGGAATGTGATGGAGGGAGCCAGGAATTCAACGTGACAAATCATGGCATTGGAAGTTACCAGAATATGAAAAACCGCATGAGGACCTTGAAAAATCTTTTGATTAGCTTTACGTTACTGTGAGCACTGTCATATTGGTTTCAGACTGCTGCTCCTCGGCTGCTGCCAGGGTAGTCTGGCCCAGCTGACTTTCTGGCACGATGGTGGGTATTGCAGAGGAGCTGGCGAAGGAGGAACCACATTCTGAGAGAGGCCAGTACGTGTCGCTCCCATCGAGTCACTGACACTCCCGTGGGCTGAGAGGCAGCAATTCCACTATCTGCAGGAGAGAAGACTGTAGTAGATGAGTGAGTCTTTCAAAGCCCCTTTCAATTCTGCCTAGCAACATGCTCGATGTTTCACCACGTGCCAACCCCTCTAACTCACTGTCTTGATTCACACGTCCCAATGTCTGAGCTGCAATGGAATGGCCAACAGTGTTCAAGATGGCCAAGAGGTTGAGGAGGATGAGTAGAGACAGAGAGCCAGGGCTGCAGTCGAACAAGATGTTGTTGGTGACTTTGACTAATGTAATCATTTTTTTTTATTCGATCATGGGATGTGGGTGTCGCTGGCAAGGCCAGCATTTATTGCGCATCCCTAATTGCCCATGAGAAGGTGGTGATGAGCCGCCGCTGCAGTCCGTGTGGTGAAGGTACTCCCACAGTGCTGTTAGGGAGGGAGTTCCAGGATTTTGACCCAGCAACGATGAAGGATCAGCGATATATTTCCAAGTCAGGATGGTGTGTAACTTGGAGGGGGACTTGCAGGTGATGATGTTCCCATGCGCCTGCTGCCCTTGTCCTCCTAGGTGGTAGAAGTCGCGGGTTTAGGAGGTGCTGCCGAAGAAGCCTTGGTGAGTTGCTGCAGTGCATCTTGTAGATGGTACACACTGCAGCCATGGTGCGCCGGTGGTAGAGAGAGTGAATGTTTAAGGTGGTGGATGGGGTACCAGTCAAGCGGGCTGGTTTGTCCTGGATGGTGTCAAGCTTCTTGAGTGTTGTTGGAGCTGCACTCATCCAGGCAAGTGGATAGTATTCCATCACACTCCTGACTTGTGCCTTGTAGATGGTGGAGAGGCTTTGGGGAGTAAGGAGGTGAGACACTCACTGCAGAATACCCAGCCTCTAGCCTGCTCTTGTTGCCACAGTATTTATGTGGCTGGTCCAGTTAAGTATCTGGTCAATGGTTACCCCCAGGATGTTGATGGTGGGGGATACGGCGACGGTAATGCCATTGAATGTCAAGGTGGTTAGACTTTCACTTGTTGGAGATAGTCATTGCCTGACACTTGTGTGGCGCGAATGTTATTTGCTACTTCTCAGCCCAAGCCTGAATGTCGTCCAGGTCTTGCTGCATGCAACATTATCTGAGGAGTTGCAAATGGAACTGAACACTGTGCAATCATCAGCGAACGTCCCCACTTCTGACCTTATGATGGAGGGAAGGTCATTGATGAAGCAGCTGAAGATGGTTGGGCCTAGGACGCTGCCCTGAGGAACTCCTGAAGTGCTGTCCAGGGGCTTGATAGCACTGTCGACCACACCTTCCATCACTTTGCTGATGATTGAGAGTAAACTGATGGGGCGGTAATTGGCCGGATTGGATTTGTCCTGCTTTTTGTGGACAGAGCATACCTGGGCAGTTTTCCACATTGTCAGGTAGATGCCAGTGTTGTAGCTGTACTGGAACAGCTTACCTAGAGGCGCGGCTAGTTCTGGAGCACAAGTCTTCAGCACCACAGCCGGGATGTTGTTGGCGCCCATAGCCTTTGCATAGCCTTTACTGTATCCAGTGCGCTCAGCCGTTTCTTGATATCACATGGAGTAAATCGAATTGGCTGAAGACTGGCTTCTATGATGGTGGGGATCTCAGGAGGAGGCCGATATGGATCATCTACTTGGCACTTCTGGCTGAAGATGGCACAGTTAGTACTGTTAGAGGGGTAGAAACCAGATTGGAGAGTTTACGAATAAGGAGGGTTTTACACTAAGAGTGGTGGGATTTTAGTTGCAAGAAAAAGACACACTCCAGGTCTTTGGAGACAAAGGAAAAGTTGGAGATCCGGTGGTAGTTGGAGAGATTGGAAGGGTTAATGGTATGTTTCTTAAGGAAGGTGGGTAAAGTTCCCTAGTATAGAGAAAGATTGATAATGTCAGCAAACAGGGAAAATGCTAGAATCTATTATTAAAGACGTGGTAACAGGGCACTTAAAAAATAAGATTGGGCAGAGTCAACACGGATTTATGAAAGGGAAATCGTGTTTGACGTACCTGTTAGAGTTTTTAGAGGTTATAACTAGCAGAATAGATAAGGGGGAACCAGTGGATGTGGTGTATTTGGATTTTCAGAAGGCATTCGATAAGGTGCCACACAAGAGGGTATTAAATAAAATTAGGGCTCATGGGAGTGGGGGTAATATATTGGCATGGATTGAGGATTGGTTAACGGACAGAAAACAGAGAGTAGGAATAAACGGGTCACTTGTGGGTTGGCAGGCTGTAACTAGTGGGGTACCACAAGGATTACTGCTTAGGCCTCTGCTATTCACAATCTATATCAATGTTTTGGATGAGGGGACCAAATGTAAGATATCCAAGTTTACTGATGATACAAAGCTGGGTGGGGATGTAAGTTGTGAGGAGGATGTAAAGAGGCTTTAAGGAGATATAGACAGGCTAAGTGAGTGGGCAAGAACATGGCAAATGGAATATAATGTGGAGAAATGTGAAGTTATCCACTTTGGTAGGTAATATAAAAAAAGCAGAGTATTTTTTAAATGGTGAGCGATTGGGAAATGTTGGTGTTCAGAGGGACCTGGGTGTCCTTGTACACGAATCACTGAAAGTTAACATGCAGGTACAGCAAGTAATTAAGAAAGCAAATGGTATGTTGGCCTTTATAACAAGAGGATTTGAGCACAAGAGTAAAGACGTCTTGCTGCAATTATATAGGGCCCTGGTGAGACCACACCCTGGAGTATTGTGTACAGTTTTGGTCTCCTTACCTAAGGAAGGATATACTTGCCATAGAGGGTGTGCAACGAAGGTTCACCAGACTGATTCCCGGGATGGGGGGATTGTCCTATGAGGAGAGATTGAGTAGACTAGGCCTATATTCTCGAGAGTTTAGAAGAATGAGAGGTGATGTCATTGAAACAAACAAAATTCTTACAGGGCTTGACAAGGTAGATGCAGAGAAGATGTTTCCCCTGGCTGGGGATTCTAGAACCAGGGGTCACAGTCTCAGAATAAGGGGTCAGCCATTTAGGACTGAGATGAGGAGAAATTTCTTCACTCAGAGGGTGGTGAATCTTTGGAATTTTCTACCCCAGAGGGCTGTGGCGGCTCAGTGATTGAGTATATTCAAGTCAGACATCGATAGATTTTTGGATATTAAGGGAATCAAGGGATATGGAGATAGTGCAGGGAAGTGGAGTTGAGGTAGAAGATCAGCCATGATATTGAATGGCGGAGCAGGCCTCGAGGGGCTGAATGGCCTACTCCTGCTCCTATTTCTTATGTTCTTATGGGGTTAATTTGGTAGTCAGTAGCTCCCATGTGAGAGAATCAAAGCAGCAGGCTTCATGAATGAGATGTCTGTTCAGGGGGAGATGGAGAAACAGTAGAGAACCGAGTAGGTGAGAACTTGGTTGGAGAGTAGTTGAGGTTGTAGGGGAAGTTGAAAATCAGTGGAGGCTGTTCAGATGGCTTTGACTTTGGTCATGAAGTCCATGATTTTCTCCCATTTAGAACCTGAGATTAGGATGAGTGTGTGTGTTTCTGTAAGTGAAGGAGGGGAAACTGAATAGTTAGTTTGTGGTGGTGAAGATGCTGGAGCTCTGCCTGGCCTCTGTGATGACCTTGGAATAGTAAGCAGTTTTTGACAGGGAGTAGTGGTGCAGTTTGAAGTGTTTCAGGCAAATATGGCACTTGGCAACCGGGTAGTTGAAAGCCATGTGTGTTTAGTTTTACAGCCAGTGGATTTAAGACCGCAGAGGTACCTGTTATACCAGTTGAGAAGTGAAGGTGGGAGATTGACCATAATCTTCCTCTCCTAAAATAATTGATTTCTTACTGATGTAGCGGTCCATTAGTAATGCTCCTCTACCTAACCCTGGGGCACTCAGGGCAGTTCTAGCCTCCCTAACCCTATCTAACTGAGATCAGCGAACTCCATGTAATTCTATATAATTCACCCGAGACTGAAAATCAACCCTGGGACCTTCCCGGCCTGTATGGTTTGGCTATACAAGGGGAGCCCTTTTTATTTACCGTTTAACTTGGTCATTTTAATTTTCTTCTGTGTCCTTGTTTCCTTTTTATCTTACTGTTTGTATCATTAACATGTTTATTTGCCTGTAGGTTTTCTCCATATAAAAAATATCTGTGTTTCCCTATTAAGTGTATTTATTTTATTTTCTCCAGTTTTGGTTTTTATTGAACCGTTGATCTTCCTCAACATCTTTCAACTGATTTGTGTCTGTCTATACCTTTGCTTCTTTATTATTCTGCTTCTGACATTGTTTAGCTGTTTCTGTACAGATGGTTTTTTTCTGCTCCCATTTCATCATTTATTTCTTATTAAAATTTACATAGTGATTTCACTCTTTGTTAAGAATTTTGGTAAACTCTACCTCCAGTAGCTTGAAACTAACTTTTCCTCATCCTGGAACAGGTGTGAGAGCAGGGCAGATCATGGAATGAGCTTCATGGGAGTGGCAACAAGGCTGAGAACTAGCATACACAAAGGACCGTCTACGGAAATACAGCTCAGTAAATAGCCAGTAATTCAATTTCAATATTTTTTTTTTACAGTGCAGGCAGCAAGAAGGACACTTTTTTTTGGTTTTTATTTTTAAAATAGTGGATTTTGAATTTTTATGTGTGACAACTCCTTGCAAATAATAACACACTGTTCAGCAAAAATTGACTCATTCCTAGAGAACCTCTGCACAAACCAAAAGACAGTGTCACCTACTCATGGGAAAACAGTCTTATCATTGCAGCTTTCGTGCAGCAACGGAAATGATGTGCTAGTAAGTCAACAAATACAGGGGGAAAAAAACAGAAATCTTGTGATCTCGGGGGTTCCCAAGGGTCTGTGTACCCTAGTTTGAAAAACTTATTTTTAATAGCATTGTAACTGGACCACTCCATGTAATTTGGAACACTAGAAAAGCCTGTGCTGTGAACTAGAGAAACAAGTTTTGTTTTAATTTGAACATGGATAGAACAACAAAACAACTTGCTGTAGCCAGTTGCATGATCAAATGTGCTGTTTAAATTAGGAATGCCTATTGTAGCAATCGAAAGCCACATATTGTTAGCTGTTGTACATTGCAGCTGCGGTGATGATGGAATGGGTTTATTTTGTTGCGCAGTGGTCGAGATCACTGTAAAATATACAGTGGGGAAAATTTTCTGATTTTTACTACAAAATATTTGAAAATTATATGTAAAAAAATCCCCTTAAGAACTTTTTCTATTAATAATAACAGCAACAACAACTTGTATTTATATAGCACCTTTAACATAGTAAAACATCCCAAGGCGCTGCACAGGAGTATTATAAGATGAAAAAATTTGACACCGAGCCACATAAGGAGAAATTAGGGCAGGTGACCAAAAGCTTGGTCAAAGAGGTAGGTTTTAAGGAGCGTCTTAAATGAGGAAAGACTGGTAGCTGGCGGAGAGGCAGGGAATCCCAGAGCTTAGGGCCTAAGCAACAGAAGGCACGGGCACCAATGGTTGAGCGATTATAATCAGGGATGCTCAAGAGGGCAGAATTAGAGGAGCGCAAATATCTCGGCGGGGGGGGGCCGAGGCCATGGAGGGATTTGAAAACAAGGATGTGAATTTTGAAATCGAGGCGTTGCTTAACCGGAATCCAATATTGGTCAATGAGCACAGGGGTGATGGGTGAACGGGACTTGGTACGAATTAGGACACGGGCAGCCGAGTTTTGGATCACCTCAAGTTAACAGGGTAGAATGTGGGAGGCCAGCCAGGAGTGCGTTGGAATAGTCAAGTCTAGAGGTAACAAGGCATGGATGAGCTGAGGCAAGAGCGGAGACAGGTGATGTTACGGAGGTGGAAATAGGCGGTCTTAGTTATGCTGCAGATATGTGGTCGGAAGCTCATTTCAGGGTCAAATATGACCCCAAGGTTGCGAACAGTGTGGTTCAGCCTCAGACAGATGTTAGGAGAGGGATGGAGTCAGTGGCTAGGGAACGGAGTTTGTGGTGGGGACCGAAAACAATGGCTTCGGTCTTCCCAATATTTAATTGGAGAAAATTTCTGCTCATCCAGAACTGGATGTCGGACAAGCAGTCTGACAATTTAGAGACCGTGGAGGGGTCGAGAGAAGTGGTAGTGAGGTAGAGCTGGGTGTCGTCCGCGTACATTTGGAAACTGACACTGTGTTTTCGGATGATGTCGCCAAGGGGCAGCATATAGATGAGAAATAGGAGGGGGCCAAGGATAGATCCTTGGGGGACACCAGAGGTAACGATGCGGGAGCGGGAAGAGAAGCCGTTGCAGGTGATTCTCTGGTTACGATTAGATAGATAAGAATGGAACCAGGCGAGTGCAATCCCACCCAGCTGGACGACAGTGGAAAGGCGTTGGAGGAGGATGGAGTGGTCAACTGTGTCAAAGGCTACAGACAAGTCAAGAAGGACGAGGAGGGATAGTTTACCTTTGTCACAGTCACAAAGGATATCATTTGTGACTTTGCTGAGAGCCGCTTCGGTACTGTGGCAAAGGCAGAAACTTGATTAGAGGGATTTAAACATGGAATTGCAGGAAAGATAGGCACGGATTTGGGAGGCGACAACACGTTCAGGGACTTTGGAGAGGAAAGGGAGGTTGGAGATGGGGCAGTAGTTTGCAAAGACAGAGGGGTCAAGAGTTTTTTTGAGGAGAGAGGTGATGATGGCAGATTTGAGGGCGAGGGGGCCAGTACCTGAGGAGAGAGAACCGTTAACAATGTCAGCTAAGATGGGAACCAGTTAAGGAAGTTGGGTGGTCAACAGTTTGGTGGGAATAGGGTCGAGGGAGCAGGATCTCATGGACAAGATGAGCGCAGAGAGGTCATGAGGGGAGATCGGAGAGAAACTGGCGAAAGATGTGAGTTCAGGGCTAGGGCAGGGGGGACCTTAGAGGAAGTTTGGCCCGGTTGGCTAGGGGAAGGAAGGGAAGTGGCAGAGGCAGCTGAACGGATGGTCTCAATCTTAGAGACAAAGAAGTCCATGAGTTCCTGACACTTGTTGTCGGAGGTGAGGGTGGAGGAGACAGGGAGAGGGGTTTAAGAAGACAGTTAGCAGTGGAGAATAGAAGCCGGGGTTTAACTTTGCATTCCAGAATGATTCTGGAATAGTGAGCAATTTTGGCAGATGAGAGCAGGACCCGATAATGCTTTATGTGGTCCAGCCAGATCTGGCAGTGAATGGCTAAACCAGTTGTCCGCCATATCCGTTCAAGTCTGCGTCCCTTGGACTTGAGGGAGAAGATGAGGGCCGTACCGGGGGAGCGGCCAGGGTGAGAGACAGTAATTGTTTTAATCTGGACTAGGGCATCAAAGGTGGTGGTGAGGGTCTGGTTGAGCAGATCAGTAGCTGCAGAAATGTCATGGTGAATGGAGGGCCAAAGGCTGGAAAATTAATGAAAGCGTAAGGGTGAAGCATTTCAGTTTTCCTCACATTTTGAGCACTAGACTTCAGAATTGGTGAAGATGATGTTAGGAATGCACATTTATGATGGTTTTTCAGTTGCTGAGAACATGTATAGGATTACTTGCCAAAAAAAACAGCCATAGACGACTAAAGGGGTAAAAGACCAAAAAAAGCATGCAAAAATGCAAAACAGATCCTGGCGAATGGGAAAGATACAAAGAACAGTAAAGGGTGACAAAACAGATAGAGCTACAAAAAGAGAGTCTGAAAAGAAACTTGCAAGGGATATCAAAGTCAATACAAAAATTTATACAATTATATTTGGAAAAAGAGGGTGGTCAAGAGCAATGCTGGCCCCTTGAAAACTGATAACTGATATTGTCAATAATAATAAGGAAAATGGCGGACATGTTGAATAATTACTTTGCGTCAGTATTTACAGTTCGAGGAAGAGCATGCTGGAAATCCCAAGGAAACTAATATTGAATCAGGGATAAGGACTCAATAAAATTAATGTAAGTAAAATAACAGTAATGAATAAAATAACGGCACTAAAGAGTGACACATTCCCAGGCCCAGATGGTTTCCATCCCAGGGTTTTAAAGGAAGTAGGTGAGCACATTGCAGATGCCCTAACTATAATCTTCCAAAGTTCTCGGATTCAGGAACCATTCCTTTAGATTGGAAAATTGCGTATGTCACTCCGCTATTTAAGAATGGTGAGAGGGGGAAATCAGAGAATTATAGACCAGTTAGCCTAACATCTGTTGTTGGGAAATTGCTAGATCCTATAATTAAGGATAGGGTGACCGTGAAAATTTTCAGCTGATCAAAGAGAGCCAGCATGGATTTGTAAAAGGTAGGACAGGCCTGACGAATCTGATTGATTGAATGTTTTGAAGAGGTGACTAAAGTAGTGGACAGGGGAATGTCTGTGGATGTTATTTTCCCACATTACAACAGTGACTCCACTTCAAAAGTACTTCATTGGCTGGAAAGAGCTTTGAGACGTCCGGTGGTCGTGAAAGGCGCTATATTAATGCAAGTCTGTCTTTCTATATGGACTTCCAGAAGGCATTTGATAGAGTCCCATGAGAGACTGTTAACTAAGGTTGAAGCCCATGGAATTAATAATGGGCAGGTACTCTAATTGACAGGATGTGACTAGTGGTGTCCCGCAAGGATCTGTGTTGGAGCCTCAACTATTCACAGTATTTATTACCGACTTTGATGATGGGCTAGAAAGCCACATATCCAAGTTTGCCGATGATACAAAGATAGGCAGCATTGCAGGCAGTGTAGATGAAAGCATAACATTACAGAGATGTTGATAGATTAAGTGAATGGGCAAAACTGTGGCAAATAGATTTCAGTGTAGGCAAATGTGAGGTCATCCACTTTGGACCTAAAAAGGATAGAACAGGGTACTTTCTAAATGCTGAAAGGCTAAAAACAGTGGAGGTTCAAAGAGACTTGGGGGTCCAGGTACATAGATCATTAAAATGTCATGAACAGGTACAGAAAATAATCAAAAAGGCTAATGGAATGCTGGCCTTTATATCTAGAGGGCTACAATACAAGTGGGTAAAAGTTATGCTACAGCTATACAAAACCCTGGTTAGACCACACATGGACTACTGTGAGCAGTTCTGGGCACCACATCTTAGGAAGGATATAGTGGCCTTGGAGGGCGTGCAGCGTAGGTTTACCAGAATGATACCCGGACTCCAGAGGTTAAATTATGAGGCGAGATTACACAAACTAGGGTTGTATTCCCTGGAATTTAGAAGGTTAAGGGGTGATTTGATCGGTTTTCAAGATATTAAGGGGATCAGATAGGGTAGATAGAGAGAAAATATTTTCGCTGGCTGGGAGTCAAGAACTAGGGGCTATTGCCTAAAAGTTAGAGCTAAACCTTTCAGGAGTGAAATTAGGAAACACTTTTACACACAAGGGGTGGTAGAAGTTTGAAACTCTTCCGCAAACGGCAATTGATGCTCGATCAGTTGTTAATTTTTAATCGGAGATTGATAGCTTTTTGTTAACCAAAGTTATTAAATGATATGGGCCAAAGGCGGGTATATGGAGTTAGGTTGCAGATTAGCCATGATCTCATTGAATGGCGGAATAGGCTTGAGGGGTTAAATATGCTACTCCTGTTCCTATGTTCCAATTATCTTTGTTTCATGTTAAATTGTTCATAGTCTGGCAGCTATTGCAAAATTGCATTGCAGTGTTTTTTTAGGCTGGTACTGTATATACATGAAGGGTCATGTTTATTCATGGTTGGAGTTAAAAGTGAGAACAACTATGGTGTAAAATATTATTGGTCTAAAGTACTTGGCCACCATGTTGTTCCACATCCTTAACTTCTAACAATCTTTTAGTTGAAGAGTTTTTCCATAAGTGCTGAAGAAATAATTCAAGGGAAATGGAGCAGTAATTCTGCACTGATGTTAAGCAGGGAGAATTCTCATGGAGTATGCCTGCCAATAAGGTTTGAATTTTGCATACTTGGCCTTTTTTAAAGAATGCTCATACTAATCATTTGCTTTTGGTGACAACTATTTTTATTGAATATTTTCTTTTGAACAGAACAAAAATCCAACAAAGCAATAAATATATACAACCCTGAGTTAGATGTAAACAGTTGCATTGTACGTGGGGTTTCAAGATCTATAAAGTCTTCTCTCAGTGTTCCCAAAGAAAGTGATGACAGCAATCCTTAAAACAATGACAACAGAATAATGATCTTATAATGACCTGGAGATTACAAATTAATAGACTAAACTGGAGACCTTAAATTACAGCAAAATGTGTTATTGTTTTTGTTAGACACCATGCATTTGCAATAAGAAAACTAAACCAACACAAACCAAATGCTTGACCACTGCAAAAATGAAAGGTTATGATGAATATTACAGCACAGCTTATCCAAAGCACACACCAACAATCAGACCCTGTCATACTAATAATAAGCACGCCACAATAATACACTATTGAAAAACTGTCACACTTCTAGTTATACAGTAAATCAGGAGGTAAATTTTCTGTAGCACCACCTACCTATTTCAAATAAAAATATTGGCGTACATTAGATCAAATAAAGAACACAGCAAACGAACATGGAAAAAAGCTTTAATGCAAACAAAATTGGGGAGTAGGCTGCGAGCAAGAATGGGGAGAAAAATATTAAATTAATATGGCAGCAGTCAAAAATGAATTAATAAATTGGGGAGCAGAATGGGAAAAACAAACTTAAAAAGTAATAGCCAATTTCCTGTAGTTTCTTACCTATCTCTGTCATCTTCCTGCCGCTGTTTCTCTCTTTTACCTTTTCTTACTTTTCTCTTTTGCTTCACTCTTGCTAACTCTCTTTTTGGTTCTGTCTCTGTGCCATTCTGCTTCTTTCACTGTTTTCTTTTCTTTTGGGGTAGGTGATGTAAAAGGGAGCACTTAAGGGCTGAAGACCATGTTTTGCAGTGGTGGATGCAGGGAAAATTCAGCTTGTAATCCTCAGCTGCTCGCTTCTTCATTCTCCCTTGAACCCACCATGTCTGATAACCTTTCACGTTACCAGTACCCCATCCCACCCACTTAATTGCATTCCCTACCCCTTTGAACTATGTCGTCTTCTTAGGCAGTCCCTCGGAACCGAGGATGACTTGCTTCCATATTAAAAATGAGTTCTCAGGTGACTGATGAGTCCAATGCGGGACCTACAGTCTCTGTCACAGGTGGGGCAGACAGTGGTTGAAGGGGCGGGTGGGGTGCTTGGGTTGACGTGCGCTGCCTGCGCTTGGCTTCTGCTTGCTCCCGGCGAAGAGACTCGAGGTGTTCGGCGCCTTTCCGGATGCTTCTCCTCCACTTTGTGCGGTCTTGGGCCAGGGATTCCCAGGTGTCGGTGGGGATGTTACACTTTTTCAAGGAGGCTTTGAGGGTGTTCTTGAAGCATTTCCTCTGCCCACCTGGGGCTCTCTTGCCATGCCGGAGCTCCGAGTAGAGCGTTTATTTTGGGAGTCTTGTATCGGGCATGCGGACAATGTGACCCGTCCATCGGAACTGATCGAGCGTGGTCAAAGCTTCGATGCTGGGGATGTTGGCCTGAGCGAGAACACTGACGTCGGTGCGCCTATCCTGCCAATAGATTTGCAGGATCTTGCGGAGGCAGCGTTGGTGGTACCTCTCCAGTGCTTTGCGGTGGCTGCTGTACATGGTCCATGTCTCTGAGGCATACAGCAGGGCGAGTATCACTGCTGCTCTGTAGACCATGAGCTGAGTGCCAGGTTTGAGGTCCTGGTCTTCAAACACTCTCTTCCTCAGGCGACCGAAGGCTGCACTGGCACACTGAAGGCGGTGTTGGACTTCGTCATCGACGTCTGCCCTTGTTGAGGCTCCCGAGGTATGGAAAGTGGTCCACGTTGTCCAAGGCCTTGTCGTTGATTTTGATAATCGGGGAGCAGTACTGTGTGGTGGGGGCAGGTTGGTAGAGGACTTTTGTCTTACAGATGTTTAGTGTAAGGCCCATGCTCTCGTACGCTTCGGTGAAGGTGTTGGCGATGGTTTGGAGTTCGACCTCCGAGTAAGCGCAGACGCAAGCGTCGTCTGCATACTGTAATTCCACGACAGAGGATGGGACGACCTTGGATCTGGACTGGAGGCGACGGAGGTTGAACAGTTTCCCGTTTGTTCTGTAAATTAGCTCCACTCCAGTGGGGAGCTTACTGAGGGTGAGATTGAGCATTGCAGCAAGGAAGATCGAGAAGAGCGTTGGTGCGATGACACAGCCTTGCTTGACCCCGGTTCGTACGTGAATTGGGTCTGTGGTGGAACTGTTGGTCAGGATCACGGTTTGCATGTCGTCGTGAAGCAGGTGGAGGATGGTGAAAAACTTTAGAGGGCAGTCGAATTTGAGGACGACACTCCATAAACCCTCACGGTTGACAGTGTCGAAGGTCTTTGTGAGGTCAAAGAAGGCCATGTACAGCGGTTGGTGCTGTTCCCTGCATTTCTCTTGTAATTGACGTGCGGTGAAGATCATGTCCATTGTGCCCCTTAGTGGGCGGAATCCGCATTGCGACTCTGGGAGGAGCTCTACGGCCACTGGGAGAAGGCGATTGAGGAGGATTCTTGCGATGACTTTCCCTGTGGCAGACAGCAGGGAAATTCCTCTGTAATTACCGCAATCGGACTTGTCACCTTTCTTGAAGATGGTCACAATTATGGTGTCTCTGAGATCCCCTGGCATGCTCTCCTCCTTCCAGAAATGAGAAATGAGTTCATGAATTCGCGCCAGTAGTGCTTCTCCACCATGCTTTAGTGCCTCGGTGGGGATTGAACTATGTAATGAACTCCTTGCTCCCCTGATGCTTCCTGATCACCAGGAGCCTGAAATAAAAGCCTCAGGGCTATCACCGTCCGCATATCTTCGCTCCCTTGCCAACCAGTGTCCAGTCCTGCACCATAACACTCCCTATCACCCACAGCAGTCTGAGGAAAGTCTCCCTCCCTCACCCAGTCGCACTTCAAAAATCATTGGCTCACAGCTTATCCCATGCCAGTTCTGTTATCACTGGGAAACTGGCAATATGTTTTTAAATATGCTATTACTGGCCCTAAGCCTACCCTATGCTTTAAAAGCAGAATGCCAGTTTCCCAGAAGGACGGGCTAAGGACAGCTGACTTTTTGATCAATAGTAATCACAGGTGAGTGAGGAAGGAAGACATGACTAGCACCAGGTGGGCTGTGGGTTGTTTTTGGAACAGAAATGGTAGGACTGAGCTTGGAGGGGCTAGGGAGGGAGAGGCTTGTAAGCTTTATATACAAGTCCTTTAACTGAAAATTATATTTTAACTTTGAACAATATTGTTTTTATTTTATTATGCAGCATAATATTTAATAAAAGTACTTTTTTCAACGAAGGTTGACATTCCAACACAGATAATAGCCAACTTAGGTGAACAGATGGTTCATTGCTGTTAACCTTAGATAAATAGCATAAGAGAAAAATAAGATGAAAAGATGTTGCTATCTAGCTTGTTCTGTCTTGACTTATTCCTATAAAATGGTGTTTCAAAGCCGTATTTGTCTTGGGTCTCTCTATCTATTACCTCTTAGCTTATTTTTAAATGAAGTTCCTGCATTTCTGGCTGAATAATTCTCTAATCACAACTGTTTAGCACATGATTTCCTAATTGAGATCAAGCTTTAAGTTGGGATTAATTATACCATGTCACAGTCATATTAAAATTAGGGAATTGGACTTGATAATCTAAATATGGTCAAAATAAATTACAGGTTTATTCTAGTGCATATTCTGCTGTCAGCTCATGGAGAATCCATATAGAATAACAGAACGTGTCGGCATGAATGCAGAGTTTGTTCACGAGCAAAGATACTCATAAGCAGTGAAACTATTGGCTCTGTTGGTGCTGTAAGTTTTTACTATATGTGCTCAGTTTAATTATTAAACTGCAGGACCCCCACCCTAGTCTGTCAAACTCCAGCACTGTCTTGAAGTGCAGCTAACTCCATTCCCCCTCCCCAGTACTGCTAAATATCCGATATCTACCTCAAATTGGTGCATTTTACTTACCATCTTTCTGTGTATTCTTTGCTTTAAAATTGGTAACGAACAAAATTTAAATACAAAAGTAAAGGAATACATATACAATGTTGTTTTGTAACTTCACGTGCTTCCCTAGCAGAATAGTGAGATAGGCTGATTAACATTCTAACAGGCTGCGATGTGAATGCTCCTTTCGTGGCTGTAACCAGCCTTGAGTGGTTAGTTCTGTAGGGTGGGAGGGTTTTATGGACTCCCATAGCCAACGTGAGAGTCCCGCTGGATGCCAGGACTGTCTGGAGCAGGGCTCGAACCCCTGCACCTTCTGGCTCAGAGGCAGGAATGCTGCTGCTAAGCCAAAGACTCGCTCAATTATAATTATTTATATATATATAATATATATATATATATATATATAGACACATTTATGATTTTCACAAAATAATGGCCAAGAGTTGTGTAATTCAGTGCCCAAAGTACCTGGAGAAATCCTAAAAATTATATTTAATAAAAATTGAATTAGACATTCAGTCACTGTAAATCAGTTGGTCCTCATGTTTACTTTACATGGCATACCCACTGCTACCGATTTTTTTTTTTAAAGTGTATCCACCAGCTCACAATGATCAATACCATGGAATATCTGTTAGTGGATAATGTATTCCTTTTTCTCAGGCATTATGGGAATATTGAATTAATGTATAGAGGTGCCTCTGGCTCTGGTTGGTGAGCCAAGCAGACCAGGAAGGTTGCAGGACTGATCCACACTCTGTGCTGAGTTAGCTGACCACAGCCATGGTGGCACTACAATTGGTTACAGCTTCCTGTATTAGGAAGGGGAAAATTGGCTATAGTTCCCAATGTTGGTCGGTATTGAGCACCCTGCTGGAAGTGCATACATGTGGATGTTGGATGAGGACTGGATTGGACTTGGCTATGGTCACTTCCCTTGGATGGATAGCACATATAATGGAACTGTACACAGAGTAACACCTTCAGGAAGGGAGAAAAAAAGTAGAGTGTATACAGGTTTTACTATTCACTGAAAAGAATGATGTCTGAATTATAATTTGAACAGGAATTTTATTGAATAGCGGTGTGATTTGTGGTTGCTTCTAGTGAGTTAACTTGAAATATCATTTTTTTAAAGATCCAACACAGAAACCTCCAACTGTGCAGATAGTCCATCAACAAGTTCTTCACGGCAGTCTGCAACCAGTTCTCCGGTAATGAATGGAGAGAGCAATCATTCTCCCTGTCATGTAGCTGCCAGGCCTAAAAGTACAACGGCGCCAAAAAGCTCTGCCACTCAAGCTGCCTGCAGTACTGGTAAGAATTTGTAGGTGGTTTGATGAGTGTCGAGAGAGAGAGAGAAACTTGCATGGTTATTAAGGATGCGCAAGCAGTGTGAGGTGGCTTTTAGGAAGGTAAATGGACTTTAGGTTTTTAATACTAAGACCATCGAGTAGTCTTGGGCACTATACTTAAAGGCCCCGATATTTACTTGGGGCTGTGAAGAGAGTGGGTGAAGATTTCCGGACAGGAAACCCGGAATTCCCAGATATCCTGAAATTAACAGCAGAATTACTTAAAAATTTTCAACAGGTTTCCCGCCTGACAGCCAGCCTGATTGCCTGTCTGGCAGGAAGGCCTGCAGCACAAGGATGCAACTGGGGAGTAGAGAGGTGGGGGGGGGGGGAGAGAAAAGATAATTTGGCGTGGGGGGGAGGAATCGCCGGTCGGGCTCTTCGGATCGAGATCGGGGGAGGGGTGGGTGGAGTCGGGAGTGGGGGGGGTGGTGGTGATGGGGTGGTTGAGGGGTGAGGGTCAGCCGATTGTGAGGTCTGTAAAGAGGTTAGCTTGTTGAGCCTGGGGGAAGCACTCCAGCAGTGTTGTAAATGAACTTCCCACCGCCTTTTACCTGCTGGGTTTCTTGAGCCCTGGGTTTAAAATTTAAAACCTGTTAAAATGGAGGCAAGCAACCTCCTTTTAAAGCTTTTACTGACTGACCCTGCCTCCTGAGAAGGGATTGGTTGCCTGGCTCCTGACCCGCCTCCATTAAAACTTGAAGTGTGCGGGTTGGGGTCGGATTTGAGATTTTACAATGTTTTACTTCCCAATCCACCGTCCTTGGGGGTTAAAATTGCCCCCAGAGTGTAGGAGGCTTTTATATATTTGCACTCGAAGTATCTGGGTCTATTTTAACCCTGGGTAAACGATGCAATCAGTGTGAGGGCCAGGCCCCATTGACATTTGATCGGTGAAATGCGAGTGCTGAGCCAGCGCTCACGGACAGCTTGCTGATAGGGGTGTGCAGTAAATCTGGCAGCACCTCTGCAGAGTTGAGTTGATAGTTTTATTTGCATTGGGGGGGGAGGGATGGGTGTCACTGGGTGGGGGCTGATAGGAGAAGCATTCATGATCCTCCTGGCCCCACAAATAATCTTTCAAAAACTAGAAACTTAATTGGTTTTGGAGCAGCCTTCATCAGTCCCTTTAAGGACCATTGGTTAGGTCTTTCAAAACCTAGTGCTAGTGGATGGAGCATGCGCATAAAACGGTCTGCTCATTGGTACCTCAAAATTTCGTTGGGGTCCTATTCACGTCAGAGGTCTATTTGTATAATAGAATTAGGCTTCCATCTGAAACAGGCAGATGCCTGGGCTGCCCATCCAGAGTCCCTTGGTAAAATGGCAGCAGGCAGTAATGTATCCCTGCAATCTTCAGGGTGCTACCACCTCAATCCCACAGATGAAGGGAGTTAAAACCGACCCTATCGTGTCAAGTTTTGATCCCTGGACATAGCAAATCATATTTGTCAGCTTTGGCTCAATGGTAGCACTCTCACTTCTGAGCCTGAAGGTCGTGGGTTCAAGTCCCACTCCAGAAACTTGAATACATAATCTCAATCTCGGGTGACACTCCAGTGCAGTAATAAGGGAATGCTGCATTATCATAAGTGCCATATTTCTGATGAGATGTTAAACTGAGTCCTCTCTGGTGGATGTAAAAGATCCCACGGAACGATTCGAAGAAGAGCAGACGAGAGTACTACTTCAGATACAAGGATGATATCTTAGGGAGGGGCAAGACCGTGAAGGGATTTAAACACAAGATCAGATTTTTAAATTGACGTGTTGGGGAACTGAAGGCTAATGTATGTCACCAAGGGCAGGGGTGAGAGGTGAGTGGGACCTAGTGCGTGATACGAAATGCGCAGCAGAATTTTGGATGAGCTGAAGTTTACATGGGTGAAAGATGGGAGGCTGGTCAGGAGCGCATTGGAATAGTTGATCTGGATATGACAAAGGCGTAGATGATACAAAGGCGTGGATGAGGGTTGCAGCGGCAGATGGGCTCAGGTAGGGGCGAAGGCAAGTATTTGTTAAGCAGGTGCAAGTAGACTGTCTTTCCGACAGAGAGCATATGGGGTCAGAAGCTCAGCTCGGGGTTTCGCACACAATTAATTCAGGATTATGCATAGGTAGTTGTCTAATCTGTAAACATTTTACTTATTTTGTTCTAGTAAATGGAGAACCACCACCATCACCGCCAACACCTCCAACACCTCCATCAACATCATCATCATCCTCACCAACGATAACTGTGACTGTGACATCTGCCAGTGGAGTTATAACAGAATCTGCAGAGACTTCCACTCCCATGGTTTGCACTACTACTACTGCTACTACTACTACTACTACTAGTACTACTTTACCTTCCATATCTGCAGCAAGTTCAACAGAAACAACTACAGCTGCTGCAGGCAATAGCACAACTTCAGCAACAAGCGCAACTGCTGACGCTCCTTTAGCAGCCACAGCTACGGACTCTAATGCCAGAAGCAATACAGGGGCAGACAGTGGAAAACCTAGGCATTCAACTTCAGATGCATCTGCTGGGCCTGTTAGACAGCAGCCAGACAGCATTAGCACAGAACCATTGCCAGCTGGGTAAGTACATGAACACTGACTGACTTTGTTTCTCTATTAGCATTAGAAGTATTGTTACAGGATTGGAGTCTAATGGAAAGAACCTATCCAAATTTGATACTTCTGTCTTAAAATTAGTTTTATTAAACAGTAACGTGAGTCAGTTGACACTTCTGAATTATCCATTGCTTTTAAAATGTGTGCATCATATTTTCCAAAATAAATAGTGTATGATGTACAAAATTATTTAAAAAAATTAGATTCACAGAGCTGTAAATAATTTGAACACGGTGCTCTCAAGATACATTAATTAAAAAAAAAAATTGTACTTATGCACCTGCAGAATTTTTACTATTTTGTAATGGTTGTAGATTCTCCATAATTTTTGGTTCAGTGTGTTTTTGGGCCTTAGCAATGCTTGAGTATTGTAATAAGGGCTCTTGTATTTTATATTTTCTCTGATTCCCACCACTTCCCCTTATGCCTCTCTTAAGGTGGTGATTCATGCAAGGGTATGGTTTGAATGGTATTTATTTGTTAGTCTGGAGAGTGAGTATTCAGCATCCACAGTTTGTATCTACATGTGCACTTCCTGTAGGGCTCACTGGATAGCAGTTAAAATAGGAACCCTGGCGGTTTGTGTTTGTTTCCCCTGTCTTCTCCCACCTTCCACCTGTCTGAGAACCATGCGACCGGCTGTGCTACTCCAACTGCCATTTGATTGAATTTGGCAAACTCAGCAGGTACCAGGAATGGAATCTGGAACCTTCCTGGTATGTGGTTCACTCACATCTAGGGTTGCATTTAACCAATAATCTGAGGTTTGGGTCTACTTTATTTAAAACTATATCCATATATGTGCATAAATCTTAAATATGAAAAACCTCTACCTGCTCCCAATTTGTTTTTAACTCAGTACCAAAATTGTCACAGTATATTTAGCTTAATTTGTACTACAATGTTGAAGACTAGTAATGTGTGTGGTTTGATAATCTGGATTGAAAGCTCTAACTCTTATGCTCAGTATCTATTTCCCTCTATCTGCTCATGATGCACCTTGGGATATTTTACTATGTTAAAGGCACTGCATAAGTGTAAATTATTGTTGTAAACTTAATTTGTACTAGTAAGTATTTTGCTGTTAAATCAAAGATGAGTATTGAGAACTGTGAATTTATAAAAGTTTGTAGAAATTTGAAGTAGTATTGTTGCAGTACTATTGCTTTAAAGAACACAAAGCTGGCAAGTTATCTAAATGTGAAATACATTTTATAATTTATTCCAACGAAGTTGATGGTTACATTGTTGAAGGAAGATGTGAGTTTGGGCCCACATCCTTGATCTTAATTTTGTCACTGGGAGAATTACTGAGTGAAGGCTGGTTGTTTTCCTAAAAGCAAAGGGAGGAATCCACTTCAGCTTTTTTTGTCCCTTTAATGAACATTAATACTGGCAGAGTCTTGGGAGTAAGTCATCTGGCAAATGACTGGAAAATACTGGTGCAGGAGACTTAAAAACGGGAAGAGGAGAGGAAATATAAAAAATATACTGTACAGATACTTGTGGAATTTTATAGAATATAAGAGCCCATTGCGTCTGGCTCTCTGAAAGAGCTATCTGTTTAGTCCTGTTACTGTTCACTAAAACACACATTCCACTCCCCTTTCTATCTCCTAGTTGTGTACAGTTTGTGTATTTGTAAACTAGTTGAATAAAACCTTTCCTAAATTAATTCCGCTTTCCGAAGGTGGGAGCAGAGGAAGGATCCTCATGGTAGAACATATTATGTTGATCACAACACAAGAACTACAACATGGGAGAGACCACAGCCTTTGCCACCAGGGTGAGTGATATTGGATTGAATTGTTTATATGTCCCTGTTTGTGAGAGCTTCTGAGTTATATTCTTAAACCGTGCTTTGTCTCCTAGTTGGGAAAGACGGGTGGATGATCGAGGCAGGGTGTACTATGTAGATCATAACACCAGGACAACAACATGGCAACGGCCAACAATGGAATCAGTCAGGAACTTTGAACAATGGCAATCTCAACGGAATCAGCTACAGGGAGCTATGCAGCAATTCAACCAACGATACCTCTATTCGGTAGCTATTGCTTCATTTTGTTTCCCACTTTGGTCTCCACAGCATTCCAGCAAAAGTGTTTAATTTACACAAACATTTCCTGCTAATTATTGATACTCTATAGTAATTATATTCTGGTTTAGTAACTGGTTCTGTCCTATAGCCAGACTTGTTTGCTTCATTCCCACCATACCAAAGAATATAAATAATAATGTGAGAAGTCGCACAACACCAGGTTATAGTCCAACAGCTTTATTTGAAATCACAAGCTTTCGGAGCGCTGCTCCTTCGTCAGGTGAAGTGAAGAGATACATATCGGCACAGCATATATAGTCAGAGAACACTGCCAGATGATTACAGTTAATCTTTCTAACTGCCCTTTACCACACCTCGGCAGAGAGATAATCACGGCAATCAAAGGTGTGGATGGTGTCCAAACAGGTCAGTCAGGAAAACATTACCTCAAAGACAATGAGGTGGGATCTTAGGTTCATGTCACGCTACATGTAACCCCACCTGACGTAGAGTCCTCCAGACTTGAGTCGTCGTTGGCTTGTTCTCTCTACACAGATGCGGCCGGACCTGCTGTGATTTCCAGCAAAAAAAAGTTTTTTGTTTTCCATACAGACCCCAGCATCTGCCACATTTGACCCCTTGTGACCCCACCTCATTGTCTTTGATGTAATGTTTTCCTGACTGACCTGTTTGGACACCATCCACACCTTTGATTGCCGTGATTATCTCTCTGCCAAGGTGTGATAAAGGGCAGTTAGAAAGATTAACTGTAATCATCTGGCAGTGCTCTCTGACTATATATGCTGTGCCGATATGTATCTCTTCACTTCACCTGACGAAGGAGCAGCGCTCCGAAAGCTTGTGATTTCAAATAAAGCTGTTGGACTATAACCTGGTGTTGTGTGACTTCTCACATTTGTCCACCCCAGTCCAACACCGGCATCTCCGCATCATAAATAATAATAGCAGCAAGTTTTTTTTCTAGTTAGAAGCTTAAATTTGCAACGTGATGGAGTTGTCAAAGAGTGTTTTTTACACTGTGCTGCTTACTAGTAGAAGTCAGATTCACACCTGCCATTGCCCGTGCAATGAATTCTGCATCACGACCAGGTGATTACAAGCAACATGCTTCCCTACAAGGAGAATTAGAGGGTGACTCAGTGTGGGTTTCCTTTGTGCCAATCATGGTAGACGGTTACAAAGCAATTTTAGCCTAGGCTGAAAAACAGGGAGCACTTGAACGGGAGGTTAGTGATGCTGATGCTTCAGTCTACGCATTGTAATGTATGTTGTTTTGATAGCAAAGTACTAAAGTGAATATTATTTTCAACAGGCTTCAATGTTATCAGCAGAAAATGATCCTCTTGGCCCTTTACCACCTGGCTGGGGTACGTTTGTCATCATTTTTGTAGAGGTCATGCCACACTGTTTAAGAAATACTATACATTGAGTAAATTATTCAGGGCATTAGTCCAGCTCCTAAATTGGAGAAGCTGTGATTTGTATCACTTTATTTGCTTAAAAAGATACTATACATGACACTTCACTAAAATTAGTAAAGGTATATATTGGGTATAAAGGTGGGTATGTTATGTCAAACTTTAACTGGATAAATAACAAAATTGGCATTTAGTTTGGCGGGCATGACTAAAGCACCTCTTACTCTTTTCACACATTAATGCAAAATTATTTGAAATGCGTGCAGAAAATCTTTTTACAGCTTTAGGTTGATGAACGCATGGTAACAGAATTAAAGCAGATTCAAATCCTGCATTTTGAAGATTTTAATCTGGTTACCATGTGATAAACAAGTTCTCCGTTGTGATACTTGGTTTACTGGGAGAGGGAGAGATGTAAGAGCAACAGAATTGGTCAAATTATACAGAATGCAACTTTGGGACCCCCTCCCCCCCCCCCCGCCACCACCCTCAGTCTACATGGAAAGAGAATATATAGAAGTAAATAATGATAAAAATATCTAAGCCATTCTTTGTTTTCTCTCTGCAACAGAAAGGAGGGTGGATGCAAATGATAGAGTTTACTTTGTGAATCATAATACAAAGACTACTCAGTGGGAGGATCCAAGAACACAGGGGTAAGTGTCCAGTAAGGAAACCCATTGTCAAGTAAATATGTGGATCCCTTAAGTCCAATGGAAGCAAAAATACACTCAATTAATTGCTATATATTTCACTGTATGCTTCCATAAAGAAAGAATGACTTGCATTTCTATAGCGCCTTTCACAACCACCGGACGTCCCAAAGTGCTTTACAGCCAATGAAGTACTTTTGAAGTGTAGTCACTGTTATAATGTAGGAAACAGAGGCTTTTGGCACATCATTTGAATTATTCAAGAGTAATAGTCATGTGCTGTGTTCTTTAAATTGTTATTGAAGTGAATATCTAAAATAGTAAAGAATGTCCAATAATTACAGCAGCTTGTCAATTTCGGAATTAATATATCACACAAAACCAACTTATATTGACAAAAGCAGTAGATAATTAGCTGATTTCTCATGGTTGTTCAGGGATGATTTGTGGGGATGGATAAGTGAATTCACTTATGTTGTGATAGGCAGTGTTAATCACTGAAGTAATCCAAAATCTGGAAAACTATAGACTTCTTTGTGTTGTCAGTAACAGAAGAAATCATGGAATCAATTATCAGCAGCAAATCTGAGGATTATCTATCATAACCTAGTAAATAGTAGTAGACATTCAGGTTTCCTGACAGAAACTCACCCCCCACCACCTAAGCAGCCTGCCCCGGTCAAGATTCAGCCCATTTACTTTTTTTGAGGAGGTGGCATATCAAATAGACCATGGTAAACCTTATTACATGAAGTATTTAGACTTCCAAAAAGACTTTGGCAACTTTTTTCATGAAAGGTTAATGTATATGCTTTGTGGGAATTCAAGATGAAATCTGGAAATAGAAAAAGAGCTAGCTGAAAGAAACAACAGCATCCGAATCATAAATAAATAAATACCAAGCCAAAGAAGGAGATATTAGGAGGGAGGGGTGACCAAAAGTGACCTCTCTGTTTCTGTTTCTTGCTTCTCTTTTTTTTTCCTTTTGCTTCTGTGTATCATTTTGTGGGGCAGGAATGTAAATCTGATTGGAGAGATTCAAACCAGGAGTTGCAGTAAAGTTGGGTATGAATTTTGGAGAGGAAAGAGAGGTTGAAGTGGGATTGTAGTTTGCAAGGGTAGAGGAGTCTATAGTGTTTTTCTGAGGAGGATGATGGTGGCAGTTTTGAAAGGGTGAGGGACAGTGCCTGAAGAGTGGGAACCATTTACAACGTCAGCCAACATGGGGGCCATGTGGTCAGCGGTTTATTGGGAATGGGGTCACAGGAGCAGGAGGTGGGTCTCGTGGACACAGTTGAGCTCAGAGAGGGAAAGAGGGAAGATAGGAGAAAAATTAGTGCAAGACATCAGATCAGGGCTAGAGCAGGGATGAGCCTGAGGGGAAGTTTCGCTTGGTGAGCAAGGGGAAGGGGCAGAACTGAATGAATGGTCTCAATTTTAATGACTCAATTCCATGAGCTCCTCATACTGGGGAGATGGGTTTAAGAAGGCTGGTAATGGAAAGGAAGCATTGAATACTAATAAGTGGGTGCTTTGGGGAAGGACACTCAAGAAACCTGATGAAAAGTGGATAGGTTTGCAGGTGATACCAAACTAGTGAAAGGATGAAAATGGGGTTAAGCAACAAGGTACCTGCAAAAAAGAGTTCCAATAAAATTTGTAAATGGGCAGAACTATTGACAGATGAAATTTAATACAGGTGTAGGGTACTACATATTGAATGAAAAAGTCGACAACATAATTACAATATGAACTGTAGAAATAGCTCAAGCTGAGGTTGAAAGAAATCTGGGGATGCTGGTATGTCGAGGTATAATGGAGCAGCAAATAATAAAGCAAACAGAATGCTGAACTATATTGAGAAGTCGCACAACACCAGGTTATAGTCCAACAGTTTTATTTGAAATTACGAGCTTTCGGAGCTCTGCTCCTTCGTCAGGTACAGTGAGGGAATACAAATCAGTTACAAAGTATATATAGACAGAGAACAATGTTTCTGCAGAGATACAATCCGTCAGGGAGGCATTACATCAAAGACACAGCAGAGTACAACTAAGACAATGAGGTGGGGCCACAGGGGGTCCAACGTGTCAAATGCTGTAGTCTGCAGTTAAGCTTTTTACTTTTAAAAAAAAAACTGGAAATCGCATCTGTCTGTGAACCAGACAACGACGTTGAGTCACGTCCTGTAGCGTGACATGAACCCAAGATCCCGGTTGAGGCCGTCCTCATGGGTGCGGAACTTGGCTATCAGTTTCTGCTCGATGATTTTGCGTTGTCGTGTGTCTCGAAGGCCGCCTTGGAGAACGCTAACCCGCAGATCCGAGGCTGAATGTCCTTGACTGCTGAAGTGTTCCCCGACTGGGAGGTAACAATCCTGCCTGGCGATTGTTGCGCGGTGTCCGTTCATACGTTGTCTCAGTGTCTGCATGGTCTCGCCGATGTACCATGCCGCGGGGCATTCTTTCCTGCAACGTATGAGGTAGACAACGTTGGCCGAATCACATGAGTATGTACCATGTACCTGGTGGGTAGTGTCCTCACGTGTGATGATGGTATCTGTGTTGATGATCTGGCATGTCTTGCGGAGGTTGCCGTGGCAGGGTTGTGTGGTGTCGTGGTCGCTGTTCTCCTGACAGCTGGGTAATTTGCTGTGAACGATGGTACTTTTGAGGTTAGGCGGCTGCTTGAAGGCGAGTAGTGGAGGCGTGGGGATGGCCTTAGCAAGTTGTTCGTCGTCATCGATGACATGTTGAAGGCTGCGAAGAACATGGCGTAGTTTCTCCGCTCCGGGGAAGTACTGGACGACGTAGGGTACTCTGTTGGTTGTGTCCCGTGTTCGCCTTCTGAGGAGGTCTATGCGATTTTTCGCTGTGGCCCGTCGGAACTGTCGATCGATGAGTCGAGCTTCATATCCCGTTCTTACGAGGGCGTCTTTCAGCGTCCGTAGGTGTCCATCGCGTTCCTCCTCGTCTGAGCAGATCCTGTGTATTCGCAGGGCTTGTCCATAGGGGATGGCTTCTTTAACGTGGTTAGGGTGGAAGCTGGAGAAGTGGAGCATCGTGAGGTTGTCCGTGGGCTTGCGGTAGAGTGAAGTGCTGAGGTGTCCGTCTTTGTTAGAGATTCGTGTGTCTATATTGACAATCCGTACAAATTAGAGGAGGTTATGCTAAAACTGTGATGTTCTGATCAGGCCACAGCTTGAGTACTGTCCAATTTTGGTCATTTTATCCTCAAAAGAACATGCCTGAAATAGACCTAGATATTAAATTGTACAGAAAAGGGAAATTTGGAGTGTTCCCTCAAGATAACTGATGACTGGATCAAGGGGACACAGTTTCAAACTGATGAAGAGAAATTTGGTATTGATGCTGGCAAGTATTTCTTCACAAAGGCTGATCAACATTTGGAATTGATTCCAGAAAGTGTAGTGAAAATCTTAGCCATTCAAGAGCTTATTAAGTGTGAGGAGGGAGCGTAGATTTTTCTTTTTTGGATGGATGAACTAAAACAAAAGCAAAATATTGCGGATGCTGGCAATCTGAAATAAAAACAGAAAATGCTGGAAATACTCAGCAGGTCAGGCAGCATCTGTGGAGAGAGAGAAACAGAATTAAAATTTCAAATCGATTACCTTTCATCAGAACTGGAAACTGTTAGAGATGTAACCCTTTACCCCTTCCCCTCCGTTCCAGAACCAAGGTGTCGTGGAGGGAACGGTCCCTTTGGAATGCTGAAAGGGGAGGGGAAGGGAAGATGTGTTTGGCGATGGGATCACGCTGGAGATGGCGGAGGATGATTTGTTGAATGTGGAGGCTGGTGGGGTGGAAGGTGAGGACAAGGGGAACCCTATCATGGTTCTGGGAGGGAGGGGAAGGGGTGAGGCATTACATCTCTAACATTTTCCCCATTCTAATGAAAGGTCATCCACCTGAAACGTTACCTCCGTTTCTTTCTCCACAGATGCTGCCTGACCTGCTGAGTATTTCCAGCATTTTCTGTTTTTATTTAAAACGAAACTAATATTTATCTTGTGAAATGTAGCATTATAGCACGTAGCTGGTTGGTATAAGTGCTAGCACTGGATAACTACTTCTGAAGCTAAATAATTTTGCAATTGTATTGAAATTGGTGGTAATGTAAGTAAGTTCAGCAAAAATTCTAAATTAAATTGTTCTCAGGATTTTTAAGATAGCTCTCTATTAAAATTAAACTCAGTTTTGCGACCACAGTTCTGTCTTTGATGCATACCTTCCAGCTTTTGCACTGTATATCAATGATCAGAATCTTCATTCTGATGTCCAAACTCTACTTGTTTTACATTCTAGATTTCTTATGATTTCTTTAGGTGGGACAAAGTAGCTGTCCCAAAATCTTCAACTTCATATATAATTTATGAAGCAATATTTAAAAAAGCACTTTTCTACATCTTTCATTACACTTTTGTGTTTTTTAAAGTGCAGTTTGGCTTGTGTTTTTATTTTATATTGTGAATGATTGCAAACTTCCACTTTAACCATTCTACACCTTGATGGTTTGTCATTTTAATTCTATATTTCCATGCTGCTTCATCTGTGCAGCTTGCAGAATGAAGATCCACTTCCAGAAGGCTGGGAAATTCGATACACAAGGGAAGGTGTCCGATACTTTGTTGATCACAACACTCGAACAACTACCTTTCAAGATCCTCGCACGGGCAAATCATCAGTGTAAGTTGTATTCTTGAACAAACTGGAAGGAATTAATAGCTTTGTGTATTGCAGCTGGCAATTTTGCATGTTAGCAAAATAACTTAGATTTTTCCAAAAAAAATTTTTTAATTGAGTTAATATTTAAGTATGCTGCTGAATATAATTTCTTGGGTATTACCAGCATGAATGATGGTGAATTCTTTAAAACATAAAGTACAGATTGAGAAAAGACTGGTTCCACAGACCATGTACAATCCACTCTTTCGTGGACTCTTATTCTACCCAATTTTTTTTTCCGTGACTGTTTCCTGCACCACTTTTTCTCCGCTCATCTCCCCACTGAGGTGTTGTTCCGTGGGTTTAAACTCTTGTATTGTCTTGCTCAAATAGCCATTATGCTTGCGTGATCCTTGACAGTGAATGTCACCAGACTAATTCAATCACTTCCCATTACAAGGGGACTGATCCTGATCACATTTGTCCTCATGCAATGTCCAAACAAATGCACTCCAAGTAGGATTAACGGATAGTGATCAGGAGTGGAAACCATGGCTGATTTTCTCCATCTTAACCCAGAGATGCTGAAGCTATTATAGCAACCCTACTGCCACCCCAGCTCAAGTCAACTAATTCAGCACAGATTAAGCAGCTAACCAATGACCTTCCTGGTCTGCATCCCTCACTAATTTGCAGCCGAGGTTCATCGAGCCAGTGGGGTAGCTCATACCATCCCATTTATTCTTCTAAAGAAAGTTTTTTTCAATAATGTAATGTGCCTTTTAATGTTGATCCAAGTTGGTTATATTTGTTAAGATTTTAAGTGCTTCACACAGTACTCCCTGACCTCACACTTATTATTGTTTGAGGTGTAGCAGAGGGGAAAGTCACTAGGTACAGGGGAAGAAATATTACCCTTGCCTACATATTACACATCCTTCGCTCACCACTTCATTAAGCCATTTTTGCCTGACACTTTAGGAAGAATGGCCATTTGAGCAAGTTACTAGAGGATGCCTACAGGCCTCAAAATTGCACCCAAGTGTCTTCAGGAGAGTAGGAGAAAAATGGGGATAAATTAAAAATGGAAAAGTAAAGCTTAAATAGAAGCAATAAAATAGGAAGCACAAGCAATTTAAAAAAATAAATAAAAACTCTTATAAACAAACATATAAAAAGTAAAAGGATAGTTAAAGGAATGATGGGCTGGATTAGCGACAAAGGAAATCATCTTGTGGAAGCAGAGGGATTGACTGAGGTACTGAATGAGTACTTTGCATCTGTCTTCACAAAAGATGAGGATGAAGTTAATGTTGCAGTAAAGGATGGGCGAGTGGAGATATTGGATAGCATAAAAATAGATAGAAAAGAGGTACTAAATAGGTGGGCGTCAGTCAAAGTTAACAAGTCCAGATGGAATGCATCCTAGGTTGCTGAGGGAAACTAGGGTGGAGATAGCAGAAGCAATGACCACAATCTTTCAATCCTCCTTGGATATGTGAGTGGTGCCAGAGGACTGGAGGATTGTAAATGTTACACCCCTGTTCAAAAAAGGGGAGAGGGATAAACCTGGTAACTACAGGCCAATCAATCTCACATCAGTGGTGGAAAATTACTCGTGACCATTGTAAAGGACCAAATTAATTCTTACTTGGGAGAAATATGGGTTAATAAGGGACAGCCAGCACAGAATTGTTAAAGCAAATCATGTCTGACTAACCTGATTGAGTTCCTTGATGTAGTAACAGAGAGGAATGTAGTGCAGTAGATATATATGTGGACAAAAAAGTAATTTGATAAAGTACCACGTAACAGACTTATTTAGAAAATAGAAGCACATGGTATTAAAGGGACGGTAGTAACTTGAGTATGTAATTGGCTAAGGGATAGGAGGCAGAGTGTGGTGGATGGATTTTGTTCTGACTGGAGAGAAGTATGCAGAGAGGTCCCCCAGGAGTATTAAGACCATTGCTTTTCTTGTTACATATAAGTGGCCTGGACTTGGGTATAGGGAGTAAAATTTTTGAAGTTTGTGGATGATAACAAAACTTGGCGATGTAGTAAATAGTGAACAGGATAGTAGCAGACTTCAGGAGAACATAGACAGACTGTTGAAATGTGCAGACACATGGCAAATGCAATTTAACGCAGCTAAGTGTGAAGTGATGCACTTTGGGAGGAACAACAGAGGCAGTATAATCTAAATGGTACTATTTTGAGGTGGTTGCAAGAGCAGAGGAACCTTGGACTTTGATATTCACAAATCTTTGAAGGTGGTTGATACAAAAGCAGGGAAGTCCTGCTAAAATTTTAAAAATCACTGGTTAGGCCTCAGCTACATAATAACATAAGAATTTTGAGCAGGAGTAGGCCATACGGCACCACAAGCCTGCTCCGCCATTCAATAAGATCATGGCTGATCTTTGAACTCAACTCCACTTTCCCACCCGATCTCCATATCCCTTGATTTCTCTCTAATCCAAAAATCTATCGATCTCAGCCTTGAATATACTCAGCGATTCAGCATCCACAGCCCTTTGGGGTAGAGAATTCCAAAGATTCACAACCCTCTGAGTGACTTATGACGAAAGGTTGAGCAGGTTGGACCTATACTCATTGGAGTTTAGAAGAATGAGAGGTGATCTTATTGAAACATATAAGATTCTGAGAGGGATTGACAGGGTGGATGCTGAGAGGATGTTTCCCCTAGAGGGGGTGTCTAGAACTAGGGGGCATAGTTTCAGAATAAGGGGTCGCCCATTTAAGACGGAGATGAGGAGGAATTTCTTCTGAGGGTCGTGAATCTTTGGAATTCTCTACCCCGGAGAGCTGTGGAGGTGGAGTCATTGAATATATTCAAGGCAGAGATTGACAGACATTTGAACTACAAGGGAGTCGAGGGGTATGGGGAGAGAGCGGGAAAGTGGTGTTGAGGCCAAGATTGGATCAGCCATGATCTTATTGAATGGCGGAGCAGGCTCGAGGGGCCGATTGACCTACTCCTGCTCCTGTTTCTTATGTTCTTATGAAGAAATTCCTCCTCATCTCAGTCTTAAATGGCCAACCCCTTATTCTGAGACTATGCCCCCTAGTTCTAGACTCTCCAGCCAGGGAAAACAATCTCTGAGCTGGACTATTGTGAACAATTCTGGGCACCACACTTTAGGAAAGATGTCAAAGCCTTGGAGAGGGTACAGAGGAGGTTTACCAGGATGAGAGACTTCAGTTATGTGAAGAGATTGGAGAAGCTGGGATTGTTCTCCTTAGAGCAGAGGAGGTTAAGAGAGACCTAATAGAGGTAGTCAAAATTATGAGGGGTTTTGATAGAGCAAGAAGGGTAAAACAATTTCCTCTGGTAAGTGGGTCGGTTTAAACTACAGATTTAAAATAATTGGCAAGAGAACTAGAGGGGAAATCAGAGATTTTTTCACAGAGGGATATTAAGATCTGGGACGCACTACCTGAAAGGGTGGTGGAATCAGATCCCATAGGAACTTTCAAAAGGCAATTTGACATGTACTTGAAGAGGACTAGTTTGCAGGTATGTGGGGAAAAAGATGGGGTGTGGGACTAAATTGGACAGCTCTTTCAGAGAGCTGCCACAGGTGCTACAGGCCGAAAGGCCTCCTTCTGTGCTGTAAGAATCTGTGATTCTATTCAGATTTTTAGTAAAATACATTCTGTCTTGATATAAATAGCCTGTTTAGTGTAATATTAGGATTTGTTTCTACACCGTGGTGTTTTAGCTGAAATCATCAAAAATTGACTAGCCCAGGAAGCACAGGATTCCTTGGAGCTACTTGCATACTAAGTGCTGTGTGTTCTTTCTTAAGGGTTCAGTATTCAAAATCCACACACACATATTTCATTTTTTAAAAGTATCTCAGAATATTACAAAATTCCATCATTACCAACTTAACTTCTGCTGTTGCTTAAAGGTAAAATGTAACTTATTTTCACAGTGCAAAAGGCCCACAAATTGCATACGAACGTAGCTTTCGGTGGAAGTTAGCACATTTCCGGTATTTGTGTCAGGTAAATCAATATTTTTTTCCCTCCACATCTAACTTACTCTTAATCCTAAATCTTTACAAAAATATTTTATTATTAGACTGTAATTTAAAATGGAGTTAATGTTAATTTTTGTACTTGGGAAAAATTGAGGTGTCAGTTTAAAATGTGCTATAAGATGCTGTTGGTTGATATGATTGGCTTTGTTCTTTCAGTCAAATGCGTTGCCCAGTCATGTAAAGATCACTGTTTCTAGGCAGACTTTATTTGAAGACTCCTTTCAACAAGTAAGTAGTTTTTTCTGGTACCAGAAATTGAAGTAGTTTACTTATTTAAAAACTTGAAACAAAGGTTTAAGATTATCACTTTTAGCTGAAATTTCACATGATATTAAGGAAAATAGAGCACACTCTTTTTATAAGCATGCAACCAATTTTACACAAAAACCCTTCGGCATATATAGTTTTATGTTTATGTATCTAGGATGAGAAAAGGCCACGTGCCAGTCTTTCAGTTGATTTGCTTCCTGTGCGCCAACAATCCTCTTCCTCTACTACCTGGGAGAGGGAAAAATCAAGTGACTGATAATTCCACATTATATGTTTGCCCAATATGGGGGTGCACACACTCTTTGTGTTGGGGCACATCTCACTTGCCTAAATCCAGAGAGTTTAGGTAGAGGATGGAAAGATCCAAGGCATGCACTGTTGCCGATGGAGTTTAATTGGCTAAAAATATGCAGCTTATTGGCACTGTAACCTTCCTGCTGCTTGTTCAACTTGGTCTACCCTAATAAGAAAAATCCCAACCTCCGTTAACAGGTCTACCCCTCCAGGAGTCATTAATGAGCCACAGTGGCTGACCAATCACCGAAGGTGTCCTGGAGTACTGCTAACCTGCTTGGCTTGGATTTCAGATTACCAAATCTGCCATGGAGTTTTGATTCAATTCCATTCTTTTCCATTGCCAGGTGTGCCAAGTTGGAGCAAAGGAGATCCACTTACCTCTCTGCCACCCTCCCATAGAGGATAGTCTGTAGTTGGCCATTAGACAGGTACCAAACTTGGATTTGAGCCCTCTTTGGGCAGATGCCATTAGCTCCTTACGAGCAGGCTGGTGAACAGCACAACTCAGGTTGAAGTGCATTGCCACCATCCTTCTGACCACAGCTTGGACAACAACAGCTTGCATTTATATAGCATCTTTAATGTAGTTACATGCCCTAAGACGCTTCACAGGAGAGTTATCAAACACAATTTGACATCGAGCCACAAAGAGATAAGAGAAGAGGTAGGTTTTAAGGAACATTTTAAATGAGGCGGAGAGGTTTATGGAGGAAATTCCAGAACTTAGGACCTAGGCAGCTGAAGGCACGACCACTAATGGTGAGGATAGAAATTGTGGATGCGCAAGAGGCCAGCATTGGATGAGCGCAGCGATCTCGGAGGGTTGTATGGCTGGAGGAGGTAAATGAAATAGGGAGGGGTGAGGCTGTGGAGGGATTTGAACACAAGAATGAGAATTTTTAATTTGAGGCATTGTCAGACCGGGAGCCAATATAGGTCAGCAGGCAGAGAGGTGATGGGTGAACAGGACTTGGTGCGGATTAGGATACAAGCAGCAGAGTTTTGGATGAGCTTAAGTTTACAGAGAGTGGAAGGTGGGACGCCAGCCAAGAGAGCATTGGAATAGTCGTGTCTGGAGGTAACAGGCATGGATGAGGGTTTCAGCAGCCAATAGGCTGAGGCAGGGGCGGAAATGGGTGATATTATGGAGGTGGAAGTAGGTGGTATTGCTGATTGAGAGAATATGGGGTCGGTAGCTTAGCTCTGGGTCAAGATGGACCTCGAGGTTGTGAACAGTCTGGTTCAGCCTCAGACAGTGGCCAGGGAGGGGGATGGAGCCAGTGGCTAGGAAACGGTGTATGTGGTGGGAACCAAAGAGAATGGCTTTGGTCTTCCCAATATTTAATTGAAGAAAATTTCTGCTCTTCCATTACTGGATGTTGGACAAGCAGCATGACAAATCGGAGGCAGTGGAGGGGTGGAGAGAGTTGGTGGTGAGGCAGAGTTGGGTGTTGTCAGCATACATGTGGAATCTGACATTGTGTTTTCGGATGAAGGTGCCAAGAGGCAGCATGTAGATGAGAAATAGGAGGGGGCCAAAGATAGATCCTTGGGCGACTCCAGAGGTAACTGCATGAGCAAGAAGAGAAGCAATTGTCGGCGATTCTCTGGCTGCGACTGGACAGATAGGAATGGAACCAGGTGAGGACACTCCCACCCAGCTGGACAACGGAAGAGAGGCATATGAGGAGGATGGTGTGGTCAACTGTGTCAAAGGCTACAGACAGATTGAGTGAGAGGAATGAGGAGGGATAGTGCACCGGGGTCACAGTCCCATAGGATGTTATTTGTGACTTTGATAAGGGCCGTTTCAGTGCTATGGAGGGGCGGAAACCTGATTGGAAAGGTTTTCACACCACACCCCATCAAATACCGGTTCTACCATTTGGAGGTGCAAAGCTTCAGTAGCAACTGTTTGTCCCTCTGCAACCCAATCATAATTAAGAGCTTTATGGAAATGAATAGAGAAAAAATTTGAAAACAAAATAATTTACAAGGGCCTAGAAAATTCGAGTAGGCCGGAAGCCTGCTGGTAACCGCGGGTCAAGGCTAACGACCGCCTGCAGTAAAAGCACAGTCAACACCGGTATTTTGGTGCTGGCTGGTAATTTCCGTGAGCGGAATGGAGAATCTGTTGTGTAACGTGCTCATTCTGGCGCTAACCTCCGCGGGAGTCCAAAGGTAGCGTCTGGGTGATCGGTGCAGCGTTCTCGGTTGATCTGATCATTTGGTGACGGCTCCTGGGTTTTGATATCGAATCCACTGATGGCCCCTGTAGGGTTGGAGCATTGTGGCACATCACGACGCATTTGTTTGGCAATGGCTCCCCTCTTACTTTTGCGAACATTTCTCTGGGTCTTGTGTGGGGTCCACAACTGAGTGCCAGACTGCCTGGTACTCCCACCTTCACTGGCTGCTGTAGCTCCACAGATCTTTGACTCCGATGTTTGTTGTGTGAAGGTCTGTGTTCCACCATGGTGCTAGAGGGGGGAGGGGGATGGGGACGCACCGTCTTGCAGCTAGCAGTGACCGTGCACTAGCCTGCATATCACATTGGGGATTCACTCCCTGGTGAGTGGCTCTTAAAGCACAGGCTCAGATCTGGAGGGACTGTGGCACAAATGTCCTTAAACCGTTGCAGAAGACATCAATGGAAAGAAATTTTTTTTAAAAAGCGGGGAATATGAACTCTTGGTCAAGAGTTTACTGGTGCAGAAGATTCAATTACATTTTTAACAACAGCAGACTTTTGAAGAACTCTTGGTGAGAATATGCTGTCAAGCCTTTTAAAAGCAGACTTCCAAAATGTGCACGTTATTTTATCAGTTCTTAAACTAGAAAACCACAATGTATAAATTTTAAGGCGATGCAGCATTGATTTTTCCTGAGATTACAACTGTAGTACATAGAGTACAGTTTATTTTAAAAGTATTTACCTCCTGTACTGTTTGACTGACCGGGGAGGAGATTTGATGCATCTAATTGGAAGCAGTTTTCACTCCAATAGCTCTCCATAGTTAACCGTTATCTCAGCAGCTGCTTGCTGTATGGGTTCTAGCTCACCACCACTTTCTCCCGCCTCTCTGCGCTGCCAATGGCTGCATGCACGGGCGTGCTTTGGAGAGGGCGGTAAGAGGAGCGGCGAGCTCCAAAATGGATGACCGTGTGTCAATTTGGCATTGCTGCCGACCTGCTGAAAAGGCGGCCCTCACGGGACCCGCCGGAAGTGAGGCGGCCGCCATTTTTTCAACAAAATGGGCCTTAACGGCCAGCGCTAACACCTCCAATTTCTAGGGAGAGGTATGATTGATTGTATATAGAAACTAGTACAGTATTGAATGTTAGCATGACATTTCTGGTTAAGAGTTGCTGATATGGAAAAGACTGAAGCTCATTAAATGTTGGTAATGAGCAACGTAGGAAAGTCCTTTTTATGTGTTAGACAGTCACTATGCTTTCAATTTAATGATGTACGCATGCTGGAATAATTGATGTTTGGATGGAATTAGTCAAGAGGTCTGATAGCATCTTAGTGAATGGTTTATGATTGTTCGAAAATGTGACTTAACAGTTTACATTGAATTTATATTTGGTTTATTTATACAAGAAAATCAAATAAGTAGGAGCAGTGTGCATCCAGAGCGCACAAATTGCAAAAGCTGTTACAACTGACTGCCAATACTTTTGTCAAACATCATTTTGGAATGCTTGTCATCTTATTTTGGTATAAGAATGTGTGCCTACTGTTCAATAATTATATAAATGAGAATATACAGCAACATTGGTGCAACCAAATTTATCTGCCTTCAGTAGAATACACTGCAACATTTGATGCATATGGCAATGTGTAAGTTGTTGGTGTGTTGAATATTCCTGCTCTGCAGGTACTATTGGCGAATGTCATAATGCTGACATTGGGCAGCTGCAAGGTGATGATTTTGTGAGTGGAGAGATTTTTAAACTGTTGTAACATAACATAAGAAATAGGAGCAGGGGTAGGCCATTTGGCCCTTTGAGCCTGCTCCGCCATTCAATAAGATCATGGCTGATCTTCTACCTCATCTCCACTTTCCTGCACTATCCCCGTATCCCTTGATTCCCTTAATATCCAAAAATCTATCGATCTCTGTCTTGAATATACTCAACGACTGAGCCTCCACAGCCCTCTGGGGTAGAGAATTCCAACATTCACCACCCTCTGAATGAAGAAATTTCTCCTCATCTCAATCCTAAATGGCCGACCCCTTATTCTGAGACTGTAAAGGAGCTAACTCTCCTAATAAAAAAAAATGGAAAACATCAAGTACTGTTTGTGTGCCTTGACCACAACAGTTTTTGTAGTTTATATTTGAAAACCCTCGAAATATGTATGTGTATATGTATATATCTCATTTTTAAGTCAACTGCAAACATGGAGAACCATGGAATCCCGCAACTTCTGTGGTAGTGCTTTGATGTGTAAAGATTACTGTTGTTGTGACAAGTCTGTACAATAAAGTATGTCACAACATGTTGGGATTCTCAAAGCTCTCTACCACTGAGATTTTACTCGAGTCATGTCTGAGTCTGTTGTAGCATAATTGATGGAGATTGATTACTATGATTAGTCAACAACTCCATAATCATTGTGTCAGCTGATTACCAGGATGCTAGAAGGCAAACTAGATGGACCGTGGTCTTTTTCCGTCTAGCAATTCCTATGTGGGTAGTAAAATGATTGTAATTGTACTGCTAGCAGCTTACAGTGAGAAATGTAGAGGCCTGTAATTAATGAAGGGCTAGTGTTTTGTATTATTTAATCAATTACAAAGGTGTTAACTATCCAATATATTTAAGAAGAATTTAAATCTCAAGTCTACTATGTCCATCAACAATGGGTATCTATTCAGTTATTAATTATGGCCCTGAAAATCCTTGAGCAGAAATCTTGCCAATTATATTAGAATTGCGTGCTACCGGGGACCTCCAGTGCTGACCCTACCAACATATCCAAGTCCCAGCTTATTTTCTAGCTCTGCCGACACACCTGCCAAAGTTACAATGGGGGTGCATCGGAAGGGCTGTGGAATTTCTGGTCCAATATTTCTATTATACTATACTTGACCAGTTGTTCCCTATACAAGTGTGCTTTTTTAAGCTGCCTACTTTTACTTTTCCTGATGTGTGCAAAAGAAAACCTTCATAAAAATTAATGTTTTTTTAAACAGATCATGGCCTTAAAACCGTATGACCTTCGAAGGCGATTATATGTAATATTTAGAGGAGAAGAGGGACTGGATTATGGTGGATTGGCCAGGTAAAGCACTATCACAAGGATTTGCAAATAAAGATCTAATTCCAGTAAGATTTAACAAAATACGATAACTAGTAAGAAACTTTAGATGATGCTGTGTGCATGTGAAGATCCTAATGTGTCAGGTTATATTTAGAATATATATTTGTACTAAACTTAGAATAAAATTAATTTATTATTTGTACGAAAAATGGTTGGAAAAAAAGAAATAGTATCTTACAGTGCAGCAGGGGGCTAGTTGGCTTGTCACACCTGTGCTGGCTCTTTGAAAGAGCTGTCCGATTTAGTCCTACACCTCAGCTTTTTCCCTATAACCCTGCAAATTAGTCCTCTTCAAGTACAAGAAGAGCTGGGGAGTTCTTCCTGGTGTCCTGGCCAATATTTATCCCTCAATCAACATCACTAAAACAGATTATCTGGTCATTATCACATTGCTGTTTGTGGGAGCTTGCTGAGCGCAAAATTGGCTGCCGCATTTCCTACATTACAACAGTGACTACACTTCAAAAAGTACTTAATTGGCTGTAAAGCGCTTTGGGACATCCGGTGGTTGTTAAAGGCGCTATATAAATGCAAGTCTTTCTCTCTTTACATGTCCAGTTGCCTTTTAAAAGTTCCTATGGAATTTGATTCCACCATCCTTTCAGGCAGTGCATTCCAGATCTTAACAACCCTCTGTGTGAAGAAATGTCTCCTTTTCCCCTCTAGTTCTTTTGCCAATTGTTTTAAATCTATGATCTCTGGTTACCGACCCACTTGCCAGATGAAATAGTTTCTCCCTACTTGCTTTATCAAAACCCCTTATAATTTTGAATACCTCGAAGGAGAACAATCCCAGCTTCTCTAATCTCTTCACAAAACTGAACTCCCTTATCCCTGGTATCATCCTGGTAAACTTACTCTGTACACTTTCCAGGACCTTGACATCCTTCCTAAAATGTTGTGCCCATAATTGTACACAATACTCCAGCTGAGGATAACCAGAGATTTATAAAGGTGTAGCATGACTTCCTTGTTTCTGTATTGAATACCCGATTTACAAAGCAAAGTATCCTGACGTCTGCTATCATGCTCACTATTTACTATGTTGCCAAGTTTTATATCATCTGCAAACTTCAAAATTGTACTCCCTAAACCCAAGTTCAGGTCATTTATCTATAACAAGAAAAGCAGTGGTCTTAATACCGACCCCTGAGGGACCTCATTGCATACTTCGCTCCAGTCAGAAAAACATCCGCTCACCACTACTCTCTGCCTCCTATCCCTTAGCCAATTTCGTACCTAAGTTACCACTGTCTCTTTATTACCATGTGCTTCTATTTTCCGAATAAGTCTGTTATGAGGTACTTTATCAAATGCTTTTTAAAAGTCCATATATACAACAGCTACTGCACTACCTTCATCAACCCTCTCTGTTACTTCATCAAAGAACTCAATCAGGTTAATCAAACACTATTTGCCTTAAACAAAACTATCCCAAAAACATTTATTTTGAATGAACATTTAGCTTTGCTTATGTTGCAGCTTTAATTGCAATAGATGCACCAAGCACGTTTAAAGACGAAACAGGTTGTTACTGATCTTGCAACTTGAGAATTTAAAAAAAATTAATTCCTGGGATGTGAGCGTTGCTGGCAAGGCCAGCATTTATTGCCCATCCCTAATTGCCCTTGAGAAGGTGGTGGTGAGCCGCCTTCTTGAACCGCGGTGAAGGTACTCCCATAGTGCTGTTAGGGAGGGAGTTCCAGGATTTTGACCCAGCAACGATGAAGGAACGGTGATATATTTCCAAGTCAGGATGGTGTGTGACTTGGAGGTGGTGGTGTTCGCCTGCTGCCCTTGTCCTTCTAGGTGATCGACGTCGCGGATTTAGGAGGTGCTGTCGAAGAAGCCGTGGCGAGTTGCTGCAGTGCATCTTGTAGATGGTACACACTGCAGCCATGGTGCGCCGGTGGTGGAGGGAGTGAATGTTTAAGGTGGTAGATGGGTTGCCAATCAAGCGGGCTGCTTTGTCCTGGATGCTGTCGAGCTTCTTGAGTATTGTTGGAGCTGCACTCATCCAGGCAAGTGGAGAGTATTCCATCACACTCCTGACTTGTGCCTTGTAGATGGTGGAAAGGCTTTGGGAGTCAGGAGGTGAGACACTTGCTGCAGAATGCCTAGCCTCTGACCTGCTATTGTTGCCACAGTATTTATGTGGCTGGTCCAGTTAAGTTTCTGGTCAATGGTGACCCCCCCAGGATGTTGATGGTGGGGGACTCGCCGATGGTTATGCCTTTAAATGTTAAGGGGCGGTGATTAGACTCTCGCTTGTTGGAGATAGTCATTGCCTGGCACTTGTGTGGCTCAAATGTTACTTGCCATTTATCAGCCCAAGCCTGAATGTCGGCCAGGTCTTACTGTATGTGGGCATGGACTGCTTCATTATCTGAGGAGTTGCAAATGGAACTGAACACTGTGCAATCATCAACGAACATCCCCATTTCTGACCTTATGATGGAGGGAAGGTCATTGATGAAGCAGCTAAAGATGGTTGGGCTTTGGAACACTGCCCTGAGGAACTCCTGCAGCGATGTTCTGGGGCTGAGATGATTGAACTCCAATAACCACAACCACCGTCCTTTGTGCTAGGTATGACTCCAGCCAGTGGAGAGTTGTCCCCCTGATTCCCATTGACTTCAATTTTACTAGGGCTCCTTGATGCCACACTCTGTCAAATGCTGCCTTGATGTCAAGGGCAGTCACTCTCAGCTCACCTCTGGAATTCAGCTCCTTTTTCCATGTTTGGACCAAGGCTGTAATGAGGTCAGGAGCCGAGTAGTCCTGGCGGAACCCAAACTAAGCATCGGTGAGTAAGTGCCGCTTGATAGCACTGTCGACCACACCTTCCATCACTTTGCTGATGATTGAGAGTAGACTGATGGGGCGGTAATTGGCCAGATTGGATTTGTTCTGCTTTGTGTGGACAGGACATACCTGGGCAGTTTTTCACATTGTCAAGTAGATGCCAGTGTTGTAGCTGTACTGGAACAGCTTGGCTAGAGGCATGGCTAGTTCTGGAGCACAAGTCTTCAGCATGATAGCCAGGATGTTGTTGGGGCCCACAGCCTTTGCTGTATCTGGTGCGCTGAGCTGTTTCTTGATATCACGTGGAGTGAATTGAATTGGCTGAAGACTGGCTTCTGTGATGGTGGCGACCTCAGGAGGAGGCCAAGACAGATCATTCACTTGGCACTTATGGCTGAGGATGGTTGCAAACGCTTCAGCCTTGTCTTTTGCACTCCTGTGCAGTGCTCCGCCATTATTGAGGTTGGGGATATTCATGGAGCCTCCTCCCCCCGATAGTTGTTTAATTGTCCACAACCATTCACGACTGGATGTGGCAGGACTGCAGGGCTTTGATCTGATCGTTTGATTGTGGGATTGCTTAGCCCTATCTATAGTATGCTGCTTCCGCTGTTTAGCATGCATGTCGTCCTGTGTTGCAGCTTCCACAAGTTGGCACCTCATTTTTAGGTACGCCTGGTGCTGCTCCTGGCATGCTCTTCTGCACTCCTCATTGAACCAGGGTTGGTCCCCTAGCTTGATGGTAATGGTAGAGTGAGGGATATGCCGGGCCATGAGGTTACAGATTGTGGTGGAATGCAATTCTGCTGCTGATGGCCCACAGCACCTCATGGATGCCCAGTTTTGAGCTGCTAGATCTGTTCTGAATCTATCCCATTTAGCACGGTGGTAGTGCCACACAACACGATGGAGGGTGTCCTCAGTGTGAAGACAGGACTTCGTCTCCACAATGACTGTGCGGTGGTCACTGCTACCAATACTGTCATGGACAGATGCATCTGCGACAGGTAGATTGGTGAGGACGAGGTCAAGTAGGTTTTTCCCTCGTGTTGGTTCTATCATCACCTGTCGCAGGCCCAGACTGGCAGCTATATCCTTCAGGACTCAGCCAGCTCGGTCAGTAGTGGTGCTATCGAACCACTCTTGGTGATGGACATTGAAGTCCCCACCCAGAATACAATCTGTGCCCTTGCTACTCTCAGTGCTTCTTCCAAGTGGTGTTCAACATGGAGGAGTACTGATTCATCAGCTGAGGGAGGGCGGTAGGTGGTAATCAGCAGGAGGTTTCCTTGCCCATGCTTGACCTGAAGCCATGAGACTTCATGGGGTCCGGGGTCAATGTTGAAGACTCCTTGGGCCACTCCCTCCCGACTGTATACCACTGTGCTGCCAGTGGGACAGGACATACCCAGGGATGGTGGTGGAGGAGTCTGGGACATTGGCTGAAAGGTATGATTCTGTGAGTATGACTATGTCAGACTGTTGCTTGACTGGTCTGTGGGACAGCTTTCCCGTTTTTGGCACAAGTCCCCAGATGTTAGTGAGGAGAACTTTGCCGGGTCGAGTGGGCTGGGTGGGTCTTTGTCATGTCCGAAGCCGGTGCCAAGGTTGATGCCGGGTGATCCATCCGGTTTTATTATTCTTCTTGTTTTTCGTAGTGGTTTTGTACAACTGAGTGGCTTGCTAGGCCATTTCAGAGGGCAGTTAAATCTATCACCCTCCAGCCTTGTAGAGTGGGAGATTCCATTTGTCAGCAAAGATGGGATTAGAATATTGACAAAATATTTTTTTTTAATTGTTAAGTGATGAATATTACATTTTAAAAGTGATGTTTAATTTTATTCACACAGAGAATGGTTCTTTCTGCTATCCCACGAGGTGTTAAATCCAATGTACTGTCTTTTTGAGTACGCTGGCAAGAGCAACTATTGTTTGCAGATAAATCCAGCATCCACGATAAATCCAGATCACCTGTCATATTTTTGTTTCATTGGACGATTTATTGCAATGGTGAGTACAAAATTCCTTAATCAGTTGAACTGTTAAGTTGTAAAGTTCAAAAGGGTTTATGAGTAATGTACTCGCTTCAGATCCTTGGGAGCCTTCCTTTTGTTATAAGAATAAATCTAAAATGAGATACTGTAATTCACACTGCACCATTTGCCACTAAACAAATAAAATCTAAATCCAAATCTTTACTTTTCTACATTATACTATATGAGGAAATGGTATCGAAGCCCATTTAGTTGGACAAATTGAAATATTAGCACAGTTGTAGAATGTGATTCCCTATGCAGTGAGTTTCTAATCTCAAATTGGCTGTCTGCAGAAGTTGATGATCAAAAGTGAGTTATGTTTTTAGAAAATCTGTAAGCCAATCTATAAACAACAGTTTTGTACGCCATCTAGTGGTTAGCTTGAGTGATATCAGCAGAGGCAGGATAGTAGGATGCCTGTGCAATAGCTTGCTTGGGAAATGGAATATAAGACCGAACAGCTCAGGAAATGGGAACATTCACTCTTCAGTTATTTTCTTCGCTTTTCCAAATAGGTGGTCCCAGAGCATGTACCATTTAACACTGTTATGAAACTAGTCACTGGGAGGGCATAAAGTAATCCCACAAGTAATTTTCCCTCCAGTCTTTCTTCTTTGTGGGACTCCCTGACCAATGTTTGGTTTCACCTCATGTTATGCTGGTAAAATCAGCAACTTGCCACTTGACGATTTCTATGCTGCACCGTTTGAACTGCTTACAGTGAAAAGTAACTTACAAAAATAAAAAAAATTAAAAAATGTAAAATTTAATGCAATGTGATGCAATATATTAATTTAGGTACCAGACTGCAATTAATAAATGATTGACTCACCCTATTTGGATTTGTAATTTGTTTAATTATAATGATGCACTTTTTGACATTTTACAAATACCATTTAAATTAATAAAAATAGGCTGACTTATGCTAATATTGAGAGATTTTTCTTACAGCAGTTCTTCAATTCTCTGAGACCTCATTATTAGTTTTTGTTGATTATCTGAGAATTTTTGCAGTGGGAGTTGGAGCTAACATCAGCTTATTTGTTTGAGAACGTTTCTTCTATGGCATGATGAGCTCGTGCCACAATGGATGATTGTCCCGCTCACTGCTCCTCTATGTGCCTGCTCATGACTCCAGCCAAGAGAGCCGACACTGCATATGGTCGTGGGTTCAAGCCCCACTCCAGAGACTTGAGCACATAATGTAAGATGACACTTCATTGCAGTATTGAAGGAGTCCTGCATTGTTGGAGGTGCCGTCTTACAGATGAGACGTTAAACTGAGGCTTTGTCTGCCCTGTCAGGTGGACAGAAAAGATCCCGTGGCACTATTTGAAGAAGAGCAGGGAGTTCTCACAGCGTCCTGGCCAACATTTCTTCCTCAACCAACATTACTAAAACAGATTATCGTGTCATTTAACTCATTGCTGTTTATGGGATCTTGCTGTGTGCAAATTGGCTGCTGTGTTTCTCTATATTACAACAGTGATTATACTTCAAAAGTACTTCACGGGCTGCAAAACACTTTGGGGAATCAAAATACTTTCCTAATGATAATTGTCTCCTCCCACTTCTCCCTAAGCTACAGAGGTGAGCACTGTAAAGCAGTATGTCGGCACTTGTAGGGATTCCTGTGGCAGTCTTCTCAGCAGAGCTGACGACTCCTCACAAGAGCATATTTAAACAGGCAGGCTTTTTTTTATTTTAATGTCAGTAGCTCCACTGAGAACACTGTTGTGGAGACTATTGATGGAATCCCTGAAGGTGAGGGAACGCTTTCTTTAACAATCACTTCTGTAGTGGGGGTGGGGGGATGCGGGCAGTAGCTGGCACCAGAGGGTTTTTTTTGTTTGGCTCTTTCCAGTCTGGGGCAGCATCATGAGTGAGTAAATGGAAGAAGCTGGATACTGCAAATCAGCTGATTGATCACTTTGTAGCGTTAACTGCTCTGGCCAACAGGCGTAATGGCGATGAGTGCTGCTGGGTGGAGAGAGGCAGAGCAAGAAGCAGTGAACAATAATTTGAGGGCTCTTCATTATCTGTCAATTTCTGGTATCCATCGGGGTGGAAACCCCCCTCTCCATCATGGTTGATAATTGAAGTTTGACCATATTTGTATATACTTGTATTTTATACATATAAAACAGATTTTACAGATAATCAAAACCAAAATCCTACAAGTTTCTTTTCAACTGCTAGAAAAGGTGTTTTGTTTAGATGTTTCTATTTTCTGTTGTAATTGATCTGTTTAAAAAAAAAAAATATGAATCTAATTGATTTGCACAATGAAAGTCTAGACAGGTTCCTTGTGGAAAAAGTTGGGCAGCGGTTCAGCAATATGGAAACATGTTAAATGGATTCTTTATTAATGAAGGAAGACTCTGGACAGAATCCAGAGAGTGTCATTTTGGCTCAGCTGTAATGCTTGCAGGAATCAGTAAAGCATTTGTTATCGGGAAACTCAGGAATTAAATGTCTGTGCAGTATCTGATTGAGATGAGATCCATTTTAGAATCCCCAAGAAAATGAGCAAGAAATAGACAAAGCTCTGGTCAATACTTTGCGGAATAAAATATAGACCCCGATATTTGGGTGGAGGGTGCGGGGGAGGCCGAAAACGGCCGAAGAACCCGGCAATCCCAGTCTGATTAGCATGATCACTTGCAATTCTACATTTTAATTGTTCCAGAATGATGGCTAGAATTTTTACCTTCAGACTCGTGTGGGGTGGGGTCCGAAGTTCGCGGGAAACCCGGAAGTCTGGGTTTCCCTGCACACGGCGGAGATTTAACTCCACATCTGACGTGATTGACAGGTTCCCCGCCCGGAAGTCAGCCTGATTGACAGGCTTGGCTTCCAGTCGGGTGGGGAATGCTCTAGAGGAGGTCACAAGACCAGGTAGGTCCGATCCCCGACCCGGGGGTGGGGGGGGGGGTCCAATCCCTGACCCTGGGGCAGGGGGGCTGATCCGGGGTGGGCGGGGGCTGGGAGGAAGCACACCTGCTCCTCCTGTCCCACATGTTCTCGCCTCGCTGCAGCTGGTTAAATCTGAGGCTTCCAGCCTCATTATCATATTTAAAGTGCCAACCCACCTCCTGGAAGCGGGTTGGCTGCCCACCCCTTGTCTCACCTGAGTAAAAGCCAGAAGTTGGCGGGTTGGAGCCAGCTTCCTGACACACTTCCAATTTTCCCCCATTTAACCCCACACCCACTCGCTCACCTATAAATTCCTCCCAATATGTCAGAACTTTTGTTCTTTATCAAGCAACTTGAAGTAAAATTGTGTTTTTTGTAGGCTCTTTTCCATGGAAAATTTATTGACACTGGATTCTCGCTACCATTCTACAAGCGTATGCTGAATAAGAAACTCACAATTAAGGATTTGGAATCTATTGACCCTGAATTCTACAATTCCCTTATCTGGATTAGGTATGTATTTCATCGTAGCATTATTGTAATTTTACCTTAATAAATGGCTAAATGTAGATCAGTCACCTCAGCTGAATTTGAATTCATAAGTTTGTTTTAGGTAGAGTTTAACAACCTGAAGACAGGTTACCTGTGGGTTTTAAATCTTTGAATTGAAGTGGAAAATAAAATCCCCATGTGAAATTCTGATCAGGTGAGATTCTCCAAGCTTCTGCCAATGTTACAGTATAACCATTTGCTGGGGAGTGCGCAAGAGTGGCCTGATTTCTTCTTTTCTATTCTTCCATATGCAACTAATAGGCTTCTAATATTATCTCACCTTGGGGACAAAGATGAGTTTGGGAACTAGCCATTTGGGGGAATCATGGATGAGAATCTGCACTGCACAAGCATACTTTGCCAGTAGGTTAAAAACGACAGCTTTTTCCTCAGAAAATTACGATTCTGAGTAAACTGCTCAATTTTTAAAAAAAAAACCTGGGGTCTAGAGTTTCTACTAGTTTGCGCTGGTTTTATCAGCGCAATCCGGGTGAAATCGGCTGAACCAGCACAAAACATCATGGAAACTCGAGCATAAGTTACGTCAAGCGTAAATCGAGTTTCTGTGATCTTTAACGCTGGTTTAAAAATCATTGTGCCCGAAGCTGGCCACACCTCGTTCAAAATAATGAGGATGGCGAGTTTCTGCCCATTGCGATGGTTTGAGGAGAGTCTTCAAATTGAGCTTGTTTTCTTAGGCGCACAGCCACTAGTAGGCATGTTTTAAAAGTTTTTATATATTAAAACATACTTAATTTACTAAAAATCTAATTAGTGTACACCAATGAAACTAGTAAATGGTTCAGTATAGTTTTTTTTAAGTCATTTTTAGAGATTTAAAATCAGGTTACTCACAGGTGGAGGACTAGACACCCTTATTTAAAATGCTTTTTGTGATAACCCCATTTTGGCTGTATTAATAAAACTGCACCAGGTTACCACTCTTCAATACATCAATAAATATTTTTTTAATGCAAAGAAAAATAAATAAACAATTACGCACTATTAAGCTGATCGATTGCGCTGGTTCATGGAAGATTTTACATTTGTGATTCTGTAAATGGATTGAGCAGAAATGTAACCTAACCAGCACAATTTGCGCCCGATTGTGCCCAAAGCTGAAACTCTACCCCTGGATGTGTTGTGGGAGATTTGCTTTCTGTTTTGCAACAGGAATTGAAATCAGCTCAGACAAATGGGATGAATGTCTCTAGTCTCTTTCAACATTAAAGGTCTAAAGTGAGATGATTTTGGACAGTTTTAACCCAATTTCTATGTTCTACATGATCAGCACTAAACTAGGGATCTCTCTGACTTACAAATAGTTTACATGTATCTATGTATTTTAAACCTCCAAAGGGTTTCATTTTTGGTTGTATCTTTATTTTATTAAATGCCTTGCAATCAGTATCTTAGAATAATTTACAATTATAATTAATTTTGACTTTTTTTGTTTTGTTTTTCTTCATTTTTATATTGGTGATTTTTTTTAGTTGAAAAATTGAGTGCTAATGGAATTATCTTTGGAACTAGTTAAGAAGAGTTTCTAAACCCAAAAGAGAGAGCTAAATTAATATTTGCAAATAATGGATTGGAAAGGTAGATGAAGGAAAAGAAGATAAAGGGATATGCAACAGTGGGTGAATGCGATTAGGATGATATGCCTGTGTGGAAGGTAAACACTGATGCAGACTGGTTTGTGGACGAATGGCTTGTTTCCATGTGGTAACATCTTTGTATTTCTATGATCCAGGGTACTTCGTTGGTTCAATAATTCTTTCTGTATATGTTCAGTCCCTCGCACTGAATTTATCATGAACTCAAAGCCAGTTGCTTTAGTGTCAACAGTAGTCACTGTTCGAATAAAAATATTCAATATATAAATACGAACATACAAAAATGACAGGCAAGAAAAAGCAGCTGGTCCATCGAGCCTGCCTCATATGGCTCCCCAATGTGCCCCACCCACCCGCAGCTATGTAATCTCCTGGGAGTGGTTAAAAAAACCAGATTGAGAATAACCCTAGATCAATTTAGGAAAAAAATAACTCTGAAAAGTTCCTTTCCAATCCCGAAGGCGATCAAAATGAATTCCAGGAGACCACAGTGACCATGAGACACATCGCTCAATAATCCACCTGCTTTTTATATGCTGCAATATCTGCCAAGGTCAGGAACTCATCCAACTACCTTTTGAATGCTTGCAGTGAATCTGCACTCACTACGCAAGCTGGCAACTTGTTCCAAAGATTGATGACCCTTTGTGGAAAGAAAAGAATTCTTATGCTAGGTATCAATGTAATGGCCTCCTCTGAACTTTTTCTAAAGCCTCTGTATCTTCCACCATGTGATGGGACTAGAACTGAACACAGTCTTTAGATGAGGCCTTACACGAGGACAATATAGTGGTTTTTGTTTTATATTGGATCTACCTAGCAATAGATTCTAGTACTCTATTTGCTTTTGCAATAGCCTCTCGCTACTGGTAGTGAACATAACATAAGAAATAGGAGCAGGAGTAGGCCCTACGGCCCCTCGAGCCTGTTCCGCCATTCAGTAAGATCATGGCTGAAATTCTACATCAACCCTACTTTCCCACTCTATCCCAATATCCTTTGATTCCCTTAGTGTCCAAGAATCTAACAATCTCAGTCTTGAATATACTCAACGACTGAGCACCCACAGCCATCTGGGATAGAGAATTCCAAAGATTCACAACCCTCTGAGTGAAGATATTTCTCCTCATCTCAGTCCTAAATGGCTGATCCCTTATCCTTAGACTATGACCCTAGTTCTAGACTCTCCAGCCAGGGGAAACAGCCTCTCAGCATCTACCTGTCAAGCCCTCTAAGAATTTTAGACGTTTCAATGAGATCACACCTCTTTCTTCTAAAGTTCAGAGAATATAGGCCCATTCAACTCGATGGGGATTTAGGGATTCATGTAATATAACATCTCATCTTTTTCCCGCTCAACACACACACGTCTTTGCATGATACGCAAATTTGTGGACAGTTTCCCTTAACGCTTTCATCCACATCATTAGTACAAATTGTGAAGAGCTACAGTCCTAATACTGAGCCCTGCGGAACATCACTAATAATTGATCTCCACGCAGAATCACTACCATTAATAACAACCATCAGCCTATGAGAATGTAGCCAATTTCTTATCCAACTTAAGGTCTGTCCTCGAGTCCCACTGGACTCTTATGATATCATGTAGCATATTGTGTGGCACCTTATCGAAAGATTTTTGAAAATCCAAGTATATGATGTCAAGTGGCCTTCATCCACCAATGCGTAACTTCCTCAAAATTTTCAATCAGGGTGGTAAGACATGACCACCTTTTCCAGAAGCCATGTTGAGAATCTCTTATAACCCCATCTCTGTCCAGGTGGACTTCACCTGACGAAGGAGCAGCGCTCCGAAAGCTTGTGATTTCAAATAAAACTGTTGGACTATAACCTGGTGTTGTGCGACTTCTCACATTTGTCCACCCCAGTCCACATCACAGGTGGTCATACACAGTATTTCTAATGATTCCTTCTAGCAACTTGCCTGTAAATCGAGCTAATGGCCTATAATTTCTCGCTTCTTACTTTTTGAATATTGGGATAACATGAGCCTCCCTCCAGTCCATGGCAACAATCCTTGACCCTAGTGATCTGCTAAATATATAATCAAGGGGCTCACAGAGCACAGCTTCCCTCTCTTTAATTACCCTTGGGTAATGCGATCGGAACCTGCAGTCCAATCTGTTTTGAGATTCCTTATTATTTCCAGGATTATATCTACATCTACGTTGACAGTGTTCAAATCCATAATCAAGAAAAATAAACCAAATAAAGTTTAAAATCCAAGAAAAAGTAAAGGACAAGAAAAAGCCATTTGGCCCATTGAAGATGTTCCTCTAGTGTTTCAACTCACCGAGCCGAGCATCCAACTGCATCTTGAACATCCTGGATGTCTTTGATTCCATTACTTTACCTAGTATATAATTCCAAATGTGTGTAATTTTTTTGAGTAACTAAGTTTTTCCTAAGATCTGTTTAAATTTGCAATTTACTAATATAAATTTATGTCCATAAGTTCTATTGATCTTAATTCACTTTAAAGTAATATTCTAGGTTCATGTTATGTATGCAATTTAATTATTTTATATATACAGAATAGAATCATAGGATTTTACAATATAGAAGGAGGCCAATCACCCCCTCACACTTTTGCTCTCTGAAAGAGTTATCCACTTAGCCCTATTCTCCTGCCCTTTCCCTATACTCTCTTAATTTTTTCTATTTCATATATTCCACTCTCTTAGAAGCTATTATGGATTTACCTTCACCACTTTTGGTAGAGCATTCCATGATCTAACAATCCTCTACATAAAAAAAATGTTGCAACCTGTCCTTTTGATTCTTTTAGTGATTATCTTAAATTTATGCTCTCTAGTTACCAACTCATTGACCAATGAAATAATTTTTCCTGATTTATCTTGTCAAAACCTCTCAATTTTGAATACCACTGTGAAATCTCTTAACTTTCATTCTTCTAGTGACATGACTCCCAGTTTCTTTAAGTACCTCATAGCTAAGGCCTCTCATCACTGGTATCTTCTTAGTGAATCTCTTCTGAATCTTCTTCATGACCTTCACATCCTTCTTAAAGTAAGGTGACCAAAACCTGACACAATGTTCTAACGATAGCTTAACAATGTTCTAACGATAGCTTAACAAATGATTTATATAGGTTTAGCATTACTTCTTTGCTTTTGTACTCTATATCCCTACTTACAAAACCCAAGATCCCTGCTTGTTTTATAACTTGATCAATTTAAACTACCCTTTTAAGGTTTGTGCATCTGAATCCCTGAATCTCTTTGCTCCTCTATTCCTTTTAAGGTTTTACCATATATTCTTCCCCTCTTTATGCTCCCCCCCCCCAATATATTACCTCACATTTCTCTGCATTATTCTTCATCTATCTATCTGCCCAATCTACTAACCAGTCTATGTTTTCCTACATTTACTTAGTCTTCTTCACTATTAACCATGCTCCGTATTTTGTGTCATCTGGAAATTTTGATTTGTACACCCTGTATCCAAGTCCAGATCATATATATATTTTGAGAAGAGCAATGGTTCCATTTTTCAAGTGACCCTTTCATCGGACAGGTGTGAGCAGAGTGAAATCACCGTCCGTCCAATGAAGTTCACCGAAGGTCTGAGCCATTTTTGTGGTTGGGCCTCATTAAAATAAAATTGGTGATCTCCCAGTGCTATACGAGTGGTGATCGGCTGCTTGCCAGTTACCGTCTAATCAGCCTACTCTCAATGATCAGTGGTATTCAAAAGTGATTGAGTTAAGTGAATCTGATCATAAATGCTATTTTGTTTGTTTGCTTTAGTGTGAAATAAAGCAGTTTTCAATTTGTATCTGGCTTTGTATCACCCAGCTGTTAGTTTGATCCGCCCAAAGAGTTTGAAGAAGTGCATGTGCGAAAGACACAAATATTCAGATTAGGTCACAAGGGGGTAGTATTGTTACACCCCTGGATTACATTTTTGTAAAAGTAGATAATAGAGCAGTGTAAGTCAACTGCCATTTAGAAATAAAACGCTCTGACCGCTCATGAGAGCAACTGACGCCACTGAACCCAAGAAGGTATCCGTGACAGACTCGAATCAGCAATAATGCACAATTCTAAATTTCCTTCCAGGAGCCCTGTTTAGTATGATCCCATGGTCAATAAAATTAATTAAAACTTTTTCTCCTAATAAAGATTTATTTGCAGCTACTGGAAGGAAGACATTTTAAAATACAAGTGGGAACTACAAAATAGTTTCTAATAAAATTCAGCAAATGCCTTTTTATAGATGAAAAATGCAGTGTCCATTCACATTACATCCCAGTAACCGAGTAAAACAGAAGAATAAATTAGGTAGAATTATTTTATAACACATACTAGTTTCATCTATAACATATACACCAAAAAAGTGTCAAAAATGAAGATTTTGGGGTGGGGCATTCTCTCCGACTCTTCCACTCCCTAGAAATATATTTTGTATTTTCACCTTGGTGCTTTCGTGAACCTCTTTTTTTTTCCCGCTCCAATACAAGTCAAGGAATGTTGGGTACACCTACTCCTTGTATTACAAGCCTGTTAATTACTTGTTTGAGGCCAATTGTACCTCCACCACCACTGAAATCAGCTAACTCAGCACCGATTTAAGGATTGAATCTCAACTTTCCTGATCTTTATGGCTCAGGACATTTACCCACTGAAGCACTGGAGGAGGATCGACAATAGAATCTTACTGGGCTGAATTTATAATAGTAGTTAATTGTTGAGTGGCAAGTAAGTGCAGTGATTTTTTTTCATAATGCTACTAAATCATTTCTTACAGGGATAACAACATCGAAGAATGTGGTCTAGAAATGTATTTTGCTGTTGACATGGAAATTTTAGGAAAAGTTACCTCCCATGAACTGAAACAAGGAGGATCCAACATCTTAGTAACAGAGGAAAATAAAGAAGAATACATTGGGTAAAATATTTTTTTAACACCGAATACATCCATCACAACATGTTAAAAATCTTATGTCTGTGTGCAGCTCTTGTTAGTTTTTCCCATTATAAATTCCTACTTCTATGTTGAGAATAAAACTGCCCACGTAAACTTGTCACATTGTATTACACACTTCCACCAGTAGCAGCCCTATAGCACTTCAGTTTTGCATCTCCTGGGTCCTTAGCCTGTACTACACAGAAATTCTTATGGTCTAACCAAATCTACTTCTCTGCTTCCCAAATTGCCATAGGCTTTTCTATTTAACTATAAATAATCATAAAATCGAAATATTCTATAAAATAAAGACAGAATATATGATTTTTAAAATGGCAACTGAATCACGTTGGTCCATTTATCCCTTGCTTTCTAACCATGCTTCATCAGAAGACTACACTTAACATGATTCCCTCATGTGCAAAGCCATGAAAAATCAGTAAGATTATTTAATTATCTTCAGATGTGCAGCATAGTACCACACATATACAACCAAGCTCAGTAGCTAGAAAAAATAATTTGTTCATGATATTGTTCATCGAAATGTGAAGTTAAAAATACAAAATTTGAAATCATTAAATCTAGAATTTTTCAGATTGCTGAGAATTAATCAGCGTTGTATCTGCTTGTCTTGAGAGTAATGATTGAATTTCTCATGTGAATATGTAGGATGGTATTTAGTGTCAACGGGAAATGAGCAGAAGTTAAAGATGTATCTGACTACATCCAGCCCCTTTATGGCTTTCCTGTTCTTTTCACAATCTCTGCCAGATATTGCTATTCACTTACTGCATTTAATACAATCAGAATTCACATACTTATTCATTTGACAGTAGTGGCATATCCCTTAATTGTACAATCCAGCAAATACAGTTTTGCTGTTTTTTGTAGTTTACAGTAATTGTTTAAACAGTATTCTTTTTGCATAGTTACTTTAAACCATGACCTCTGCTCTTGCAGTCTCATGGCAGAATGGCGATTTACTCGTGGGGTGGAAGAACAGACCAGAGCTTTTTTAGACGGCTTCAATGAAGTAGTACCTCTACAGTGGCTCCAGTATTTTGATGAAAAAGAGCTAGAGGTGAGATTGTGACTGTTGAATTTCTCCAAAAAATACAACGATAAGAAATAACTTAGTTGATTGAAGACTAATAGAACTTTCCAAATAGCTAGCACTACTCTCACACACACAGGGGTGGATTACTTGCTTTAATTTATCATGCAATCTATGCTTGTTAATTTAAATATTTTAAATCAAGCACCGTTAGAATCGTAGTATGATAGAGCACAGAAGGAGGCCATTTGACCCATCGTGCCTCTGCCAGCTCTTTGGTAGAGCTATCCAATAAGTCCAACTCCTCTGGTCTTTCCCCGTAGCCCTGCAAATTTTTACCATTCAAGTATTTATCTAATTCCATTTTGAAAGTTACTATTGAACCTGCTTCCACCACCCTTTCAGGTAGTGCATTCCAGATCACAACTCGTTGCATCGTTTTTTTCCTCATGTCGCCTCTGGTTCTTTTGCCAATCACCTTAATTCTGTGTCCTCTGGTTGCTGACCCTTCTGCCACTGGAAACCGTTTCTCCTATTTTACTCTATCCAAACCATTCATGATTTTGAACACGCTATCAAATCTCCTCTTAACCTTCTCTGCTCTAAGGCGAACAACCCTAGCTTTTCCAGTCTCTCCACATAACTGAAGTCTCTCATCCCCGGTACCAATTTGGTAAATCTCTTCTGCACAGAAGGCATTGACATCCTTCCTAAAGTGCGGTGCCCAGAATTGAACACACTACTCCAGCTGAGTCCTAACCAGTGGTTTATAAAGGTTTAGCAGAACATTCATGCTTTTGTACTCTATGGGCTCGATTTTACCAGGCCCGAGGAGGCGGGTTTGGAGGCGTGAGAGTTGTCAAAATCGCAAAAAATGGTGGCCGGGCCCGATCCCGCTTCCGAGCAATTTTCCCACATTCGTGTTTTCAGACCCCGTTTCCATCCCGCCTCCAAGAGGCAGGATAGGCCCTTAAGGCCCTTAACCACCACTTAATTGCAACACGGTGGCATAGTGGTTAGCACTGGTGCCTCACAGCGCCAGAGACCCGGGTTCGAATCTGACCTCGGGTGACTGTCTGTGTGGAGTTTGCACATTCTCCCCGTGTCTGCGTGGGTTTCCTCCGGGTGCTCCGGTTTCCTCCCACAGTCCAAAAATGTGTGGGTTAGGTTGATTTGGCTATGATAAATTGACCCTTAGTGTTAGGGGGGATTAAATATGTGGGGTTATGGGGATAGGATGGGATATGTTAGGGGGAATTAAATACGTGGGGTTACGGGGGTAGGGTGGGATATGTGTACTGTGGGGATTAAAGCAGGGACAGGGTACTGGATTTGGATGATCAGCCATGATCGTATTGAATGGCGGAGCAGGCTCGACGGGCCGAATGGCCTACTCCTGCTCCTAGATTCTATGTTTCTATGTTTCTATAATCCCATTTTGAGAGGCCGTTCTGATTTTTAGACATCTCCCCCATCCTACACGCCTCCTCTGGAACACGCCAGTTAATCCTGGCGGTCTCACAATTGGATTGGATTGCTTACTAACAGCTGCAGCTCCACCATTAAAAAGGAGTTTTCACCAATGATCACTTGCAGGTGGCAGAACTTTGTTGTCTCCGGTCTGGGGGAGCTTTTAGCAGGCCTACTCATTGTTGTGGAAGTTTGGAGCCTGACACCCATCTCCAGTGTGACCTGCTGGGAAACCCCTCTCCCCACCTTGACTGAGCGCTTCCTCAACTGAGGCATATACCAGAAGCATGGCGAACCATTTATTTCCTTTCCTGCTGGACATCAGATTCGGACGAAGACCAGCCGCGGCAGCAGCAGACCCATGAGCAGCAACAACAGGAGCGCCAAGCTACTGCTCACCCACCTGAAGCTGCAAAGGCCAGAAGGCGCCAGCGTGCGACCACATTGCTGGCCGGGATGCAAGGGACGCACTCATGTTGACCAGATTTGCTTAGCCTGCACAACCAGACACTTTTGCCTCGCACCTTCTTACCAGACCATCGACAGTGGACAAGAATCTGTGGATTCCTATTACTCTGACCACCATACTGACAATTGCAGGTCGCCCAATGTGGAAATCCCATTTGCGAAATGACACAGACCACAACTTCAACAGTTTGCCATCAAATCTGTTTATGATACCATGACAAGGATGGCTGGTCCAAATACAATACATCACAGCACCCAAGTGACTACCCTTGTGACTACTTGTGCTTTATCTTCCTCTTAAGCGTGCTCCTACATGGTGCTTCCCCTGTGGCTTCAGCAGATGTGTTGGCCCCTTTCTCACTTTCTGCTCCTGTCTCGACACTTTTGGTGGGCGTCCTCCGGGGTTGCGAACCTGTTAGGGCTCGGCATCAGTCTGCTGCTCCTGCGGCTGTGCAGGGGCTGAGAGGCCCATCTCAGTTGGGTGAGGACTCTGGTGGGGCTCTGACCGAGGGCTTTGCAATGGCATGGTCGCTTGGAGAGGTGCCCCCACTTGTTGTCTGCCACCAACCTCCCTCTCATGGGTCAGCCCCACTTCAGAGCTAGCAAGGGGCTTGACAGCCAACCTTGCTGCACTGCAGGGGGGCCATGAGGACCCGTTTCTGCACTGGAAGTCCTACTCCAGAGGACTTCCATGAAGGTCTGGTTTGTATGCTCAATAGCTGACCATCGCTCCTCAAGAGATGTCATTCTATTCTGAATAATGACCATGTTTTCAAGACCCTGGCGACTAAGCTCCTCCATGGCCATAGCCATCCTCTCCTCTACGGTAGCCAGCCTTACCACGGAGGTAGCCATCCTTTCCACGGTGATGCGTTCATGCGCCAATGCCTTCACAAAGGCTCTGCTCATGTTCGCAATGGGCTCCACACTCGCAGCGACCCTGGAGACAAAACCTGCCAGAGACTCCTGCACCTGTTCCTGGAGTTCCAGCACCGCTCTCCTTCTGGATGGACCCGGAGGCACAGGGTCGACATGCAGCTGAGCCGAGCTGGCAGAGTCCTGCGCCCTCCGACAAGGACTCTCCACTGCTGTCCCTGTCTCCACCATCTGCTGATGCTCACTTGTGAGCTGTGATACACCAAGTGACAACACTACTCTATCTCGCGAAGGTCCCACCAATGTGTGAGTATCTGTGCTGGTGCTGGGTGCACTGAATTCTGCTGACGCTGCGCCCTCAGAGGTTGCAGCTTCCTCTGAGGAGTCTGGAGGCTAAGGCTGTTCCTCCTGGACAGTGGGGACGGGGGCTTTCGATGAACCTGTAGGGAAAGAGTTAGAGATGTGAGGTCAAGGTTACATGCACATTGAAAGTGCAGATGATTATAAGTCAATCTGTTAGAGCTTCAGAATCATTATCAGTGACTCATGCAATGTCAATGAGAGAGATGCCAAACTATTCTGTCACCAGCTTGCTGTGATGTGCCCGCCTGTCCGTCCCCCACTTGGGAATCGTCCTCGATCCCGGCGATTTCCAGGGCCGCCTCTCCCAAGCGGTGAGCTGGGCTACTGAGGGTGGCCCTCCTCCTGTCCTCACTCTTTCCCTCTTATTGTGGGCTCTCTTTTCCTGAAATGAGGGACACAAGTGGAGTTTGAGTGAGAATGAAGGAGTGAGTGTAGAGAATCCATAGCATAGATGCTTAGAAGGAGACAAAGGACCCTCCCTGTGTGTTGTAAGTTCTCGTTGCATCACAGTGATGGGGAGTGTGAGGGCTGCATGGTCGAATAGTTAAGTGAATGTGACCATAGAGAGAGAGGGAATGGGTAAGGGTGCAGGGATGTAAGTGTCAAGTGGGATATGGAGGAAGAGGTTGGCAAAGCAGAGAGCTGGTGAGGAGAGGTGATGGGGATCAGATTGAGGGTGATGGGAAAGTCATACTCACTTTTCCTGTGCGGAGAAGGTCATGAAACCTCTTCCTGCATTGCAGCCAGGTTCTGCGGCTCATCGAGATGGAGTTGACCTCCTGGGCCACTTGGAGCCACACAGCTTTAGTCTGCTGGGGTGGCTTTTTTCTCCGAGGAAGGGAAGAGCACCTCCTTATTGGATCTTGCTCCCTCCACCAGAGCTTGGAGGGAGGGCTCATCGAAGCGTGGAGCACACTTTGGCCTACTGGTGAACATAGTCGATCAATGAAGTGCTTACTACAATGGCCATAAAGTTTGCAGTCTCTAGAAGAAGCAAGGCTGCTTTCCGGCCTTAAATCCAGCAGCATTGATGACGTCATCGGAGGCGACTTTCTGGATGAAAAGACTCATTGGGCCAGGGGTTCCCACACGCTGGAAATCAATTGACCAATTAGGGGAAAATCGCACTTTTTCCCCACTTCACTTCGGAGTCGGGATCCTGACACGAATGTCACCTGACACACCCCAGCCCGCCCACAATGGCAAAATCCAGCCCTGAGCCTCTTAATAAAGCCAAGGATCCCATATGCTTTTTTAACAGGTTTTTCAAAGATTTGTGTACATACAGCCCTAGGTCTCTCTGTTCCTGCACCCTCTTTAAAATTGTACCATTTGGTTTATATTGCCTCTCCTCATTCTTCCTATCAAAATGCATCACTTCACACTTCTCTACGTTAAATTTAATCTGCCATGTGTCTGCCCATTTTACCAGTCTGTCTATGTCCTCTTGAAATCTGTTACCATCCTCCTCATCGTTAACTACATTTCTGAGTTTCGTGTCATCTGCAGACTTCGAAATTATGCCCCCTATACCCAAGCCCAGGTCAATATAGATGAGAAAGAGCAATGGTCGTAATACTGACCCCTGGGGAACACCACTGTATACTTCCCTCCAATCTGGAAAACAATTGTTTACATCACTCTCTGCTCTCTGTCCCTTAGCCAGTTTTGTATCCATGTTGCCGCTGTCCCATTTCCCATGGGCTTTAATTTAAGTTTGGAAGACAAATTCTAACAATTAAGTTGAATGCACTATTGTAAGCAAAATATAACATTGGTATTTTTATAACTGGCAGGTGGCCTACTTTTTTCAGTGCTTCTCTGTGATTGGCATATGGAAGGGGTGCAAGACTGGCTGGAATTTGCTTTTTTTTTAAACTTTGTTTTTACTCCCATCTTTGTATCAAAGCAACTTCTCTCACTTCCATGTCTTTCCCCCCACTAGCCCAGAATCATATATGTGACTCCTTCTGGTTAACATAAAATTTGCTAGCTAAATTTATTACATGATGCAGGTTTATTAAATTGCAAAATATAAAAACACAACTAAACAGGAAAAGTAAATAAAATTGGGAAGAGAATATATTACATTATTAGGAGCTAAAATTAAGAAGTGACCAGGTTATCTAAATGTTGGAAAATAGATAGAAATGAATTAAAGATTAAGGCCGGACTTTTCTCCAAGGTGGCGGGTTGGGGGCCTCTGAGGCGGGCGGGAGGCTGGGCCTGATTTGCATGTGAGGCCTTGGATTCCCACTCGCAGCCGGCCAGATTGAGAGGCTGGCTGGCCGCGGGCGGGTAGGCCTGCAGATGTAAGGGGTTGGGGCGGGGGGGGAGAGGTGGGTGGCGGCATCAGGGATCGCAGGAGTGGGGTCGGGGGATCGGCATCAGGGATCACGGGGATTGGCGGGGGGGAAAAGAGGATCAGTGCCATCCACCGGAGGTTTGTGGCCGGCCTCAGTATCATCGGTGGAGTGGGGGGGGGGGGGGGAGAAGGCTTCATGGTGGGGATCAGAGGCCTGGGAATGCGATTAGAGGCCTCGTGGTGGGGTCTCCGATTGCGAGGGGGGATGTTCGGTAGGAAGCCTGGATCCAGGAGGTAGGTATAAAGCCACTTATCTCCTGAATGCAGCAGTCCCCGCCTTGGTTTAACTGCCGGGTTTCACGAATTGTGTGAAACCCGTCCACATGCAGTTAAAAACAAAATGGAGGTGAGAAAAGAGACTTCCAGCCTCATTATAATATTTAAATTGACGTACCGCCCTCTGGGAGCGGGTTGGTCGTCCGTCTCCGTTTAAACCGGATGCCGAACTTTAAATCTGTGCCCCCTGGTTTTTGACCCACTTAGCAGAGAGGTCAAAAACCAGGGGGCACAGATTTAAAGTAATTGGTGGAAGGTTTAGAGGGGATTTGAGGGGAAATTTCTTCACCCAGAGGGTTGTGGGGGTCTGGAACTCACTGCCTGAAAGGATGGTAGAGGCAGGAACCCTAACCACAGTTTAAAAAGTACTTGGATGTGCACTTGGGATGCTCTAACCTGCAGGGCTACGGACCAAGAGCTGGGAAGTGGGATTAGGCTGGATCGCTCTTTGTTGGCGCGGACATGATGGGCCGAAATGGCCTCCTTCCGTGCTGTAACTTTCTATGATTCTATGGGCGAGTTGGAGGCGGGATCAAGTCGGGAATCCCATTTTTAACAATTTAACTGCCCCCACGCTCCAAACCCACCCGCTTTTTTAGGGGAAAATTCTGGCCGACGTTTTAATCAGGACTAGGCCATGTACTGGTATAGCATTTGAGCACATAAGTCCATAAGTTTAATCTATTACCTACGTATGGAGTGAAAAGGTGTGTTGTATATTAAAGGTAAAGGTGTAACAGCAGAAGATGTTGTAACCCAGGAAACTCTGATCTGTTGTGTAAATTACACAGGTAGAGTTTAATGTCTTTGGAAAATATTTAATTCTAGAATTCCAAAAGTATGGAAATTGTTTATTACTGATTCTTTACTCTTTGCAGAACATGCCTTACATGTAAGAAATTACATAGAATATACAGCACAGAAATAGGCTATTCTGCCCAACTAGTCTGTGCTGGTGTTAATATTCCACACACGTCTCCTCCCATTCCTTCTGCCTCATCTCAGACATCCAGCAGATCTTTCTGTTCCCTTTTCTCTCTTGTACTCATCTAATTTCCTTTTGAAAGTATCTAAGCTATTTGCTTCAACCACCTCCTATGGTAGCGAGTTCCACCTTCTAACCACACTCTGCGTAAAGAAATTTCTCCTTATTTCCCTATTGGATTTATTAGTAACTATCTTATGTTTATGGCCCCTAGTTTCTCCCACAAATGGAAACATTCTCTCTACATCTACCCTGTCCAACCCATTCATAATTTTAAAGAACTCTATCAGGTCACCTCTAAGTATTCTCTTTTCTAAAGAAAAAAGCCCCAATTTGTTCAATTTTTCCTGATAGCTGTAATCTCTCAGTTCTGGTACCATCCTTGTAAATCTCTTTTGCACTTTCTCCAGTACTTCTATGTCCTTTTTATAGTAAGGAGATTTGAACTGTGCACAGTACTCTTAAGTGCAGCCTGATCACTGCCCTATACAAGTTTAACGTATCTTCACTACTTTTGAATTCTATACCCCTTGAAATAAATCCCAGTGCTTTGTTAGCATTTTTAATTGCTCTGCTGACCTGCAATGCTGCTTTTAATGATTTGTTCATGTAGATCCCTTTGCTCTTCTACCCCATTCAGTTTCTTATTTTCTAAGGCGCAGGTGATGTTTCTATTTTTCCTACTAAAGAGCATTACCTCCCATTTATCTATGTTAAAGTTCATTTGCCACTTAACTGCCCAGTCTGCAAGTTTTCTAATGTTGTCTTGTATTCTTGGTGTTAGCTGTACCCCCCCAGTTTGGTATCATCTGCAAATATTGATATGATTCTTTGATATATAAGTGGGAGTGAAGGACGTAAGCTGACTTTATTACCAGTTTTTCCCCCTCTGCTTTCCTTCCCTATGGGGAAGCACCGCACCTTTGTTAGCAACACACTCTACTGGGCCAGTTGAGATTGGGAATTCATGTGAGTAATCATCGGCGTGACTCCCTCTGACGATCATAGCTAATTTGCCAATGGGTTTACAGTCCTTCGTTACCCTAAAGTTTTGCTGTTTAATCTTAGTTCTAAAAAAATTAATTAACACTGAGGATTGCTTGTTGTCACAGTGCCCCATGCAGTTGTGAAGTAAAGCCTTACTGTCTGTCTCTACAGGTCATGCTCTGTGGCATGCAGGAAGTAGATCTTACTGATTGGCAGAGGAATACAGTCTACCGCCATTACACCAGAAACAGCAAACAGATCATTTGGTTCTGGCAGGTATGGATCACAGAATTCTTAAAAATGATAGACATCTATTCTGAACTAGTTAGCTGTGCAATAATTCTAAATGTAATGAATTGTTTGTACATGGTATGAGGATGGCATGTCATATTACCTTGGTGATGAAATCACTAATATACAGATTTTCATTTTTCTGTCATTAGTAGGGCTTTTGAAGTATGATCTAAATTTCTAACTGGAGAGCTTTAAAATCCCTATCATCACACAAAAACAGTGATTTGTTGTATTAGTTGCTGGAGCTCAGTCAGATCCAACATCTTGGAATATTACTAACTGTATGTCGGTCTCCCTCTTCTGACAGTCTGATGTGCATTTCCGTGGGACCATATTGTAGAGGGATTAGGATTCATTGTGACTGAGATAGTAGGATAAATTAGATTGGCCGTATGCTGCCATAGCCACCCAACAATGGCCCGCAATTTGCGGTCAGCAGCGAAGCAAAGGTGTTCACCGCTGGCCCCGATGTCAGCTTCCCACAAAGATCTCATGATCTCTGTGGCAAGAAGTTTGGCTTTTCCGACGTGCAGTTGAAATCAGCGTAGTTTTGTGGGCATCCCATTGCAGGAGCTGCTGTGATGTCAACAAGCTGTCTAAGCAGCCAATCACATTGCAGAATTCTCAGACAGGGAACCAGGAAATAGAAAGCACTTTTAAAAAATAAAGATTGGGACATACACATTGGGTTAAGGTAGAAGCTGAAATATCATGAACAAACTTTAAAAAAAACCGTTTTTTTAATTAATTTTAAAATTGAATAATTTTTAACTTGATGGAGAAATTTGACATTCCACCAATATAAAATTAGTTTTTCAGGGCCAAAACGGTTGTTTATCAGTAGTTATTATTTAGATCACCATTAAAAATCCAGTTACACCTCATTTGAATGGATCTAACTTTTATGGGGTTTCTAACAGCGTTATTTGTTCGGAAAAGGGCAAGTTTTCATCAGATCAGTGATTTCACTGATTGCCGGCTCTTGTTGGGGGGGGCGGGGTGGGTGGCGGGGTGGGTGGCGGGGGGGGGTCTAGGTCCACAGCGCAGCCTGTGGAGGAGCAGTGAATGACTGATCGCAACTTCTGGATTTCCACGTTCGGCTGCACATGCGCTAAATCCTGCAGTTGCTGTCAGTTTCAACGGCGAATGCTGCCAGTTTGCCGTCATCAGAACTGCAAGTTCTGGGCCAATGATTTTGAATAATATACCACACACAGCACTATGCAGTAATAGAACACTGGTTCAGTCCCCCCCACCCCCCAACTCCACTGATTCCTTGATCGCAACTGCATTGCCAGGTGGAGGCTTGGGGGTCTCCCTATCGGATAGAAAGAAAAATCACTTTGGAAGTCACCACTAGGTGGCTCTTGATCCTCTCATGTATAGGTATCTGGGAATAAGGTGCCCACTTTACTGTCTGCCAGAAGAGGAGAGAGCAAGTGAAGAGAGAAAAATCTGAGAAAGGAATATGTACATTTAAATTGAAGGTTTTCAACAGTTTTACTCTTGGGAGAGACAAATGATTTGCAGCATATTACTACTTTGAAATACATTTGAGTTGTTGATGATTATACTACTTTTTTAAGTAATTCGTCACATTTACAAAAGAGTATTTTATGTCTGATTGGATTTAAAGCCAGTTCTACTTTGTACCAATGTGTGCTATTCCAATATAGAAAGACTGCAGTGCAGATTCTGTGTCTAGTCCATCCTCTTCTGAACCAGTGGAACTTAGACTGTGGATCAAGAACTGCCACCAGTGACATTTTTCGTAATCAAATAGTTTCACTGTTAACAGAATTTAACATAGGAACATACAAAAACGTTGGACAGGGAGAAAACAGTTGGTCCATCTAGCTTGTCCCATACAGTTGTGATGCCTTGTGCATCAGGTCAAGAGACTCCCTACCCCCTAGGTACCATGTAGTCTCCTGGGAGAGGCGTTAAATCACATCAAAACCCATGGCCAATTAGTAAAAGAAAATCTGGATAATTCCTCTCTGATCCTTCTAGGCGAATGAATCAGTTCCAAGCGACTACATTGATCATGACATATTAGTTGGTTCCTACCCCTTGCATGATGCAATTTCTAGTCCAGCGCTGTGGAAGTACATAGGGGGCAAAATTAGTTTGCTTTGCGCCTCCCGTTAGCGCCCTAAAAGGCGCTGTGTCTCTGGCGATGACGTCATCGCAGCGCCCCGCTCGCGCCCAGGCCGCAAACTTCGGTTGCACCCCCTGACGTACCGCCGGACGCTATGTCCGACAGGGTCAGGGGGGCGTACGTGCGGCCGGGGCGGTGATATTTAAAGGGGAGGTGCCGTGCGGCCATTTTTTTTGCTGGCTGCTGGCCAGCACCTGCCCCCTCAGCTGTCTCTCCCCTCCTTTGCAGGGTGCCGGCCATGATCGGGCTCTTTTGCAGGCACCCTGATCCCTGGTGGTCCAGCTGGGCCCCGGGTCGCACTGCGCAAGGACCCTCCCCTTTAATAAGGGGAGGAAGGCGTACCGTTGCACGTAGCGCCGCGATATTCCCTGGGAGCGCCCCAAGAGGGAGGGGGAGCGCTTCCAGTTGCACCCCGCCTCCTTGGGGGCACTACCATTGAATTTCGGGCACGGGGGTAATAACTTTTTCAGGGCGCTAAAAGTAACGCCCTGGCGAAGTTAGCGCCCCAAAGGGGGCGCGATCCAATTTTTGGCCCATAGTGTATCAGCATCCACTGCACAAGCCGACAGCCAGTTCCACAGATCTACTATTCGCTGGGAGAAGTAGAACTGCCTAACATCAAACCTATTGGGTTCTCTTGTGTAATTTTTAAGTGTGACCCCTGGTACTCCCCAACCTATCTAATTGAAATAATTTTTCAGCGTGCACACATCTAGTCCCTTCATTATTTTATAGACCTCAATCAAATTGCCAGAGAGTCTATGATTCTCTCAAGTATATAAACCCAGCTCCTTAAGCGTACCTGGGAAGGTAAGGTGTTTAAAACTTCAAATCATTCCTGTGGCCCTCCTCTAAATCTTTTTCAAAGCCTCAATATCACCCACCATGTGAGAGCACCAGAACTGTACATAGTATTATAAATATGGCCTAATCGAGGTTTTGTGCAAGAACAAAATGGCATGCTTTGTTTTGTAATGGACAATCCGATGAATGTAGCCTAGCACCCTATTTGCATTAGCATTTCTGCATTGGTCGTGAACCTTTAGAGAGTTATGAACTATGATACCAAGATCCTTTTATTTTGTCATAGGCTTCTGCTCTGTTCCTTTTAAGGTGTAAGTGTGCTTAGCGTTGGTCCTGCCCACCTTCATCTAGGTCATTAATAGAGACAGATAAAGAGAAAAGGCCCAACACCAATCCCTGTGCCAGCGGCCTGCGGCCTACAGGCATGCAGCCAATTCTTGCTCCACTATAGCAACATCCCACAAATTCCACAAGGTTTTATCATGTCAAATAACCTATTTAATTGGCTTCCTTCTCCAACTTTGCTATTCCCAGAGATGAGGGCATAAATGAGGATCTGGAGCAAATAGACTGATTTTCTTATCACAAAAGGACATTATTAATATATTGCATCTTCCACCCTACATAACTCTGCTGCCCGTATCCTAATTCGCACCAAGTTCACCCATCACCCCCGTGCTCGCTGACCTACATTGGCTCCTGGTCCTCAGTTTTAAAATTCTCATCCTTGTTTTCAAATCCCTCCATAGCCTCGCCCCTTCCTATTTCTGTAATCTCCTCCAGCCCTACAATCCTTGCGATCTCTGCGCTCCTCCAATTCTGGCCTCTTGCGCAACTCCGATTTTAATCGCTCCACCATTGGGGGCCGCGCTTTCAGCTGCCTAGGCCCTAAGCTCTGGAATTCCCTCCCTAAACATCTCTACCTCTCTCTCCTCCTTTAAGTCACTCCTTAAAACCTACCTCTTTGACCAAGCTTTTAGTCATCTGTCCTTATGTGGCTCGGTGTCAAACTTTGTTTGATAACGCTCCTGTGAAGCTCCTGGGGTTGTTGTACTATGTTAAAGGTGCTATAGAAATGCAAGTTGTTGTTGTTATTGCCGTTAATGTTCTGTACACAATGCTGCTGCGTTACCCTCCTCAAATATTTATGGCTCTGAATTTTTGAGTTGCTATAAGGCATCTCTCATGTATATATTACTCTTAGGAATTCTAAACAGTAAACACACCTGGTGGGGGAAGTTGCCGCTAGTTTTGCGCCCAGATTCCAGTGTAATCTGGCCAGTATCGGCCGAACCAGCTCAAAAGATTGGGGAATTTAAAATGTAGGTGAGTTACACCCAAAACCACTTACAATCGTGTTTTCTGTGATCTTTTACGCTGGTTCAAGATTCAATTCGCCCGAATCAGGCCACACCCCTGGTCAAAATTGCGAGATTGCGCTGGTTCGGGAAGGCTCTTCACATTGTGCACATTTTCTTAGGCGTACAGGCACTAGTAGGCACATTTTAAAAGTTTTCTCATATCAAAAAGTATTTAATTTACTAAGAAACTGACTAGTGTACACCACTGAAAGTTTAAAGGTTGTGTGACTCTACAGCCTTTGACATGATCAACCACACCATTCACCTTCAATGCCTCTCTTCCTTTATTCAGCTGCATGGGAGTACCCATGGATGGTTCCACACTTACCTGTGTGATTATAGCTAGAGCTTCTGTAGAAACTGCCTCTCTAACCACCCCCATACTGTCACTTCCAGAGTGTCTCAATGATTCTCTTCCTCATCTACATGCTGCCCCTCAATGCCATCATCTGCAAATGTGGGGTCAGCTTCCATATGTATGCTCATAACACTGAACTATCCCTCCACCACCCCTCTGGGTTCCTTCACTGCATTGAATCATAGAGTTGGTGCCGGTTCTTTCAAAGAGCAATCCAGTTAGTCCCACCCCCCGCTCTTTCCCCGTGGTCCTGCAATTTTTTCTCCTTCAAGTATTTATCTAATTCCCTTTTGAAGGCTACTATTGAATCTGTATCCACCACCCTTTTAGACAGTGCATTCCAAATCCTAACCACTTGTTGCATAAAAAGGTTTTTCCTCATGTTGCCTCTGGTTCTTTTGCCAATCACCTTAAATCTGTGCCCTCTGAATATCAACTCTTCAGCCATTGGAAACAGTTTCTCTTTATTTACTCTAACTAAACCCTTCATGATTTTAAACACTTCTATCAAATCTCCTCCTAGCCTTCTTTGCTCTAAGGAGAACAACCCCAGATTCTCCACTCTATCCACATAACTGTAATTCCTCATCCCTGGAACCATTCTAGTAAATCTCTTCTGTAGTCTCTGCAAAAGTGTCATGCCCAGAAGACATCTGTGCTATCATATTGCTTGTCCAACATCCAGTCTTGGATGAATCTCAACTTCCTCCAGTTAAACATTGGGAAGACCAAAGTAATTGTCTTTGGCCCCCAACACAGACTCTGCTCATTTGCCACTGTCTCAAACTGAACCAGACTGTTTTCAACCATGGCATCCTGTTCAACCCCATATACTCTCCATAACAAACACCACCTGCTTGTGACTTTACCTTAGCCCATTCACCATTGAAACTCTCATATGTGACTTCATCACCTCCAGGCTTGGTCACTCCAATGGTCTCCTTACTGGCCTCCCATTTTCCACCCATCATAAACATCAGCTCATCCAAAGCTTTACTGCCAATATTCTATTCGGCATAAAGTCCTGCTTGCCCATCTCTTCCCCCCCACTTCCCTTGTGTTCACTGCCTACATCGATTCCTGGTTACCCCAATGCCTCAAATTGAAAATTTCCCTCTTGTCTTTAAATTTTTTTATGACATAACTCCCCCATCATCTTAACATCTTCCAGTCTTACCCACCCCTAGAACTCTCCATTCCTCCGACTTCAGCCTCTTGTGCATTCCCCCATCCCTCACCCCACCATTAGTAACTGTACCTTCAGTCTCTTCCAGCCACTCTCTGAAATTCCCTCCCTAAATTCCTCTATCTCCTCTCCTCCTTTAAGATACCTTGGATCGCTGTTGTGAATTCCCATGATGGTATTAAAAGCTTTATTTAAATCACCTGAAAGTCTTTCTTCAAACAGAACAAGTACAATTTCCTTAACTTTCCTTCGCCATCAATTGGCCCAGCTACCTAAAAGATCTAAATCCTGATGAGTCTGGTTATGTTGTCCCTCGTCATTTGCTCTGCCTCCTATTTTTGTATCGTCTGGAAACTTGGAGATTTTGCTTATCCAAATCAATATACTTGATGTATATGTATATATAAAACAGTAAGGATTCAGAAGATAATGGTGTAGATGGTAGAATGTATCCCATATTTCAGGAAAATACTCTTGGAAGTTCTGATATTCAGTCTTAATACGTTAAGGGTAACAGACCAGTTTTTTTTTTCCTTTTCATCCCTCCCACATACAGACTAGACCAAATTTTTACCACATATGTCTAAGGTTTAGAAGATTCTCCATTTAGCTTACCTCTTAACCACCTTACGTACCCAGTCTAGAGTAATTTAATAGCTACACTTCAAGCCAAGCAATAGAGAATTTCAGTACAACCTGAGTGAAATAAGTTAAATCCTTGCCAGAGTCCTCCAAGACGAAGCCAGACACAGCTGGAAGAACTATTTTAATCAGACATCTAACTTAACACAGCAGGTTAGCAGCTGTAGAGCAAAAAGACAGGTTGTGTTTGAAAGAAGTGTACACACCCGAAACGTCATAACCTGTCTTTTCTCTTTAGAGATGTTGACTTGCTGGCAGTGTATTTCCAGCATTTTCTATTTTATTTCAGATTTCCAGTATTTGCATTTTTTTTATCTTATCTAAGTTAACACAACTAATTTTTATCAGGTTAATTGTTGAGGTTACAATCAACACTTGGGTACACGTCTCGGACCGTGTTTTCAGAATCCTCAAAGGGGAAGGGGAACAATCACAAGTCGTGGTACACATCGGTACCAACGACATAGGTAGGAGAAGGGACGGGGATTTAAAACAGGAATTTAGGGAGCTAGGTTGGAAGCTGAGAGCCAGTACAAACCATGTTGTAATTTCTGGTTTGTTGCCGGTGCCACGTGCTAGCGAGTTGAGGAACAGGGAGAGAGTGCAGATAAACACGTGGCTGCAGGGATGGTGTAGGGGGGAGGGTTTCAGTTATGTGGATAATTGGAGCACATTCTGGGGAAGGTGGGACCTGTACAAACAGGACGGTTTGCACCTGAACCAGAGGGGCACCAATATCCTGGGAGGGAAATTTGCTACGGCTCTTCGGGGGGGTTTAAACTAATTTGTCAGGGGGATGGGAAAAAGGGCTGTAGTCCAGGAGCCAGTGGTGAGTGTAGGGAGGTACTGAGGAGGGTATCAAGGTCGCAGGAATGTACCGGCAGACAGGAAGATGGCTTGAAGTGTGTCTACTTCAATGCAAGGAGCATCCGGAATAAGGTAGGAGAACTTGGAGCGTGGATTGGTACTTGGGACTACGATGTGGTGGCCATTACGGAGACATGGTTAGAACAGGGACAGGAATGGTTGTTGGAAATTCCGGGGTATAGATGTTTCAGTAAGAGTAGGGAAGTTGGTAAGAAAGGTGGAGGAGTAGCATTGTTAATCAAGGATAGTTTAACAGCGGCAGAAAGGCAGTTCGAGGGGGATCTGCCGTCTGAGGTAATATGGGCTGAAGTTAGAAATAGGAAAGGAGCGGTCACGTTGTTAGGAGTTTTCTACAGGCCCCCAAATAGTAATAAAGATGTGGAGGAAGAAATTGCAAAGCAGATTATGAATAGGTGTGGAGGTCACAGAGTAGTTGTCATGGGTGACTTCAACTTTCCAAATATTGATTGGAACCTTTATAGGTCAAACAGTTCGGATGGGATAGTTTTTGCACAGTGTGTGCAGGAGGGTTTCCTGACACAATATGTGGATAGGCCGACAAGAGCTGGGGCCACGTTGGATTTGGTACTGGGTAATGAACCGGGCCAAGTGTTTGATTTGTATGTGGGAGAGCACTTTGGAGATAGTGACCACAATTCGGTAACTTTCACTATTGCAATGGAGAGGGATAGGGCCATACGGCAGGGCAGGGTTTATAATTGAGGGAGGGGTAATTATGATGCGATTAGGCAAGAATTAGGGAGTATAAGATGGGAACAGAAACTATCAGGGAAAGGCACAAACGAGAAGTGGAGCTTTTTCATGGAGCAATTACTGCGTGTCCTTGATAGGTATGTCCCTGTCAGGCAGGGAGGAAATGGCCGAGTGAGAGAACCATGGTTTACAAAAGAGGTTGAATGTCTAGTCAAGAGGAAAAAGGAAGCGTATGTAAGGATGAGAAAACAAGGTTCAGTTGGGTCGATTGAGGGGTACAAGGTAGCAAGGAATGAGCTAAAAAAAGAGCTTAGGAGAGCTAGGAGGGGGCATGAGAAGTCCTTGGCGGGTCGGATCAAGAAAAACCCCAAGGCTTTTTACTCTTATGTGAGAAATAAAAGAATGACCAGGGTGAGGGTAGGGCCGGTCAAGGACAGTAGTGGGAACTTGTGCATGGAGTCAGAAGAGATAGGAGAGGTGATGAATGAATACTTTTCGTCAGTGTTCACCGAGGAGAGGGGCCATGTTCTTGAGGATGAGAGTGTGATAAAGGTGGATAGGCTGGAGGTGGTAGATGTTCTGAGGGAAGATGTTTTAGCAATTTTGAAGAACCTGAGGGTCGATAAGTCCCCTGGGCCAGATGGGATATATCCTAGGATTCTTTGGGAGGCAAGGGAGGAGATTGCAGAGCCTCTGGCTTTGATCTTTGGGTCCTCACTGTCCACGGGGATGGTGCCAGAGGACTGGAGAGTGGCGAATGTTGTTCCTCTCTTCAAGAAAGGAAATAGGAATGACCCTGGTAATTATAGGCCGGTTAGTCTTACTTTGGTGGTTGGTAAGATAATGGAAAAGGTCCTGAGGGATAGGATTTATGACCATTTGGAAAGGGGCAACTTAATCAGGGATAGTCAACACGGATTCGTGAAGGGTAAGTCTTGCCTAACAAATTTGATTGAATTCTTTGAGGAGGTAACTAAGTGTGTAGATGAAGGTAGAGCAGTTGATGTCGTATACATGGATTTTAGTAAGACGTTTGATAAGGTTCCCCATGGTCGTCTCATGAAGAAAGTAAGGAGTTGTGGGATAGAGGGAAATTTGGCCGATTGGATAAGTAACTGGCTATCTCATAGAAGGCAGAGGGTGGTGGTGGATGGAACATTTTCGGACTGGAGACCAGTTACCAGCGGTGTGCCACAGGGGTCGGTGCTGGGTCCTCTGCTGTTTGTGATTTTTATCAATGACTTGGAGGAGGGGACTGAAGGGTGGATCAGTAAATTTGCTGATGACACCAAGATTGGTGGAGTAGTGGATGAGGTGGAGGGCAGTTGTAGGCTGCAAAGAGACATTGATAGGATGCAGAGCTGGGCCGAAAAATGGCAGATGGAATTTAACCCTGATAAGTGCGAGGTGATTCATTTTGGTAGGGCAAATTTGAATAAGGATTACAGGGTCAACGGCAGGGTTCTGAGGAACGTGGAGGAGCAGAGGGATCTGGGGGTTCATATCCACAGATCTCTGAAGGCTGCCACTCAAGTGGATAGAGCAGTAAAGAAGGCCTATGGTGTGTTGGCGTTTATTAACAGAGGGTTTGAGTTTAAGAACCGTGAGGTTATGCTGCAACTGTACAGGACCTTGGTGAGACCACATTTGGAATATTGTGTGCAGTTCTGGTCACCTCACTATAGGAAGGACGTGGAAGCATTGGAAAGAGTGCAAAGGAGATTTACCAGGATGCTGCCTGGTTTGGGGGGGAGGTCTTATGAGGAAAGATTGAGGGAGTTGGGGCTTTTCTCTTTAGAGCGGAGGAGGATGAGAGGCGACTTAATAGAGGTTTATAAGATGATGAGGGGGATAGATAGAGTGGATGTTCAGAGACTACTTCCTCGGGTAGAGGCAGCTGTTACAAGGGGGCATAACTATAAGGTGCATGGGGGGAGATATAGAAGGGATGTCCGAGGTAGATTCTTTACTCAGAGAGTGGTTGGGGTGTGGAATGGACTGCCTGCTGTGATAGTGGAGTCGGACACTTTAGGAACTTTCAAGCGGTTATTGGATAAGCACATGGAGCACACCAGAGTGATAGGGAGTGTGATAGCTTGATCTTGGTCTCGGACAATGCTCGGCACAACATCGAGGGCCGAAGGGCCTGTACTGTGCTGTACTGTTCTATGTATCTATGTATCTATGTTACAAATTAACAGGGCATAACTCATTACAGGCATTTAGATATTCAGCATATTTCATTAACTCAGCTGTAGCTGGGTTCTGTTGATGACAGTATAGCAAAGTTTAATTTGTATGTAGGTTGCTATGCTGCTTAGCAAGGTTAAATCTACAGTTCAAATTTGATGTCTGAGAAGTTGGCATTTGTTTTCTTGCCTTAGTTGACTTGCAAGTACACCACACTGTTCTCAGAGGCATGAGATTAAATACTGTGGGAATATACTTTACAAGATTTACTTCTGTCGGTTAAACACGGAACCTCTCTTAACCGTACAATTTTAACTCTGAATTGCTCGAGGTTTTTTGTTAAGTAGTTGTCTAACTTCTGGCATTTCGTAAAACCTTCTGGTTGTGATCTTTCCTTTTACCTTCCTGTGATCTCGTCCTTCTACCTTTCCTCTGGTATGCCTGCTTGACTGTTGACTTCTGACTCCTGGATTGCTTGAGGAGACAGAAAGTATGGCTCTTCATATCTTTAATCTTACTGAAATAAACCCCCTTCAGATCAAATCTCCATGTCCAGTTAAACAGGGTTAACTGTGTCATGTGACTTGCTTCTAATGAATCAGTCAAATTTGCTAAGCATATATACGAATTACGATGAGTAGATTTCCACTAGTTTTGACGAGAGCTAGGACTTCCTGGTCTGTGGACACCTCTGACCTTTTTATCAATCAGCTACAACTCGAGGGACATAAACCCCCTGATCGTGACTCCTTAAGAGCTCTATTTGTTTATTTCTTGGCCCAGTTTCCAAATGCCTCTGAGTCATCCATCTGCCTTCAGAGTGATCATGGACTGGTGAAAAGCCTAAATGTTTCCAGGCCATTTCAAACATATGTTACTAGTCTCTCTTTCTCCTGGGTTCTCAAGGATCTTGGCTTCTCACAATTCCAGTATTAGCTGGGTTTTCCCAGAATTCAGTAATGTGACTTAGAGGCCCATTATCCTCTAAGCCCCAAGGTTAATTTTTGGGATACTCCACTGACAACTTCTTTCCAACCTAAAAAGTACCATTTTGTCTTTCTTGTTTTTAAGCCATGTTTTTTATCCAGCACCATACTTCATCTATTCTCTGACTACCTTATCCATTAATCACCAGTAAGTATCTTTGTCAAAAGCTTTCTGAAAATCCAAGTATATAATGGCCCAGATTTTCCGGGGCCTGTCACCGTGTACACACACGCGGCCGTAAGGGCCCTACAAGTTCCGGGTTTCCATGCACATGCGCAAAAACCCGGAACTTACGATCTGTCAAATTTCAGCTTGACCTAAAATAAGAATCCCCGGAAAATGGACATTCGTTGGCGTAGAGTTGGGCTATTTGCCCACAAAACTCTTATGACTGGTAAAAGCAGGCGTAGGGCCTTTTACCAGCATATGGGTTTAAAGAAATAATAAAATAACATTTATTTAAATCATTTAAACTTAAAAACCTTTAAAATTAGTTCAGGTTATTTTGGACCCTTTAAAAATGTTTAAATTTATTTATTTTTTAATTACATTTTTGTTTTAAATGTTTCATTACATTGTATTTTAATTAATTTTGACCATGTAATTTATTTTGATTTAAGTTGTGTGAAATTTGTGTTTTTTGGGTGATTCCTATTAAGCTTATGGGGATTCCGTACGTAAATGGAATCCCTATAAGCATAATGGTTGGGCCGGCTCACATGATCCCAGGGACGCTTGCGAACTGCCTGCACCCCTGGGATACGTGGGCCTTTACGCAGGCGTACACCTGCAGGCCCAGGAGCGCGACTCTTCGTAGGTAGGGGACCATCAGTAGTTTCGTACTTTTATTGCGGTTCGGAGGCATTTCCCGCGGGAAGCCTCCGACCGCAACTTCAGGTCCAATAGCAGCATTTCCCCTATCCATTATCTCAGTTGTATCTTTGAAAAACTATAACAGGTTAATTAAACATGATCATCCTTTCCAAAATCCATGCGGACTGTCCTTTAACAAGTTGTGCTTTTCCAAATGTTCACCGACTTGGGGTCTCAAAATAATTTCAAAGACTTACGTGTAACAGATTAAACTCGCTGGTCTATAATTTCCAGGTGTGCCTCTTGTCCCTTTTTTAAATAATGAAGTTATATTCATATTTCAATCCTCAGGAATGTCTCCTAAATTTAGTGAACTAACAAAAGATCCCAGTCAAAGCTTTCAGTCCCCATCTTCTTTAGGAATCATGAGTACAGGTACTTGTCATCTGACCCAGGTACTTGTCTACATAAGAGCATTTATAAGCTTTTACAACCATACATATAGTCTTTGTTTTCTGTGTACTATGTAGCTCCTCCTTTCCTGTTCCTGGAAATCTGATGTCTGGCACAAATCAATATTTCACATTATCCTTTTTATATGTACGACCTGTTCTGGTGATGTCCCATAGTGTTATTTGCAGATAAAACGTAGCGTCCAGTGGTCAGGCTGAAACATCTTCTGCTGTTCTTGTGACCATACTCCTCCCCCACCCCTTCCGCTCAGGTCACATTGTCTCCGGACCATGCTGCTCAGCTCCAAGGTCTCACTCATCTGTTTCCAGATTTGGGCTGTAGCCTCCTTCCACCTCTGACCCATGCACCTAACCCCTCTGCCTAGCTGTGTCCCATGACCCCATAGTTTTCTCACTGAAAAATATGGTGATTCTGATAAAGGAGGAAAAAAGTAAAATATCTGAGTGTATTCTTGTAAGTGGATCTGTCTATCTGTCTCCATCTCCCCGCCCACTCCAAACATCATCATTCTCCCCTGCCCACCCAATCATAGGGTCCTTTTCTCTCATGCTTTGCTGATTTAAATCAGGCCCCACATGGTCATCCTGGAAGCATTTTCTTTTGGGAGACCAGCTGCCTAGCACCCATGATAACTGCAGCTACTTGCTTTCACCATCCTGTGAGCAACATGTTGAGGCCTGGCCAGACTAGTCACAAGCCTCAATGTTGCATGAAGTCTCCAACCTGGACCCATGGGACCCCACATCTAGCCCTGTAGCCAGTTGCTGTTGTGACCACACTTAGTCCTTTCTTTCTGACCAACAGACACCGTTATTTTAAGGAGTAATTAAAAAATACATGCTCCTCAATTCTCCCACTCAAGGGCATCTTTTTTTCTTAGTTCACCCTCCACCTATCCCACCCCCACCTCTTTCTCTGCCTCCTCGGAGTGGAGCTTTGAGTGGTCCCAGATTGTGAGCTGGGGATTGGATCTTGGAGTGGAACCAGCCCGTGGACTGGAATAGAAATTACAGAGTGGAAAAAGTTGGCACGATTGACCCACTGCGGAGGTGGATAAGTATAACTCCCCTCTTCCCAGTCGGGTTGTGCCAGCTTGTTGGTCTATATTAATCGTGTGATGTTAATCGCCACATAATTTCCATGGGCCGAACTGATCCCAAAAATGGGGCTTCAGTGAAAGATGGATGGACTCAATTTTTTTAATATAGATTTGAAAAACCGTTCGTTACTTGAAATGTTCTGAGAAATCTTTGAGTCAATAATTCCACTTCAATTATCTGCAAATCTAATTATCTTCAAAAACATTTTTTGAAAGATTTGTGGTGAAACGAGAGAGTCTGTTGAGTACTGGTTGGGATACCAACAGGAGTCAGTAAGCTCACCTACTGTGAAAGCTTTTAAACAAACATGCTGCACAATTTTACTTAAATAACTTTTGCAAATACAGTAAACTATTTAAAAGCCCAGATAAAAATATAATTCGATCTCTTAAGAGTACTCATATTCAACTAATACAAAGCTTTCACTAATTTGTGTCCTGGGACTGAACTTTCAATTTTGTGTTTACCCCAATCTGATTTCCAATTTCATTCTGCAGTTTATTGGGGGTTGGGGATTAACCCCTCCATTATTATGAATATTGAGATTCTACTATATCTGAAACATCCAAAAAGGATTTTATAGGTTTGAATCATACTGTCTCACAAGTGATTTTTATGTATTTTCTTCCAGTTTGTGAAGGAGATGGACAATGAGGTGCGATTACGATTGATGCAGTTTGTCACCGGTACCTGCCGTTTACCATTGGGAGGATTTGCTGAGCTTCTGGGTAAGAATAAATGCTCAAATATTATTGTAGCTTCTGTGCCTGGGCTGCAGCTATGTCACTTCAACATCTAAACTAGTTTCCAAACCTCTGAATTAGGTAGGTACAGACAAATAATGCAGATGTGCATTCAAGTTAAAACAATTTAATACTTGACTTAGAACATCATTACAAATGCTTTCACCTTTTTATATGAAAACTTTGAACTTGCGATTACCATTTACACAATAGCATAAGGGCTATGTACATTATGGATTTTATGTTAAAATTGCAGTTTTAAACATTAAATTTTCTTCTCTGTAGCATACAGGCTAATTGATGCCATGACTAAGATCAGATGCTTTAATTGTGGGGCACTCTGATATCCGGGCACATCGTTATGCTCCTCTGCTACCCTATGAGAATGTTTATTTATTATTTAATTTCCATTTGCTATTTTCTCTCATGTTTTAGGGACTACACATGATCTCCACCTAATTAAGTTGCCTGTGTGTCCAGTTCCTATACCTTTTGCTGCTCTATAACCAGCCATTAGAAGGTGTATCAGTATGACCAAGGTTAATTTGTTCCCCAGTTTTCCTTCTCTTCAGTCTGTGCCTCCCACTAATGAACCTGACATTTGGATGCAAATAGTTTTGTATGGTCAAGGCAAATGGTGCTGCCAGCCTCTGACTCCATTCTGGCAAACTAGTGAAGATAAGACCATGGATGCGGGGTAGGGACGAAGTGAAGATGGGGAGGGAAACGTTGGGACTGGGTGGGGTGAGCAGCATGGTAAAGTGAGGCGGTTGGGGAAGAAAAGTGGGGAGGGTAAGAATTCATTTTTAAAGCATTCAAGAGATTAACAAACATAAACTGTGAGAAGCTTGGGCCAGTGAAGCTCAGGACTTGGGCCGGTGGGGAGTTAAAGCCCTGGGTAGATCAGTACAGTGGCTGGTGAGGCTTGTGTTCCTGGCAGGCATGAGGTTGAAGCACCTGGTGTGCACCGAGGTTGAAGCACCTGGTGTGCACCGTGGTTGACTCTTAATTGTCCTCTTAAGTAGCTTAGAAAGCTATTCAGTTGTCCCACCACCACCTTCTCAAGAGCACTTAGGGATGGGCAATTAATCCCAGGCTCACCAGCAACACCACATCTCGGGAATTAATAAAATAATTAATAGAAAAATTATTATTTAATAAAGGAAGTGTCTGCTGTTTTTGCCGAACCACTTGGCAAAATAACCTAGGTGGAAGCGCTGCACTGGTGAAATATTTGGGCACTCTACTTAATATGTACAAACTGAACTAAGATACTTACTTATGTTACTCTCTGAAAATGGTTAACCTTGCATGGCAACATGAAATCTGTCTTGATGAAGCAGTCTGATTGATTAGCCAGTGATGATTATTGATTGTTTCAAACAGGGAGTAATGGTCCTCAAAAGTTTTGCATTGAAAAGGTTGGTAAAGAAACATGGCTGCCCAGAAGTCATACTTGGTGAGTAATGATCGGAACATTAATAATCTTTATTTGTGGGAGGAACATCCATAGTTTTAAATCTGTACTGTTCTTTGATGTGATGTCTTCATAAAGTATTAAATCCTTAGACTGCCTGTTGGTGCAGGGAAACGCCAATTACCCTGGAATTAACATTTTTTTAACCTTAGTTTCCGTGTCCCAGATTGGGAACTGCAATCTGTCAACCACGTTACAGTAAGTCTGACCAAAACCAATATATTCTCTCTAATTATCGCCCATCCTCTAACTTTTCTTCTCCTCTCCTCTCTTCTCCCCCCACCCCCCTCCCCCGCACCAGCACCTCCAGACTCTCCCAAAGTCCTCATGGCGCCTTATCTACCTGCTATCCCTCGGTGACATAATCTGCAGGTAAAGGGTCAGCCAGCCAATGACACCCAACTCTACCTTTCCACCATATCCTTTGAACCCTTATGTGCTTTCTGAAATCAAGTTGTGGATGATTTAAAATTTCTTCCAACTGTGTAAAGGGCAGACTGAAGCCATTATTAACAGCCTTGCCACTAGCTCCTCCTCTCCTCTCTTCCCTCCGCCTATCCACTTGCTGAGGCTGAACCAGGATGAAACCGTGGCATCCTGTTCAAGCTTCATATCCGATCCTTAAAGACTATTTGCTTCTACCTCTGCAACATAAGTTGCTCCCTGCTTCACCCCCACGTGCTGAAACCTTTTTATTAAATCACCTCTAGGCTTGATTTTTCAATTTCTATTAACTCCACTTTATTCAAAACTTACCAGCCCACATCCCAATCCGTACCGAGTCCATCATAGAATAGTACAGCACAGAAGGAGGCCTTTCAGCCTATTGAGTCTGTGCCGACTCTTTCGAAGAGCAGTCCAGTTAGTCCCACTTCCCCGCTCTTTCCCAATATCCAATGTTCCCCCTAAGGTGCGCAGCCGCCCACCAATCCCAAAGGGCTGTGGATGCTGAATCGTTGAGTAAATTCAAGGCTGAGATAGATTTTTGGACTCAGGCAATCAAGGGATATGGAGATCGGGCGGGAAAGTGGAGTTGAGGTCGAAGATCAGCTATAATCTTATTGAATGGCAGAGCAGGCTTGAGAGGCCGTGTGGCCTACTGCTCCTAATTCTTATGTTCAATCGCGAGGTCCCACGCAGCCACTCACCAGCTCTGCCACTGGAAGAGATACTGCGCATACGAGGCCGCTGCAGCAAATTTAAAAGGCCCGTGCAGGGGGAAAAAAATTAGAGGGAACATTGCTCATATCCCTGCAATTTTTCTCTTTCAAGTATTTATCCAACTCCCTTTTGAAAGCTACTACTTAATCCACCACCCTATCAGGCAGTGTATTCCAAATTCTAACCACTCGTTGCGTAAAAATGTTTTTCCTCATGTCGCCTCTGGTTCTTTTGCCAATCACCTTAAATATGTGCCCTCTGGCTATTGAGCCTTCGGCCATTGAAAACCGTTTCTCTGTATTTACTCTATCTAAATCCATCATGATTTTAAACACCTCTATCAAATCTCCTTTTAGCCTTCTCTGCTTTAAGGAGAACAACCTAGCTTCTCCAGTCTATCCACATAACTGTAATCCCTCATCGCTGGAACCATTCCAGTAAATCTCTTCTGTACCCTCTCCAAAGCCTTCACATTCTTCCTAAAGTGTGGTACCCAGAATTGGACACACTACTCAGCTGGGGCCAAACTGATGTTTTATGTAGGTTTAGCATAACTTCCTGGCTTTTCTACTCCATGCCTCTATTTATAAAGCCCAGGATCCTATATGCTTTATTCACTGCTTTGTTAACCTGTCCTGCCTCCTTCAAAGATTTGTGCACAAACATCCCCAGGTCTCTCTGTTCTTGCAACCCCCCCCCTTTATAATTGTACCATTTAGCTTGTATTGTCTCTCCTCATTCTTCCTACCAATATGTATCACCTCACACTTTTCTGTGTTGAATTTCATCTGCCATGTGTCCGCCCATTCCACCAGCCTGTCTACATCCTCTTGAAGTCTATTCCTATTTTCCTCACTGTTAACGACACTTCCAAGCTTTGTGTTATCTGCAAATTTTGAAATTGTGCCCTGTACCCCCAAATCCAAGTCATTAATGTATATCAAAAACAGCAGTGGTCCTAGTACTGAACCCTGGGGAACACCAATGTATACCTCCCTCCAGTCTGAAAAACAGCCATTCACCACAACACTCTGTTTTCTATCCCTTACTCAATTTTGTATCCATGCTACTACTGTCCATTTTATCCCATGGGCTTCAATTTTGCTAACAAGCCTACTTTATCAAACGCCTTTTGAAAGTACGCCTTCCATCACTCCCATTCCACACCAAGTCCATCACTACCATCCTCACTGACCTACATTGGCTCCCTGTCCCCTAAGGATTGAATTTAAAATATTTTTCTTTAAATTCTTCCATGACCTTGCCCCTCCCTCTCTGCAATCTTCCAGAGTACTCTGGCATTCCCCCTTCCGTCACTCCACAATTGGTGACAGAGCCTTCAGCTGTCTTAGTTTCTCGCTGTGGAGTTCCCTCCCTCTCCATTTCTCTCTCCACCTTTAAAAACCTTCTCAAAACATCTTTCACCTCCCCTAACACCGTGGCTTGCCTTCGTTCTTTTAACTATATTTTTACTCCCCCTCTGTAAAGTGCCATGGGACATTTTCTACGTTAAAGGTGCTCCATAAATACAAGCTGTCATAGTATTAAATATACTCAAATGTCAGAGGTAGCTTTCATTTAAAACATTTTTCAACACCTTTCTGCCCCATTCTAATTATTTTTTAATATTTTAGCTTTACTTTTACCTAACTTCTAGCTTATGGCATATTCTAACTATTCAGTATATTTCTTTTAACCTGCCTCCCAGGTCCCACTGTTCATTTTGGAGATGAGACCCACATTGTAAAAAATGAGCGGTTATTGAAAACTGGCTCCCAAGGACAGTGTTTTAGCATTCAAATGCCAAAACAAAAGATTGATATTATCATGTAACCAGTTCAATATTTGTGTCAAAACCAGAAAGGAATGATTATAGAATTAATTATCTTGCCCATAGTGCCAATAGCCTAGTCACACTTGGACAAGATAACATTTACTGCCACAGCTATCATTAATAAGTTATAAAACCAGATTTATGTTGCTTGTTGAGGAGGGTGATATCCGTGCTGGGGAGGGAAGGTGTGGAATACAGTTTATATTTTGCTATTCTGTGTCAAACACACTCAGGTCGGATATAGCACAGCAAAGGTAAACCTCTTTCTGTTCTGCACTAACTCTATGCTTTAGCCCCAACCTCAGGAGAGCTAAGCCTCCCTCCACTAGCACGATTTCTATTTTTCACATCTTTGTAGCTTCTCTGATTGGGAACTGCTTTAGCCAGGAGAAAGAAGTTTTTCATTGACCTCAGTTTATATTTCGCATTCAACTGATACAATGAGATACAGAACTGTACTGGGCCATCCAGTACTGACAGAAAGAATAGGAATTCTGCAGCAGATTCTGTGGTAAACCTGTAGTTTGACTGATTTGAAATTTATTCAGAACATCTACACGACAGTGTTTAAATTGAGCCAAATATTCATTGTGTTCAACAGTTTTAATCGCTTGGACTTGCCACCTTACAAAAGCTATGAACAATTGAAAGAGAAACTGCTTTTTGCAATCGAAGAAACAGAAGGATTCGGGCAGGAATAGATGCAGCACGTATTCTTGATACTAACAGATGATGTCACAATGTACTCTTGTTTCATGTCCAGCCATCTACAGTTTCATAGATGTCTACCGTTGTATATAAGCTATTTGCCTAGAGAAGTAATTTACTTCTGGAATTCTATAGAACTGACCTGCTTTTCTTCCAGAATCATTATGCAAATTATGTCTTGAACCATACATAGTATTTTACATACCTGCGTTTTCCCTTAAAATGAGTGTCTTGGGAGAAAACAGTTTGGCTGCTTTCTGAAACATAGAATGCTTTTTTTTAAAAAAAAAACAGCTGGAATATGAATGGCTCTAGTTTTATAGAGCTTATTTGGAGATCTGGTAGGTGTGCTGTTAGGCCCCCTTAGTGTAAATTGCATCTTCCAGAAGAAAACACATGCCCTGTGGATCAGTTTCCACTGATGTAACAAATCTGCCACAGTTATTTCTTGCATGGCTGTCACTGAACTATTTAAGGCTTATGCCAAACACTGTCAAATATCTAGAATTAATGCTGCTGGCTTGTTGAGATCATAGAATGTGTAAATGCTGACATGAGGTTTTATTTTACTTCCTTGGGTTATTGCTGTTTATGTATGTCTCATGTATAGCAAATTGAAAGTACCCCACAATAATGTAATTTTATATCCAAGAAGCTAATGTGGACAATTTTCACAGTGTAATTATGCAAAATATTACCTCTGTGCTGCTTTTATGTTCAGCCTTTTAGAAGAGTTACATTTATCAATCAGGAATTTAAAAAAATATAAATCAAATATATAAGTTTTGCACATTGTAAGGAATGTTGTGTAATTAGTTTCCCATTGCAATGTTATATATGCTGTTTTTCTTAATGGCTTTTGTGTAAATTACATTCTATGCATAGGTTTGATTTCTTTTTCTGGCTTTGAAATATAATTTCTAATATAGGCCTTCCTCTTCCTAGAAATATCAAGTGATTTATTTTTTCTTAACTGCAGAAGTTTCAAAAACATGTAATAAAAAATTGATTTTAAAATAGTTTCACCAGTATTGAAGGCATTTACTTAATTACATGTAACAATCTATTTAAAAATAATTGTGAATTATATGGAACTGCAACTTCTAACACACCGTGCTTCCTTGCAGTGAATGGGGAGATATGGACATTTGAAATGTAACATTTGTAATGCTTTAAATTTAAACATTGTAAATTCCATTAAAGTTTTTAATTTGTAAAAGTTTTGTAAATGTTGAGTTTGGTCAGTTTTTCCCATTGCAATTTTTTTTAAATTATAGTCACAGAAAATTGTTGTATGCAGAAATGGTCAGTTGGTATCGTTACCCAAATAGGTGGTAGCTGCTGTGGTAGATCAGGATTACCACTGAAACTTTTCTTCTGTCAGGTGCTTAAGATAAATTCCCCCTTTAAACTTGGCTGGTAATTACAGATAGAAAAATCACTTAATAAGCAGACGTAGCCATCTCTGTTCCTGATTTTTCTTTTTGATGTATATTTATCTCTTTATTGTAAGGTTTTTTCCCTATATGAAAGCCTTTCTGTCAAGCTGTTGCGCAAGAGTGGTTCCAGACCACACAATGTACTGAAGAATTAAAAACCACTGATAAAGATAAAATGGATTGACAAACAGTCAATGGGTTTGCTGGTGATTCATTTTGTGATGTTTTGGGATATATCTTTTAGCAGAATTGTTCTTTTTGGAAACCTGAAAGTGCATCTCTGCACACAAGTCAATAGGTGATGTGATTTTTTTTTGGCAGTGTCAGGTTTCCAATTGTATTGGGCCTAGCAACATTTTTCAATTGAGGCAACGAGCTAGAGCTGAATAGCTCTGCAATTCTAATTCACTGCCTTTTTTTGCTCGTTGAGTTATCTACTGCACAACTTGTGTTTTACAAATGCAATAGCACACAAAATACATGAAAATATACACATTTGTTTATTTGTTAATGCTGTGTCGGGCCTGTACAATTTCATCATGTATCAACATTTAATAAAAATCCTTCTAATTGATTGATGATCTGAGAAATCAATTAACTTATTTTTCAAAATTAACCCTGTAACACAAAATTCACTGGCAGACAGCTGTTTTAATGCACTAGATTGGTTTGAACCAGTGCTCAACCCCGTCCACTAATCAACTTCAGTAATTCAGTAGCTTCTTTTTGAACCTACAAATAGGAGAAAAAGATAAGATTGATTTTCCACAATTGCTACAAAAAACTGTCTTATGGTTATGCACCACTTTGAGTGTGTTAGGACATCTGACATAAATTAAAGATAAGCTTCCTAATGGTTTCAGTAGAGCACACCAAGAAGAACTTCACAAAATTGGGTTGACTAATTACTCTACCATAAAGAGATGCACTCAGAAAATCAGCAGGCTGCTGGTTCTGTGAAACATTCACCACTTCCAATGTATACACCTGCCTCGGACACCAGAGGAGGCTTTCATTGCTACCTCTGCAGGCCGCCATATTTTCTAGCCACGGAAGCGGAAAACGCAGTCTTCTGGCCTGTACAGTTCTTCAGACATCAGGGAAGATCCAGCAGCCAGAAAGTAATTATGAAACAGGGCATTTTAAACAACTAGTGCTGTAAAATCTGCCTGGAATATAAACAGGACAGATTTCATAGCACTAAGATGCAAGAACTTTATTTTGAAGTATATATGTAAGATAAACAGCTAGAATACAAAGTATGGGTAGAGCACTGTTCTAATCATTCACTTCAGGGTTCTAAAACATAGGGGTTGCACTCAAGTGCTGCTGTCGCAGGAAAAAGCTTAAAATGAGTTCTGGCCAGGGGAGTATGCAAGTACAGGAAACTCTTTATTAACCGGCACCCAAATATTCAGAAATCTCTCTTAACCGGCAAAATTCTTGAGTAGGTAACCGGGGGTTTCCTTCATCTCTCGTTTAAAATTAACTTTAAAAAAAACCCCGAGGCGTTTGCCTTGTATCGGAGCGTGTAGATTGGGAGGGGAATGTGCAGCCCGGGTAGGCAGCGGACACGACAGATGGTCAGCTGGCGGTCCCCGGGGAGACTGAGCTCGCGCATGTTAATGTGTACGGGGCTCTCGTACGTTGGGAGATATAACTCTCCGTTATCCAGACTTTTTGATTAACCGGCACCACGCCAGTCCTGTCGGTGCCGGTTAATAGAGTTTCCTGTACAAAGTACCAGATTAAAACTAAATGCTAGAACTACAGGTTGGATCTTTTCCCAGATAAAACATATTACCCAAAAACCACCATCTCAAGCCAGCATGTGGGGCAGTTTACATAATATACCCCACCCGCTAGTAAAATTATTTGTTTGGATTAAAGATGCATTACAGGCTGTTGTCATCCTTCACATGGTTTAAAATCTGGCTACAAATGACATCCTATGTGACTGTGATAATGGTAAACTATCCCTCCTCATCCTCGACCTGGCTGCAGCCTTTGACATGGTTGACCACACCGTGCTCCTCCAACGCCACTCCACCTAGGTAGGACTGCACTTAACTAGATGAGCAGAAATTTCCTCCCAACTAAATATTGGGAAGACCAAAGCCATTGTCTTCGGTCTCCACCACAAACTCCATCCCTCTCCCTGGCAACTGTCTTGAGGCTGAACCAGACTGTTCGCAACCTTGGTGTCATATTTGACCCCGAGATGAGCTTCCAACCACATATTCGCGCCATCACGATGACCGCCTATTTCCACCTCTAACCTCGCCCGACTCTGCCTCAGCTCATCTGCTGCTGAAACCCTCATCCATGCCTTTGTTACCTCTAGACGTGACTATTCCAACGCACTCCTCGCTGGCCTCCCATTTTCTACCCTCCGTAAACTTGAGGTCATCCAAAACTTTGCTGCCCGTGTCCTAACTCGCACCAAGTCCTGTTCACCCATCACTAATGTTCCCTTTAAGTTAAGACATTGCCCATCACCCCTGTGCTCGCTAACCTACATTGTCTCCCAGTTAAGCAATGCCTCACTTTTAAAATTCTCATCCCTCCATGGCCTCCCTCCCCTCCCCTCTCTCTCCCTCCCTCCCCTCTCTCTCCCTCTCCCCCTCCCTCCCCCCCTCTCCCTCTCCCCCTCCCTCCCCCCCTCTCCCTCCCTCCCCCTCTCCCCCTCCCTCCCCCTCTCCCTCTCCCCCTCCCCCTCCCTCTCTCCCTCCCTCCCCTCTCCTCCAGCCCTACAACTCATATCTGCGCTCTTCCAGTTCTGGCCACTTGCGCATCCTGATTTTAATTGTTCCACCACTGGCGGCCGTGCCTTCAGCTGCCAAGGCCCTACGCTCTGGAATTCCCTCCCTAAACCTCTGTCTTTCCTCCTTTGAGATGCTCCTTAAAACCTACCTCTTTGACCAACATGTTGGTCATCTGCCCCAATTTCTCCTGATGTTGCTCAGTGTCAAATTTGTGTTTGATAACACTCCTGTGAAGCATCTTGGGATGTTTTACTACATTAAAGGTGCTCTATAAATACAAGTTGTTGCTCATACCTATGATTCTTTATCCTATGGTGGAGATGCTGCTGCCAAGAATGGCAATTGTTTTTCTTCTCTCTCCATGGGAGACAGAAACTCAGCTAGTTGCACTTCATTGGCAACTACTGACCTCAGGGTACATTATCCAAGTACCTTCTTGCGTAGACTTGCAGTAATAGTGTGGAGGACGAATTCATGGAATGTATGCAAAATAGTTTTCCAGATCAGTATGTTGAGGAACAGGCTATTTTAGATCCAATATTGTGCAACAAGAAAGGGTTAATTAATAACCTTGTAGTAAAGGGGCCTTTAGGGAAGAGTGACCATAATATGTAGAATTTTATATTGAGTTTGAAAGTGATTTAGTTAAATCCGAAACTAGGGTCTTAAATCTAAAAGCAAACTACGTAGGTATGAGGGGCGAGTTGGCCAAGGTAGATTGGGAAACTACATTAAAAGGTATGATGGTAGACAAGCAATGGCTAGCATTTAAAGAATTAATACATAATTTACTACAAATATACATTCCTTTAAGGCACAAAAACCCCACAGGAAAAGTGGTCCAACCGTGGCTAACAAGACAAGTTAAAGATAGTATTAGATCAAAGGAAGAGGCTTACAACGTTGCCAAAAATAGTAAGCCTGAGGATTTTAGAATTCAGCAAAGGAGGACCAAGACATTGATAAAGAAAGGGGAAAATAGAATGAGAGTAAACTAGCAAGAGACAAAAAAACAGATTAAAAGCTTCTATAGGTATGTAAAAAGATTTACAGGCTGAGGCAGGAGAAGTTATGATGGGGAATAGGAAGTGGCAGAGAAATTAAACAAATACTTTGTGTCTGTCTTCACGGAAGAGGACGCAATAAGCGTCCCGGAAATAGTGGAGAACTAAGGGTCTAGCGAGAATGAGGAACTGAAAGAAATTAGTAAAAAAAAAATTACTGGAGAAATTAATAGGACTGAAAGCCGATAAATCCCCTGGACCTGATCGCCTACATCCTAGGATTTTGAAAGTGGTGGCTATAGAGATAGTGGATGCATTGGTTGTCATTTCCCAAAATTCCACAGATTCTAGAACGGTTCCTGCAGATTGGAAGGTGGCAAATGTAACCCCACTATTTAAGAAAGGAGGGAGAGAAAATGGGGAACTACAGACCAGTTGGCCTGACATCAGTAGTAGGGAAAATGCTAGAATCTATTACTAAGGACATGGTAACAGGGCACTTGAAAAATAGGATTGGGTAGAGTCAACACTGATTTATGAAATGGAAATTGTGTTTGACAAATCTATTGGAGTTTTTTGAGTTTGTAACTAGCAGAATAGATAAGGGGGAACCAGTGGATGTGGTGTATTTGGATTTTCAGAAGGCATTTGATAAGGTGCCACACAAGAGGTTATTAAACAAAATTAGGGCTCATGGGATTGGGGGTAATATACGAGCATGGATTGAGGATTGGTTAATGGATAGAAAACTGAGAGTAGGAATAAACGGGTCATTTTCAGGTTGGCAGGCTGTAACTAGTGGGGTCAGTGCTTGGGTCTCAGCTATTCACAATCTATATCAATGATTTGGATGAGGGGACCAAATGTAATAAATCCAAGTTTGCTGATGATACAAAGCTGGGTGGGAATGTTAAGTTGTGAGGAGGATGCAAAGAGGCTTCAAAGGGATATAGACAAACTATGTGAGTGGGCAAGAACATGGCAAATGGAATATAGTTTGGAGAAATGTGAAGTTATCCACTTTGGTAGGAAAAATAGAAAAGCAGAGTATTTTTTAAATGGTGAGAGATTGGGAAATTACAAGCCCTGAACTTGCAAAAGCTCCATTGGTAGCATGGGGCTTCGCCATGGGCGAGCACAGGTCGGGAATTCAGTCACAAGTGTGTGCACAGGTTGCTGTGTGCTGAAATTTATGGCAGAAAAAAAGTGACAGGCTGTTCTGAGCCAGCATCAGTCTCCTTGTGAAGGGTTATGTTAATCAGGTCACATGGTAAAATTTACATTGTTTGATGAGCTCTTCCACTGGTGCCCCCTGCACCCATATAAAATGGGCGAGTTAGGAAAGCCTGCGGCCAGGCCTGCTTGAAGCAGCCATGCCTACTCCTATCTTCTATGTTTCTATTCTGTTCCAAAAGTACATTGAAATGTTCTGCTTGTTTAGGTGGATGCATAGATATTTAGTTATCATTTTTATCCATGCAGTAGATTATTTGGATGTAGATGCTGCCATTTTTGCACATTTCTTACCAATTTTCCCCACCATACTGTTGATTGCTAGGCTTAACTCCCAGCACCATTTTCCAGGTCCCAGTACAATTAGTGGCAGGGTTTAACCCTCTCTACTGCTGGCACTAGTGTTTTCCCTCTACAGGCAAGCTACAACCTCAAGATTGCCAACATCACAAATTTCTGGGCGATGAGGTATCGAGAAAGAAAACATGGGGCTTGCTTCAATTTTTTCATTGAACATAGTTGCTAAATAAGGAAGTAGATGCAACTGTGATGCTGGATTCTGAAATTCAGAGGGTCAGCTATTCATGTTTACATAGAAATCTTGGTAAATACAGTGCAACACAGAGACTGTCTACAGTAAACCGAGCAAATCTGTTAATGGGTAAAACGACGCGATGTCGAAAAAAGAATTTAATGTGATACAGAACCAGTTTATACCCGAGGGGCAAGAGCTCTACTTGCCAAAAGAAACAGCCATGGATGACTAAAGAGGTTAAGGACAGCATATAACAAAGAAAAAGATACAAAAATGGAAAAAAATAGCACAGATCCTGGCGAATCGGAAAGATACAAAGAACAGCAAAAGATCACAAAACAGATAGAGCTATAAAAAGGGCGTATGAAAAGAAACTTGCAAGGGATATCAAAATCAAAACAAAAGGCTTTTAACAATTATATTATAAAAAAAGAGGGGAGGCAGCAGCAATGTTGGCCCCTTAAAAACTGAAAGGGGTTAATAAGGAAATGGCGGACATGTCGAATAATTACTTTGCGTCAGTATTTACAGTAGAGGAATAGGAAAGCATACCAGAAATCCCAAGGAAACTAAGTCAGGGACTCAATAAAATTAATGTAAGTAAAATAACAGTAATGAAGAAAATAATGGCACTAAAGAGTGACAAATCCCCAGGACCAAATGGTTTCCATCCCACGGTTTTAAAGGAAGTAGGTGAGTACATTGCTGATGCCCTAACTATAATTTTCTAAAGTTCTCTCACTTCAGGAACCGTTCCTTTAGATTGGAAAATTGCACATGTCACTCTGCTATTTAAAAATGGTGACGGGAAAAACCAGGGAATTATAGACCAGTTAGCCTAACATCTGTTGTCGGGAAATTGCTAGAGTCTATAATTAAGGATAGGGTGACTGAACACCTTGAAATTTTCAGTTGCTCAGAAAGAGCCAGCCTGGTTTTGTGAAAGGGAGGTCATGCCTGTCAAACCTGATTGAATTTTTTGAAGAGGTGACTAAAGTAGTGAACAGGGGAATGTCTATTGATGTTTATATGGACTTCCAGAAGGTATTTGATAAAGTCCCACATAAGAGACTGTTAACTAAGGTAGAAGCCCATGGAATTGAGGGCAAATTATTGACCTGGTTAGGAAATTGTCTGAGCAGCAGGAGATAGGCAGTAGGGATAATGGGTAGGTACTCAAACTGGCAGGAGGTGACTAGTGGTGTCCCGCAGGAATCTGTGTTGGGGCCTCAACTATTCACAGTATTTATTAACAACTTAGATGATGGCATAGAAAGTCATATATCCAAATTTGACGATGACACAAAGATAGGTGGAATTGTAGGCAGTGTCGATGAAAGCATAAAATTACAAAGGGATAAAACAGATTAAGTGAATGGGCAAAACTGTGGCAAATGGATTTCAATGCAGGCAAATATGAGGTCATCCACTTTGGACCTAAAAAGGATAGAACAGAGTACTTTCTAAATGGTGAAAAGCTAAAAACAGTGGAGGTCCAAAGAGACTTGGGGGTCCAGGTACATAGATCATTAAAATCTCATGAACAGGTACAGAAAATAATCAAAAAGACTAATGGAATGCTGGCCTTTATATCTTGAGGACTAGAATACAAGGGGGTAGAAATTATGCTGCAGCTATACAAAACTCTGGTTAGACCACATATATCAATGATTTAGACTTTAATGTAGGAAGTATGATTAAGAAGTTTGCAGATGATGCAAAATTTGGCCGTGTGGTTGATAATGAAGAAGAAAGCTGTAGACTGCAGGAAGATATCAATGGACTGGAGAAGTGTGAGGTAATGCATCTGGGAAGGGCTAACAAGACAAGGGAATACACAGTAAATGGTAGGACACTGAAGTGCAGAGGATCAGAGGGACCTTGGAGTGCATGTCCACAGATCCATGAAGGTAGCAGGACAGGTAGATAAGGTGGTTAAGAAGGCATACGGGATACTTGCCTTTATTAGCCGAAGCATAGAATATAAGGGCAGGGAGGTTATGCTTGAACTGTATAAAACACTAGTTAGGCCGCAGCTAGAATACTGCGTGCAGTTCTGGTCACCACATTACAGGAAGGATGTGATTGCACTAGAGAGGGTACAGAGGAGATTTACGAGGATGTTGCCTGGGCTGGGGAATTTTAGCTATGAGGAAAGACTGTATAGACTGGGGAAAACTGCTATATTAAATTAGTAACTTATTATATTATATTAATAACTTGAATTAGATACATCTTAGTCTTAAGTAACTGTAAAGTTAGTTAATGGTTTCTCTGGGGGGTACAGCCAGAGCCAAGTCCACGGCACCACGGGTGGCTCAGCTGTACGGGGGGGGCGGGGAGGAGGAAGATAGGGAAAGCAATAGTGGTATGGGGATTCGATAGTTAGGGAGCAGACAGGTGTTTCTGCGGCCGCAGACATGATTCCAGGGCGGTATGTTGCCTCCCTGGTGCCAGGATTAAGGATGTCACTGAGCGGCTGCAGAACATTCTGAGGGGGGAGGGTGAACAGCCAGAGGTCATGGTCCATATCGGTATCAACGACATAGGTAGAAAGAGGGATGAGGTCCTGCAGGCAGATTTTAGGGAGCTAGGAAAGAGATTAAAAAGTGGGATCTCAAAAGGTAGTAATCTTCGGATTACTCCCGGTGCCACGTGCGAGTGAGTACAGGAATAGGAGGATAGAACAGATGAATGAGTGGCTGGAGAGATGGTGCAGGATGGAGGGCTTCAGATTCTTGGGGCATTGGGGCCGGTTCTGGGGGACGTAGGACCTGTACAGGCCGGACGGGTTGCACCTCAACAGTGCCGGTAAGAATATCCTCGCGGGGAGGTTTGCTAGCACTGTTGGGGAGGGTTTAAACTAAGTTGGCAGGGGGATGAGCACCAGGATGTAGCATTAGAAAGGAGAAACAATGGGCACAAAGGATTGGGAGAGACGGATAGCACTAGAGTAAGAAATAGTAAGGTATTAGGCGGGGTCAGACTAAGAGAGAACACAGGCTGGTCTAAGATAGGTTTACAGTGTATGTATGTGAACGCACGAAGCATAGTAAACAAGGTTGGTGAGCTGCAGGCGCAAATAGCCACATGGGAATATGATGTCGTGGCATTGACGGAGACCTGGCTCAAAAAAGGGCAGGTTTGGGTTTTAAATATTCCTGGATATAGGGTGTTCAGGAAAGATAGGAGATGGGGTGGCAGTATTGGTTAAGGAGAATGTTACAGTGCTGGAGAGAGAGGATGTCCTGGAGGGGTCAAGGACAGAATCTATATGGCTAGAGTTAAGAAATAATAGAGGTGCCATTACACTACTAGGTGTATTCTATAGGCCACCAACTAGTGGGAAAAATATGGAGGAGCAGATTTACAGAGAAATTACAGAGAGATGCAAGAACTATAGAGTAGTGATAATGGGGGACTTCAACTATCCAAATAAAGACTGGGATAGTAGTAGTGTAAAGGCCAGGGAGAGGGAAGAATTTCTGAAGTGTGTTCAGGAGAACTTTCTTGATCAGTACATTTCCGGCCCAATGAGGAAGGAGGCATTACTGGATCTGGTTCTGGGGAATGAGGTGGGTCAAGTGGAGCAAGTGTCAGTAGGTGAACATTTAGGGAACAGTGATCATAGTATCATAAGGTTTAGATTAGCTATGGAAAAGGACAGGGAGCAATCTAGAGTAAAAATACTTAATTGGAGGAAGGCCAATTTCAGTGGGATGAGAACGGATCTGGCTGGGTAAATTGGAATCAAAAATTGGCAGGCAAAACTTTAGTGGAACAATGGGCTGCCTTTAAAGAGTAAATAGTTTGGCTACAGTCAAGGTACATTCCCACGAGGGGAAAAGGTAGGGCAACTAAAGTCAGAACTCCCTGGATGACGAAAGAGATAGAGAGTAAGATGAAGCAGATAAAGAGTGCGTATGACATATGTCAGGTCAAGAATACATCTGAGAATCAGGCTAAATATAGAAAGTTCAGAGGAGAAGTGAAAAAAGAGGAGCAAAGAGAGGGGATGAGAATAGAATGGCAGCTAACATAAAGGGTAATCCAAAAGTCTTCCATAGGCTTTTAGAAACAATAATCAGGGGCAAAATTAAAAGTCACTTGGACAAGTGTGGATTAATTAAGGAAAGCCAGCATGGATTTGTTAAAGGAAAATCGTGTTTAACCAACTTGATTGAGTTTTTTGATGAGGTAACAGAGAGGGTTGATGAGGGCAATTCGGTTGACGTGGTGTACATGGATTTCCAAAAGGCGTTCGACAAAGTGACAAGCCCATGGAATAAAGGGACAGTGGCTGCATGGATACGAAATTGGGGGTGTTCTCCTTAGAGCAGAGAAGATTGAGAGGAGATTTGATAGAGGTGTTCAAAATCATGAGGGGTCTGGACAGAGTAGATAGAGAAACTGTTCCCATTGGCAGAGGGGTCGAGAACCAGAGGACACAGATTTACTGTGATTGGCAAAAGAACCAAAGGCGACATAAGAAAAAACTTTTTTACGCAGCGAGTGGTTAGGATCTGGAATGCACTGCCTGAAAGGGTGGTGGAGGCTTTCAAAAGGGAGTTGGATAAGTACTTGAAAGAAAAAACCTTGCAAGGCTACGGGGAAAGGGCAGGCGAGTGGGACTAGCTGAGGTGCTCTTGCAGAGAGCCGGCACAGGCTCGACGGGCCGAAAGGCCTTCTTCCGCGCTGTAACCGTTCTATGATTCTATAGGCAGGTGCTTACTGTAGCTGAATTAATACTGCCTATTGTCACTAACAAAAACAAAAAAAATCAAGATTAGTCAAGAAATATAAAGCATAATGTTTTAAAACTATCAGGAAATGAAGTAAAATTTATACTACAGCAAACATGAAGTTGCTTGAATGAAACAGGACAATTGTACCTGCTTGTCTTCTTCATTACGTGCTGGGTAGTCTCTTGCTTTGGTCAGCCACAATAGGGCCATCTTCTGATTTTTTAATTTCATGAAAGATTTACCCATCATTAGTAAGTTTTTACTGTAGAAATTTGGATCAGCTGCAAAATAAAAGACACACTAAACTTCCATGTGCTACACATCAAAGAGGGATTTGTGGCTCTTTGCTCATATGCTTCACTGCACAAGCAAACCATATATGAGAAAGTTATAAAATCAAGAATGTTCCACGTTTAGTTAAGTGATCTTAATGAGGGAGGTGGGAGCAATTTATCCCCGAGTGTCTTGGTTTGGGGGAAGGAAATAAAATTTTAAAAAACAATCAGGGTTCTTGCTCCTGATCTCCACCCAGTGACCACCTGCTGGAAATTCCACTTGTGGACAAGATCAGGCTCAGCTGCCCCTGACTGCCTGCCAACATTCACTGTCCAGGGTCACTCACAAATGGCCAGAAGGCTTTATACAAGATAATGTGAAAGATTCTGCCAATGCTAGTCATTTGAGTCATACTTAAAAAGTACTCATCCTTTCCAACTATTTAAGACAGACAATTTGCATAATGATCCGTACCAAATAGTACTGCAATAAACATTGTGTTGAATAAATTGTGCATTTACTGGAAAATTAGTTTGGAAACTTGCTTCACTGTAAGTAATGCAACATTTACATCTGTTCATTGTAACAGTCACTTGGAACTACAAAAAGTGATGCAGAAATGTGACTCACTTTCAGCTACGGTACAAGGAATTGTTTCTCATTCTGATAAAACCTAATCACTAAATAATGATTCGCTAAACAAATAGTCAAGTGCATATTTTTTGTCTAGCAGGAACAATAATAACTGCACCAACGGGAAGATTTGACTCTATCTTTAGTCTTGTGTTGTTTTTAATGAGGTTTTTAATGAGATTTGTAAGGCCAATACTTGAAGCAATTCTCACATTTTTTCTGAACATTGTTGATTGAGGATATTTAGTTTGTCAAATTATATTCCGCAACTAAATTCCTAAAGAGACTCAAATGCTATATACATCGTACTATGCAAAAATCTATTGATGTGTGGAAAAGAACATGAAAATATAAAGCCTCCCTTGTCTAGTTCTACTCATTCTTAACATACTTTTACTTGGCCTAAAACATAAATCCCAGCATGTACGTACTGAAAAAGTAATGAGTATAATTCCTATGAAATAATGTACAGTATTTAATATTCCAACATATAATTTCATGTAATTTTGTAAATTAACTGAAATACATTTATTAATCTAATGTGCAGTATTTAATATTTTGACAAGATACAACTTCATGTAATTGAATGGAATACATTTATTAATCTCTTACCTTCCTCAGCTTTGTTAAAGTATTGGAGAGCCTGAAACAAAAATGTTTTGAAATTCTAGTATCTACTGTAATATTAAAGTACAGGGTATGAAAAGTTAATAATGCACTCAGTATTTCTGATGGGGGTATTGAAACAACAGAGACAGCTTAGCTGCTCTTTAGAAACAATGTTAAACATGAAAAAGACAGACTTGCATTTATGTAGCACCTTTCCACAACCTCAAGACATCCCAAAGCACTTCATAGCCAAATAAGTACTTTTGAAGTGTAGTCACTGTTGTAATGTAGGAAACACAGCAGCCAATTTACACACAGCAGGATTATAATGATGACCAGATAATTTTTTTTTTTTTAAGTGATGTTGGCTGAGGGATAAATATTGACCAGGCCACCGAGGAGAACTCCCCTGCTTGTCTTCAAAACAGATTAAAGGGGAGTTGAGGAGAATTTTTTTCACCCAGAGGGCAGTGGGGGTCTGGAACACACTGCCTGAAAGGTTGGTAGAGGCAGAAACCCTCATCGCATTTAAAAAGTACTTGGATATGCACCTGAAGTGCCGTAACCTGCAAGGCTATGGACCAAGAGCTGGAAAGTGGGATTAGGCTGGATAACTCTTTTTCGACCGGTGCAGAAAAGATCGGCTGAATGGCCTCCTTCTGTGCCATATATTTCTATGATTCTATGATTCTAGTGCCATGGGGTCTTTTACATCCACCTGATGGGGCCTCGGTTTAACATCTCATCCAACAGTGCAGCACTCCCTCAGTACTGCACTAGAGTGCCAGCCTAGATTTTGTGCTCACATCTCTGGAGTGGGACTTGAACCCACAACCTTCTGACTCCGAGGCAAGAGTGTTACCAACTGAGCCACGGCTGACACAAGTGATTCAGCTACCTGCCTAAGCGTAGAATGGGTCAGGAAAGATGTGTTGATGAACCCACTGATACCTTCCATTCCTAAGTGCAACAGTTGCCCATTTTTTAGCCATACACTACTTATCAACAATGTTCCCTTTAAGCTGTGCAGCACTCCAGGGGTCCTGCGCAGCCGGCTTTTAAATAGAAAAACCGTGCATGCATGGGATTTTGAATGGGCCGTACAACCAGTTAAAGGGACCGCGGGGCCCCCCAAGAAATTACAGGGAACATTGTTCATCAAGTGCTGACATTTTGTAGCATGAATACAAACATTTTTGCTTTAGCACGCCACTACTCCATTTACTATATTGTGCCCATTAACTCTAATCCCACCTGAAGCATGACTGTTTTTCCTATGATTACTTTTATTCTTTGAATGTAGGTTGACCTTTAATTAGGGCCATGTTACAACTGGGGATATTAAAAAAATCCTTGAAATCTCTAAGATTCACCCACAGTTCTTTTCAAAAGAGTCTGTTCTATGGTGTAGGTTATGGTTTGATAAAAAGTGAAAAATTTACTAAAAATTAACATACAAAAACTCCAAACTAGAAACAGTGAAGAAAGAGGACAGGAGCAAGATATACAAATAAACTAGCTGAAAGAATGAGAACATCCATACTAAAGGGCATTAATTTACATTCTCTGAACTCCTTTATTCCCTACATACTTGAGGATTTCATCATCAGTTTACTAAAAAATGGGAAAGGCATAACCAGCCTGCCTTGATGACCAATATGCCAATGAGTATCTTTAGAAGATAAATCTACGGTAAGACCTTAGTCACTTTACAGGTGAAGTTTATGGTAACTCTTTTGACATTACCTCAATGAAATACCTATAGGTTGAATTTTTTTTTTATATTCGTTCATGGGATGTGGGCGTCGCTGGCAAGGCCAGCATTTATTGCCCATCCCTAATTGTCCTCGAGAAGGTGGTGGTGAGCCGCCTTCCTTGACCGCTGCAGTCCATGTGGTGAAGGTACGCCCAAGTGCTGTTAGGGAGGGAGTTCCAGGATTTTGACCCAGCGACGATGAAGGATCGGCGATATACTTCCAAGTCAGGATGGTGTGTGACTTGGAGGGGAAGTTGGAGGTGGTGGTGTTCCCATGAGCCTGCTGCCCTTGTCCTTCTAGGTGGTAGAGATCACGGGTTTACGAGGTGCTGTCGAAGAAGCCTTGGTGAGTTGCTGCAGTGCATCTTGTATATGGTACACACCGCAGCCACGGTACACCGGTGGTGGATGGGGTGCCAATCAAGCGGGTGCCGCTTGATAGCACTGTCGACAACACCTTCCATCACTTTGCTGATGATTGAGAGTAGACTGATGGGGCGGTAATTGGCCGGATTGGATTTGTCCTGCTTTTTGTGGACAGGACATACCTGGGCAGTTTTCCACATTGTCGGATAGATGCCAGTGTTGTAGCTGTACTGGAACAGCTTGGCTAGAGGTGCGGCTAGTTCTGGAGCACAAGTCTTCAGCACGACAGCCGGGATGTTGTCGGGGCTCATAGCCTTTGCTGTATCCAGTGCGCTCAGCCGTTTCTTGATATCAAATGGAGTGAATTGAATTGGCTGAAGACTGGCTTCTGTGATGGTGGGGACCTCAGGAGGAGGCCAATACGGATCATCCACTCAGCACTTCTGGCTGAAGATGGTTGCAAATGCTTCAGCCTTGTCTTTTGCACTCATGTACTGTGCTCCACCATCATTGAGGATGGGGATATTCATGGAGTCTCCCCGCCCCGATAGTTGTTTAATGGTCCACCACCATTCACGACTGGATGTGGCAGGACTGCAGAGCTTTGATCTGATCCGTTGATTGTGGGATCGCTTAGCCCCGTCCACAGCATGCTGCTTCTGCTTTTTAGCATGCATGTAGTCCTGTGTTGCAGCTTCCCCAGGTTCGCACCTCATTTATGCCTGGTGCTGCTCCTGGCATGCTCTTCTACACTCCTTATTGAACCAGGGTTGCTCCCCTGGCTTGACGGTAATGGTAGAGTGAGGGATATGCCGGGCCATGAGGTTACAGATTATGATGGAATACAATTCTGCTGCTGCTGATGGCCCACAGCACCTCATGGATGCCCAGTATGGAGCTGCTAGATCTGTTCTGAATCTATCCCATTTAGTACGGTGGTAGTGCCACACAACATGATGGAGGGTGTCCTCAGTGTGAAGACGGGACTTCGTCTCCACAATGACTGTGCGGTGGTCACTGCTACCAATGCTGTCATGGACAGATGCATCTGCAACAGGTAGATTGGTGAGGACGAGGTCAAGTAGGTTTTTCCCTCGTGTTGGTTCTCTGACCAAATGTAGCAGGCCCAGACTGGCGGCTATGTCCTTCAGGACTCGGCCAGCTCGGTCAATAGTGGTGCTACCGAGCCACTCTTGGTGATGGACATTGAAGTCCCCACCCAGAGTACATTCTGTGCCCTTGCTACTCTCAGTGCTTCTTCCAAGTGGTGTTCAACATGGCGGAGTACTGATTCATCAGCTGAGGGAGGGCGGCAGGTGGTAATCAGCAGGAGGTTTCCTTGCCCATGCTTGACCTGAAGCCATAAGACTTCATGGGGTCTGGAATCAATGTTGAGGACTCTCAGCGCCACTCCTTCCCAACTGTATACCACTGTGCCGCCACCCCTGGTGGGTCTGTCCTGTCGGTGGGACAGGACATACCCAGGGATGGTGATGGAGGAGTTTGGGACATTGGCTGAAAGGTATGATTCTGTGAGTATGACTATGTCAGGCTGTTGCTTGACTAGTCTGTGGGACAGCTCTCCCAATTTTGGCACAAGTCCCCAGATGTTGGTGAGGAGGACTTTACAGGGTTGACTGGGCTGGGTGTGACGTTGTCGTTTCCCTAGCCGAGGTCGATGCCGGGTAGTCCGTCCGGTTTTATTCTTATTATTGTTTTTCGTATGCAGGCAAATTACGGAATGATGCATGACATACAGAGTAGTGATAATGGGGGACGTCAGTTATCCTAATATAGACTCGAACAGCATCAGTGTAAAGGGCAAAGAGGGTGAAGAATTCCTGAAATGTGTACAAGACAATGTTCTTGATCAGTGTGTTTCGAGCCCAACGAGGAAGGAAGCAGGGCTGAATCTAGTTCTGGTGAATGAAATGGGGCAAGTGGAGACTTAGGGGTCTATGTACATAGACCATTAAAATGTCATGGACAGGTACAGAAAATAATCAAAAATGCTAATGGAATGCTGGCCTTTATATCTAGAGGACTAGAATACAAGGGGTAGAAGTTGTGCTACAGCTATACAAAGCCCTGGTTTGACCACAGCTGGAGTTCTGCGAGCAGTTCTGGGCACACTTTAGGAAGGACATATTGGCCTTGGAGGGACTGGAGCGTAGATTTACCACAATGGTACCGGGACCTGGAGGGTTAAATTACGAGGAGCGATAACACAAACTAAGGTTGTATTCCCTGGAATTTAGAAGGTTTAGGGGTGATTTGATCAAAATTTTCAAGATATTAAGGGGAACTGATAGGGTAGAGAGAGAAAAAATATTTCTGTTGGTTGGGGAGTCTAGGACAAGGGGGCATGGTCTAAAATTTAAATCTGAGATTGATAGATTTTTGTTAACCAAAAGGTATTAAGGGATATGGGGCAAAGGCAGGTATATGCAGTGAGGTCACAGATCAACCATGATCTAATTGAATGGCAGAACAGAGTCAAGGGGCTAAATGGCCTACTCCTGTTCCTATGTTTCAGTGGGGGAACATTTTGGGGAAACAGTGATCATAATATCATCAGGTTTAGAAAAGTTATAGAAAAGGACAAGGAACAATATAGTATAAAAATACTTAACTGGAAGAGGGCTAACTTCAGTGTGTTGAAAAGGGATCTGGCCCAGGTGGATTGGAATCAAAATTGGTAGGCAAAACAATAATTGAAGAATGCAAGGCCTTCAAAGAGGAGATGGTTCGGGTAGAGAATAGGCATATTTCCATGAGGGGGAAAGAAGGGCATCCAAAGCTAGAACTCCCTGGATGACAAAAGATATAGATATTAAAATGAGTCAGAAAAAGGAGGCTTATGACAAATGTAAGGTACATAATACAGTAGAGCATGAAACTCAATATAGAAAGTACAGAGGGGATCTTAAAAAAGGGAATAAGAGGGACAAAGAGAGAGTACAAGGATAGATTAGCGGCCAACATAAAAGGGAACCCTAGAGTCTTTTATAAACTTAAAAATAGTAAAGGGGTAGTCAAAGGAAGGGTGGGCTGATTAGGAACTGAAAAAGGAGCTATTCTTGTGCAGGCAGAGGGCATTGCTGAGGTAATTAAATGAGTACTTTGCATCTGTCTTCACTAGAGAAGAGGATGCTGCCAATGTAGCAGTAAAGGAGGAGGTAGTAGCGATATTTGATAGGATAAAAATAGGTGAAGAGGAGGTACTTAAAAGGTTGACAGTCCTCAAAGTAGAAAAGTCACCCGGTCCAGATGGGATGCATCCTAGGTTACTGAGGGAAGTAAGGGTTGAAACTGCAGAGGCTCTGGCCACAAACTTACAATCCTCCTTAGATACGGGGGTGGTGCCAGAGGACAGGAGGATTGCAAATGTTACATTCCTGTTTACAAAAGGAGAAGGGGATAAACCAGGCAATTACAGGCTAGTCATTTTAACGTCGGTGGTTGGGAAATTTTGAGAGACAATGTAGTAATGGTAGAGTGAGGGATATGCCGGGCCATGAGGTTACAGATTGTGGTGGAATACAATTCTGCTGCTGCTGATGGCCCACAGCGCCTCATGGATGTCCAGTTTTGAGCTGTTGGATCTGTTCTGAATCTATCCCATTTAGCACAGCGGTAGTACCACACAACACGATGGAGGGTGTCCTCAGTGTGCGGTGGTCACTGCTACCAATGCTGTCATGGACAGATGCATCTGCGACAGGTAGATTGGTGAGGACGAGGTCAAGTAGGTTTTTCCCCTTGTGTTGGTTCTCTCACCACCTGTCGCAGGCCCAGACTGGCAGGCAAGTCCTTCTGGACTCGGCCACCTCGGTCAGTAGTGGTGCTACCGAGCCACTCTTGGTGATGGACATTGAAGTCCCCCACCCAGAGTACATTTTGTGCCCTTGCTACTCTCAGTGCGTCTTCCAAGTGGTGTTCAACATGAAGTAGTACTGATTCATCAGCCGAGGGAGATCGGTTGGTGGTAATCAGCAGGAGGTTTCCTTGCCTATGCTTGACCTGAAGCCATGAGACTTCATGGGGTCCGGAGTCAATATTGAGGACTCCCAGGGCCACCCCTTCCGACTGTATACCACTGTGCTGCCACCCCTGGTGGGTCTGTCCTGTCGGTGGGACAGGACATACCCTGGGATGGTGATGGAGGAGTTTGGGACATTGGCTGAAAGGTATGATTTTGTGAGTATGACTATGTCAGGCTGTTGCTTGACTAGACTGTGGGACAGCTCTCCCAATTTTGGCACAAGTCCCCAGATGTTGGTGAGGAGGACTTTGCAGGGTCGACTGGGCTGGGTGTGCCATTGTCGTGTCCGTAGCCGGTGCCGATGCCAAGTGGTCCTTCCGGTTTTATTCTTGTTAGCAAAATTTAAGCCCATGGATTTAAAGGGACAGTGGCAGTGTGAATACAAAATTGGCTGAGGGACAGAAATCAGAGAGTAGCAGTGAACGGTTGTTTTTCAGACTGGAGAGAAGTATACAGTGGTGTTCACCAGGGTTCGGTATTAGAACAACTGCTCTTTAATATATATTAATGACCTGGACTTGGGTATACAGGTCATAATTTCAAAGTTTGCAGATGACACAAAACTCGGAAATGTAGTAAACAATGGAGGAGGATAGTAACAGACTTCAGGACATAGACAGACTGGTGATATGGGTAGACACATGGCAGATGAAATTTAATGCAGAGAAGTGAAGCGATACATTTTGGTAGGGAGAATGAGCAGAGGCAGTATAAACTAAATGGTACAATTTTAAAGGGGGTGGAGGAAGTGAGAGACCTGGGGGTGTAGGTACACAAATCTTTGAAGGAGGCAGGACATGTTGATAAGACTGTTAAAAAAGCATATGGGATCCTTGGCTTTATTAATAGAGGCAGAGAGTATGAAAGCAAGGAGGTTCTGCTAAACATTTATAAAACACTGGTTAGGCCTCAGCTGGAGTATTGTGTTCAATTCTGGGCACCACACTTTAGGAAGGATGTCAAGACCATAGAAAGGGTGCAGAAGAGATTTACTAAAATGGTACCAGGGATAAGGGACTTCAGTTATACGGAGACTGGAGAAGCTAGGGTAGTTTTCCTTTGAGCAGAGAAGGTCAAGAGGAAATTTGGTAGCAGTGTTCAAAATCATGAACGGTTTTGATCGAGTAAATAAGGAGAACTGTTTCCAGTGGCAGAAAGGTCAGTAATCAGAGGACACAGATTTAAGGTCACTGGCAAAAGAACCAGAGGCGACATGAGGAAACATTTCTTTACACTGCAAGTTGTTGTGATCTTGAATCTAAAAGGGTGATGGAAGCAGATTCAATAGTAACTTTCAAAAGGGAACTGGATAAATACTTGAAGGGAAAAAAATTACAGGCCTACCAAAGAGCCGGCACAAGCACGATGGGCCAAATGGCCTCCTTTTGTGCTGTATCGTTCTATGATCTTATATTTATGGCCCCTAGTATTGGATTCCTTCACAAGTGGAAACATCTTCTCTACGTCTACCCTATCAAACCCCTTCATAATTTTAAAGACCTCTTATTAGGTCACCCCTCAGTCTTCTTTTTTCCAGGAGCAAAGAGCCCCAGCCTGTTCCATCATTCCCGATAGTAAAATCTGTGTTTGATCTCAGGAAAGCAAGGTGGTGGAAAAAATTGCATAAAATTGAAGTTGGAGACAATTCTAAGCAAACAATTCGGATAAGGTTATTACTTTGAATACCTAAAACACAAAAAGCTAAAGCTCAATGATTGAAGATGACAAAACTAACCACACGCGTTTGTAAGAAATTTAAAGTTACAGAATAGCATAGGCTATGTTGAAGTTGACGGATAACAAGATGACAAAGCTTTAAGATCTTTTCCTACTGGGAGAACTGCAGTTATAACACTGCTGCTGACACCAGAGGATAAAGGAACTGAGGACCGAACTGTGGGCAGATCTTTTATACAGTAGTGGATGGTATGGAATTGAAAGGGGACAACTTAATTCAAATGGTTTAAGGGGTATAAGACTCCTGAAAAGGAGTGCTATCTGAATGATGTTTTCCTTGGGTGAATGTAAATATTGGCCTCAGTAGAGGCCATGACAAGAAGCAGCACAATGCAGAGCGACACAGAGGGAAGGGATGGGGAGATCATGTCCACAATGCCTTCCCTTTTCTGAAATTCTGATCTCAGCTATGTCATTGTGAAGAAAGAACACTGAAGGAAGTCACCAGCTCACTTGTGCGTCTCTTAATGCCGTTTTTGGAGCAGCTTAAGTCAGGGAACAGCTCACAGCTGCACTTGTGGCCTGTGAAGACCAAACATGGGAAGGAAATAGAAACTAATCAAAAGACAGCAAGTTGTAAAAGACCATTACAAAACATTTTTTTTTTGTTGCAATTTCACATTGATCTACAAAATACAACACTGAGTTATTGGGTTTACATTACCTCTTCATAAGTGGAGCTTGGCGGTGTGGTAAAGAACATAGCAGCTATTTTCTGTTGGACCCAGGGCATTTCTGCAAATGTGAAACACCTAGAGAAAAAAAATGTGAATGAATTAAACACTCAGCTGCATCTTCATCCAAACAGGTTATGATTGGGAATTTAACACCATCTGACTAATGGGCGACAGACAATCTTCACTTTGCTGGTTATTCAGCGTTAAGTCAATAAATGTAACAACTGTGATGTAGGATCAGCCGTCTGCACCATTCACAGGGCCAGTATTAGCAGTTTTGACTACTCCCCTCAACTCCTCACCCAACACACACAAATTGCAGAACGCTGCACAGATTGCTCTTAGTGGAATAGGTATCCATTTGTTTTCAGCAGGCTTATCTATTAATCTCTAACTGGATAGTGTAATAAAGGTAACTGCGAATAAAGCAGAGGAAGTGAAATATTTAGTCATATTTTCTTAAACAGAATAGTACAACAAAATGTTTTTTTTTTTAAAGAGCAAAAAGGTCAGATAGTCCAAATTCCAATGATGAATTTTATTAATTACTTTTTTATTTTTACACAAATTGTATCACCTGGAACGTATAATTCCACTAGTCATCACTGTCTTGGTATTACTGGGCTAGTTAGAATAACAGACACAAACTCTCAATAAGTAGAACGAATGATTTACCACACATGATAAAGTTCCTACCACAATCCCATTAAATGAATTGATGTTGCATCTTTGGGATTAAGCTCAATGGCTTTCTGAAAGAGAAGAAAAGTTTTTCAAATAATTTCTCCATCATCTTATAAATTTTCTTAATTCCTCAGTTTATACAAGTTTTTCCATCTGTATGGCTGAATTTCAGAAAGGCCTTTATTTTTAATATACAGATACCTCTCAATTCAACATACTTTTTCACAGCGGTTTTTTGGTTGCAATACTATTTTTGTATGGCTGCAAAGACACCCAAAGTTTCTAGCTCAAGTTTGCTGCCCATGATGTACAGCTAGAGTGCACATTTAACATTTTGGTGTGTGATTTTGATGTCAGCAGGGAGAGTTCCCTTGGAGAATGAATGGGGAGTGAATGACAAAGCAGAGTTCACTAACTGCCAGCCAGCTCTCCGCTCATGGAGTAGGTGAAGGCTTTTCTGCCAGTGCAGAAGGAGAGATTGTGCTACCTCTGCCCTCATCCCATCCCCAAGACTCACAGCTACATGGCACAACCATTTGACCTGGGGGCTCTTAACTACCACTCCAGTCTCAGCAACAGGTCCACTTACACACCCCATGTAAAAGCCACCCAGGAAAAACATTCAGGTGAGGCTGAGGAATTCGATAATCTGGCTGAAGATGTCAATATACTCTCCTGACTGACTGTGTAAAGACTGAGGCAGTGCACTTACATTTGCATAAAGTGTATTTTTTTTGTTCGGTCCCGAGATTAATTTATCAAGAGAGGGCTGCATTTATAGACTGTCCAATTGTAGTATTATTGATCTTTTCTGTGGTGTCTAACTGGAATGAGGAGCAGATCCAACTCTAACATGGACTACTCCGCAATTGTAAATTGGGTTTATACAGAAACCATTTACAATATTGTTACAACTAACGCAAGGAGGAAATCGCCCCGACAGATTAATTTTATACCAATTCCATAAACAGATAATACACTTGGACCAGTTGCATTTGATATTTATCTGGTGTATGAGCAGGACATTTAAGTCATCTATTTAAAAGCATCCATTAGACTTCTGACATTTCAAAAGTATATAAAAGAGAAAGAAAGGTAATTATTTCATGCTGACCTGGAGCCAGACATTTACACGCACCTTCCGGTCTGCAAACTTCTCTCATCAAACAGTAATTGAACTCTAACTGACTTCGGGCTGTGTTTAATTACAGTAATTAGAATTTATACTCTTTGGGGCAGCTTAATACCAGCTTCCCTTCAGCAACAGATTAATACATTTTGCGTCCCGTTTACTATGAGCAATTTCTCACTCTAATTTATAAAACAAAAAGCAAATATAAAAGGAAAAATTGCAATCTGGGCAATAACTACAAAAACGTTCAACCAGAATTGTTAAATGTGAGACTAGACCAACCGCCCCCACAAAGAGAGGATAGCAAATTAGTAGAGGACGAAGAGAAATTGGTGAGGTTACTTAACAAATACTTTACTTCAGTGCTTACAAAATAGAAGGATTTGGGGAAGGCGATGAATCCTGAATTGGTTAAAAATGAGACGAGAGATATTATGATAAATAAAAAGGAAGTACAGTATTGGGAGACATTAGTTAAGCTAAAAGAGAACAGAGTACTCAGACCATTCAAGGATCCTAAGGAAAATGGGAGAAGATATAGAGGGAGCCTGAGAAATTGTATTTTAGGGTTCTATTGAGGAAGGGGGAACTGGAGAGTGGCCAATGTAATACCCATTTTCAAAAATGAAGAGAACACTAACCTGGACAATTACAGGCCAGTTAGTTTAACAGCTGTGATGGGGAAAATTTGGAATCTTTAGTTAAATATCAAGATGAGGAGAAAATAATTCGAAGCAGCCAACATGGATTTCAGAAAGATCATACTTGACAAATTTCATTTCGTATTATAGACTTTAGAAGATTACCCACAACTTATTTCCTGAATTATCCCTTTCCTGAATACAGGTGTAACATTTGTCACCCTCCAGTCTTTTTGCACAAATCCCATCTCCAAGGATTTTTGAAAAAATATGGTATTTTCTTGAGAATGAAGGAATATTAGTCATACTTCATAACAATTTCCCTCAATACCATCAAGGCCTGGTGACTTCTACATTTAAGAAAGAAAGACTTGCATTTATAGCACCTTTCACGACCTCAGGACGTCCCAAAGCGCTTTACAGCCAATGAAGTACTTTTGAAGTGTAGTCACCGTTGCAATGTAGGAAACATAGCAGCCAATTTGTGCACAGCAAGCTCCCACAAACAGCAATGTGACAATGACCAGACAAAAACTGAAGTGAAATACTTATCACTGCTATTCCCTCACTCTTGTTTAAAAAGATGCCCTCTTTTTGACTGCCCATTTACTTATATTTATAAAAGCCTTTTCTATTTCTCTTTATATTGACCACTAATCTTTTTCATACTCCTTCTTAAGTCTTCCTAATCTCCTTTTTTCTATCCTTCTAAACTATTTATATTTCTCATATTTATTCTATATTATTCACCCCCACAATGAATATACGTCTCTTTTCTAAAACTCATTTTTGCTCTAATTTATCCATCGAACCCCTGCCTTTGTCGCACTTCATTTACTCCTAGTTAGAATACAATGAACCTGTACCGTATCCATTTTGATACTTAAATATATCCATTGTTGGATTTGCTATTTTTTCCAATGAATTAATCTGGGCTAGTTCCCTTTTATCGCACTGGAATGATCTAATTTACAGTCCAACACCTATTTTTCTTTATCCATTTTCAAGATGAGTCTAGTCAGGTTATGGTTATTATTTCACACATGTTCTCCTTGCAGGTTTCTTACCTGTCCTATTTCATTTTCCAGGGCTAGGTATGCATCCTTCCTTGTTGGACAAGCAATGTACTAATTAAGGAAAGATTAAGGTCCAATTATCCCCTACTCTCTAACCCAATTCACCTGAAAACTACACAGACTGGCTGTATGCAAAGTCCATGGAAGATTGACCAGCATCTATTATTCTTTAACTCAATTCACTGACAGACTCCCATCTGAGCACCATTGATAAAACCTTTCCTTTCTACACCCGTTATACAGTCCTTAATTAACAAGCCCTTCTTTCCTCCGCTAGCTCTGTTGAAAACTTTGTATCTAGAAATATTCAGTTGCGGTAGGGCTGGGACGGAGCTGAAGTCATGTTTCCGTCAACAATACGCTTAGTGCCTATATTTCCCTACTTCTACTGTTTTATGTATTTTCATATAAACACTACAATCCTGACCCATTCATATCACTCAATAACCTTTTTCTATTTTTTTTTTTAATTTCCTTTATTATTCCTTTTAACCTTGATCCTACCTGCCATAATACGGTGGAGGAGGATTTCCTGGAGTGTTTAAGGGATGGTTTCCTAAACCAATATGTTGAGGAACCAACTCGAGGGGAGGCCATCCTGGACTGGGTGTTGTGTAATGAGGAGGGACTAATCAGCAATCTTGTGGTACGAGGCCCCCTGGGGAAGAGTGACCATAGTATGGTGGAGTTCTACATTAGGATGGAGAAGGAAACAGTTAAGTCAGAGACCATGGTCCAGAACTTAAATAAGGGCAACTTTGAGGGTATGAGGCGTGAATTGGCGAGGTTAAATTGGCAAGCGATATTTAAGGGGCTATCAGTGGAAGGGCAATGGCAGACATTTAGAGATCGCATGGATGAACTACAACAATTGTACATCCCGGTCTGGCGTAAAAATAAAAAAGGGAAGGTGGCTCAACCATGGCGAACAAGGGAAATCAGGGATAGTATTAAAACCAAGGAAGTTGCATACAAATTGGCCAGAAGTAGCAGCAAACCCGGGGACTGGGAGAACTTCAAAACTCAGCAGAGGAGGACGAAGGGTTTGATTAGGGCAGGGAAAATAAAATATGAAAGGAAGCTTGCAGAGAACATTAAAATGGACTGCAAAAGCTTCTATAAATATGTAAAAAGAGGTTAGTAAAAACAAACGTAGGTCCCCTGCAGTCGGAAACAGGGGAAGTCGTAATGGGGAACAAGGAAATGGCAGATCAATTGAACAAGTACTTTGGTTCGGTGTTTACTGTGGAGGACACACACAACCTGCCGGAAATAAAAGGGGTCAGAGGATCTGGTAAGAGGGAGGAGCTGAGGGAAATCCTTATTAGTCGGGAAAAGGTATTGGGGAAATTGATGGGACTGCAGGCTGAAAAATCCCTGGGGCCTGATGGTCTGCATCCCAGAGTACTTAAGGAGGTGGCCTTGGAAATAGTGGATGCATTGACGATCATTTTCCAACATTCCTTAGACTCTGGATCAGTTCCGATGGAGTGGAGGGTGGCCAATGTAACCCCTCTTTTTAAAAAAGGAGGGAGGGAGAAAGCAGGGAATTATAGACCGGTCAGCCTGACATCGGTCGTGGGTAAAATGATGGAAGCAATTATTAAAGATGTCATAACAGACCATTTGGAAAGTGGCGACATGATAGGTCCAAGTCAGCATGGATTTGTGAAAGGGAAATCATGCTTGACAAATCTTCTGGAATTTTTTGAGGATGTTTCCAATAGGGTGGACAGGGGGGAACCAGTAGATGTGGTGTATTTGGACTTTCAGAAGGCCTTCGACAAGGTCCCACACAAGAGATTGGTGAGCAAAGTTAAAGCACATGGGATTGGGGGTAATGTGTTGACGTGGATTGAGAACTGGTTGGCACACAGGAAACAAAGAGTAGGAGTAAATGGGTACTTTTCAGAATGGCAGGCAGTGACCAGCGGGGTACCGCAGGGTTCGGTGCTGGGACCCCAGCTGTTTACATTATATATTAATGATTTGGACGAAGGGATTAAATGTAATATCTCCAAATTTGCGGATGACACTAAATTGGGAGGCAGTGTGAACAATGAGGAGGATGCTAGGAGGCTACAGAGTGACTTGGACAGGTTGGGTGAATGGGCAAATGTATGGCAGATGAAGTACAATGTGGATAAATGTGAGGTTATCCACTTTGGTGGTAAAAATAGAGAGGCGGACTATTACCTGAATGGTGGCAGATTAGGGAAAGGGGACGTGCAACGAGACCTGGGCGTCATGGTACATCAGTCACTGAAGGTGGGAATGCAAGTGCAGCAGGCAGTCAAGAAAGCAAACGGAATGATGGCCTTCATAGCAAGGGGATTTGAGTACAGGAGTAGGGAGGTGATGCTACAGTTGTACAGGGCCTTGGTGAGGCCACACCTGGAGTATTGTGCGCAGTTTTGGTCTCCTAACTTAAGGAAGGACATTCTTGCTATTGAGGGAGTGCAGCGAAGGTTCACTAGATTGATTCCTGGGATGGCCGGACTGACATATCAAGAAAGATTGGGTCAACTGAACTTGTATCCTCTGGAGTTCAGAAGAATGAGGGGGGATCTTATAGAGACATTTAAAATCCTGACTGGTTTAGACAAATTAGATGCGGGCAGAATGTTCCCAATGGTAGGGAAAACTAGAACCAGGGGTCACAGTCTAAGGATTAAGGGGAAGCCATTTAGGACTGAGCTGAGGAGGAACTTCTTCACCCAGAGAGTGGTGAATCTATGGAATTCTCTTCCACAGAAGGTTGTTGAGGCCAGTTCGCTAAATATATTCAAAAGGGAGTTAGATATAACACTCACAACTAAGGGGATCAAGGGGTATGGCGAGAAAGCAGGAATGGGGTACTGAGGTAGCATGTTCAGCCATGAACGCATTGAATGGCGGTGCAGGCTCGAAGGACCGAATGGTCTACTCCTGTACCTATTTTCTATGTTTCTATAAGGTACATCTTGTGCTTACTATTTTAAACTACTTTGCTTCTTCACTATACTTATTTATAACCCCTCTCCCAAATACTCTAAATTAGGCTTCTCAATCTCACCATTAATAGAAGCAGGACTACTTTTCACACAAAAAACACGAAAAATAAATGCAGTGATATTGTACAACTGGGAAATGTCATATTTATTGCCTGCTACTTTACCTGAAAATGTTCTTTAATGACATAAGCATTTGCAATTTTAGCCTTGATGCCCTCGTAGTCTCCAACATCACTGATGCATATAGCATACCACTGTACAAGATTTAAAAAAACCATTAAGATCACAAAATATGGCAGAAAATTGAAAAAACATGACAAAATGCTATGCATTACCTTATGAGCGGCAAAGCTCAATTCGTTTTTCTCCAGTGCCTTCGCAGCAAACTCCAAAGCTTCATACGTCAGCTGCTTCTTCTTTTCCGTGGAGGTGCTTTCCAGTTGAGCCAAGTCACGTGATGCACGAGCAAGGCGCCACAGAAGCTCACCATTTGTACTAGATGAAACACAGCGTGCAACTTGTCTATTGGAAACGGCAATTTTGCATTCAAATAAACTTCTTTCTTCCAATCATATTTTTCCTATTTCTTTAGGTCAAGCACTATTTTCTGACTAAGTGGGCAAACCAATCAATCAGTCATTCGAAGGCCAATGCTAATGTGATACTTGGCGACTACATGGGCTTGGGTTGAGATGGTCCGCAATTTGTACTCTTTTTATCTGAAGAAACAATTAGCCACTGCCTGGCATCCTGATCCCCTACCATGGTGTGACCATGATCAAGAACTTGCAGCAGAAACCCAAAACCTATCCCTGCATGATAACGCATTAGTGCACTGAACTGTTTTAATGTATCCGTTTATTCTTTTTGCAAGTTAATAAAAAGCTGCCATGAATTCGTCATGAGTTGTCTGCAGCAAATCTGTGCCGTCTTTAAAACTCGTGCATTAAAAACAGCGAACTTCATTGGAAAAAAAAATCATCTTAAATGAAAGAGAAGACAATATCATACCTTTTACAATGATGTCAATGGTGGCTTATTCTATAAATTATTTGAACATTCTTACATTTACCAATTAAAAGCAGCTACTGTTAAATCACCTTTATCTTTCACATCACTAAGTGATTACTTTGTACACTAAACTGTATAATACAACTTGTTTAGAACAATTGCATCCTCCCTGGAAATTTAGTGAATTTTTTTTTCCCCCAATATGAAACCTTTCAAATTACTTCCACAGTTCAGCACAACTCAGAGGAGATACGACTACACCTACACCAAATTAATGGGACTGAAAGCCGATAAATCCCCTCGACCTGATGGCCTACATCCTAGGGTTTTGAAAGATGTGGCTATAGAGATAGTGGATGCATTGGTTGTTATTTTCCAAAATTCCATGGATTCTGGAAGTTCCTGCAGATTGGAAGGTAGCAAATGTAACCCCACTATTTAAGAAAGGAAGAAGAGAGAAAACAGGGAACTACAGACCAGTTAGCCCGACATCAGTAGTAGGGAAAATACTAGAATCTAATATTAAGGAAGTGGTAACAGGGCACTTAGAAAATAATAATAGGATTGGGCAGAGTCAACACGGATTTATGAAAGGGAAATCACGTTTGACAAATCTGTTGGAGTTTTTAGAGGTTGTAACTAACAGAATAGATAAGGGAGAACCAGTGGATGTGGTGTATTTGGATTTTCAGAAGGCATTCGATAAGGTGCCACACAAGACGTTATTAAACAAAATTAGGGCTCATGGGATTGGCGGTAATATACTAGCATGGATTGAGGATTGGTTAACGGACAGAACACAGAGAGTAGGAATAAACGGGTCATTTTCGGGTTGGCAGGCTGTAACTAATGGGGTACCGTAAGGATCAGTGCTTGGGTCTCAGCTATTCACAATCTACATCAATGATTTGGATGAGGGGACCAAATGTAATATATCCAAGTTTGCTGATGATACAAAGCTGGGTGGGAATGTAAGTTGTGAGGAGGATGCAAGGAGGCTTCAAGGGGATATAGACAGGCTAAGTGAGTGGGCAAGTACATGGCAAATGGAATATAATGTGGATACATGTGAAGTTATCCACTTTGGTAGGTAATATAGAAAAGCAGAGTATTTTTTAAATGGTGAGAGATTGGGAAATGTTGGTGTTCAGAGGGACCTGGGTGTCCTTGTACACGAATCACAAAGTTAACATGCAGGTACAGCAAGCAATTAGGAAAGCAAATGGTATGTTGGCCTTTATTACAAGAGGATTTGAGTATAAGAGTAAAACGTCTTACTACAATTATATAAGGCCCTGATGAGACCACACCTGGAGTATTGTGTACAGTTTTGGTCTCCTTATCCAAGGAAGGATATACTTGCCATAGAGGGAGTGCAACAAAAGTTCACCAGACTGGTTCCTGGGATGGGGGGATTGTCCTATGGAGGAGAGATTGAGTAGACTAGGCCTATATTCTCTAAAGTTCAGAAAAATGAGAGGTGATCTCATTGAAACATACAAAATTCTTACAGGGTAGATGCAGGGAGGATGTTTCCCCTGGCTGGGGAGTCTAGAATCAGGGGTCTAAGTCTCAGAATAAGGGGCCGGCCATTTAGGACTGAGATGAGGAGAAATTTCTTCACTCAGAGCATGGTGAATCTACCCCAGAGGGCTGTGGAGGCTCAGTCGTTGAGTATATTCAAGATAGAGATCGATAGATTTTTGAATATTAAGGGAATCAAGGGATATGGGGATAGTGCAGGAAAGTGGAGATGAGGTAGAAGATCAGCCATGATGTTACTGAATGGCAGAGCAGGCTCGAGGGGCCAAATGGCCTACTCCTGCTGCTATTTCTTATGTATACCAAGGGTGAGCTGCATCTATGCGAACACATTACAAATCAAACTTGAGCAGGCATTTACAAAGACTGTCAGTTTGAAATGTTAACTGTTTTTTTTGTAACTGAAAAATAAATGCTGCACTATTTGAATAATTATGTGCAAACAGCTTCCGATAGTATATGAAAGCCACAATAAAGGCACAGTTAACACTAGGCTTAAGAAAATAAGAACGTATGAATTTGAACAAGCAATTTAGTCTAGCCAGGTCCCATTTCAGAACCTGATCATTTTTCATTTTTCCTCACCATACACATATCCCTGCAGAATCATGGATTGATCCCACTCCCTTCTGAAAGCTTCAGGCCAGTGTGAATTTTACTTGGTACCTGTCTGTGCCAAGAGTCATCCACTCCAATCGTGAAAAAATTTCTTCTTCAATTAATGCTTCAAAAGCATTCACTCTTCTGCACCAAAGAAGGCAATACAAAATACTCCCTCCCTCACTAATTAACTCAAATGTATGTATTTAACTTGGTTTGAGGTCAATGCACGCAATTGATCACTAAAGTTTCATTCATGCTGAACATCCTTGGGCTACTAAAAACACGGTAAAAGCACACTTCATTTGCTCCTGCCTGAATGTACAGTCAGCGACCCCTCAACTCCCATTGATGCTTTTGGAGAATTCAGACATTCCAAGCTCTCACTGCATCAAAACATTGCACAAGTGCCAATAACGAGTGCACCAGACAATCTACAGAATTGACAACACTTCTAAATATTTCCAGTATAATTTGGGTATTATATTACCTGCTCTTGTGTTCAATAAGAAGGTGATAAAGCTTAGCCACCTCTCCAGTGCCATAAAGATAGTCAGCCTGGTCTATAATTTCTTCCACTGGAAATGCAAAAGAGAGCAAATTTGAATAATAAACTAAAATCACATAAAGCATCATCATACACAAGCACACAATTAAAAAGTGAGGCCTTTTCAACCTCATGCCGGGCTGGGGTTGTGCTGAGGTGGTGGCGGGTAGCATGCTGCGGGATGGAGTTGAGGACACTTGCGTTGAAGACAGAGTCTCGGTTAAGGAGATCTTCGAAGTGCTCCTTCCAGCAGGCACTGACTGCCTCTCTGTCCTTGATGAGTACATCTCGGTTCTTGGCCCACAGTGGGGTAGGACCTTGGGTGCTTGGGCCATAGGTGGTCTTGACTGCGCTAAAGAATCCACGCACGTCCTGGTCGTCGGCTAGCTGCTGGATCTCCTGTACGAGAGCATGGGCCTTACACTAAACATCCGTAAGACAAAGTTCCTCTACCACCCTGCCCCCGCCACACAGTACTTCTCCCCGATTATCAAAATCCATGACGAGGCCTTGGACAACGTGGACCACTTTCCATACCTCGGGAGCCTACTGTCAACAAGGGCAGACGTCGATGACGAAGTCCAACACCACCTTCAGTGTGCCAGTGCAGCCTTCGGTCGTCTGAGGAAGAGAGTGTTTGAAGACCAGGACCTCAAACCCAGCACCAAGCTCATGGTCTACAGAGCAGTAGTGATACCTGTATGCTTCAAGACATGGACCATGTACAGCAGGCACCTCAAAGCACTGGAGAGGTACCACCAACGCTGCCTCCGCAAGATCCTGCAAATCCATTGGCAGGATAGGCGCACCAATGTCAGTGTTCTCGCTCAGGCCAACATCCCCAGCATCGAAGCTTTGACCATCTCGATCAGTTCCGATGGACGGGCCACATCGTCCGCATGCCCGATATGAGACTCCCAAAACAAGCGCTCTACTCGGAGCTCCGACACGGCAAGAGAGTCCCAGGTGGGCAGAGGAAACGCTTCAAGGACACCCTCAAAGCCTCCTTGAAAAAGTGCAACATCCCCACCGACACCTGGGAATCCCTGGCCCAAGACCGCACAAAGTGGAGAAGAAGCATCCAGGAAGGCGCCGAAGCCGAGAGCAAGCGGAAGCCAAGCGCAAACAGCGGAAGGAACGCAAGTCAACCCAAGCACCCCACCCACCCGCCCCTTCAAACGCCGTCTGCCCCACCTGTGACAGAGACTGTAGGTCCCACATTGGACTCATCAGACACCTGAGAACTCATTTTTAGTGTGGAAGCAAGTCATCCTCAGTTCCGAGGGACTGCCTAAGAAGAAGAAGGTGAGGATTTTTCCAGTAGTATGGATTTTACCATCAATTCACAATGACTGAGAAACTCATCTAGTAGTAAAGCAATACTGTAGGTTAGTAAAGAATTTAAGGCATTTTAAGGACATTAAGAGTGAGTAGCTGGGTCACAGAATCAGATGTTGACTTCACCCCACGTTCTTGATGACATTATTGAAGTGATGGCTCATTCATGCAGGTGCTCCTGCTCATGGGATGCAATACTGCCATTTTCTGCTGTTGGTGCCTGAAGTCTATTTTGTAGATTACACATTGAAAGGAATTTATTCTTTTATAGCTCAGTTTCTAGATCTCCTGGTTACAATTTGAGCCACCACTTTTAACCCCATGCAACTAAACGGAGCATTATAAATGGCCCAATATAGTAGTACCCATCCAAGAGTTACCCCACCACAACATGACATACAGATGATTCCTCATTCTGCGGTGATAGCAACACTGGTCAGGGTAGTCATGTCACTGGAACACTGCAAATTTAACTTATGTAATTCCCGTGATACAAACAGAATCACAACTTTTTTTTTTAAAGTCAACGCATTAAAGGGAAAATATAGTTGGTTCTGTACAGTATTTGTGAAAAGTGCAAGTTGTTAGCCAATTAGCATGGTCAGCACACTTTTAACTTCATCATTCAGTTTATTTTGTTAGATCCAGTCGTCGTTGGCTTGTTCACAGATGTGATTCCCAGTAAAAAAGTAAAAATTTTCCCAGTAAAAAAGTAAATTTTTTTTACAGCTTATCGTTTTACATACAGACGGCAGCTTTTGACACGTTAGACCCCCTGCGACTCCACCTCATTGTCTCAGTTGTATCTTGCTATGTCTTTGATGTGGTACCTTCCTGGCTGACCTGATTAACTTTATCACACCTCGGCATATAGTCAGGATGATTTAATTTAGTTGTCTGCAATTGTAAGGTACACATGCATTGTTCTCTATCTATATATGCTTTGTCGAGTCTGTATTTCTTTACTACTTCACCTGAGGAAAGGGGCGATCGATAGCTCCGAAAGCTTGTGATTTCAAATAAAACTGTTGGACTATAACCTGGTGTTGTGCGACCTCTCAATTTTGTCCACCCCAGTCCAACACCGGCATCTCCGCATCATGAAGATATCATATCTAGCGTTACCCTGTATATCTCATCTATACCACAGACATGAAATGGCATCACATCATGAAATATTTTTCATCAAGATAACAGACAGCACCGCAAGAGAAAAAAAAAATCAGCATTATCACACTAATCTGCTCAATTTAAGAGTTAGTTTATTTAATGTGTGGGATATAAAAGGCAATACACAAGGAGGAGCAGGTTATAATCCATATTCCACTGCTGGAACTACCCTTTGTGGGATATAAATTGTGGCTCATCATCCAGCCTCCATATATCTATAAATATGAATGCAACAATGTATCAGTTTCAAGATGTTAATAAAATCAGGTTGATTTAAGGTGTTAAACATATGATCAGGACCATTAGTCTGCAACAAATGAATTAATGCAAGTGCTATTTTACCAGCATTTGGAGATTGTATTCCGCAATGCCATCCAATTTTTCATGAAAACTGAAAACATGTGGCCTTGCACATGACCAGCTTACCTTCTTGACATCAACGCAGCATTTGATCGAGTGTGGCACCAAGGAGCCCTAGTAAAACTGAAGTCAATGGTGATCAGGGGGAAAACTCTCCTTTGGCTGGAGTCATACCTAGCACAAAGGAAGGTGGTTGTTGGAGGCCAATCATCTCAGCCCCAGGACTTCAGTGCAGGAGTTCCTCAGGGCAGTGTCCAGGCCCAACCATCTTCAGCTGCGTCATTAATGACCTCCCCTCCATCATAAGGTCAGAAGTGGGCCTATTCACTGATGACTGCACAATGTTCAGCTCCATTCACAATTCCTCAGATAATGAAGCAGCCCATGCTGCATGCAGCAAGACCTGGACAACATCCAGGCTTGGGCTGATAAGTGGCAAGTAATATTCGTGCCACACAAGTGTCAGGTAATGACCACCTCCAACAAGATAGAAAGTAACCAGTTCCCCTGGACATTCAATGGCATTGCTATTACTGAGTCCCCCACCATCAACATCCTGGGGGATCACCATTGGCCAGACATTGAACTGGACCAACCACATAAATGCAGTGGTTATTAGAGCAGGTCAGAGACTGGGTATTCTGCAATGAGTGGCTCACCTCCCGACTCAAAAAAATCTCTCTACCACCTACAAGACACAAGTTAGGAGTGTCATGGAATAATCTTCACTTCCCTAGATGGGTATAGTTCCAACAAGAAATTCGACACTATCCAGGACAAAGTGGTACACTTGATCTCCACCCCATCTACTGGTTTAAACATCCACTCCCTCCACCATGAGCGTATTATGGCTCCAATGCATATTATCTACAGAATTCACTGCAGCAACTCGCCAAGACTTCTTCTGCAGCATCTCCCAAACCTGCAATCTCCACCACCTAGAAGGACAAGGACAGCAGGTGCATAAGAACACCATCACCTCAAGATCCCCTCCAAGTCACATACCATCCTGACTTGGACATATATCACCGTTCCTTCATTATCGCTGGGTTAGAATCCTGGAATTCCTTACCAAACGCATTGTGAGGGAGCACCTTCACCACACGGACTACAGCAGTTCAAGAGAGTCCATCATCACCTCAAGGGCAACTAGCGATGGGCAATAAATGCCAGCCTTGCCAGCAACGCCCACATCCCGAGGCCGAATATATTAAAAAAAACTCCCATCATAGCCAAGCTCCACTGGATCCTCATCGCCCAAAAACAAAAAAAAATGACTTTAAAATCCTTGTCCTCCTCTTCTAATTCCTCCATAGTCTCATTCCACCCAAGTGATCTTCTCCACCCATACATTTCTGCACTCATGTGACTTATTCTTTAATTTGTTCTTGGAATTAGGGCGACACTGGTGAAGTTGTATTTATTGTCCATCCCTAGTTGCCCCGACGGCAGTAAGAATTAACCACAACAACTTGCATTTATATAGCCCCTTTAACGTAGTAAAACGTCCCAAGGCGCTTCACAGAAGCGTTATCAAACAAAATTTGACACCGAGCCACAGAAGGGACTATTAGGGCAGAGGTAGGCTTTAAGTAGTGTCTTAAAAGGAAAGAGCAGTAGAGAGGCAGAGAGGTTTAGGGAGGGAATTCCAGAGCTTAGGGCCTAGGCAGCTGAAGGCACGGCCACCAATGGTGGAGTGACTAAATTCGGGGATGCGCAAGAGGCCAGAATTGGAGGAGCGCAGATATCCCGGAGTGTTGTGGGGCTGGAGGTGATTCCAGAGATAGGGAGGGGCGAGACCACGGAGGGATTTGAAAACCAGGATGAGAATTTTAAAAAATTGAGGCGTTGCTTAACCAGGAGCCAATGTAGGCCATGTGATCATAGTGTAAAATGGAAGCCACATGCAGGTCAGATCAGGTAGGGTGGGTGGCAGGTTCCCTTTCCTGAAGGACATTAATAGACCAGTTGGGTATGATAATCCGGCAAATGTCATGGTCATTTTTGCCTGGTGCCAGCCCACAAATTACCAGATTTCTTGAATTCAACTTTGAAATTTTCCTCTGGGTTGCTACTCCAGTACCATATCTGCTCGTTTCCTGCTTCATGTGATCATTCTATCACTACTTCCCTTACTGACATCAAAAGCCTTCTAAAATTAAAGCTTTCTTTGACAATGCCTTCAGCTCCCCATAAATCCTCCTCCTTCTTCCTGTCCTTACCACACTGTTAAGTGCTCTTAGACTTTTGTTAATGTGAGCAGTGCAATACAAATTGATGACATTTAAAAAACATATTTCTAGGATTCTTCGTTTAAAGTATCTTGAAGTTAGATGTTAACCAAGTTCTAATAACTTAATTATATATATGGAGATAGTGTGCACTCTAAGGAGATAAGCAATTGACATTTCTCGGTTTCTTTAATTAAATACTGTAGCCAAATGCTTTTCCCAATTGAATTGCACCCTGCTGGATTTATTTGATCAAAGGGCAGTTATTAATACAGGACTCAGCATATAATTTACTTCTGCATCATAGGTCTGGCAATACCTTTATGCCAGTCTGCATGGGAATAAGTTCTAAGACATGCTTTACCCTTCAAAATGTATATTTTTGTGAATACACACATTTTGGAAACTACTTAGAAAAACAAATTTAATGTTCTCCAAAACAAATGTTAAGTTAAGTTACTTTCTACCAAAATAAAATTTAATTTAGGAAGGTTCAACTACTTCTTGCATATTACAAATATTCCTGAATTGAGAATAGCCAGGCCTTTTCTGTCACTCACAGGCAATATCTGTATCCTGTCTGATATGGATGAAATGTTCTTACATGAACACAAAGTTATTGAAAGGTTCCACGTAACTGGTGCTCAGCAATGTAACCACAAGTAAATTTAAACACAGACAGCATTGTTGGTTACCACCAGACAGCAAAACTCTCAATGCCTCAGCATGTCCATTTTTTAAAGCTGAAGATAACCTTAAATCAATCACATGTTCCATAAAGTAATTTCAGATAAAAGACAGGACAGTATATTAAGTAGAGTATTGAGAGGATGTTCGTGGGCATCATGTGTGTCGGGGAAAAAAGTTAAAATAAAAAGATAACTCTGGAATCAGGTAGCACTTAAAAATAGAAATGCAAGAAAACCCTAATGTACAGAGAATGTCCCATTCATACGTCTACTAGTCTATAAATTATATTCAATAACTCACATTTATATAACACCTTTAATGTTGTAAACCGTCCCAAGGCGCTTCACAGGAGCGTAAGCAGACAAAAAAAAATGACACCGTGCCAAAGGAGATATCAGGACAGGCGACCAAAAGCTAGGTCAAAGAGGTAGGTTTTAAGGAACGTCTTAAAGGAGGAGAGCGAGGTGGAGAGACAGAGCGGTTTAGGGAGTGAATTCCAGAGCTTAGGGCCTAGCTGGCTGAAGGCACGACCGCCAATGGTGGGGCGTAGGAAGTGGTAGATGCACAAGAGGCCAGAGTTCAACAGTTTAAAATCATCCTCGGCCTCTGTCTCACTCCAGACAAGACCGAATGGGGTTTACATTATGAGAAGTGGTGCTTTCTCAGAGGCAGAAGTGAAGCCATCTAATGACTCCTTACAAATCAAGGCATGGTGTTTATACCTTCTTGGGCTATTCCCTAAAAGGACATGATTGAAAGAGTTGGGTTTTTACAACAATCCGACAGCTTCATGGTCACTTTTACAGATAACAGCTTTTTATTTCCGGATTTTTTTTAAAAACTGAATTCAAATTCTCAAACTGCCGTGGTGGGATTATTAGTCCGGGCTTCCAGTCCAGTAATATAACCACTATACAACCATATGGTGGGACAGCACAGCTGGGATAAGTGACTTAGTTAGATCCAAAAGGAGCTGGTTGCTCAGATAGGCTTAAGGAACCGCCGGGTCTATTTACTTTAGAACAGCATAGACTTGGTGGTGACCTGATGGAAGTCTATAAAATAATGAAAGGGCTGAATAGCGTGCCTATTGATAGATTATTCCAGTTTAACAGATTGGGGAGGACCAGGGAACATGAGTTTAAACGATGCAAGAGCAGGAATAGACTGAATGTTAGGCAGTTCTTCCTTTCCCAGAGAGCAGGGGCCTCTGGAATACATTACCGGCTGGTGCAGTGGGTGCTGACTCTCTGCACACCTTCAAGAGGGAGCTGGACCGGTTGTTGATTGGGACAAAGATCACATCACATAGAGGGTAGGTGGTGTTACACATAACACGTGGTTCACGTGATCTCCTGGACTGGTTTCGATTGCTTAAGGGGTTCGGAGAGGAATATCTTTTCCCTTATTGCCCCTGGATTTTTTGGCCTCTTACAGGAGATTACATGGCTGGGGGTGGGGGGGGGGGGGGGGGGGGGGGGGAGATGAATTGTCTAGTCGTGACGCTCCAGCCATCATGTGTGTGGGGCAGACTCGGTGGACCAACTGGTCTTTTCCTGCCCGTCATTTTCGTATGTTCGGACAAGCTTAAGGGTTAAAGAGCTGTGCAGGATCTACAGGTCTTGCCACATTAGGTGTGGTCTGACAGGGCATGACTAACATATTACCAGTACCTCCAACATTTTGCCTGCAGCACCGTTGCTGTTTCGATCCAAAACAAAAACAGCAGAGAAGGTTAAGGGGAGATTTGATAGAGGCTTCCTCAAAATTATGAAGGGTTTTGATAAGAGTAAAAAAGGAGAAATTCTTTCCACTGGCAGGAGGGTCCGTAACCAGAGGACACAGATTTAATATCATTGGCAAAAGAACCAGAGGGAAAAAGGAGGAGAATTTTTTTTTAATGCAGCGAGTTATCATCATCTGGAAGGATGGTGGAAGCAGATTCAATACTAACTTTCAAAAGGGAATTAGATATATACATGAAAAGAAAAAAGTGTGCAAGGTTATGGGGAAAGAGCAGGGGAGTGGGACTAATTGGATAGCTCTTTCAAAGAGCCAGCACAGGTGCGATGGGCTGAATGGTCTCCTTTTGTGCTGTATCATTCTATGAAAAAGACAATGGTCTCTTTGGGACGCCAGCAGCGAAATCTCCCACACCGCTTCTGCCTGTGGTTCACGCACTCAGACAGTGTTATCGCGAGCTTATACCTGCACACGCAGACAACTCCAGTGATGCTGGAGCAAGCATTGTGGTACGTTACTTGTCCCTTGAGATCACAGTATTCCACAAGTTTTTTCCGTGCTCTGAGCCAGGATGTTTGTTGGCACCTGTTTTTATTACAGATGTCGTTTGTTGCTTCTTTACTCAGAGCGGTGAGAATGTGGAACTCGCTACCACAAGGTGTGGTTGAGGCGAATAGCATCGAGGCATTTAAGGGGAAGCTAGATAAGTACATGAGGGAAGGAATAGAGGATATGTTAATGGCGTTAGATGAAGTAGGGTGGGAGGAGGCTCGTGTGGAGCATAAACACCGGCACAGACCAGTTGGGCCAAAAGGTGCTGTCATTACTATGTAATAATGTCAGTCACTCTAGTAGGTGGTCTGAGTGTCTCACTGTAACGAGAATTGACTCACACCGCCCTATATCGTGTACGATGGAAGGGACCCAGGGATGCAACAATGGAATCCCCTCATTACCCAAAGTGGATACATGCATTTCTTCAATCTCTCTGAAGGCCTACATGAGGTGAGGGCCAAATTTTTAAGCTACACAATAAGGGGAACAGATAATTATGATCAGATTCACTTTGTTCAATCAATACATCTTATCCCTGCACAATATGAAAACAGCATAAATAATGTTATCCTACTTCAGTGGGCCATCTTGCTCAACTCAAACAGGGTACCTCCTCTGTATCCTGCCTTTCTGGAGCCTGTGTCTCAGCTGCTGTTTCTGTAGCAAAAGCTAGACTGATTTTTAGGAGTCTAACATTATGCTTTACTTCCTGACTTAACACAGTCAGAAAAAAAAAATCAAAAAACCATCCAACACAGTAGGTGTGAGGTTTTTAAGCCACCAAATTGTTCCTAATTTCTGTGGGGAAATTGTCAAAAAAATCCAGAATTGCATCACAACTATTAAGAGTTTATGTAGCAGTCCTTACACTAAGAAGGACAAATATGCTCTCCGGTCTCCCCCTGTTATTTGCTTAGACAGGGAGTGGAACTAACTAACATTATTTATTCAGTTTGTTTTTTCAATATTTTTGTTTTTTCAATATTTTCCACTGCTCTAAATATATATTCTCCATTCAGTTTACAAACTGATTTTAGTCCGTGTAGTTCTATTTCCAACCAATAGATGGTGGTATTGCTGTGCTAATGAATAGTGGGCCGAAAATTGATCTCGGTGCGCGAGAGTACGCACTGCATACTCTCGCGTATTCCCACTCCAATTGCCGGTTTTCTGCATGCCCTGCGCATGCGCTGAAAACCGGCAATTGCTCTTCCGAAAAGGGGGCGGGGCCGGAGTGCATCGCGTGCGCGCTACAGGCTGCGCGCACGCTGTGCACTTCATGCTTTGGACGCGCAGGTAAGTACTGAAGATTTTGGAAATGTAAAAAGGAGGAGTAAGACCCGCTTTTAAGAAGGTAAGTAGTGAATTAAGTATTTTTTTGAATTTTTTTTTACAGGTATATCTTTTTTATAGACTTTAAAGACAGGTAAGTTTATTTTTATAACTTTTTAAAAGATTTTAAATTTTTTCAAAAATTTAATTTTTTATTTAAAATGGTTAATTTAATTAACTATACTTATTTTATTAATGTGATGGGTTTTTTTTTAAATTTAATTGAGGTTTAGCTGTTATTTTGGGGGGGTGTAAGATTCATAAGTCTCTCAGCCATGCTGTGAGACTTATGAATGGAAGATGGTGTGCTGCCATTGGCTCTAACTGAGTCACGTGATCCCACAGCTCGCACGAATTAACTACGCCGCTGAGATACGCAAGCCCAGCACAGCTGATGTCTGGAACATCAATTTCGTGCGAGCTGGATCAGAAAAAGCATAAGCGAGGTGAGACATCGCGGGAAAGGCTTACCCCCGCGGGAACAGAGCGAGATCAATTTCTGGGCCAATCTGTTTTAACACAAAGAAAACATGAAAAGACAGAAAAGACCAGCTGGTCCATCTAGCCTGTCCTATACTGTCATGGTGCAATTTATGCACCCCATCACCCCAGTCACACCCTCCTCCACCCATAGCTATGCAATCTCTTGGAAGAGGCAAAATTGGCACCACATCCACCACCTTAAACATTCACTCCCTCCACCACAGGCGTACCGTGGCTGCAGTGTGTACCATCTAGAAGGATTCTTCGGCAGCACCTCCCAAACCTGCGACCTTTACCAACTAGAAGTACAAGGGCAGCAGGCGCATGGGAACACCACCATCTCAAGATCCCCTCCAAGTCACACACCATCCTGACTTGGAAATATAGCGCCGATCCTTCGTCGTCGCTGGGTCAAAATCCTGGAACTCCCTCCCTAACAGCACTGTGGCAGTACCTTCACCACACGGACTGCAGCGGTTCAAGAAGGCGGCTCACCTCCACCTTCTCAAGGGCAATTAGAGGTGGGCAATAAATGCTGGCCTTGCCAGTGACGCCCATATCCAATGAACAAATATAAAAGAGAGAAAATCCAGAGGCTAATTTACAAAAAAAGAGAAATTCCTCTCTGACCCATAAAGGCGATCAAACCTTTGTTCCAGGACACCACGCTGACTGGGAGATACATCCCCCTCCCCCTATCCCCAGTGCCAACCTACCTTCTATATGTAGTTATGCCGACCACTCTCAGGAACTCGTCCAGCTCTCTTTTGAACGATTGCAGCGAATCTGCACTCACTGCACAAGCCGGCAACTTGTTCCATAGATTGACGACTCTCTGTGAAAATAAATAATCTCCGGACATCTAGTTCTCTACCTACATAACTCATACTCATGTCCCCTGCTCCTTACTAACCTATCTAACTCAGATAGCCTATCCACATGGGCCAAATATAATCCTCATTATTTGCAAGATCGCAATCAAATCTCATCGAAGCCTACACTTTTTCTAGAGTAAGAAGTCCGAGCTCGCCAAGCTATAAGCGGTAACTAAGCCTTTAAAGTAGATATCAATTGAGTGGCCCTCCAAAACAATTCAACTTCAGTAACAAAGGACACAAAAACGAAGAAGATCATGAGGTAATTATAGATGTGGAAAGCCATTCTTACTCCTTCCATCCAGAGAGATCACAACAACCCCCATTGTAGCATACAACTGTTTCTTAAATGATTCCAGGGTTTTTGATTCCACTACTTTATCTGGACATACACATTGAACATTCTTTGTGTGAAGAAGAATTTCCTGATATCAATCCTAAAATTAGTTTTTAAAAAAAGCTAAAATTGGCCAGCACCGAGCCCGAATTTACAATTTACTTTTCAATCAATGAAATCAATACTTTTGTCCCATTTTGCCCATAAATGAGAATTCAGTTGATTTTAGTTATCCCTGCATTTAGGGAATGCGGAAGGGGAAGAACAGCTGTGGGCTGAGTGGAATTAGGCCCGAGAGTGCAATCAATCAATCAGTCTTCAGAGTGAAGGAACACACTGTACCAACTTAGATCGTCTATTGACACCACTGTGTCAACCAGTAAGTTGGAGACGGTGCGTGACTTACGGCAGGACTCACAGGAAACAGCAAACAAAGTCTATTTATTCAGCAAACAGTGTTTAAACAGCACACTACAGAGTCTACAGAGCCTATTTTTTTAAAAGTCTCTACGACCTACAGCAAACAGAACTCATGACCAGGAGTGTCTCCCAATAAAAGTAGGGTGAATGCTCCAGCAAAATGCAGTGACTGGGGGATAGTTACATACAAATTATGTGCATAAAATTAATCCCAGTCACGTACAACAGTGCGATTGGGTAATTCCCCCATCAATCATTTCCATCCTGGCGGGAATAATGGTATCACTATTGATATGATGCCGTGTATACCCAAGTCCAGCTCGTTAATATATTTCAAAAAGAGCAGTAGTCTACCGACCCATGGGGAACACCAATGTATACTTTCCTCAGGTCTGAAAAACAACCGTTCACCACTACTCTCTGCTTTCTGTCCCTTAGCCAATTTCGTAGCTATGCAGCCACTGTCCCTTTAATCCCATTGGCTTCAATTTAGCTAACAAGTCTATTATGTGGTACTTTTTGAAATGCCTTTTGAAAGTCCATACACACGTCAACTGCACTATCCTCATCCATCCTCTCCTTTACTTCATCAAAAGAACACAATCAAGATAGTCAAACACGATTTGCCTTTAACAAATCGGTGCTGGCTATCATTTATTAACCCATATTTTTCTAAGTGCCAATTAATTTTGTCCAGGATTAATATTTCTAAAAGTTTCCCCACCACCGACATTAGGCTGACTGGCCTTTAATTGCCGGGTTTATCCCTCTCCACATTTTTGAACAGTGGTGTAACATTTGCAATCTTCCACTCTTCTGGCACCGCTCCCATATCTGAGGAGGATTGGAAGATTGATGTATAAATACAGATAATTTAAGGTCAATACCCTCCTTTTATCATATATAAAATCATTTTAATTTGCTGAAATATAAATTATCATGGGTGCAAGCAACTCTCGAAGATCAAAAACTACTTAACTCGCAGTCTGTAAATAGTTAAAATCAAATCTTCTCCCTACCTTCCTGTGCCAAAATAATGTGGGAACTAAAACACCTCATAAATGTTATTAGGACAGTATATTAAACACAACAGTATAAATAAATAGCACTGACTGCTCGCTGAGATCATAGGTGAATTTTTGTGATGTTCAAGGAGAGGATATCAAGGTTGGGGGATGAAACTTCAAACCCTCCGAGGTCAGATACACCATGAGCCAGATGCAGGGTAAAGTTTCCTTTGCTAACAGCATCCCCTACTCACTGCATCAGTGCAAATCTTTCTTTTTTCACTACCACACACCCTTATGACTTCAATAATTAAGACTGCCAACCACAGGTAGTTTGTGCTGTGGACCTGTGCTTACAAGGAACTAGGCAAGACTGCCAACAACATTTCACTTCAGGCGTGTAGAGAGAGAAGGCTTTCAGTCTATCAGTCTGAGTTGGGTTTACACTTGCATTTGAATCTAGGTTTCAGAAGGGATTCCAGATGGGTTATTGCACTTCTTTATCAGTGCAAACTAAAGTTTCAGCATTTGTATTCCTTGTATGACTATTCTGGTAGCAGAAAATGATGAGCTAGAATGAGATATAATCGGAGTGGTCTTGACATAAATCGGAGGCTAATTCAGAGGCTGACCTGTGATTTTTGTGGGGTCAAGAGTGTATATGATAACATTTGGTCATCGTTTTTAGCAAGATGGGCCTTATACAATACATCATAAAATGCTCAGAATGCCAGTCACACGAACAGACTACCAGTAAGTAAAGAATAAGGGGGAAAAATTCGGTTGCTTTGCGCATCTCTTAGGGCGCTAATGGGGCACGAAGCAACTAGCACCCGGGCGCGGCAATGTTTGCGCTGCTCGCGAAATTGGCCAGATATTTTACGGCGGCGCTAAACACTACCGCCACGATCTCCTGCGCCCGCAGATCGTGATGTCAATCGAGCGTGCAATGCCCCGGTAGCGCCCCGGAGTGGATATTGAGTGGCTCCCCGTGTCTTTCCGCCTGCTGCTAGCAACGACAGGTTGAGGGGAACGTTTTGTTGTCGGGAAGGGACTGGGGGAGCGCTATTTAAAGGCTACATTTTTGCACCACGCATGCTGAGAGAGAGAGAGACTTCTGGAGAGATTCAACGCTGTGTGAAGGAGTTTTGGGTACTGAGCAGCACTTTGCAGGTTCATTTTGATTTGATCTTCCTTGCATCGATTTAGAAGAGATTATGGGAGCTGTACTCTGAGCTCTTTCCCTGGGCGCCTCCATTGTTCTTTCCAGCAGATTTGATGTACAGGTCTCTCCAGGCTGAGATTCAAGACTGCAATGAGCAGGGTGTGGATGGAGAGCAAGATCGACCCTCCCCTTTAAGAACTGGCCGGCGCCAGTGTGTCTGTGTTCCATTGCTGACTGACATCACATGAGCTTCGCCAGCGCTTTGAGGTAGCGCCTCACTCCTCGGCGTTAGCGCCTTAAGAGAGGTGTGTCGCGCCTGATTTTAGCGCTCCAATCACCTCCAGGGGCGATAGAAGTCAAGTTTGCAGTCGGAGACGATAATTAACGCCAGGCGCTAAACTTTGCGCCCAGCCGATAATTGCGCCCCGAACGGGGCGATACCAAATTTCTCCCCCTATAACTTGCAGCATTACCAGTACAATTCTCCAATTTGTAAATGTACAGTCATTTCACCAACAAAATTGTAATGCAAACCTCCAGGTCTGTACTGTGTTTACCTTTTTGATTAGCATGAACTATTAAAGATCCTGGAATGTTTCTGTAAGCCTCATAACCCAGAAAGGTCACTAATGTCAGGGTAAGTCCTCTTCCTAAATTTATAGCACCTCCCAGCACCTAGGCATGGAGAAGAAATAGTTATGGTTACACATAAGGAAATTCAAAGTCATAATAAACAGCAAATATAATTTTAAAATGTTATTTTCTTTCCTGATGTCTCATTAGGATACCTGGTCAAGAGAACCTGCTCCCAGGCCACCACTGATGCATATTCTATTGGCTGGCTATTGAACATATCAGAATGACCAGAGATAATTCTGTCTCCCTGGGGAAAACAGCTGGTTTCCACTAAGCATTTCCCCACAATGGCAATGCCATGGATGAAAAACTTGGTGTGTCAGCAATTGCAAGAGCAAAACTAACAGCCACGAACACCAGCTGCATAGAATAAGCGCTGAATTGGGTTGGCAGTCATATTGATTATAAACATTAATTTCCATGGAACTTCCTTCTCCTTCCCTGTGGGCTTAGAATCATAGAAGTTTACGGCACAGAAGGAGGCCATTTGGCCCATCATGCCTGTGCTTGTTTCATTTACATCCTTAACATTGGGACCCTGGTCCTGAACCCTGGTTGCATTGCATTTTTCTTGTATTCTAAATATCATGGGTAGTCAACCATCAAATCGGGAATGAAATCACAGTGGCACTTTAGAAGCAAGTGATCTGCCCCTTCCTGCATTATAAAAAGAGTAACAAACAGCAATGATGCATGTCTTTTTCTTCCACCAGTCATAAGCTACACGATAGTAAAAATAAATTTATTTTCAACCAAAGATTTCTGACTTTGTGACTTTGATCAGAAATATTTTTTATAGGAATAGATTTTATAGTAGTATAAACATTAGACATTATCCACAGGTAAAGGGTTAATATCCATATATGTATTGATGACATCCAGCTTTACTGTTCCACTACTATCATCACAGCTAATCCGTTTTAAGCTTCTTTGTCTTGCACCTTCTCTCCCGGGCTTTAAATCTCCTCTCCATCTTTTTGACTGTCCCTTCAATCATCTCTCCTAACATTATCACTGCTCAGCATCCATGCTATCCTATGTGAAACTCTTTGAGATATGTTACATTAAAATACACTGTAAAAATGCAACTTATTTTTCTTACTGGAGATTTCCAAGTTTCACTTTGACCGCAGGACAGCTTTTGCATTACGAACATGCAAATTGTTGCAGGCAGTTTTCCTGCCAACGGTCACATTTCATAGAACAGATAAGAGTGGAATCAAGCAAGGACAGCAGCACCAGGACAGACAATGAGGAGAGGCAATGGAGGAGGATGGCATGATCAACAGTCAAACGCTGCAGAGAGGTCAAGAAGCGAAAATGCACCAGTCACACAAAAGGTCATGTGACTGATTAGGGCTATGATGTGGCCGGGGCAGAAATCTAATTGGTGAGATTCAAACTTGGAGTTGGGGCGGACAACACATTCAAGGACTTTGAAGAAAGGGAGGCTGGAGATAGGATGGGAGTTTGCAAGGACAGAGGTGATGAGAGTGGGTTTTTTGAGATGGTTGCCAACCCTCCAGGATTGTCCTGGAGTCTCCCAGAATGAATCTCCTGGACACTGCTGTGAGCAACCCAGGAGAAGTCATAAAGGTACTATAAACAATTGTGCATTTTTTTCCATTTGCTTTGAACACTTTAATTTATTAGTTATAACAATATTGGAGCAGAGGGAGGAAAGCCTTTATGACTAGGCAGGATGGTTAGAGGCAGGAAGTAATGTGATGAAACCTCCAGGAATATGTGCAACCAGAGTTGGCAACCCGAGACATATCACCAACAACAAACCAAAGGTTAAACTTGAGCCTGCAATGTCTCTTTTAAACAAGATCAATAGTCTGGAAACTGGAGGAGATTGGTGCAAGTTGGACCCGCGCCTGCGCAGTCACTCCCGCTTTGGGAAGTTGCAGCGGGGCAGGAGACGGTTAAACCCCCGGCCCAACACCCCCCTCCCCGGGCCGGACAAACACTCCCGGGCTGGCACCTACCTGCGCTGTTACCCCGGGCCCAGAATAACTGAAGGGCCTCGCTCTGCAGCTCCAGCTTCGCCCGATCACTGCAGCTTTTAACACGAACCGAGCATAAACAGCTCTACCCACCGCCGCCATCCTCACCGTCCCCGCTCTGCAGCACCACCGCCCGCCCGCAGAGGGCGCTTTAAACCCCCGCTGAGCAGTCAGCCCAGCCTCTGGAGACACCTAGCGGTCAATGCAATAATACCCAGTGCTGACTGAGCCCAGGGATCAGACTGAGTGCCCAGTGCTGACTGAGTTAACCCAGGGATCAGACTGAGAGTGCCCAGTGCTGACTGAGTTAACCCAGGGATCAGACTGAGAGTGCCCAGTGCTGACTGAACCCAGGGATCAGACTGAGAGTGCCCAGTGCTGACTGAATCCAGGGATAAGAACATAAGAAATAGGAGCAGGAGTAGGCCAATCGGCCCCTCGAGCCTGCTCCGCCATTCAATAAGATCATGGCTGATCTGATCCTAACCTCAAATCTAAAGAACACAAGAGGTAGGAGCAGGACCCGGCCACTCAGCCCCTGGGCCCGCTCCGCCACCCACAGGGCCCTGACCGATCCGAACTCAGCCTCATGTCCAATTTCCTGCCCGCTCACCGTAACCCCTAATTCCCTTTAGCTCTAGGAAACTATCTATTTCTGTTTTAAATTTATTTAATGATGTAGCTTCCACAGCTTCCTGGGGCAGCAAATTCCACAGACCTACTACCCTCTGAGTGAAGAAGTTTCTCCTCATCTCAGTTTTGAAAGAGCAGCCCCTTATTCTAAGATTATGCCCTCTAGTTCTAGTTTCACCCATCCTTGGGAACATCCTTACCGCATCCACCCGATCAAGCCCCTTCACAATCTTATATGTTTCAATGATCGCCTCTCATTCTTCTGAACTCCAATGAGTAGAGTCCCAATCTACTCAACCTCTCCTCATATGTCCACCCCCTCATCCCCGGGATTAACCGAGTGAACCTTCTTTGTACTGCCTCGAGAGCAAGTATGTCTTTTCTTAAGTATGGACACCAAAACTGTACGCAGTATTCCAGGTGCGGTCTCACCAATACCTTATATAACTGCAGCAATACCTCCCTGTTTTTATAATCTATCCCCCTAGCAATAAAAGCCAACATTCCGTTGGCCTTCTTGATCACCTGCTGCACCTGCATACTAACTTTTTGATTTTCTTGCACTAGGACCCCCAGATCCCTTTGTACTGCAGTACTTTCCAGTTTCTCGCCATTAAGATAATAACTTGCTCTCTGATTTTTCCTGCCAAAGTGCATAACCTCACATTTTCCAATATTGTATTGCATCTGCCAAATCTCCGCCCACTCACCCAGCCTGTCTATATCCCCTTGTAGGTTTTTTATGTCCTCCTCACTTTCTACTTTCCCTCCCATCTTTGTATCATCTGCAAACTTTGATATGTTACACTCGGTCCCCTCCTCCAAATCGTTAATATAGATTGTAAAGAGTTGGGGACCCAGCACCGACCCCTGCGGAACACCACTGGCTACTGGTTGCCAGTCCGAGAATGAACCATTTATCCCAACTCTCTGCTTCCTGTTAGATAACCAATCCTCCACCCATGCCAGAATATTACCCCCAATCCAGTGATTTTTTATCTTGAGCAATAATCTTTCATGTGGCACCTTGTCGAATGCCTTCTGGAAGTCTAAATACACTACGTCCACTGGTTCCCCTTTATCCACCCTGTACGTTATGTCCTCAAAGAACTCAAGCAAATTTGTCAGACATGTCTTCCCCTTCATAAAGCCATGCTGACTTTGTCCTATTAAATTATGTTTATCTAAATGTTCCGTTACTGTCTCCTTAATAATAGACTCCAAAATTTTACCCACCACAGATGTTAGGCTAACTGGTCTATAATTTCCAGCCTTCTGCCTACTACCCTTTTTAAATAAGGGTGTTACATTAGCAGTTTTCCAATCTGCTGGGACCTTTGCTGAGTCCAGGGAATTTTGGAAAATTATTACCAAAGCATCCACAATCCCTACTGCCACTTCCCTCAAGACCCTAGGATGTAAGCCATCAGGTCCAGGGGATTTATCCGCCTTGAGTCCCATTATTTTACTGAGTACCAATTCCTTAGTGATTTTAATCGTATTTAGCTCCTCCCCCCCTAGAGCCCCCTGTTTGTCCAGTGTTGGGATATTCTTAGTGTCCTCTACCGTAAAGATTGAAACAAAATATTTGTTCAGCATTTTTGCCATCTCCATGTTTTCCACCATTAATTTCCCGGTCTCATCCTCTAAGGGACCTACGTTTGCCTTAGCCACCCTTTTTCTTTTTATATAACTATAGAAACTCTTGCTATCTGTTTTTATATTTTTTGCTAATTTATTTTCATAATCTATCTTCCCTTTCTTAATCAATCCTTTAGTTACTTTTTGCTGTCTTTTGAAGACTTCCCAATCTTCTATCCTCCCACGAAGTTTGGCTACCTTATATGTCCTTGTTTTTAGTCGGATACTATCCTTAATTTCTTTACTTAGCCACGGATGGCTGTCATTTCTTTTACGCCCTTTTTTCCTCAGTGGAATATATTTTTTTTGAAAGTTGTAAAATAACTCCTTAAATGAACACCACTGCTCATGTTCTTACCCTTTAATCTATTTTCCCAGTCCACTTTAATCAATTCCGCTCTCATACCATCATAGTCTCCTTTATTCAAGCTCAGTACGCTTGTTTGAGAACCAACCGTCTCACCCTCTAATTGGATATGGAATTCAACCATGTTATGGTCACTCATTCCAAGGGGATCCTTAACTAGGACATTATTAATTAATCCTGACTCATTACACAGGACCAGGTCCAAGGTTGCTTGCCCCCTTGTAGGATCAGTTACATACTGCTCAAGAAATCCATCCCTAAGACACTCAATAAACTCTTCCTCAAGGCTGCCCTGCCCAATTTGATTTGTCCAGTTAATATGATAGTTAAAATCCCCCATAATTATAGCTGTTCCCTTATTACATGCCCCAACTATTTCCTGATTAATACTTCTTCCAGCAGAGTTGCAACTATTAGGAGGCCTATATACTACTCCCACTAGTGTTTTATTCCCCTTATTATTCCTTATCTCCACCCAAACTGTTTCATTATCCTGATCCTTTGACCCAATATCATTTCTCTGTATTAGTGATTCCTTCCTTTATTAACATAGCCACCCCACCTCCCCTTCCTTCCTGCCTGTCCTTCCTGATTGTTAAATACCCTGGCATATTTAGTTCCCAGTCATTGTCACCCTGCAGCCATGTTTCTGTGATGGCCACAAGATCATACCCATACATAGTTATTTGTGCTGTTAACTCGTCCATCAGATCAGACTGAGAGTGCCCAGGCTGACTGAGTTAACCCAGGGATCAGACTGAGAGTGCCCAGTGCTGACTGAGTTAACCCAGGGATCAGACTGAGAGTTTCCAGTGTTGACTGAGTTAACCCAGGGATCAGACTGAGAGTTTCCAGTGTTGACTGAGTTAACCCAGGGATCAGACTGAGAGTTTCCAGTGCTGACTGAACCCAGGGATCAGACTGAGAGTTCCAGTGCTGACTGAGTTAACCCAGGGATCAGACTGAGAGTGCCCAATGCTGACTGAGTTAACCCACAGACAATGAGGGTTCAATCTGCATTAACCACCAGGCACCTAGAGATCAGTCTGGAAAGACATATCTCAGAAGAGACTGTATAAAGCTATACAAGATATGTAATGAAAAAGTAAACCAAGCACAATACTGCTAGATATGACTAGGCAGCAGGACAACAGGTTGTGAAGAGAATGTTTAGAACCGGAATGAAAAGGAAGGAGTGAACTTGCATTTATATAGCACTTTTCATGACCCTAGTACATCCCAAAGTGCTTCACAAAGTGTAGTGTAGGTTGTAATGTAGGGAAACAAAGCAGTTAATTTGCACACAGCAAGGTGCCACAAACAGCAATGAGATACATGACCAGATAATCTATTTATCTTGGTGTTGGTTGATGGATAAATGTTCACCAAAACAAAGAGAACTCCCCTGCACTTCTTTGAAAAGTACTATAGGATTTTTACATCCACCTGAGAGAGCAGGTAGGACTTCAGTTTATCATCTCATCTGAAAGATAGTACCTCCGACAGTGCAGCACTCCCTCTATACTCCCCAAAATAACAGCTTAGATTATGTGCTCAAATCTCTGGAGTAGGACTTGAATCCATGACCTTTTGACTCAGAAGTGAGAGTATTAGCAGTGCGCCAAGGCTGACACCTAAATATTCTTTACACATAAAAACATAAGAAATAGGAGCAGGAATAGGCCCCTCGAGCCTGCTCCGCCATTCAATAAGATCATGGCTGATCTTGGGCTCAAAGCCACTTCCCAGCCCGCTCCCCATAACCCTTCACTCCCTTATCTCGCAAAAATCTGTCTATCTCCACCTTAAATGTATTTAATGACCCAGCCTCCACGGCTCTCTGGGGCAGAGAATTCCACAGATTTACGACCCTCTGAGAGAAGAAATTCCTCCTCAGCTCAGTTCTAAAAGGGCGACCCTTTATTCTGAAACGATGCCCCCAAGTTCTAGATTTCCCCACGAGGGGAAACATCCTCTCTGCATCTACCCTGTCGAGCCCCCTCAGTATCTTATATGTTTCAATAAGATCACCTCTCATTCTTCTAAATTCCAAAGAGTACAGGCCCAGCCTGCTCAACCTTTCCTCATAAGTCAACCCCCTCATCTCTGGAATTAACCGTGTGAATCGTCTCTGAACTGCCTCCAATGCAAGTATATCCTTCCTTAAATAAGGAGACCAAAACTGTATGCAGTACTCAAGGTGTGGTCTCACCAATACCCTGTACAGTTGTAGCAGGACTTCCCTGCTTTTATACTCCAACCCCCTTGCAATACAGGCCAAAATTCCATTTGCCTTTTTGATTACTTGCTGTACCTGCATGCTAACTTTTTGTGTTTCATGCACAAGTACCCCCAGGTCCCTCTGAACTGTAGCATTTTGTAATCTCTCTCCATTTAAATAATAGTTTGCTTTTTTATTTTTCCTGCCAAAGTGGATAACTTCGCACTTTCCCACATTATACTCCATCTGCCAAATGTTTGCCCACTCACTTAGCCTGTCTATATCCCTTTGCAGATTCTTTGAGTCCTCTGCACCACTTGCTTTCCCACCCATCTTTGTATCATCCGCAAACTTGGCTACATTACACTCGGTCCCTTCATCCAAGTCATTAATGTAGATTGTAAATAGTTGAGGCACCCCACTAGTTACCGTTTGCCAACCGGAAGATGACCCATTTATCCTGACTCTCTGCTTTCTGTTAGTTAGCCAATTCTCTATCCATGCTAATATATTACCCCCAATTCCGTGAGCTCTTATCTTATGCAGTAACCTTTTATGTGGCACCTTATCGAATGCCTTCTGGAAATCCAAATACACCACATCCACTGGCTCACCTTTGTCCACCCTGCTCGTTACATCCTCAAAGAACTCCAGCAAATTTGTTAAACATGATTTCCCTTTCATAAAACCATGCTGACTCTGCTTGACTGCATTATGATTTTCCAAATGCCCTGCTACGGCTTCCTTAATGAAGGTCTCCAGCATTTTCCCAATTACAGATGTTAGGCTAACTGGTCTATAGTTTCCTGCTTTCTGTCTCCCTCTTTTCTTAAATAGGGGTGTTACATTTGCGGTTTTCCAATCTGCTGGGACCTCTCCAGAGTCCAGGGAATTTTGGTATATTGCAACCAATGCATCCACTATCTCTGCAGCCACTTCTTTTAAGACCCTGGGATGCAGGCCATCTGGTCTAGGGGACTTGTTGTCTTTTAGTCCCATTATTTTACCAAATACTATTTCCTTAGTGATAGTGATTGTCTTTAGTTCCCCCCTCCCTGTGGTCGCTTGATTAACCATTATTGGAATGTTGTTAGTGTCTTCTACCATGAAGACCGATACAAAATATTTGTTCAGAGTCTCTGCCATTTCCCCATTCCCCATTATTAATTCCCCAGTCTCATCCTCTAAGGGACCAATGTTTACTTTAGCTACTCTCTTCCTTTTTATATACCTGTAGAAGCTCTTACTATCTGTTTTAATGTTTCTTGCCAGTTTACTCTCATAATTCATCTTCTCTCTCTTTATTATTTTTTTAGTCATCCTTTGCTGGTTTTTAAACATTTCCCAATCCTCTGGTCTCCCACCAATCTTGGCAACATTGTATGCCTTCGTTTTCAATTTGATACCATCCTTTATTTCCTTAGTTAGCCACGGATGGTGCTCCCTTCTCTTAAAATCTTTCTTTCTCACTGAAATAGACTGATCAACACCTGCAACAGTCTGCCAGGAAATATGGTTGAGCCCAGGACAATAGAGTTATGGGAAACAATAGGCATGATATTCTGAAACAGAAAGCAAATGAAGTTATGGGCTTTCTTCATAAAAACTTATCTTATGATCAGTAATCAGTCTCATATCATCTAATGTTGAGTCTTCTAAATTACAGCAAGCGTCTCCAAACTATGGCTAGTGGGGCATATGTGGACCACAAACCCTGGTAATCCAGCTCACAAAGCCAAGGTGTAAGTATCAGCGCAGGCCCCAAGGATTTTTTGTATCGGACATTTTGTATGATTGTTACTGCTGATTGACCAGCAGCCTGTTTGGAGAAGATGGGAGGGGCCCAGGTGTTCGTGATGGACAGGAGATTCCAGCCAGGCCGACAAACTGATTATGGGAGAATGTCTGAGCAGACAGAGTTCTCTGGGAAACAATGGGTAAGAAGTGCGGCCCATCATCTGCCATGAACACCATTACCTAGATGGGATAGCCCCGAAAGGCGGGAAACCAGACAAAGAAGGGTGATTAAAAAGACATCAATAAACTTTTAGGGTATAAGAGAAGGCAGCTTTGGCCATTCTCGCTCTCTCTCGCTTGCTCTCGCCTTCGCGTGCCCTCATCTCTGAACAAAGAACCGAGCACTCCGTCCGAGGCGGAGAGAAGAAACCACCACGAGCGACAAGAGCCTCGCCTTGCTCTTCGACTGGAGGAACGAACCTCGAAACTGGGACTTGGATACTGCATCGGCGATACGGACCCAGGAGACACGTTCTACACAGGGGAGCAGCGAGCAAGAAAACGGACAATCGGGGTGAGCATTGTCCAAGCCCACGCATCCTTAAGATCACCGGTACTGTGTGAGGGGGTGTTGTACAGGGCCTTGGTGAGACCACACCTTGAGTACTGTATGCAGTTTTGGTCGCCTTATCTGAGGAAGGATGTTCTTGCCATGGAAGGAGTTCAGCGAAGATTCACAAGGCTGATACCTGGGATGGCAGGAATGACATATGAGGAGAGATTGGGTCGATTGGGCTTATACTCGCTGGAGTATAGAAGAATGAGAGGGGATCTCATCGAAACATATAAAATTCTGACAGGTCTGGACAAACTAGATGCAGGAAGAATGTTCCCGATGGTCGGAGAGTCCAGAACCAGGGGTCATAATCTAAGGATAAGGGGTAAGCCATTTAGGACAGAAATGAGGAAGAATTTCTTCACCCAGAGAGTGGTGAACCTGTGGAATTCTCTACCACAGAAGGTAGTTGAGGCCAAGTCATTAAATATATTCAAAAATGAGTTAGATATATTTCTTAAAGCTAAAGGTATCAAGGGATATGGGGAGAAGGCAGGTACAGGGTACTGAGTTTGGATGATCAGCCATGATCTCATCGAATGGCAGAGCAGGCTCGAGGGGCCGAATGGCCTACTCCTGCTCCTATCTTCTATGTTTCTATGTCCCAACCAATCCAGAGGGGCTTAGTGGGGAGGTTCTGTGTGTATTATATAGTGTATGTTCCAGGGTTTGTGGGACAAGTCCATGTTATACTCTGTATAGCAACACAGTGTGATTTTAGGCATCTTAACATGAGACAGGGGCCTGTTCGACAGGCCAAGTTGTATTGTTGTACTGTTTGTTTTACGCCACCAGGCATTTTACGTACTGGAGGCGGGTGTGTGTGTTAACCTTATTAAACATCGTACGGTTGAGTCCGAAAAGCTTGTCTGTGTTCCAATCCTGTTCACCGTAATTCCTGTCGTCTAGAACTAAGCAGGAGAGGTGATTCGAACCACCAAGGCAAACCACCTACAGAATTGGCGACCGCCGGCAGGACGATAGGTTGTGTGAACAGGATCATGGAAAGTTTAGAGGGCAAGAGATCTGCAATGGGGGACAGAATTTCCTCCTATGTGTTTGGTAAAGTTAATGTGTCTCAGCAGTGGGTGCTGGAGATGTTGCGTTCTGACAGTCCTCAGGATAGGGCTGCGGGATGGACAGGGAGCAAGGAGCATAAAAAGTCTAAGGAAAAAGCGATTTGGCTCCTGTGCCTGCAGAAACAGGTCCAACTGCTCAGGGAGCTGGTTGGAAAGCTGCAGGCCGAGCTCAGGGAATCAGAAGAAAAGTCAGACGCAAGGGGGATAGTGGGTAATAGATTAATGGAGGAGCTGCGCGAGGAAAGACAGGAGAAACGCGCACAGGAGGAAACCTCCCGTAACACCGGGGAGTACCTGCAGTGCCAGGTCACCGAGGCCAAGCTCAATGAGCAGGCTGTACGGGCAGAGAACGCCCGCTCAACGGGTAAAGTTGACGGGCTAGAGGGGCAGCTTAGAGACATAAAGGCAGCCTACAGGGTAGCCAGGAACAGGGGGTACGAGGATTTAAACCACGGACCCTGCGAGGAAAGGATAAAAAGTCTGACCCAAGCCCTGTCCAAAGCCAGAGGGATGGTTTGCTTAACAACCTCGGGGGAAGCTCAGGTGGACTGGGAAGAGGAAAGACAGGGGTCTGAGGATTGGGTCTGGGATAGGGAATCCCGACCGACGCCAGAAGCACCACCGGGACTGATGTGTCCTCTGCGGCAGCAAAAGTATGGTCCGCCCGCACAAGACGGTGCTCAGGGCCCGCTGCAGAGCGATTACGTGGTCCCGTTTACCACCCCACAACTGCAGGCTATGATAGCAAGCATGCCCAAATTAAGAAAAGAAGGGGACCCCTCCGTTCACTTCATGGAAGTGGAGCATATTGGAGGGATCAATAGGTGTAGTGAGGGCGAAACTCACAGGTTGTTACTATTTTCCCTGGATGGAAAATTGTACCAGGCCCTGTCCGCAGCCACCGAGCTGGGGCAGGGAACCACGGCAGGTTTAAAGGAGGAAATCCTGAGAGCCATGGGACATACCCAGGGTAGTCCGTTCTCCCGAGTGGAGAGAACGCTGCAGCTGGCTGGCGAAGCACCACAGGCAGCAGACAGGCTATGGCCGGTATACGGAAAGGCCACGGGTGGGATACTGGACAGGTTACAGCTGCAAGGGGGCCCCAGGAATCACTGGCTCAGGACCCTCGTGGCAAACAGTTTGCCACGAATAAGGGCAAAAGCAGAAGCCTGGTTTGGCTCTGAGGACCTCGCAAATACGGAGGCCGACGTGCTCCGTAAGATGAACCTGGTCTTTAAAACCGGTTCAGAGGAGGAGGTCAAACCCAATAAAGGCAAGGTACATGAGAGAAAGGCCAGTGAGGGTAGCAGGGAGGAATGGCGTCAGGAAGGGGTTAGTGCAGAAAAGGCAAGGACATGTTTCGGGTGTGGGAAGACGGGACACTGGAGGCGAGAGTGCCCGACCCAGAAAAAGGGGCAAGGCCGAGGGGATCCTCTGGTGCAAAAGGCACAGACTGTCGAGGCGAAGGGGGTGACCAGGGAACCGTTTGACGTTCTGGTGGCTGCCCTTCGGACGGTTTTTGTGCAGGAGAAAGGGAGGGTAGACGCTGCCGCGAGCAGTGTGATCCCGACCGCTCCCATATGCCCAATGCCCTGACTAGAGCGCGCCCAGCCTGAGTACCTGTGTCCGCTCACGTACGATGAGTGGGGCAGACCTTGTGTGAAGATGGGGGTGGAGACGGTACACGGGAAGTACTTGGTGACTTGGTGGACACCGGGGCCTCGAGCACGGTGATCCATTCAAGGGACCCGACCAACTCACCCTGGTCTAGCAGGATCCCATTCAGTCTCGTGGGGTTCACAGGGAACGAGCAGGCGGGGGCAATGTGCAAACCTTTGGCCATAGATTTAGGATCCCTCCACACCAAGTGGAAATGCGTCCTAATAAAGTGGGAACAGCCAGGGTCAGGAGTCCTAGGGGCCGACTTTATGTTAGCCCATCATATAATAGTGGATTTGAGGAATCACTGCCTTTGGGGAGCGGTGAGTTCCGATAAGGAGGGAGAAGTTCTAGTAATCCCTAAGGATGGGGAAGGAAGGGGTAGCGTGTGCATGATGAAGCCTAAGGGGAGTTACGACCTGGAGCAATTGGTCAGTAATACCCCAGCCAAGTATCAGGCGAACGTGAGAGACAATCTCGCATTGTTCGCCACGCACAAACACGACTGTGGCCGGGTGACAGGGGTAGAAGTCCGAGTACATGGGGACCCCATGTCACGGCCACAAAAGCAGTATAATTTCCCCAGAGAGGCAGAAGCCGACTTGGAAACGGCACTGGGATCCCTGGTAGAACAGGAGGTGTTGAGGCCGATAGCCACCCATGTGAACTCACCACTCTGGCCGGTTAGGAAACCCGACCAGTCGTGGAGAGCCACCGTTGACTATCGGGTGCTCAATAAAAACATCCCAGCCTGCGCGCCCACAGTCGCGGCTGTTGCCAATCTGATAGGGAGCATTCCAGCGACCGCAACCACTTTTACGGTGCTGGATATCTCCAATGGGTTTTGGTCGATTCCTCTAAAAAGGGAAGACCAATACAAGTTTGCCTTTACTTTTAAAGGGCAACAGTACACCTGGACATGCCTTCCCCAGGGTTTTCATAACAGCCCTTCCATATTCCACCAGTGTATGGAGGACGCCTTAAAGGGTTTTAGCCGACCTCAGCAGCTAGTACAGTATGTGGACAACTTGCTTTTGTTCTCCGCCGAGGGGGAGGAGTATGGGCCACTGCTGGCCGAGCTGCTCGAGCTGCTGAGGGAGGCCGGGTTTAAAGTAAACCCGAAGAAAGCCCAGATCGGCCGCGAGGAAGTCAAATTCCTCGGGCTGACGGTAAGGGCAGGGGAAAGGGCCATAGATGAGGCGAAAAGAAAGGCAGTACAGGAGTTACCAGTCCCCAAGGACGTAACAGGGGTAAGATCCTTCCTGGGACTCACAGGGTACTGCAGGGATTTTATTGAGGGTTACGCAGCCACGGCAGCCCCTCTGCTTCGGCTCCTCTGCAAGGGAGTCGGGTGGGAGTGGGACCAGAACTGCCAGGAAGCGTTCACACGCCTCAAGGAGGATTTGCAGACAGCTCCCGCACTGGGGGCCATCAACGGTGGGGAGGAATTCTTTTTAGAGGTAGCAGCCAGCGGGGATAGCTTGGCGCGGTCTACTCCTCAAGGGTTCTCACCGAGGTAGAACGGGGATATTACAACTGTGAGATGTATCTCCTGGCCACGCAGTGGGCCGTAAAGCTCTCACAGCTCTTTACGGAATCATCCCTGATAGTTCTACTCACCCACCATACCCCCACTCAGATGTTGTTGGACGGGAGAATAAAGGACGGGACAGTGAGCAGTGCTCGCATTGCTCGCTGGACTTTATTGCTCTCGCAGATGAATCTGAGAGTGCAGGGATTGACCGAGCCCAAGTTGGCAGCGAATTTGATTTACCCAGGTACGGCCCACACGGGTACGGTAGAAGGGGTATGGGACGTGGATGTCGGGTTCCGGGCCGGGTTACACCTGATGGGCCGGGACATTTACGTGGACGGGTCCAGTTCGGTAGCAAAGGGGGAGCGCTTCACCGGGTGCGGGATTTATGACCCCATGGCTAAGATAGCTAAAGCCCTTAAACTCCCCAGCACCCTGAGCGCTCAGCACGCCGAACTGGCGGTGGTGGTGTATGTGGTGACCAACCCCAATGAGTTCCCCACCCCCTACAACATCTACTCGGATTCCATGTTTACAAGTAATTCGTGCACCGAGTACCTGGCCATCTGGGCTCGGTGCGGTTCTAAATCCGCGGATGGGAAGCCTCTAGCAACAGCACTGCTGCTAGGGAGGATTTTGGAGGTCACGGGCACCCGGGGAGATCACTATATACATAAGGTCAAGGCCCACTCTAAGACAGAGCCCAGAGGGGAAGGTAACCAAAGGGCCGACGAGTTGGCCAAGCAGGGGGCCAGGGAAGGAGAGTTCTGGGATCCCTATGAAGTAGGCCCGGTAGCAGAAATCCGGGACAAGGGAGGAACACCGGGGGTAACTTTGGCCCCGGACTTAAAGCAAGTCCAAGCCCAGGATCCCGTCCTTAAGGCTATCCTGGGGAAGAAGGAAAAGGGTGAACAGGTAGAGGGTCCGTTCGGAGCAGCGGACATTACCGTTAAAGAGGGGATGCTATTTAAAGGGGATCGGTGGATAGTTCCCAAACGGTACCAGAGGGAATTCCTCCAGTTGGCCCACGGGGGCCCAGGAGCGGGACACCCAGGGCCGGAAACTACCTGGCAGAGGGTAGAACAGGCAGAGTGGTGGCCGCAAGTCAGGGAGGATGTCCACGACTTTTGCACGGACTGCCTGGTGTGCGCAGCAAACAACCCCGATCCTCAGCGTAGGAAAGTCCCCATAGGACACACAAGGAGGGTAGAGGGACCATGGCAGTCCCTCCAGGTCGATTACATCGGACCACTACCCACCACACAGGCAGGTAACAAATACTGCCTAGTCCTGGTGAACGTGTTCTCCAAGTGGGTGGAAGCCTTCCCTTGCCGAGCAGCCACGGCTTTGGCGACGGCAAGGATTCTGGTAAAGGAAATGTTCTCCCGGTGGGGACTGCCACAGGTTGTGGAGTCCGACCAAGAGAGTCATTTCACGGGGCAAGTAATGCAGGCCACCTTGAAGTTTTTAGGGATTGAGGGGAAGTGCCATGTGGCTCATAACCCACAGTCATTGGGGGTTGTGGAGCGCTTTAACCGGACGATTAAAGAAAGGCTAAGGAAAGAGACAGGGTCGTCCCCGAAAAAGTGGGATGAGGTCCTGCCGTTAGCTTTAATGGCTGTCCGGGCCAGCCTCTCCAGAAGCACAGGGTATTCCCCGCATGAGCTCATGACCGGGAGGGTCATGCGCACTCCCACTCACGTTTTGGCACCGGTCCTAATGGAAGCCCAAGTCCGGGAAGTGAACCGGGACAAGTTTGTACAGAATCTGTATGATAAATTAAAACAGATTCACTGGCAGGCAGCCAGTAACATGGGGAACCAGCACCGGAAAAATCAGTTGCTGCTCGAGCCCCAGAAAACCCACGAGTGGAAGGTGGGAGACCAGGTAATGGTACGGAACTATGCCTGGGTAGGGGCATTTGAGCCACTATACATGGGGCCGTATAGCATAGTGGACAAGGCAAGCCCCATGGTGTACATGGTTAAACTCCCAAAACGCACAAAGTATCTCCATATTAACCAGTGCAAGCGGTTTAACCCAGGGGAGAGAACAACAAAAGTAAAACGACACCAAGGCCCAATAATGAGCATGGTGGACGCGGGTCTTCCTCCCATGATTTGGGACGACGATGACCCGGTGGTCGGGACAGTAAGGAGGAGCAGTAGGGTCCCACGGCCGAGGACGCAGTGGACGCCTCCTTACACGCCGACCGTGAGCCGCAAAAGGCCCCGGCGAGAAGAGCCTTAGCGGAGGCACCCGGCAACACGGGTAGTGATATACATGGTCTTAATGTACATAGTTCTTGTATATAACGAAGCCAGACCTGTGGAGGTAAACCCTCTCACAGAAAGGGATTGTTGCTTTTTGTTTCATAGGAAGCCGAGGACGGAATGGAGACAGCCCTGAGACTGAGTGTGATCTTGATGTTGGCCGGAACGGGGCACAGCAGGAGAGGGGATACCGAGTCATCCCTCCTCTACGGCTGTACTGGGGTGGGGGCACCCACTGTAACTAGGGGGGCGGGGGGGGGGACACACAGACGGGATGGCAGCCTACTTCCACGAGGGAAGATGGCCAGGGTGGCTGGGGTCCAATTCGACGAAATACACCAGCCACGCCGGGTTCACGTACGGTGAGGCTTCCCTACCATGTCCCCAACTGAAGATCACAGCCACACGGGTTAGGGTGACCGAGGGCAAGCGCGTGTGCTTAAGATGCAAGGGACACATTCCCCTGGGACGGTGGTGGTGGCTTAGGAAGTTGAGTCAGGACAAGGGGAACAGGTCAGCGGACTGGGAAAGACTGGGGAACGACACGTACCGACAGATCACGGGGATGAAGGGGGGAGTGGAAGTGTGCTGGAACAAGTGGTGGAAGGAGGAACAGGGGATTTATGTGTGTGTGTATGGGGGTCAGAACGGATCTGCCCAGCGGGTGTGTCGATTGCTTTCATATGGCAATGGCAGGATTCCGGGGCCGGTATGGGATGGGATCGGAGTTTGGAGGCTTGCGTAGTTCCAGACCCTCCCAACACAATAAATTCCACGGAACTGGTAGTGCACGATAGGAAGCCCCTGCCCACAGCCCCACCGGTACAGGAGACAGAAGTTAGGTGTCCCACCACCACACCAGGCCCAGGGAATGGGTTAGTTCTAGTCCCGACCGGGAAGGTTTTATTCCAGGATGTACATTACGCGGCCGCGTCGGTCATTTAAATTTAACCCGGGTGCAGCTGCCCGAGTGGTGTCCGAAGGAGACGGAGCAGTTTTATGAATCCCTTATTAAAGAAATGTTCCGCCAATTTTTCGAGCTCAGCTACGGGGATGTGAGTCGGGAGAAACTGTAGGGCATGGATGCGTACGATAGAGGTAATCCGGGTAGACAGAGGCGAGGGACGGTTAATGACATGGCCACGGCTTTTAGCACGGGCACGTCCCTCGTCAATAGTATGGATGATATCCAGCTGCAGGTGCAGATTAATAGTTTAAAGGACCAGCTGCGAAAGATACTGGGGAAGGGAACGAGGTGGAAGGTTCGGAGCTAAAAGAAGACCAGGCGATGACCATTCATTTAAAAGAGGTCATCGCTGAGCTGGAGACACAGGCCAAGACCATCAACGATTTGATACGGGAGGACAGGAATGCCTCGGCACAGGCAGCCAGAAGTGATGCGTGCGTGTTGTACGTTGCGTGGTTGCTAAACGAGGGACGCAGTAATCTGGAGGACTTACAACAAGGTCGCGTCCCGTCGTGGGTTAGCAACCAGCACCTCACAGCGCTCAGCCCGTATCATAATTCGATGAGCCCGTGTCAACTCCGATTAGCTTCCGACGCCTACCCAGTCCCAGTTGATTGCGGACGGTCCAACCACACCGTTATGGGGATTGTACTGCGGATGCCGGTAATGGGCGGGTCACCGCAGCCAGTGCCGGTATACCGGGTCGATAACATTGGCATCTTGAGGGACGGGATGCATGTGCGGTATCATGGGGCCCCACCATTTGTTATAAAGTGGGAGCATGCCATGACCGGCACTGACCTCAAGGGGTGCCAAAGCAGGGCGCACACGTGATATTGTGTCCCCAGCACCTGAACGCGTTCGATCGACCAGTGTGTGGGTTTGAATCGGAAAGTGCAGAGCCCATTAATTGCACCATGGAGGTGATGGCCCAGAGCCACGTTCCACCTCAGGTAGCATACGCGGGCGATGGGACGTACTGCGTCACGACAAGCATGGACCAGTATCGGGTACACAACGACACTTGGTGCCCGGTCACCGATTCGACTTCCTGCTTCAAACCCCACACAGTTCAGGTGGCGCAAGAGCGCATCCTTCCCATTTCAGAGCAATCCACAGTACACCTCGTGGTAAACAACACGGTACAGAATCTGCAGCAGTACATTACACAGTTCGGGTACGAGATACAGCCTCTGCCCGAACACCTCACAAAATTAATAAAAGCCGTTGAGCTGCCACAAAAACATTTTTACATGCTCGAACAGCGAAACCAGGACACAGGGGAGGAAATTAAAGGGATGATTTCCCCGCCCTGGTGGGATATTGGGTTAAATGTCGAGATCCCTCCATGGATCCGGATATGTTCACACGCTCTTGTAATTATACAGAGTTTGGTGGTATTGTACTTGTTACGGCTCTCCTGTAAAAAGCGAAGCAAGGTACTCCAGTCGTTGGCAGGCCCTGATTAAAGCGTAACCAGAAGTTTTGTTCTCTGTAAAAATGTATTATAAGTATCTATTTGTGATTAAAGAACAGAACCTGGGGATCTTAAAGGTAATGAACGGCTTGGTTGGGGCTCACGATGCTTCTACACAGTGGAAGAAGACAAGGTTGCTTGATATTCCAGTGGGGACATTGAAATATCAAAGGGGGGTCTGTAAGTATCAGCGCAGGCTCCAAGGATTTTTTGTATCGGACATTTTGTATGATTGTTACTGCTGATTGACCAGCAGCCTGTTTGGAGAAGATGGGAGGGGCCCAGGTGTTCGTCATGGACGGGAGATTCCAGCCAGGCCTACAAACTGATTACGGGAGAATGTCTGAGCAGACAGAGTTCTCTGGGAAACAATGGGTAAGAAGTGCGGCCCATCATCTGCCATTAACACCATTACCTAGATGAGATAGCCCCGAAAGGCAGGAACCGGACAAAGGAGGGCCATTGGAAACTAATGGGAAACCACTTAACCCGGGATCGGGTAAGAAGTGCGGCCTATCATCTGCCATGAACACCATTACCTAGATGAGATAGCCCCGAAAGGCAGGAACCGGACAAAGGAGGGCCATTGGAAACTAATGGGAAACCACTTAACCCGGGATCGGGTAAGAAGTGCGGCCTATCATCTGCCATTAACACTAGCACCTAGATGGGATAGCCCCGAAAGGCAGGAACCGGACAAAGGAGGGCCATTGGAAACTAATGGGAAACCACTTAACCCGGGATCGGGTAAGAAGTGCGGCCTATCATCTGCCATTAACACTAGCACCTAGATGGGATAGCCCCGAAAGGCGGGAAACCAGACAAAGAAGGGTGATTAAAAAGACATCAATGAAACTTTTAGGGTATAAGAGAAGGCAGCTTTGGCCATTCTCGCTCTCTCTCGCTTGCTCTCGCCTTCGCGTGCCCTCATCTCTGAACCAAGAACCGAGCACTCCATCCGAGACGGAGAGAAGAAACCACCACGAGCGACAAGAGCCTCGCCTTGCTCTTCGACTGTAGGAATGAAACTGGGACTTGGATACTGCATCGGCGATACTGAACCAGGAGACACGCTTTACACAGGGAAGCAGCAAGCAAGAAAACGGACAATTGGGGTGAGCATTGTCCAAGCCCACGCATCCTTAAGACCACCGGTACTGTGTGAGGGGGTGTTGTGTGTCCCAACCAATCCAGAGGGGCTTAGTGGGGAGGTTCTGTGTGTATTATATAGTGTATGTTCCAGGGTTTGTGGGACAAGTCCATGTTATACTCTGTATAGCAACACAGTGTGATTTTAGGCGTCTTAATATGAGACAGGGGCCTGTTCGACGGGCCAAGTTGTATTGTTGTTCTGTTTGTTTTACGCCACCAGGTAATTTACGTACTGGAGGTGGGTGTGTGTGTTAACCTTATTAAACACCGTACGGTTGAGTCCGAAAAACTTGTCTGTGTTCCAATCCTGTCACCGTAATTCCTGTCGTCTAGAACTAAGTAGGAGAGGTGATTCGAACCACCAAGGCAAACCACCTACAAAGGCAATTGAGTTTTAATTGCATTTATAAGGTTAATTTTCTGACTTTGCAACCCTAATGGGGAACATCACCTGTCAGGAGTGCACGTATCAAATAATTACTCCTATATTTCTTAATGGATTATCGTGTTTGAAATTTGGAGATTTGCAAAGAGCCGTCAAAGGTCTGTTACAAAAGTCTTTTAATTTTTTTTAAATGTATTCTTGAGATGTGTGCCATTATGACAAGGCCAGCATTTATTGCCCATCCCTAGTTGCCCTGCTTAATACAACTGAGTGGTTTGCTAGGTCACTTCAAAGGGCAGTTAAGAGTCAACCATATTGGTATATGCAATGGTATTCATTAATTTAAACTTTATATATGGCCCATAAGCTCCACAGTATACACCTAAGAGGCTCACAAACTTTATTACTGACTTACAGACATCCAGGGATCAGTCCGAGAGCCTCCATTTCCCACTCTTACAAAATCTACAGCCACCACCTATTATTCCCCAATTCCTAAAGCATACCTATCATATCCTAGGAAGATCTTGGATTACCTATGCTGGCCTAACATGAAATATTGCAGGCAAATCTGCCAAATGCATTGCTCTCAATATAAGGATTCAATCCTGGTATAAAGAAAGAAAGACTTGCATTTATATAGCGCCTTTCACGACCACCAGACGTCTCAGTAGAGATGATCTAGAACCCTCCTGATACATATAGAATCATAAAATCATAGACTAATACAGCACAGAATGAGACCATTTGGCCCATTGTGCCTGTGCCGGCTCTTTGAAAGTGCTATCCAATTAGTCCCACTCTCCTGCCCTTTCCCCATAGCCCTGCGCTTTTTTCCCCTTCAAGTATTTATCCAATTCCTTTTTGAAAGTTATTATTAAATCTGCTTCCACCATCCTTTCAGGCAATGCATTTCTGATCATAATTACATGCTGCATAAAAAAATTCACTCATCTAGTCTCTTTTTCTTGGTTCTTTTGCCAATTACCTTAAATCCTCTGGTTACCAACCCGTCTGCCACTGGAAACAGCTTCTCCCTATTTATTCTATCAAAACTTAAACCATATTTTAACTTATATTTTAGACAGTCTGAGAACACACAGCACCAACATCTATAATCTACAAACATTAGTGGTCTGACTCAAACCAACAGACATCCAGTCATAAGTGTGAGCATCCAACACTGATTCCTATAATATAGAGACATCATAAATCTGTCTGACAGCATCCAGTACTGACTTCTATAATCAACAGACACCTAGTGGTCAGTCTAATAACCAGCTCAGTCTGAGAGCACTCATTTCTGATTCCTATAATTTACAGATACATGATGCACACTCACATAGTTTAGTGATGCATAGCACTCACTCCCATAGTCTCCGTATACCTACTACTGTTTCTTACAGATGGTAGCATTATAGATATCATGCACAGTTACTCAAAATGGGCAATTATGCAATATCTTGTAAGACAATGTATTACATTTATACACAGAGGAGGTCGCAATGGCTGTATGTTTAGCACAACATCACAGACGCTGTGTAATATATGAAATACACACCAAATGCACCCGGCTGCCTGCCTCTCTTCCGCGGTCTTGTCCGTGCCCGGGTGGCCCTGGAGAAGGAGTACGCGGTGTCCGCCAATATGCTTGAGGCCTTCCATGATCAGTGGGCACCGCATGGACTGGTGGGCATAGTGGACACGGGTGACAATATTAATTAATTTTATAAGTGTTTTTTGGTTTATAGTTTTGCTTTCTATTAGTTGTGCACCTCTAAAAAGGGGACACTTTTGTTAGGTTTTTTTGTTTGAGGACACTGGAGCAATCCAGTGTCTCCTTATAGTTTATTAAAGAAAGGCATACCACATGCAAAGCCCTAACAATGACACAGTTGCTATTAGCCCGGAATTTGCAGTCAGCGGCGAAGTGAAGGCATTCACCACTGGCCCCGAAGTACGCTTCGCACAAGGATCTCGCGATGTTGAGAACTTCGACTGCAAATTCCGGGCCACTGTTGAATTAACTTCACCTCACAGTTAAGGTCAAGATAAAATATGGAATCACTATTGAAACTATATACACTGCCGCAAAAGTAGCACCAGCAGCAATGCAAACAACAATCACAATTTTCAAATACAAAATAAATTGTATTAAATTGTGGAAAGTTTATATCTTTACTTGGGTTCCAGGAGTAGATTATAGATTGCATGGCACTTGCAGACACACTTACTATAAATTATACACAGTCTACGCATTTGGGCAACATTACTGGTCAACGTGGTTATCGTTCTTTGGCAGGAGGCTTCGGCCAAGCAGAGACGGTGGGATGCTGACCATTGGGCATAGGTAGGCAAGGCTCGGGCAGTCTGTGGCAATCGGCAGCTGTTCAGATGGGCAGTGACATGCTGGGACCCTCCCATTACTTAGTCGATTCCAGGCTTCCTCTGGTTTGACTGAGGCCCTAGAATCAAAGTCCATTATCTCCTGCTTTTGCCTTTTTTAATTGAACCGGTAACGGTGGTACTGGGTTCCCCGGGGTAACGGGACAACGAGTCCGTTCCGCAAGTGTCTATTTTAAGAGGACACGACTAAAAATGCTCCAACCGGATCTAATCAAATAGAGAATTTGTCAATTGTGCAATGGGCGTCCGGCAGAGTCCACCGGCTGTCTGAGATTTATTTTATTTTAAAAAGCTAGTGTCATAAACGATATTCGCTCATTTCTGTTTGAAATGCAGTCTATTTTGGTGCATGTCACTCTAAACACCAGGTTATTGTGCGACTTCTCATTTTTGTCCACCCCAGTCCAACACCGGCATCTCCGCATCATAAAAATTAACAGTGTTACGTTTACATATTCTTTCAGTCAGTGACATTCTTGACCATAAACGCCGTCCGTTTTCTTGAGTTTAACGGCTTGCTATTTCTCTTCAACCACAACCTGGTCGAGTCAAGTTTCAATTAGATAACCGTTGATTTGGGTTTGAAAATGTAAGTGGTTGGGCTCGCAGGCGAACAATGTCTAATTGGAAGAGACACCGCCCCTGGAAATGTGAGAAGAGGGAAGGGAAATTTATAGGGAAAAACCCAACTCGGTTTGAATAATTCATCTTGGAAAACTCAAGTTTTACATCCTGTCAGAATCTTTTTAATCTCAATTCCTAAACTAAATTTATGAAATAGGTTGTTGAAGAAGGAGTGTTTCTGCGGGTCTGGGTAAAGTGAGTCCTGAGCCAGGAACCGCCTCCCCCCTGGAGCCGCTACTCTGTGCGCCTGCAGCGGGGAGCTGCCTCCACCCAGGAGTGCCTCCACCCTGGGGCCGCCTCCACCCTGGAGCCGCTGCTCTGTGCGCCTGCAGCGGGGTGCCGTCTCCATCCTGGGAGTGCCTCCACCCTGGGGCCGCCTCCACCATGGGGCCGGCACTGCGCTGATGGTTCTTGCCACAGGAAGTGCTGCGTGAAGCGGTAGTGACATTAGTGTAGACCATTCGCAATCCTGTTCAGCTCTTTACCTGTCACCTTAGTAAGTGCGATTTCCTGTTGTCTTACTGTGCTCCTTTTACTCTGTTGCTAGTTTACTTCTTTAAAAAAAGTGATCATAATGTCTTGTTTCATGTAATATTCCGTGTGCGTCTTTCCAGGGTGTAGTCAATGTCGAAAGAATGCTGTGTGAATTACACCGACACATATGAAGCAAGAGTGCACGATTTTCTCTGAGACTGCGCGATTAATTCTTTATTTACTATTTAATCCTGCATAAAGGAAGTTCTAGAAATTATTGTTGCATAAAAATAGTAAACGATTGATCTGTGTCTTACCAAGGAGCAGTGCTCGTGTCGCGCAGGCTGGGCAGTATTTAATTTTTTGGTGTTGCTGTACAAGGGAGTTTCAGCATCGGCTTAACCCCAGGGACAGTCTAAAGGAAACTGCTGCACATCCGTAAATGTTTGCCGCAGTACGCTCTTCGACTTTTTTGTTAACTTTTTTTATATAGTGGCAGATGTGATCTCTGACGTAACGAGGCTGTGTTTTGTGGATCACAAATATTGCATATTTCTCCCGTATAAATACAGGTAAAGTACTCCATTTGAATCGTAGAAGCGATTATGCAAAGTATTGCGAATGCCTGTGTTCTGAATTATTTTTCATTCATTCTCGGGATGTGGGCGTCGCTGTCAAGCCCTGCATTTATTGCCCATCCTTAGTTACTCAGAGAAGGTGGTGGTGGGCCGCCACCTTGGACCGCTGAAGTCCGTGTGGAATTCACCCCATTTATAACTTGGGGACCAATTCAGAGACCTGCAGCAACACTAGAACTGTGCATGTGCAATTGCTTTAAAATTGGGTTTATAGAGAAGTTATTAAGTTATAATCGATATTATTTACATCTGATCCATTCCTGCAACCCAGCTGAACTGGAAGGTTAATCTTCAGTTGAATATCTATCTGATTGTACCCATCTGGAGAAAGTTCAGTCTCAATAATGACCAGATGTTTGTCTAGTTCTCTTTCAAATATGTTTATTGGCAGAACATTAACTGGTTTTGATGTGAATATATTCCACATATCTGCTATTCTATGGGGGACAAGACCTCTTTCAATCTCTCGTCTCACTTGGGAGCTTCTCATAAGAACATAAGAATTAGGAGCAGGAGCGACCTCCCTATCCCTTGATTCCCCTAGAGTCCAAGAATCTATCACCTTTCTTCATCTATCTATCTGCCCTTTAATCATTAATTTTGCTTGGGTTCTAATAGTATCATTAGTACATTGCACAACCAGTAGATCCAAGTTATGCTGCTGGCTGCAAAACACTCAGTCGCAAAGAGGACTGAATACATGCTTGGATCCATGGTGCAGAGCTTTGCCACCCTACCCTGGGAAAATCATTTATAATTTTTAAAAAAAATTCGTTCATGGGATGTGGGTGTCGCTGGCAAGGCCAGCATTTATTGCCCATCCCTAATTGCCCTTGAGAAGGTGGTGGTGAGCCGCTTTCTGGAACCACTGCAGTCCATGTGGTGAAAGTACTCCCACAGTGCTGTTAGGGAGGGAGTTTCAGGATTTTGACCCAGCGACAATGAAGGTTCTATAGAAAGTTTACAGATAGATGTCTTATTAGTTCTAGGCAGTTTAAAATGTGGGCTTGCATTAGACTGGAGTTATGCTCCACCTTGTGCAAAGCCAAAATGGTGCGAGACCACATAATCAAGTAGTCTCTCAACACCCGGATTCAGTGTGATCAGGATTGCTTTGTATTGACACAATAATGGTAGTTTAATAGCTTTAAACAACCTGGTTACAACCACATTTAACTCTGGATATTTTAAAGATCCCCTAAATTATCTTTTCTCCAATTATCAGCCTATCTTCATAGTTAGTTAGTACTTTCAGTCTTGGATTCATTGTTGTTCAGCCATGGCTGAAGGTAGGATATACTTGCCTTGGAGGCAGTGCAACAAAGGTTCACTAGATTGATTCCTGGGATGAGAGGGCTGCCCTATCATGAGAGATTGTGTAGAATGGGCCTATACTCTCTGGAGTTTAGAAGAATGAGAGGTGATCTCATTGAAACATACAAGATTCTGAGGGGTATTGACACAGTAGATGCTGAGAGGTTGTTTCCCCTGGCTGGAGTGTCTAGAACTAGGGGGCATAGTCTCAGGATAAGGGGTAGGCCATTTAAGACTGAGATGAGGAGGAATTTCTTCACTCGGAGGGTTGTGAATCTTTGGAATTCTCTGCCCCAGAGGGCTTTGAATGCTGAGTCTTTGCGTATATTCAAGGCTGAGATAGATAGATTTTTGGACTCTAGGGGAATCAAGGGATTTGGAGATCGGGCGGGAAAGTGGAGTTGAGGTGGATGATCAGCCATGATCTTATTGAATGGCGGAGCAGGCTCGAGGGGCCATATGGCCTACTCCTGCTCCTATTTCTTATGTTCTTATGGCTGATGGATAATTGTGTTTGATGACTAAAATTTGATTATTTAGTTTATTCCATGAGTGAAGAATTTGACTTTCTATTGTTTGAAATCTTGTGCTTTTCAAGGTGAGGGGCACTTTTGACTCATAGAAAGTTAACAGCTTTGCATCAATCAGATGTCTGTGCAAGATCTGAATACTTCTATCATATCTGGCGAGACATTTAACACTTAGCTGTCTTGCACTTCTGGACAGGATAGGTTCTCTACCACTCTCCCTCTCTATTACAACATTTCTAGTCTTTTTTATTATGTTTTATTCATTCTTGGGATATAGATGTCACTGGCAAGGCCAGCATTTATTGCCCATCCCTAGTTGCCCTTGAGAAAGTGATGGTGGGCCTTCTTGATGCAGTCCATATAGTGAAGGTACTCCCACAATGCTGTTGGGTAAGGAGCAATTTTATTTGTATGATAATGGTCAGTGCTCCTCTGAAATTTCTTCCTTCTAAGGTCAAATATAATATCTCTCTCTCTCTCTCTCCTTTTCCCCCCCCCTCCCCCCATGCATTGAATAAAGTTATTTTCTCCTGTGCTTTACTCTTTTCAACTTTGATCGTGCCTTTCACTGTGGGCTTGGAACTTTATATTGATTTCACAAAAAAGGAAATATTACCTTGACCATCTTGCTGTCCTTAAAGCTAAGAGGATGGGTTCATGTCATGGTTCACGTCAGGACTAAAAGCCAACTAATCCCCTGGGCCCGTTGGCTTAAATCCTAGGGTTCTAAAAGAGGTGGCTGCAGAGGTAGTGGATGTATTGGTTGTTATCTTCCAAAATTCCCTAGATTCTGGAATGATCCCAGCAGACTAGAAGGTAGCAAATATAACACCGCTATTCAAGAAAGGAGGCAGATGGAAAACCGGGAACTATAGGCCAGTTAGCCTGACATCAGTCGTCGGGAAAATGCTGGAATGTATTATTAAGGAAGTGGTAACCAGGCACTTAGAAAATCATAATATGGTTAGGCAGAGTAAACATGATTCTATGAAAGGGAAATTGTGTATGACAAATTTATTGTTTTTGAGGATGTGACTAGCAGGGTAGATAATGAGGAACCAGTGGATGGAGTGTGTTCCTGTTAAGGTACCACATAAAAGGTTGTTATGCAAGATAAGGGCTCATGGGTTTGGAGGTAATATAGTAGCTTAGATAGAGGATTGGTTAATGGACAGAAAACAGAGAGTAGGGAAAAACTGGTCATTGTCAGGTTGGCAGGCTGTAACTAATGGGTTGCCGCAAAGATCAGTGATGGGGCCTCAACTATTTACAATATATATTAATGTCTTGGATGAAGGGACCGAGTGTAATGTATCCAAGTTTGCTGACGATACAAAGCTAGGTGGGACAGTAAGCTGTGAGGACGACACAAAGAGCCTGCAAAGGGATATAGACAGGTTAAGTGAGTGGGCAATAAGGTGGCAGATGGAGTATAATGTGAGGTGATTCACTTTGGTAGGAAGAATAGGAAAACAGAATTGTTTTTTTTTAAATTGTGAGAAACTATTAAATGTTGGTGCAGGTTAACATGCAGGTACAACGAGCAGTTAGGAAGGCAAATGGCATGTTGGCCTTTATTACAAAGGGGTTGGAGTATAAGAATAAGGAAGTCTTGCTACAATTGTACAGGACTTTGGTGAGACCACACCTGGAGTACTGTGGACAGTTTTGGTCTCCTTATCTAAGGAAGGATATACTTGCCTTAGAAGCGGTTCAACACAGGTTCACTAGATTGATTCCTGGGATGAGAGGGTTGTCCTATGAGGAGAGATTGAGTAGATTGGGCCTATACTCTTTGGAGTTTAGAAGAATGTTGGGCCTATACTCTCTGGAGTTTAGAAGAATGAGGGGTGATCTCATTGAAACATAAGATTCTGAGGGGGATTGACAGGATGCGGAGAGATTGTTTCCCCTGGCTGGAGAGTCTACAACTAGGAGGCATAGTCTCAGGATAAGGGGTCAGCATTTTAAGACTGAGATGAGGAATTTCTTCACTCGGAGGGTTGTGAATCTTTGGCATTCTCTGCTCCAAAGGGCTGTGGATGCTGAGTCATTGAGTATATTCCAGACTGAGATCGATAGATTTTTGGACTCTGGGGGAATCAAGGGATATGGTGATAGTGCAGGAAAGTGGAGTTGAGGTTGAAGATCAGCCATGACCTTATTGAATGGCGGAGCAGGCTCGAGGAGCCATATGGCCTACTCCTGCTCCTACTTCTTATGTTTATGTTCCAGACTAACACCAATGCCCTATTTACCTGGCTACTAGGGAGTGCTCTTCTATTTTCTTTTTATTCCTTTCCCCCCACTGAAGAAATGCAACCTCTGCTCAGTGTCTCCCCATTTAAAATGGTTCAGATCAGGAGTCAAGTGGGACTAGAATTGAGCTATATCCATCTCCAGTCTTTGACACTGAATACTAGCAAGCTTAGTGCTAGTGATCGAGAGGAAGAAGCAAAGGACAATTGACAGAAATTAGACCACAATGAGTTAGCTATTGGCATTGGTAGAAGCTTTGGAATAGATTGACTGTCTTCAAAGAGTGAGGAATGTTGCAGAGCAGGAAAGAGTGGAAAAATCTATGATGTAGATTTAAAGTAAGCATACCATCTGAAATTTATATTGTAATTTTTAATACATTGAGAACCTGGTTTTTGGCTATCTATATTCTTGAGTGTCAAATCCAGTTTAGTAGTTCCTTGACTTTTTTTGATTAAAATTGGACCTCCTAGCAGCAAATACAAAGTTTTTCCTTTACCTGGTGGTCTTGCTATTATCTGCCTTTTAGCCGCAATATGTGGAGGAGAATTTTTTTTCATAGATTTATAACGGCAATAGAGGGTGATATGTGGTACTTTTTTCAAATTTAAATTATGCAACTGTATCGGCTAGATCTCCCAATCACTATATTAAGAGGATTTGTGCTGATTTTAAATGTACCCTAGTGAATGTGCATCCTCCTTTTAGTACAATTATTCTAGTTTTGTGATTTATAGAGCTGAGGATACTGTTCATAGAAGGGCTTGAGATGTTATAAGTGGAAGGAAAATAAAATCATTTCTCGGCACAATTTCTGTGGACATAAGATATTGGCCCTGCCAGCAGCCAGTTAAGCAGAATGTAAATAAAATTGGCTAAAAATGTTTGCCTATTCAGTTATCCTTCTTAATGTGCTGATGTTGTGGAAAGTGATCCAAGTTAATCAGCTGCATGCTGCACTCTGCTCTTAGTCATGATTCCAACTCCCCTTCAAAACCAGTAAAATTTGAGAATTACACGATGACCAAGTTTGGGACCAATGAGTTCCCATTCATATATTTTATCAAAATATGCGAAAAGCAGACAAAAAGGTACTGTGTGGCCCTTATCAGAAAAAAAATTACCACCACACTTCATAAGCTTTATGCAGCAAGAGTAATTAAATTTGCAAATAGATACTTATTTATAAATGTAGAATCTTGAGGTTGCCTTATTTTAGTCATAACTCATTGTGTTGTGCAAACTACTGGCAAAATATTACCCTGTTCTGCCACTCACTGGTTTGTGGATAATAAGCAATGGGTGTTCTATTAATTAATTATTTTAATGTTGTTGGCATCACTGACTTTAGTTGCTCTTGGAATGTGGGTGACCTTGGCAACGCGCCATTCATTGCCTATCTCTACTTGCTCTGAGAAGGTGGTGATTGATTTTACAACTGAGGCGCTACTTCAAAGAGTATTAAGAGTCAAAAACTAAGATTATGTACAACACTGTTGTTTGAACTGTAACAAAGTAATTAACAGGAGTGAGAAAAAAGTTGGCATGTTTTAGTCTGGGACTTGTTCTGTTGTCAAAATATGAATCATACATGGTGATGTAATCAGGGAGGGTGTCTATTTTAGGTGGACTATCTCATGTTAGTGTTCCATAATTATGTATATTTCATGCAACTTCAAAAATAATTTGGTTTCATCATCCAGTTAATGTACCATTTTGTTTATACTTGTCCCCTCTGGCCTTGCAAACTACCACCCCATCTCCAAACTCGCATTCCTCGAACGTGTTATCACCATCCAAATCCATGCCCATCTTTCCCGCAACTCCTTGTTTGAACCTCTCCAATCATGATTTTCAACCCTGCCACGGTACTGAAACAGCTCTTATAAAAGTCACAAGTGACATCCTATGTGACTGTGACCGTGGTAAACTATCCCTCCTCATCCTTCTCGATCTATCTGCAGCCTTTGAGCCAGTTAACCACACCATCCTCCTCCAACACCTCCCCTCCATTGTCCAGTTGAGTGGGACTGCCCTCGCCTGGTTCCATTCTTATTGATCCAGCTGTAGCCAGAAAATATTCTGCAATGGCTTCTCTTCCCACTCCTGCACCGTTGCCTCTGAAATCCCCCAAAAATCTAACCTTGGCTACTTCCTATTTCTCATCTACATGCTGCCCCTCAGTGACATCATCCAAAAACACAACATCAGATTCCACATGTACGCTGACGGCACCCAGCTCTTACCACCACCTCTCTCGACCCCTTCACTGCCTATGATTTGTCTGAAATTCTGCTGCCTGTATTCTAACTCTCACCAAGTCTGATGGGCAGAAATTTCCTCCAACTAAATATTGGGAAAACTGAAGCCATTGTCTTCATTCCCCGCCACAAACTCCATTCCCTAGCCACCGAATCCATCCCTCTCCTTGGCAACTATCTGAGGCTGAACCAGACTGTTTGCAACCTCAGCGTCCTATTTGACCCTGTGCTGAGTTTCCAACTCCATATCCTCTCCGTCACCAAGACCGGCCTACGTTCACCTCTGTAATATCTCCCGTCTCCGCACTGCCTCACCCCATCTGCTGCTTAAACCCTCATCCGTGCTTTTGTTAACTCCAGACTCGACTATTCCAATGTTCTCCAGGCCAGCCTCTCATTTTTCACCCTCCATAAACTTGAGCTCATCCAAAATTCTGCTGCCTGTATCCTAACTCTCACCAAGTCCCATTCACCCATCAGCCCTATGCTCGTTGGCACCTGGTCAAGCAATGCCTCAAATGTAAAATTCTGATCCTTGTGGCCTCACCCCTCCCTATCCCTGTAACATTCTCCAAACCTACAACCCTCCAAGAACTCTGCGCTCCATCAATTCTGCCCTCTTGTGCATCCCCAGTTTCCTTTGCCCCACCATTGGTGGCTGTGCCTTCGCGGTCCAAGCCCTAAGCCCTGTAATTCACTCCCTAAACCTCTCCGCCTCTCTTTCCTCCTTTTAAGATACTCCTTAAAACCTACCTCTCTCTTTTGTAATATCTCCTTATGTGGCTCGGTGTCAAATTTTGTTTGATTACACTCCTGTGAAGCACCTTGTGACGTTTTACTACGTTAAAGGCACTATATAAATGCAAGTTTTCATTGTTGTTCAAGACCCCAACTCTGCCCATGTTCTGTGGCTACAACAAATGAACACGAACACCGACCACAATCATGAGAGGCTGTAGTTCCATTGTTTTTTTTTTTGCTTGATGCCTTTAACTGCACAAACTATAAACAGCGTGAAATTATAAGAACATAAGAACATAAGAAATAGGAGCAGGAGTCGGCCAATCGGCCCCTCGAGCCTGCTCCGCCATTCAATAAGATCATGGCTGATCTGATCCTAACCGCCAATCTACTATCTATCACAGAACCATCTCCTGCATCTAACATAATTGCACACACGAAATAGGAGCAGAATCAGGCTACACGGTCCCTGGGCCCGCTCCACTACCCACAGGGCCATGACCGATCCGAACCTAGACTCATGTCCAAATTCCTGCCCGCTCCCCGTAACCCTTAATGCCCTTTACTTCTAGGAAACTGTCTATTTCTGTTTTAAATTTATTTAATGATGTAGCTTCTACAGCTTTTTGTGGCAGCATATTCCATGGACCTACCACCCTCTGAGTGAAGTAGTTCCTCCTCATCTCAGTTTTGAAAGAGCAGCCCCTTATTCTAAGACTATGTCCCCTAGTTCTAGTCTCACCCGTCATCGGGAACATCCTCCCCGCATCCACCCGATCCAACCCCTTCACAATCTTATATGTTTCAATAAGATCGCCTCTCATTCTTCTGAACTCCAATGAGTAGAGTCCCAATCTACCCAACCTCTCCTCATATGACCACCCCCTCATCCCCGGGATTATTTAGTCTGATGATGCATCAAAATTAAAAGCATCGATGTCTTGACCTTGTTTGGGCTGTAAAGTCAGATACACTGGAATCTTGATGCATCAGATGTCTTGAGTTAGTGTAGTCCTGGTTCCCAGAGGTAAAACATTAAGTTAATTTCGACAAGTCTTGTATTGAATCTAAATATAGCAAAGTGTTTGTCCAATCCCTTCATTTTGATGTATGGAGACTCCACTATATTTAAGCTGGCTGCTATAAATGAACTTTTGTAATTCTCCATCTTGATTTAACTAAAAGAAAGTGTTAATGTGCTGTGCAGTTAATAATATCTCCCAGATACATTAACTAAATTATGGCCCTGGGACAGATTTTCCCAAAGACCTTGCAGTGGAAGGGGTGGGGGGTGCTTTTAGTTTGGCTTATCCTGATCTGACCTGAAGTGAATGATTAATGTTTGCATGGTAATAAACACTTGGTTAGACTTCCTGGTACTTATAAATAAACCAAGGATGTGTTTTATGGATGACTGGAGATGCATTGTTCTATGTAATACAAATTTAGGAAAGTAATATTAAATTACAACAATAATCTGTTTTTGCATTTGTGAATTGGCCAGGACTCCAAAGTACAACCAAACCTTTGTATGGAGAACTGTTAACTTGTTATTTGTTGTAGCAAAATCAAAACCAATTACACTTTAAAAGGAGCTGCAAAGGTTACGTAGCTTCATTGATTTGTTTACATGCATCAAAAATCAATTCCACTAGAATTAGTGCTTTTGACATATTTAATTTATACTTTTGTCCCTATCTACCAGAATTCTTTTGTTCCCTGCTAAACTGTTCACAAAGAGCTTCTAGTAGCATTAAATAATTGATGTTAGAGTATAGGTTTGCCTTGTCTTCATGCTGTAACTAATTGGAGATAAGGTACAAGTCCTGTAAGTAAGGCCCGGCAGTATGTTAAGAGTTGTATATCATGCCATCTTGTAGCACAAGAGAGATGTACCAAACACCGTTCCACGGACTTCAAGGATTAGAGCTTATTCTTGTGATTCTTCCTCGCGTGACTGCTTTTCATCTTTGGCCTGGCTATGAGGAATGTGCCAAGCTGATTGCATAGGATTACATAGGATATACGGCACAGAAACAGGCCATTCGGCCCAACCAGTCCATGCCGGTGTTTATGCTCCACTCAAGCCTCCTCTCATCTTTCCTCATCTAAATCTATCAGCATAACCCTCTATTCCCTTCTCCCTCATATGCTTGTCCAGCCTCCCCTTAAATGCCTCTATACAATTCGCTTCAACCACTCCCTGTGGTAGCAAGTTCCACATTCTCACCACTCTTTGGGTAAAGAAGTTTTTTCTGAATTCCCTATTGGATTTCTTGGTGACTATCTTATATTGAAGGCCTCTAGTTATGCTCTTCCCCACAAGTAGAAACATTCTCTCTATCAATTCTATCAAAAACTTTCATAATTTTTAAGACCTCTATTAGGTCACCCCTCAGCCTTCTTTTTTCAAGAGAAAAGAGACCCAGCCTGTTCATCCTTTCCTGATATGTATACCCTTGCATTTCTGGTATCATCCTTGTAAATCTTCTCTGTACTCTCGCTAATGCCTCTATATCCTTTTTATAATATGGCGACCAGAACTGCACGCAGTACTCTTTTAAGTGTGGTTTAACCAAGGTTTGATACAGGTTTAGCATAACTTCCCTACTTTTCAATTCTATCCCTCTAGAAATAAACCCTAGTGCTTGGTTTGTATTTTTAATAGCCTTGCTAACCTGTGGCGCAACTTTATGATTTGTGTATTTGTTCCTCTACCACACCTAGACTTTTTATTTGTTTATGGGATGTGGGCGTCGCTGGCAAGGCCAGCATTTATTGTCCATACCTAATTGCCCTTAAGAAGGTGGTGGTGAGCCACCTTCTTGAACCACCCTCCAAGTGATAAGTGACCTCTCTATTCTTCCTACCAAAATGTAACACCTCACATTTGTCTCTGTTGAACTTCATTTGCCAATTATATGCCCATTAATGTCCTCCTGTAATTTGTTGCAGTCCTCCTCAGTATTGACTATCTCCCCCACACCCCCCAAAAATTTTTTTGGTATCATATGCAAATTTAGAAATTGTGTTTTTGATTTCAAAGTCTAAATCGTTAATGTAAATTGTGAACAGCAGTGGACCCATCACTGATCCTTGTGGAACACCACTACCCACCTTCTGCCACTGTGAATAGCTACCCTTTACTCCCACTCTGCTTTCTTAAATGGGTTGAAATGCCATCTGGCTTCCTGTAAATAGGGAAATCAGTGACTCTTGCACACCGATGGAATGTTGTGAGCAGGTGAGCTGCTCACATTCCTGCCTTGGTAATAATGTTGGTGTAGGGAAATCGAAAAGAAGTGGGGGGAGGGAGCTGTAAAAGCAAATGTTACTTTGTATAAATATTTAATTTTATGCACATTAACTCTTGACTTCAAAGTTGACAGTTTACTTAAATTAATAATTATTCTACAGATTTTCCTCCTTCTAAGCAGATGGCGCAGTGTGTGACTAAAGTTGAACTGAGCATCTCCTGTGAGAATCTATTAGATAAAGATGTTGGTTCCAAGTCTGATCCGCTGTGCGTGTTCTTCATAAGTACTGGTGAAAAACAATGGGCTGAGGTAAGAAGTTCTCCCCGATGTATATTTCCTAGAGTTTGTCATTGATAATGGTTTTTATTCAGGAGCTCCATCAGTAGATGGAATTTTTTTTCATGAAACAGCTGTCTATTTTCAATATTACAAATCCAGTTCAAGATGCTATCATCTGGTTTAATCAATACTTGCTACTATTAGCTTTTAGGTGTCTTCTTATCTTTCCTCAACCTATTTTCAGTTTTCTCCTTCTGTATGTGGGAAGATTTTCAATGTTTGCTTTTTGTTGTAAAATTGTAAATGTATTCTAAAAGAGAATAGTGATGAGAAGAATTCCTGCTCTATATCTTGTTTTCATTGGATCCCATGACTGCCTGCTTTTGGAAGGTTGGGTAAAAACAATTATGAACTTTAACATTCTCCTTAACCCCTCCCTCCCCCTCCATCCAGTATCCTGTCCTAGTCACCTGAAACTGTTGACTCATAGAATCATAGAAATTTACAGCACAGAAGGCGGCCATTCGGCCCATCATGTCTGAGTCAGCTGAAAAAGAGCTATCCAGTCTAACCTCGCTTTCCAGCTCTTGGTCTATAGCCTTGCAGGTTATGACACGTCAAGTGCATATCCATGTACTTTTTTAAATACGATGAGGGTTTCTGCCTCTACCACCCTCTCAGGAAGAGAGTTCCAGACCCCCACCACTCTTTGAGTGAAAAAAGATCTCAACTCCCCATTAATCCTTCTACCAATTACTTTAAATCTATGCCCCCTGGTTATTGACCCTTCTGCTAAGGGAAATAGGTCCTTCCTATCCACTCTATCTAGGCCCCTCATAATTTTATACACCTCAATTAAGTCTCCCTTCCGCATCCTCTGTTCCAACGAAAACAACCCCAGCCTCTTCAATCTTTCCTGGATAATTATTCCAAAAACGCTGGCTGGCCTTGGTACCTCGCCCAAGTAGCCAATCTCTAAATCTAGACCATGAATGTTACCGGGATATTTGAAAAATGGATGGGGCTGAGGCATCACAGCTGAGCTTGATCATATTGTCACCTGTTCTGGCATTACTTTCCAGCAGGGGTTACTGGTTAGAATGAATCTGATTGTAGTGGCCTTCTGCTTCTCCGACAAGATAAAATAACGCAACACAGACTGGATAGTGCACTTTTTTGTCCTTTCTGCTAACACTGGCTAAGACAAACCAATGTGCTTTATACTGGAACTGAATTATATAAAAGTATTAAAATAGATAAAAGTATTCAGATAATTGAACCCAGGCTTGATAACTTGATTTCTTGAAAATGTAGTTCCTTAACACCTAAGAGCTGAATACCTCTTTCAAACCAGTTTCTCTGATGATTCATTTCAATTCTGCTGTTTTTTAAGAAAATGAATATATATTGAAAATAAAAGAAGTCTCTGACCCAGCATGTTTTTTCCTCATTACTGAGACTACCCTTTTTACATTGGGACAAGACTAAATTTACTATAAACTGCTCCACAGCTTACAATGAATATGGAACTTTAAAATTGTGCTTACAGTGGTTGAAGCCAAATGGGTTTCTGAATAGTTGAGTATTGGTGTTGAAGAACTGAACTATTCAGAAAATCTGGACATCAGAATTTGGTTTGAATGAATTACATGGAATCGCATATAATTTACAGCACAGGAACAGGCCATTCGGCTCAACTGGTCTATGCCGGTTTTTATGTTCCACACCAGCCTCCTCCCACCCTACTTCATCTAACCCTATCAGCATATCCTTCTGATCTTTTCTCCCTTACGTACTTATCTAGCTTCGCCTTAAAGGCATTGAATTGAATTGCATTCACAGTTAAATTATTTTTCGGTTTATCTGACTTCCAATGAACCAATCCACCGTGTTTTCAGGACCATGCTTATCTGTCTCCACCTGCTTTGCTTCATCTCTGATTCACCAATTCTAGCCATCCAGATTCTTCTTTCTTCAAAGCACATGTTTGACTCTACCGCAGTGCTGTTCAGATTGCAGATAAAACCAGCTCCACAGCATTTGATGGAGTGCGTTTATAGTCTGTTTCCCATTGAAGTATGTAATACATTGAACATGTTTCAAGGGACTAATATAGCAGTCAAGTAGTATAGTACATCTAGCAGATGTGATAATTGAGAATTCGCAACTTTACTAGCCCACATCAGAAGCTATTTCTGTTCTATTTTCTAGTATAGCTGCTAGCCGGTGGCACCTACAGTAATCCTGATAATTATAAGTTGTTTTCTTTTGCTCTTAATTTGAATCCAGCAATCCAAACACAACAAAATGGAAATCAAATGCTAAAAGATTGAGTTATCCGGTCATTTGAAGTAAATGGCTTTGAATTAAGAGCAGTGGACTGTAGATGAAGACTCCAGTAATTTGCTAAACCCCATTAAATATGAACAGCATTTAGCAATTCCAGTTAATGGGCATCTGAAAGTGACCACAGAATACTGCAATTGAAGTTGGTGTCTGTATTGTGTTTATGATGCAAAAATATATTGGGCCAAATCTCGCTGGAGCGGGCCATCTCGTGGTGTGCAGTTAGACTTTTTCCTGCACTCTTCAGCTCAATGTTTTTTGTGCTGCAACTTGCTGGAAGTGCGAGCTAACACCAGTGTGTCGAAGACAACATGGCATCTGGGACCTTGGTGAACAATGGGACACAGTATATCTCCTTAACCAATGAGATTTGAGAAGGAAACAGGAATGACGGAGAAGGAGGGTGAATTAGTCATATCAGGTACAGAAAGAGAAACAGAGAGGGAAAGACGTAGTGCATTAAGGGAGAGAAAAAAGAGACAGAAAGGAAAAGTAAGAACAAAAATTTGACTCAAATCTCTAACAACAACTTATCTCATGCAGGAATGAGACTCAACAGTTTAAATTGTTCCCTTTCTGGGCTGGAGGGATTGATTGGCATTGCATTAACAATTATCACTTCGTTAAAAGGATACTTGCGCTATTAATTATGCGTCCTAACTTTCTGTGGCGAGTTTAATGGGCAAATCCAGCAAATTAAAAAAAAAAATAACTGAGCGGGTAAGGACGAGATGCTATTTGTGCGAGGCAAACAGCGGAGCAGCTTAAATTGACCAGCAAGTTCTGGAGGTTCACAACTTGTAGCGTATGTCTTCACCCCTAAACTTGCTGGCCAATTTGTGCATTAATAACGGCATGCGTTGATAACACCTATTATTTTTCCAGGAAGGTTTGGCCCATTTACTTTACTAGCAACCCTGCTGTTATGTACTTTGTGTAAACTAACTAGCTTTAAATCAATGGTTAGTACCTGGAGAAATTTGTTTTATTCTTGTTGCCTTCATTAACTTGGGACCTATTTATTTTGTAGATTGATCGCACAGAAAGAGTTAAAAACTGCCTCGCCCCAAAGTTCTCAAAGAAGTTCCTGGTGGATTACTACTTTGAGCAGGTTCAGAAATTGAAGTTTGGAATTTATGATATTGACAACAAAACAATTGACTTGAAGGATGACGACTTCCTGGGACATTTTGAATGTACCCTGGGACAGGTAAATACAATGTTTTTGTTATAATTCCATGTCCCAAATACTCTGAGCTTTCCTACAGTTCTGGGTCATTCATAGATTATGAAAAAAAATTGAACTCTTGCTGAAGTTCAGGAGTTTTTTTAAAGAAAAATATTAGTTTATCTTACAACCAGATTTCCGCCCTCCCCCTTTATGTCCCAAGTTAAACCAAACTGAGTCCCCCCATCACAGAAGCCAGTCTTCAGCCAATTTGATTTACTCCACGTGATATCAAGAAACGGCTAAGTGCACTGGATACAGCAAAGGCTATGGGCCCTGACAACATCCTGACTGTCGTGTTGAAGACTTGTGCTCCAGAACTAGCCGCGCCTCTAGCCAAGCTGTTCCAGTAAAGCTATGACACTGGCATCTATCCGACAATGTGGAAAACTGCCCAGGTATGTCCTGTCCACAAAAAGCAGGACAAACCCAATCTGGCCAATTACCGCCCCATCAGTCTACTCTCAATCATCAGCAAAGTGATGGAAGGTGTCATTGACAGTGCTATCAAGCGGCACTTACTCACCGATAACCTGCTCACTGATGCCTAGTTTGGGTTCCGTCAAGACCACTCTGCTCCCGACCTTGGTCCAAACATGGACAAAGAAGCTGAATTCCCAAGGTGAGGTGAGAGTGACTGCCCTTGACATCAAGGCAGCATTTGACCAAGTGTGGCATCACAAGTAAAAATGAAGTCAATGGGAATCGGGGGGGGGGGGGGAACTCTCCACTGGCTGGAGTCATACCTGGCACAAGGGAAGATGGTTGTGGTGGTTGGAAGTCAATCATCACAGCCCCAGGACATCGCTGCAGGAATTCCTCAGGGCAGTGTCCTAGGCCCAACCATCGTCAGCTGCTTCATCAATGACCTTCCCTCCAACATAAGGTCAGAAATGGGGATGTTTGCTGATGATGGCACAGTGTTCAGTGCCATTCACAACTCCTCAGATAATGAAGCAGTTCATGCCCGCATGCAACAAGACCTGGACGACGTTCAGGCTTGGGCTGAGAAGTGGCAGGTAACATTTGAGCCACACAAGTGGCAGACAATGACTATCTCCAACAAGCGAGATTCTAACCACCGCCCCTTGACATTCAATGGCATTACCATCGCCGAATCCCCCACCATCAACATCCTGGGGGTCACCATTGACCAGAAACTTAACTGGACCAGCCACATAAATACTGTGGCAACAAGAGCAAGTCAGAGGCTAGGTATTCTGCAGCGAGTGTCTCACCTCCTGATTTTCCAATGCCTTTCCACCATCTACAAGGCACAAGTAAGGAGTGTGATGGAATACTCTCCACTTGCCTGGATGAGTGCAGCTCCAACTACACTCGAGAAGCTCGACACCATCCAAGACAAATCAACCTTCTTGACCAGTCTCCCATGTGGGACTTCAGTAAGGCTTTTGACAAAGTCCCACATGGGAGACTGGCCAAGAAGGTAAGAGCCCATGGGATCCAAGGCAATTTGGCACATTGGATCCAAAATTGGCTTAGTGGCAGGAGGCAGAGGGTGATGGTTGAAGGTTGTTTTTGTGACTGGAAGCCTGTGTCTAGTGGTGTACCGCAGGGATCGGTGCTGGGTCCTTTGCTGTTTGTAATGTACATTAATGATTTAGATATGAATGTAGGAGGTATGATCAGTAAGTTTGCAGATGACATGAAAATTGGTGGAGTGGTAAATAGCGAGGAGGGAAGCCTCAGGCTACAAAGGAGGACAAAGGGATTAATTAAGAAGGGGAAAATAGAATATGAGAGTAAGCTTGCAGGGAACATAAAAACTGACTGTAAAAGCTTTTATAGATATGTGAAGAGAAAAAGATTAGTGAAATCAAGCATAGGTCCCTTGCAGTCAGAATCAGGGGAACTTATAATGGGGAACTAAGAAATGGCAGACCAATTAAATACATATTTTGGTTCTGTCTTCACAAAGGAGGACACAAATAACCTCCCAGAGATGTTGGGGAAGATAGGATCTGATGAAAGGGAGGAACTGAAAGAAATCAGTATTTGTAGGGAAATGGTGTTAGGGAAATTGAAGGGATTGAAGGCCGATAAATCCCCAGGGCCTGATAATCTACATCCTAGGGTACTTAAGGAAGTGGCCCTAGAAATAGTAGATGCATTGCTGATCATCTTCCAACATTCAATGGAATCTGGAACAGTACCCATGGATTGGAGGGTAGCTAATGTTACCCCACTATTCAAAAAGGGTGGTAGAGAGAAAATGGGGAATTACAGACCGGTAAGCCTGACATCGGTAGTGGGGGAAAATGCTAGAGTCCATTATAAAAGATGTAATAGCAGAGCACTTGGAAAACAGTGACGGGATCGGACAAAGTCAACATGGATTTACAAAAGGTAAATCATGTTTGACTAATCTACTGTAATTTTTTGAGGATGTAACTGGTAAAATAGATAAGGGAGAACCAGTGGATGTGGTGTATTTGGACTTCCAAAAGGCTTTTGATAAGGTCCCGCATAAGAGATTAGCGTGTAAAGTTAAGGCACATGGGATTGGGGGCAAGGTATTGACTTGGATAGAGAACTGGTTGGCAGACAAAGCAAAGAGTTGGAATAAACGAGTCTTTTTCTGAGTGGCAGGCAGTGACTAGTGGGGTACCACAGGGATCGGTCTTTGGACCCCAGCTATTCACAATATATATTAATGATCTAGACAAGGGAATTAGATGTAATATCTCCAAGTTTGCAGACGACACAAAACTGGGTGGGCGTGTGTGCTGTGAGGAGGATGCCGAGAAACTCCAGGATGATTTGGACAGGTTGGGTGATTGGGCAGAAGCGTGGCAGATGCAATATAACGTGGATAAATGCAAGGTTATCCACTTTGGTGTCAAAAACAGAAAGGCAGATTATTATCTGAATGGCAATAGATTGGGAGAAGGGGAAGTGCAACGAGACCTGGGTGTCCTTGTGCACCAGTCGTTGAAGGTAAGCATGCAGGTGCAGCAGGCGGTTAAGAAGGCAAATGGTATGTTGGCCTTCATAGCGAGAGGGTTTGAGTACAGGAACAAGGATGTCTTGCTGCAGTTGTACAGGGCCTTGGTGAGACCACACCTTGAGTACTGTGTGCAGTTTTGGTCGCCTTATCTGAGGAAGGATGTTCTTGCCATGGAAGGAGTTCAGCGAAGATTCACAAGGCTGATACCTGGGATGGCAGGAATGACTTATGAAGAGAGATTGGGTCGATTAGGCTTCTACTCGCTGGAGTTTAGAAGAATGAGAGGGGATCTCATTGAAACTTATAAAATTCTGACAGGACAGGACAAACTAGATGCAGGAAGGATGTTCTCGATGGTCGGGGATTCCAGAACCAGGGGTCACAGTCTAAGGATAAGGGGTAAGCCATTTAGGACACAAATGAGGAGGAATTTCTTCACCCAGAGAGAGAGTGGTGAACCTGTGGAATTCTCTGCCACAGAAGGCAGTAGAGGCCAATTCATTAAATAGATTCAAGAAGAAGTTGGATATATTTCTTAAGGCTAAAGGGATCAAGGGATATGGGGAGAAAGCAGGGACAGGGTACTGAATTTGGATGATCAGCCATGATCGCATTGAATGGCGGAGCAGGCTAGAGGGGCCGAATGGCCTACTCCTGCTCCTATCTTCTATGATTCTATGTCATTAGGGGATTCCGTTCCTAAATGACTGCAATGGAATCCTCCTTTCTCATTGGAGGATCGGGCCCATGTGATCCCAGGGACGCTTCCGAACCACCTGCGTCCCTGGGATCCTTGGGCCTTTCCGCTGCCATACGCATGGAAGATCGAGAGGGGAACTCTCTGTAGCTTGACTGACAGCAGGCAAGTGCAGAAATGTTTCGCGGGTCGGAGGCGTATTCCGGAGGTATGTCTCCAACTTCAATTTCAGGGCCATGTCTTGTCTGGTGACTCGCTTGTTTTTATTTGACCCCTTCCTAAAGAGAAGTTCTTGATCTTGCCTGGTGGCATGGCCAATCTCGATTTTATGATGGGGGAATCATTGGTGTGAACTGATGTGGAGTACAGTACTAATGTGTTGTGCTGCCTGCCTTTCCTTTCGTACCACAGTGGGTTAACTGGTTTAACATCATTTTAAACTTTAAGTTGCTATTGTGAAATCTTCCTGGCCAGTGTGTTAATAGTTGTATCAGGAGCAATCACAGCATATCATCAAGCTGATTGTGGTTCAATTATTTTGACAGATCGTCTCTAGCAAGAAACTGATGAGACCTCTCCTGCTGAAAAATGAGAAGCTGGCAGGAAAAGGAATAATCTCGGTAAAGACCTAAACTGCTTTAGGAATTCTGTACAATCTGAGTGGGATGTGAATTGACACATTGAAATGTTAAAGTTGGATAAGGTTTCGTGGTATCTAATGTTTTTTAGGTAACTTTTGATATGTAGCTACTTGAAAAATGAGAAATATTTTTAGTGGTTCAAACAATATTTTCAGTAGGTGTGTTTGCCTAAAAGGTTCAGATACATTAAGGTTTTTTTTTTTAACTGATTGCATTGCGAGCATACAAGCACAAGTCTGTTTGGCATACAGCACTATTGCTTAGGGCAACAGCACTATTGGGGTGTAAAATCCTTAGTGCTGTTTTGAAAATTAGAAATCTAGTAAACAGTAAACCACCTGGGGTTGATTAATTCCAGCATTATGTTCTAGGATATTGCGGGCAAAATTTGTTCTTGCCCAACATGCTGCACGTCATAGGTTAAGTGACACTATTTTTGTAGTTTTTAAGATGAGCTGTCTCTAAAGTTTATTCAAATAATGGTATTGTGGCATCTTGGTTTTTACTTGAATTAGCAGCAAGTAAAACAGTATGCATCAAATGGAGTTCTGTCAGTAGACATAATAACAAGGAAGAAAATAGACACAATGCTCAATTATTTGTGAAGGTATTTGAATCCTATGAGGCAAGGCTATCGAAATTAAGATTAACGTATGCAAAGTATAAATCCTTCAAGCATCATAGACCTTTCCAAAACTAGCTGACCATGGGAGTGTGTTTTCCTGGACCACCTTACTTTTATAAAAAAAAAACATTTTTTTTTCTTGGCTGTTAGATTTTGGCAGAAGAAGTAACAGATAACCGAATAGTAAACTTTCAAGTTCAAGCACGGAATCTGGATAATAAGGTATTGTTAAACTTTTTTTTAAAAAAAACTAATCTCTTCCTGCCCCCACCCCCAGGTGTCTCTCTCTACCATGCAGCCAACTGAGGGAGCAGTCATCCACCTATGTGATGCTGCACAAACTGCTAGGAGCAGTTTGAGAACAACTTGGCAATGACTTATCCTCTTTTTTTTTGCATTTCTGGTCTTATTGGTGGCTACTTTATGGTGGCCTTGCTGAAATTTGCCCACTTTTAAAAATTCATTCTTGGGATTTGGGCGTCGCTGGCCTAGTCGGGATTTATTGTCTATCCCTAGTTGCCCTGAGAAGGTAATGGTGGGCCTTCTTGAACCACTGCATTCCATGTGGTAAAATTGTAGCAGTTTGATACAATTGAGTGGCTTTCTAGGCCACTTCAGAGGGCAGTTAAGAGTCAACCACATTGATGTAAGTAGGACTGGAGTCACACATAGGCCCGACCGGGTCAGGGTGGCAGGTTTCCTGCCCTTAAGGACATCCAGTTGGGTTTTTACGACAATCCGACAGCTTCATGGTCACTTTTACTGATACCAGCTTTTTATTTCCAGATATTGAAAAAAAAATTAAAATTCTCAAACTGGTGGGATTTGAATTTACGGTCTCTGGATTACTGCATTACTAACCTAGTAACATAGCCGTTGCACTATCATACCACTTCCTACCATTCCATAATCCTACACTTTGGAGCTTCATTATTTTCGGTGTCATGCATCAATAATAAATAAAGTTGCTGGTTTACAATATATTACATTTCTATCTAAGCAATAACTGTGTTCCATGTTTTATTACTCCCGATGGTGGTGGTCAGGATTTCTTTGGGAAATCAGATCCTTATTTGGAGTTCTACAAACAGACTGAGGATGGAAAGTGGCAAATGGCACATAGAACAGAGGTGAGATATCTGTCCTAAGAGATAAATGCTAGCAATTTGCTTTCATCAAATATTAATATACTGATCATTTTACTTTAGTCCTTCTTGTGTAATCTAGCTGCTTACTTAGGCCTTTTAAACACAGTGGTGCTTTTACTATTTATGTTATAAGGTTATCAACAACAACATGCATTTATATAGTGCCTTTAATAGAGAAAAAGCTGCTTCAAAGAGGCATAAGGAAAACAGACTCTGAGCCAAAAGATCGAAATTAATAGAGGATCTTGGTCAGAAGAGGTGGGTTTTAAGGGGAGTCTTAAAGGAGGAAAATGAGGTGGAGAGGCAGAGTAGCTTAGGGAGGGAATTCCAGAGAGTGGGATCTATGCAGTTGAAGGCACGGCTGCCAATTGTGGGATACTAGGGGGAAAGTTGACGAGGCCAGAGTCAGAGAAACAGATTCGCAGGGCTGGAGGAGGTTACAGAGGTATGGAAGGAGAGGCCATGAAGGGATTTAAACACAAGGATGAGAATTTTAAGTTTGAGGTGTTGGAGGATTGGGAGCCAGTGTGGACGAGTGTGATAGATGCATGTGATTTGGTGTGGGATAAGATACAGACACCAGAATTTTGGATTTTCTAAAGTTCAGAAGTTGAAGGATGGGTGGTCAGCCTGAGACAGTGACTGCAGAAGGAAATAGAGTTGGTGGCAAGGGTGTGGAGTTTGTGGCGGGGACCGAAGACGATGGCTTTGGCCTTCCCAGTCTTTAGCTGGAGGAAGTTATGGCTTATCCAAGACTAGATGTTATACAAGCAGTTTGATACCATAGGTGGTGGAGAGTTGGAGCTGGTGTCATCGGCATATATGTGGCTGCTGACACCGTGGCTTCAGATGATCTCGCCAAGGAACAGCATGTAAAGGTGGAAGAGGAGGGGGGCAATGATGATTCATTGGAGGGACTCCAGAGGTAATGGTGCGGAGCTAGGAAGGCCAAGCCATTACTAGAAATGCTCTGCTTCCAAGTGGATAGCGAAGAGAGGAACCAAGTGAGGACCGTTGCATGGAGCTTGACCGTAGAGGAGAGGTGTTCAAACGAGCAACTGTGTTGGAAGGCTGCAGAGAGGATGAGGAGGGTTAATGCACTGCAGTCATGGTCACAGAGATGTTTTGGTGGTACGGGAGGGTTGAAAACCTGATTTGAGGATTTCAAATGGGGTTGTGGGAGCGTTGGGCACATCTGGGAGGTGGCAACACATTCAAGGGCCCTGGAAAGGAAAAGGAGGTTAAAGTTTGGGCAGTAGTTTCCAAGGACAAATGGGTCAAGAATAGGTTTTTGAGGAGGGGGTGATGATGGCAGTTTTGCAAGGTAGGGAGGAACAGTGCCCAAGGAGAGGGAGCCATTTGCACACTCAATCGGCTAAAATGGTAGTCAAGAGCAGAAATTGGCTGTTTTGGGCTTTAGTGGGAATTCGATCGAGGGAGCCAGAGATGGGTCTCGTGGATGAACAGAGCTTGGAGAAGGTCGGGAGGAGATGGGGAGAAACTAGGGCGAGAGAGATGGGGTTCTAGGCTGGGGTGGAGGGGAGGGGATTTGGCTTAGTGGACTTGGGGAAGGGAGGAAACGCAGAGGCAACAATGCCAGTGGTCTCTGTTCTGGTGACAAAGGAATTCATGAACCTTTGCATGATGTTAGAGGTGGAGGGGTTTAAGGAGGCAATTTATCAACTAGTACTAGAGAAAAGGAGCCTGGGGTTATTTCTCATAAAATTTGAACTAAACAGAAGAAAATAAATCGCACTCCACTACTGACTACTGCCCAAGGGAAGAGCTCAGAGCTACAGGCCCAAATGATGCATTCTTCGTATTGAAGGAAAACCAGAGATGTCTGTGTTTCCAGATAATAGGCATGAACCAAATATATAAAAATGAGCTTAATTATAGCCTCACACTCCACTGGGAAGAGGAAAATGATTGGAATAGGTTGTACACCCAATTTATTTTTTACTTTGTTCTTTCATCTCCCTCCCTGTTTTCCTTTTCAGGTCATCAAAAACAACTTGAATCCCAGTTGGAAAGCATTTAAAATTCCTTTGCATTCTCTCTGTAATGGTGACTTACAGAGGCCAGTCAAGGTATTCATGTATGCCTAAATAAAGACAATTATATTGCACATATGTTCAAAAGATCAGTTCTCATTATTTTAAAAAGATGGGAAAATGTTTACTAATGCTCACTGACCTGATTGTTTAGTTACAAGAGCAGGTTTTTATAGTTTTCAGCTTGGCATGAAATTTGATCCTTCTGAGGGAAAGGCAACAGCGTCGGGTTTTCTAACTAGCCATTGGTTGATGTGCTAATGCCTAACTGTGCATGCAGTTCCAGGCACCGCATTCTCTCCCACAAATAGGGCTTGTGATTCCTATATTCTGTGACTGCGTGGGTGGGACAGTGTTATTGCCAGTATTGGAATTTTTATGAGTTTTGTTTTTCTTAAGGAATTTACTAGTTGCAACCCTGGAAAAGTGTACATGCTGCCATTTGAGAAGAGTGTCATATTGCCATTTTTAAAATGTACATTTAACCGTGCTTGACAATTGGCCAGATTTTGTTTGAAAAAATAACAGCGTCCGAACAACGCACGCCATTATTAATGTGCAAATTGGCCAGCAACTTGTAGCGAGGAAGAGATACCCCATGAATTGCGAATCGCCACAAGTTACTGGCCCATTTGTGCCACTCCGCTGTTAGCTTTGCAAAAACGGCATCTCCCGCTTAACCTCCCCGTGATTTTCATGAAATTGATGCATTTGTGCATTAATTGCCCATTGATCTTGCCACAAAGTTCAGTCGAGTAATTAACAGCGTAAGTAAGTACCCTTTTAACGTGGTAATTGTAATTTTTTCTTACTTTTCCTTTCATTCTCTTGTTTTCTCTCTCAATCTAATCTTTCTTTCCCCCTCTTTATTTTTATTTCTCTTTTTGTACCTGATTTGACATTGAATTCACCCTCTCTAATTCCCCCTCCTTCTCAGTCTTTCCTCTGTTTATTTCTCAATCCTTAAATCTCATTAGTTAGGTAGATACACTGTTTGTCCCGTTGTTCACCAAGGTCCTAGATGCCCTGTTGCCCTCGCTGCGCTGTTATAAGCTTGCACATCCAGCAACTATGTGGGCAAAAAATGTAAAAACCTAAATAAACACGAACAAGTCTAACTAATGGGCATGCCACACGATGCTCTGGCAAAAAGTGCTTTTTGTTGAAGTTTACCTCAGTAAGCATTCATTCTGTGAATTGAACTGTGCCAGGTAGAATTTTTTTTATACGTTGCTGTACCTATTGCAATTTCCTTTCCTTTGCCTTTAAATTATATGATAAAAACTAAATTTGGGCCATATTTGTTGTATAGATAGGATTTTAAAGTGGTATTTTAATAGGAAGTTAAGATCATTTAATGGGAAAGTTTTGCCATCAATTTTCAAGTGTAGGATTGAGTCAACTGAATAAATAACTGCCGTTATGGCATATATTTGTTGTAAATAAATATAAAGCTCGAGAGACCCTCTGAACAAGTATCGATTTATGGTTTAGGACAATTATAAGTAAAACAATATTAAGTAGATTTCATTTTTTTTTAATTGCCTTTTGCTTTTGCGGTCAATAAGCCAATCCATTATCTTTCAGTGCAGCGATTGCTGTGGTATAAAGAGCCCCTTCCTCCCTCCCCTCTGAAAATTCAACTTGCAGAAGCTTGACATAAACATGGCCAGACATTGACCAAAAATGTGAAATTGAAAATTTTCCTTTCTGCAAAGAAATATACTTTTACTAACACCGTGTGTTAGTAACATATGTGGAAATAAATTATAGTGCAAGTCTTAGTTTTTCAGAACAGTAATGTTTTCAGAATGTTGCCACCCATCATAGTTTGGAGGATATATTCATTGATTAGACCCTAATTTTTATGTTGGTGCAAAACTGTTTCAGGGCACAAACCAAGAGTGGCTTTTTAACTTTCTAAAGGGCTGTCTTTTTTTTTCTCAATTACGCAAATTGTAAATGATGCATTTTATTTCTGTTTGACAAATGCATAAATTTACTGTGCTTTACATAGCCTAGTCTGGTGAGATGCAGGGGTGTGTGGCTTGAACTCTTGACCCAAAAAGTAATTAAAGGTTGCATTTAACACCAAAATGATGTGATTCCTCGGGGTTGGGAGGGGGAAGGAATGTTCGATCCATTAGGCTTGAACTTATTTTTAACTAACAAACCTCTCGACTTCTTTTTGTCAGGTGGAATGCTATGATTATGATAATGATGGATCACATGACCTAATTGGCGCATTTGAGACCAACCTTGCCAAACTTCAAGAAGCATCGCAGAACGCAGTAAGATTTTGTCTTTATTTTGGTTCCAGTTGTTCTCTGCTCATTCAATATATGTATGATGCTTCAATCTGTAGTTTATCCTTCTAATATGACCGTGGTATTTTCTCTGTCAGGCGTTGCCATGACAGAGTCAAAGACACTTTGACTGGGAGATCAGAGGCTGGAACTTCAACCGGCAACTCTCCAGTTGCAAACAAAATATCTACAGTTGGCAGCCTCGGTCGCAGGCCCCATTGAGCACTGCATCGAGATACATTTCTTCATTTGCTGCTGATTTCACTGGGTAATACAAAGCACGTATTACTTATAGTGCCTTTTCGTAAACTGACCTTCCTGCCTCAAAGAAAACAATGGGTGCGGTTTGTGTGTGGTGATATGGTCATGTCATTATACAGTGATAGTTGTGTAACTATATTGTTTTGTGACGCCGCAAAGAAGATTAGCAACTGTATGTATTGGATTATTATGTATCGCGCTGTCTCCAAAGGAGCAAAATGCTGACTAAAACTTTAATTTAATAAGGTAAGTTATTGAGTGAATTCTGCTCTTACATGTTGGAAGAGCTGACTTCTCTTGGCAATTGCATTAGTTGCTAGGTGATATTATATTGATAGGACTCATGGCCCTGCCTAGACGTAGCATTGCTGATGTGTTGTGTAATCAGAACCACTTGTAGAAACATGGGGGTAGAAATTGGTCTGGGCCTGAGGATCAATAGAAATCAGTCCTCTGGCCTTATCTGCACGCTCTGGGTGAGCTGTCGGCGCTGAACACGCCTTCACAGGCAATGGGGAAAAAACATTTTAATGCTGACAGTGGCACTCTGGCAAGTCCCAGGTGGGGGTTGGAGCAGGTTCCGGTGGGGTGAGAGGGATGGGCAATTGCGACACCTGTGGATTCGGAGACACACTTTTGCTCCTCCTGGCTACACAAGAAGGGTTTAGTTTACCTTTAGTTGGCAGTCATTTTTTTAAAAAATTCGTTTATGGGATGCGAGTGTCGCTGGCAAGGCCAGCATTTATTGCCCATCCCTAATTGCCCTTGAGAAGGTGGTGGTGAGCCACCTTCTTGAACCGCTGCAGTCCGAGTGGTGAAGGTACTCCCACAGTTCATGGCAGGATGAATCCTGAGCGAGGCAGGTCCGACACCTGCCCTGCTCTTTGCTAACTAATTTTGTAAAGGGGTCCTTCAACGGGCATTAGGCCCCTCATTAACAGATTCAAGGGGCATTTAGCAGTGGGACCAATGCCTGTGCAGATTGGACACAGGTTACTCCACTGCTAAATTCGTATGCTTTCTTGGGCATAAAACCAATGTCAATCCAGTGGTTATGAATATTGTTACTTTATATTTTTAAATGTATAGTTGAGAAGAAAACTTTAGTTGTCTTTTGAGTATTGTGATTTCTAAAGGAGGTTCTCAGCTGTTTTATTCAGCTAGTATGTCTAGTAGTATCACTTACATTAATATCATTAGGAGATACTGTACTCAGATTCTGATATTGGTGCTTCTCTCACAGACGGAGTTTGAATGTATTAATCCAAAGAAAAAACAGAAAAAAAAGAGTTACAAAAATTCAGGGACTGTGATTGTTAAATCTTGTCAGGTATGTTCTATTAGAATGTTTTTGTTTTAATAATGCATGTTTTTAAATTGAGCTAGCATAATATTATGGGAATATATCCTTTGTGATTTTGGATTAATGGATTAGCTAAACTACCCATGAAATTAAATTGGTGGGCATACAATTCCCTTCCTTCCTTCTCCATTGTTAAAATATTAGGTAAAGAAAAATGAACTTGCATTTATGAAGCACTTTTCACATCCTTGGTAACTCCCAAAGCACTTCACAGTCAGTGAATAACGTTTGAAGTGCAGTCACTGCTTTGTAGACAACTGTAACAGCCAATTTGTGCCCAGCAAAGTTGTACAAACAGTGAGATGACTAACCAGTTAATAATTTTTTTTTGGTGGTGCGAGTTGTGGGGTGAGTGTAGGTCGTGACACCCTGAGAATTCCACATTCTTCAAAGAAAGTGCATCTAAAAAGGGCCTTGGTTTAATATCTCATTTGAAAAACAGCACCTCCAAGAATGCAGCACTCCTTCAATAGTGCACTAAAGTATCAGCCTAACTTATATACTCAAGTCTATAGTGGGGCTGGAACCCACAAACGTTTAGCTCGGAGGCGAGAGTACTACCACTGAATCAAGCTGACCATGCAAATTATTTTCCTTAAGGTGACATGCTTCAAATTATTTTCCTTACGGTGACGTGCTTTCTTCATTCCAAGTACAAATATTACTTAAAACATATTTGCACCAGGGAGCAAAGTCTCTTTGCCTCACTCTTGTATCAAATATTTTATCTACCTAAATGAGTAAGTATCTATATAACTTTTAAAAACAAATTCAGTGTCTTGTCCTTGCTGAGTCAGATTTGCATAATTCTACCTTTTTTATAATCCTAGAATTTTGAGCCTTGCACTTTAGTAACTCTCAGTTTTCAATTATTAGTAATTACAAAGGTAAAAACCTAGGGAGAACTTGGAGCTTGAAGAGATGAGGAGAAAACTGATCAAGATGTGCTTTCAGCAGTCCCAATGACCTAGAGGTAAAATCTCTGCCTGGGAGCCAGGAGCAAGGATGTCTTACTACAGTTATACAGGGCCTTGGTGAGACCATACCTGGAGTAGTGTGTGCAGTTTTGGTCTCCTTACCTAAGAAAGGATATACTTGCCATAGAGGGAGTGCAGCAAAGGTTCACCAGATGATTCCTGGGATGGCAGGACTGTTGTATGAGGAGAGATTGGGTTGACTAGGCCTGTATTCACTAGAGTTTAGAAGAATGAGAGGGGATCTCATTGAAACGTATAAAATTCTGACCGAGCTAGACAGACTGGATGCAGGGAGGATGTTTCCCCTGGCTGGGGGGTCGAGAACAAGGGGTCACAGGATAAGGGGTAGGACATTTAGGACTGAGATGAGGAGAAATTTCTTCACTCGGAGGGTGGTGAACCTGTGGAATTCTCTACCAGAGAAGGCTGTGGAGACCAAGTAACTGAATATATTTAAGAAGGAGATGGATAGATTTCTAGACATGAAAGGCATCAAGGGGTATGGGGAGAGAGGAGGAATATGGTATTGAGATAGAGGATCAGCCATGATCATATTGAATGGCGGAGCAGGCTCGAAGGGCCGAATAGCCTACTCCTGCTCCTATTTTTCTATGTTTCTATGAGCCATATCAACCAAGAAGTCTTCAGTTTGACCCTTGGTGTGTTCTAAATTTAGCTGAGGTTACAGTTAGCCACAGCGGCCTGAGCGACCTGTGCTGGAAGTGCACTGGACAGCTGATAAATAAAGGACACGAGCTTGGCTGTGACTCCTCTATGGTAGAATAATCCGGTGTTTACTGTCGCAGAAATAATAATTTGGACAAGATGCTCAAGAGAAACCACTGCATCTGTTGACGCACCTCAGTGAGGGCGGCATTATGTTTAGGAGAGGAAGATGAAACAACAGTCAAATTGTTCAAAATGTTTTCAGATTTTTTTTATAGCTAAAGTTTAATTTCTAATGGCTAAAATAAGGGTTTAAACAAAAAGTTATTTTAAAAAATGTATGCATTTCACAATAACATGATCATTTGTGCCTTTTTTATGCCTCCATTAAAACTTTTAGTTAAAGGTCCCAACTTCTCCCAAAAGCCTCGGCTTAGACTTGATATTATTGCCCAGAGCTGTGACTCTCGGCTGAATTTGGTTTGTGCAATCTGAGCATGAGCAGTGTGCCTCATTTCTCGGGATGCATCAGTACCTTTCAGTCAGCTGTACTGATGAGAATTTTTCTTTAGCTTCTAGCACTTTTACTCAGTAGTGATCAAATAATTTTGAATAACAAAGGTCAAAATTCAAATGATTTGCTGAGGTAAAATTTATAATGTCTCTTTTTAAGAATGATGCGGAGATGCCGGTGTTGGACTGGGGTGGACAAAAGAGAGAAGTCGCACAACACCAGGTTATAGTCCAACAGCTTTATTTGAAATCACAAGCTTTCGGAGCGCTGCTCCTTCGTCAGGTGAAGTCAAATAAAGCCGTTGGACTATAACCTGGTGTTGTGCGACTTCTCTCTTTTTAAGAAGAGAGTGAGTGTCTGAAGAATGAGGGGGAAAAAATGACAGTGCTCTAACTACACACCTGTATAAATTTCAGAGTGCATTTAGCTAGGAGGAAAGAAAGAGACAGGGAAACAGTGATAGAATTCATCCTAATATTGGTTCAATTTCTCCCCCCCCCCCCCCCACAAAAAAAAGTAGAATTTTGAAGCCAATTAATTATCTACTTGTGTTTTGCTGGTACTTGGAAAGGGTTGCCGCTAATTCCATATACCTATGAGACAGATCCTACGAGCAAACACTTCTGACCGAGAGGTAGACGCAGGCAGACAGTGACCCTGAAAATCCATGGGCTGCAATCCCAGCATTAACGCTGGGATTATACTCTGTGCTGAACGCACCCAAGTTTGCAGCATCAGTGGGAGGCCATTATCTTTTGCATGGGATTGGTTGGCACCAGCACCACTACAGGAGCGTCTCAGGTCCCAGTGCTTGATCACCATCGACGGTGCCCAGCCTACCCGACCTGAGACACCATGCAGTTTCTCCCCTCAGCCCCCTGTGTATGGGGGCCAATTTTAACATTTTCAAAGAGGAAAAAAAATTGCCTGTTTTTCAGGGATCTAGGCCACTTACCAATTCCACCTTTCTGGAAGCTGTGCACCTCATCTCCCTTGGCTTCAATATTCCTCCTAAGGTGTGCACCAATCGGGAGGTCCCGTGCAGGCCGTTCATCAGCTGCTGCTGCTGGAAAAGATACGGCACATGCGCGGCTGCACAGCAAATTTAAAGGGACAGTGCGCCAAAAAAAAAAGTTAGAGGGAACATTGCTTGGCTTACCAGCCTCCAGTGTTGCATCAGGTCACTTATGGGCTAGGGAAGCAGGAACTCCCAGTGAAGGAAATCCAAGCCCACAGCCCCATGTCCTTTCACCTGACTGGTCTTATAAAGGGCAATCACAAGTACTTGATAATGTACCACATAACAGACTTGTTCGAAAGATAGAAGCATATGATATTAAAGGGACGATGGTAACTTGGGTACGTAATTGGCTAAGGGATGGCAGGCAGAGAGTAGCGGTGAACGGATGTTTCTCTGACGAGAAAATTATGCAGTGGGGTCGGTCTTAGGCCATTGCTTTTCTTGTTATAAAAAAAGTGACCTCAGTTTGGGTATAGGGAGTACAATTTTGAAGTTGGCGGATGATACAAAACTTGGTAACATAGTAAATAGTGAGCAGGATAGCAGTAGATTACAGGCAGACAAACAGACTGGTGAAATAAGCAGACACATGGCAGATGCAATTTAATGTGGATAAGTGTGAAGTGATGCACATTGGAAGAAACAACATGGAGGGGCAGTATTATCTAAATAGTAGTATTTTGAGGGGGATGCAAGAGCAGAGGGGCCTTGGGTTGCATATTCACAAATCTTTGAAGGTGGCAGGGCAAGTTGATAATGCAGTTAAGAAAGCGTATGGGATACTTAGCTTTGTAAGTGGGACATTGAATACAAAAACAAGAAAGTCATGCTAAACTTTTACAAATCACTGGTTAGGTCTCAGCTGGAGTATTGTGTACAATTCTGGGCACCACACTTTAGGAAGGATGTCAAGGCCTTGGAGATGGTACAAAGGAGGTTTGCCAGGATGATACCAGGGATGAGGGAATCCAGTTATGTGGAGAGATTGAAGAAGCTGGGATTGTTCTCCTTTAGAGCAGAGAAGGTTAAGGGGAGACCTAATAGAGGTATTCAAAATTATGAGGGGTTTTGATAGAGCAAATAGGAAGAAACTGTTTCCTCTGGCAAGTGGATCAGTAACCAGAGGTCATAGATTTAAAATAATTGGCAAAAGAACTAGAGGGGAAATGAAGAGATTGCTTCATATAGAGGGTAGTTAATATCTGGAAAGCACTTTCTGAGAGGATGGTGGAATCAAATTCCATAGGAACTTTCAAAAGGCAATTGAACATGTACTTTAAGAGAACTAATTTGCAGGGTTATGCGGAAAAAGCTGGGGTGTGGGACTAAATTGGCCAGCTCTTTCAAAGAGCTGGCACAGACACGACGGGTCGAATGGCCTCCTCCTGTGCTTTGGAATTCTATGATTTCCCCAAACAAGGTCTACCAGGATTTCCCAACAAAGGTCAGAATTTGGGGTAGCCGGGTCCCATCCTTTTTCGCAAACAGCTCTGCTTGAATTACAGCAGGAATTTGTTGTAACTCTCAAGGGAATTTAATCCCATTGCCGTTTCCTCATTCTAATTTGATTTTTTTTTTAAACACTGAAGTTGAATTTTGAATGCCTCTTGATGTGTTAGATAGGAAGGGAGGGGTGAAGCAAAACAGGCTGAAGGTGAAGTGTTCTTTGGCCTCTCACCACTCACTCATAGTGGGGGGGGGGGGGGGAGGGGGGGCGGGATTGGATAGAGGGTTGAGTGACTGTGGAGCTAGGGTGAGGGGAGCATAGGGATTGAGTGGGTCCTATTTGGAGGCCAATAGGTAGGGATAGTGATGGGAGTGACAGCTGTAGGAAGGGAAGGGGATAGGGGAAGGTGAAAGGAGCGTGTTAGGAGCGAGAGAATGGGTTTGGTTGGGACGAACGTAATTGAGTGAGGGGAGGGAGAAGAGAGCCACTGAGAGCCATATTTTCAACTCCACCCCAAGTGCAGCCATTGTGGCCCCTTTCCCTGTCCCATACCACCTCTGACCAAAAAGGGAAAAAAGAGGATAGGGAGAGAAGTAAAAAGACAGAAGGATAAGAGGATAGACCGAGAAACAAAGACCTCAGACCGATAAGAGGGTGAACATATTCTCCGACTTACTGCATGCAGCGCCATGGGAGATTAGTTCCATTTTAATAATCAATAATGCATTTCCTACATTACAACAGTGACTACATTTCAAAAAGTACTTCATTGGCTGTAAAGCGCTTTGGGACTTCCGGTGGTCGTGAAAGGTGCTATATAAATGCAAATCTGTCTTTTTTTCAAATAAGATAAACATTGAATAAAAATCCATGGCGATTTGATAATGTACACAGTGAATTATTACCACATAATTAATCCAATTAAACATTTATTAACAGATTGTGAAAGAATATTCTTTCCTGGATTACATTATGGGTGGCTGTCAGATGAACTTTACTGTAAGTAAATTTTGTTTACAAATTTAAATAGACTACTGTAGTATCAGTGGGACTATGTCTAGTGGTAAAAGATTTGTAATTTGGAGAAGATAAACCAGTTGTTTTAAAAAAATATATATATTCAGAGATAAGGGGTGTGGGGGTGGATTTTAACCCCAAAAATCGGACAGGTTTGGGAGGTCAAAGTATTAAAAACCTGAATCCCGGCTCTAACCCGCCCACTTCCGGTTTTAACTGAGGCGGGACGGGTGGGCGGGGGCATATGATGATGAGGCTGGAAGCCTCTGAATTAACCTGCTTTGCAGGTTTAACTGTGACCGGCCAGGGTTCCCAGGCTTTGGGAATCCCAGCAGCTGCAGCGAGGCGAGGACAGCCTCAGGGAGCACTCCTCGCACCTACCTGGGCTTGCAGCCTCTTGTCCAGCATTCCCCGCCCGACTGGAAGCCAGCCTATTGATCAGGCTGACTTTTGGGCGGGGAACCTGTCAGTGATGTCACACGCAAGCTGTGGAGTTAAAACTCCGCAGTGTGCGGGGAAAACCCAGACTTCAGGGTTTTCCACACGCTACTGTCCCACCCCCGCCCCACCCCCGCCCCACTCCCTGCGGGTCCAAAAGTAAAAATTGCCTTCCAAGCACTCTAGTGAAGCCCATGATTTTATTAAAAACAAAGTATAGTTTATGAAATGTAATGATTAATGTCTTTGCTCCCCCTCCTGAGCAATTACAGGAAATGGAGTGTGCAGGTTCACTTCATTTGGACCAAATGTTTTCTTGTTTCTTCATTCCCAGGTTGGTATCGATTTCACAGGCTCCAATGGGGATCCTCGCTCACCTGACTCTCTACATTATATAAATCCTAATGGATTTAATGAATACCTGATGGCAATCTGGTCTGTTGGAATGGTCGTTCAAGACTATGATACGTAATGTATTCCTTTTTATTTTGTTAATTGTATTACCATTACAAAATAGGATGCTACAAATACCTGAGTAATTCGTCCAGTCATTAACAAACCAATAAATACACATGTTCTTTTACATTACTAATTTATAGTTATTAGCTCTTGTTGTCCAACATTTCCAAAAGTTACCAATAAAATTGTTTTTTTACAGGGATAAAAAAAAATTTCCCTCAGCACTACCCATTCATCTTTTGATGTAGGCAATCAGCCACACCACTCACAAATATCAGAGATACCAACTTTGAGCTATGCATAGCATTTTTCATGATTGTTTGTAAAGAAAAACAGAAAGACGTACATTTATATAGCGCCTTTCACGAACACCGGACGTCCCAAAGCGCTTTACAGCCAATGAAGTACTTTTTGAAGTGTAGTCACTGTTGTAATGCAGGATAGATTATTCTCTTTGTATTAAATTACAGTAAAAGACTATTGCAATTTAAAAATGTTAAATCCACAATGCATGCAGGTGTATTATTGTCTTACAGTCTATACTGCAATTTCTCTGTTCGTGTGAAATAGAATATATGTGCCATCAACTGACAAACACAGATGTAATTAGAGAATGAAGTTGCCGATGTGTCAGCATATCAAATGTTGGCATGTGGTGAGACTTTCTCAAGAAGATAGGCTTGTACCTCCTGGGTTTGTAAGGGCTGTCGTAAATCTACACCACCTTTGGGTCTTTACAGACACAAACATTTTTTAAGGTTTTTTTTGACCCAACAATGGTGTTGGGCTATAAAAAGCAAGTTTTAAAAGAACAATAGTGTTTGTTTACAATGTTTTGTAATATAAAAAGTAAAAATCAACTTCCTTTAAATATTTATCTGTCGCACTTTATCACGCATTTCTGCATTTTTTTAAAAAAAGGTATTTTTTTAAAAAACAGTCACCTTCATCTAGGTTTGTTCTGATGTCTAATTAACCTCAGAATTTGGCTAAAGTCAATTTGAGGCAAATGCTCTCAGGGAAGCAATTAGACTTTGTGGCCTTAGGATTATACACAGCTGGATCTTGGCAACAGAATAATGCATTGGGCTGAAATTTGCAGTCAGAGGCCTACCTCCGGTGTACGCCACCGACCTGAAAAAAAATACGAACCAACCTGCTGGTTCCCAGGCTTCGGAGTCTTTGGGTCTTGGGCCTGCAGACAGACACCTGCGTAAAGGCCCACGGATCCCAGGGATGCAGGCGGTTTGCAAGTGTCCCTGGGATCACGTGGGCCAGGTCCTCCAATCAGAAAGGAGGATTCCTATTATGCTTATGGGAATTCCATTTACAAACAGAATCCCCAAATAAATAATTTACACAACTGGAATAAAAATAAATGTTCCCATTTTCAAAATTAATTAAATGTCCCTTTAATGAAGTATTTAAAATAAAAATTTAATTTTTTGAAAAATAATTTTAAACATTTTAATCTGGGCCAAAATTTACATAAACTAATTTTTAAGTGTTTGTGTATGTTTTAATTTAACATTTTATATTAACCCTTACGCTGGTAAAAGCAGGCCCTATGCCTGCTTTTACCAGGCGTAAGGGTTTTGTGGGCATTTGCTGGGCAGTAGTTGGGCAAATAGCTCAACTCTGCGTCAGCGAAGTGTTTTTGGGTCGCAGGCGGACGATCTGTCAGATAGCAAATTCCGGGTTTTCGCGCATACACAGCGCATGTGGAAACCCAAGGCTTATGACCAGCATACACAGTCATGGAGACCGCGATTTCAGGGCCACTGTGTTCTGTCCTTTAAGAAAATGCAAACCTTTGGCTTGCTGTGAATAACGCCATGGGATATCTGCTAGTTATATAAAATACAAACAGGAAAATACAAAATGCATGCTCTTCCTGTTGTGTTTTTATATTTTAAAAAAAAACTATTGCTCCTAGGAACTTCCTACGAAGAAATTCACAAGAGTCTGCTGGAGTGACACTTATTCCCTCCCTTCTCCCACTCTAGCTCCACTGGAGATTACCGACAAAGACATCACTGGGACTGTAAAGTTATAGCATGAGTGTTGCATCATTCTGTAGCACCACAACTCATTGTACCACTTCTGTCATCTTTTGTGAGCAGTTCCAGAACTGTTCTATGAATAATTAGTATTTTTCCTAATACAAGTGAAAAATCATAGTGTATAAAATAAACGAGGAAATATTAATGTTTGCTCTCCTGCCAGATGTCTGATTCACATGCTGCCACTTGCTTCTTTACAGAGACAAGATGTTCCCAGTGTTGGGATTTGGTGCACAGATACCCCCTAAGTGGCAGGTAAATAAATATAGAACAGTTACATGAAAGATTTTTAAAAATATATATACACCTTTGATTTCAAATCATATTATACAACATCTTTTTCCCCTTTTAGGTTTCACATGAATTTTCAATTAACTTCAACCCTGACAACCCATTCTGTGCAGGTATGGAATTGTGCAAAAATGTATAATACTGGGTTGAAAATAGTCAGTCATGGATTTTGGGAATAGTGAAAATACATAATTAGAAACAACCTTGATCCTAACTTGGCACATTTATGCATGTCATGGATTGGACTAGCAAGGTTACAGTGTCAATTTTCACTCTGTTTTCTACCTGGACTTCACTGAATTAACAAGTTGCTGATCCTACCTGTGTTACTGCCAAGCTGAAGGGAGGGACATTATTCTCACTATTTCTATAACACAATAAACACTAAACTGGATTTACAAAGTGTTTGTACATAGAACATTCAAAAAATCCTAGCTTTTGTAATCGTTTTGAATTAACTTTTTTTTGAAAACTGAACACCGCTGAAGAAAAATACAATGCTCCAGGCTACCCTCTTTTTTTTAAATTAAGAGTTGAAAATCTTTACATATCTGGGACTTAATTTAAATTATATTGTTGCAGCATCCAGTTTCTGCTTCTAGGAACACTACAAAAGCCTTTTAGCAACAATAATTGGCACATAACAAGAAGCCTATTCAATCACCCAGTGGGAAAAAAAATTATAATGTAGCACTTGTTTAAATATTATAGGCTGGAATTTTAATCTGGAGGCGGGTCGAAAGCAGGCAGGAAACCTGGGAGAACTGGTTTTCCGCAGGGCTTGATTAACATTTCAAACCTCTGTTTCCCACCCGCAGCCAGATAGATGGAGAGGCTGGCTGACTGTGGGTGGGTAGGCCAGTGGCACTAGGCCACAGAGAGGAAGGAGGGATCGAGGGTGGGGGATGGTTGGCGGCTGGAGGGGGGAGGCTAGAGGAGCGGGTGGGGGGAGGGTGGTTGGGTGCCGGAGGAGCATTGGGCTGGAGGGGAGAGACTGGGAAGGCGATTGGGGGGTGGTGGTCGGGGTCTGAGTTGCATCGGGGGGAGGGTGGGGGCGGGCTGGTCAGGGGCTGGAGGAGCATCGGGGGGATATGAATCGGGGCCGGAGAAGGATTGGAGGGGTGGTAGGGTCGGAGGAGCATTGGGGCCAGAGGGGGGAGGCCAGGAAAAGGCGACCGGAGGCCTTGTGTGGGGGAGGGGGTGAAATCAGAGTCCTGGGGGTGGGGGGGATCCGACCGCCGGGGGCGGGGGTCTCCGATCGCGGGCAGTGGGTGAGGCAAGGATGCCGGATCCAGCAGGTAAGTGTAAAAGCACTTGCATCCTGAATCCAGCAGTCCTCACCTTACTTCAGCTGTCTGGTTCCCCGAGGCCTGAGTTAAATTTGTAATGGTGGATCACTATGAGGCACGAAGCCTCATTTATAATATTTGAATGGGCGACCCGCCTCTTGGCAGTGAGTTGGCTGTCTGCCCCGCCTCCGTTAAAACCAGAAGTGGGCAGGTTGGGGACTGAATTCAGCTTCTTTACTCTTTAACCTCCCACCTGACCCCAACCCACCCATTTTTGGGGGTTAAAATTCCCCCCATAATAGCAGCGTAAGGGGGCAAGAAAAATGCACCTTGAATCAGACAGGGTAATATGTGCTATAATTGTTTCTAAATTAGAAAACAAAGAGCAAAGATATTTATAGACTGCAAAATTACTCAATGAATGAATTCTTCTCCCTCTCACCTCCCGCAAAAAAAACTGACTTGTGTGTGACTAATCAAATACCAGATCATTGACTCCATTGCTTGTATTAACTGACAACTGAAGCACTGCAAGGCAGGAAAAATGTCATACCATAAGCAGTATGACTTTCATGTGCATTTTTCAGGTGAGAAAACAAAGTATCAATGCAATCTGCCTCAATATTGTTCTAATGTAATTTTTCCTCCAACTGAAGCTTGCCTGAGTGTGTGGAATGGAGTCTATTATAATATTTGCTAATGAGTGAATGAAGAAGTCGGCATACTCAGACATTGAAGTATTTTACATTTTAAGAATTAAAAAAAAAACTTGTCAGCTCAGTCTATTGGAGCCCCAGGCTCCAGTTTTGTAACCCCGCCCGCGCCCCCCCCCCCAGGCTGAGTTTCCATTCTTAACCATACTACCACAGGGAGGTGTGTAGTGCAAGTCCGACACTGTCCACAGAGAAAAATATGAGAGGAAGTCAACTGAGTACTTTTACAGAAGAAGAGAAAATACTTTCAGAGCACTTCTTTTTCTGTTTGTTAAACTCTGTGACAAATTTTTGTTTTATGTGATGTAAAGTAGGATGTATTGCCTCAAAATTTGTTGGGAGCCACAGATTCTTGAGGAAGTGGTTGGCTTTTGGCAGTTGGAGAATGCAGTAGTGCTGGTTGTTAAAAGTTTCCCTTGGTGTTCAGACTTGAACAGCTCTATTTTATTGAAGTTGTAGTTTCATAGGTTTGATTAAGTGAATATTTTGAAAAGGGGACATTTCTGACGTTCTATTGTGCTTCAGGGTAGTTGGCAGTTTCTATTTTAAGCTCCAAGTTGCTCATGAATGATGGTGTTGTCACAATACATTCCATATTATACATGTTGCAAGACTGCATAGAATTACATGGAAATTAAAACACAAACAGGCTGTTCGTCACAACCAGGCTGTGATGGTATTTATCCTCCATGTGAACAGTAGCTCCAATGCCATGTGCCCTCTTTGTTCCCATATCTCTTTATTTCCCCCTTTCTTTCAACCACCTATCTAGCCTGTTTTTAAATGTTGACATAGTCTCTGCTTCGATCACTAACTTTAGTAGTGTATTTCACAGCTTCATACTTTTTGTTTTAAACAGAGAGTTATCTCCTGCTCTCTGTCCAGCACTCCCTCAGTACTGCACTGAAGTGTCAGGTGAGATTGTGCTCAAGTTCTTGGGAGTGGGGCTTGAATCTACAACCTTCTGTCTCAAGAGTTCTACTACTGAGCTGAGGCTGACACCTAATTTCCAGTTTGTCTTAAATCTATTTTGGTGGGGGGGGGGGGGAACAAAAGTACTCTCAACCTCAAGACAAGGAGAGATCCTTCTACGTCAACTCTCAGAAACCTATTGATGCAAAATGCAATTTTGCCACTTTCACACGCTCAGAATGCACAGATGTAGTTTCAAACTTTCTTCCATTATTCTAGAGATAAAAATATCCTGTCAGAGCCTAGACTTTGGCCTTGAACTATAAACTTTAAGAAAGCCTGGAAAGATGAGGGTGAGTGTGAGGGGTGGCTAGTGAGATGGGGAAGTGATAATGTAGATAGAGAGGGATGGGTGGAGGTGTAAGGTGAGTTGGTGTGAGTAAGGATGTGCAGGAGTAGGGTAGGGAAGGCAGAGTGATAGGGAGGTGATGAGTGGCACAGCAGGATGAGGCTGAGCGTGGCTTTGGAGTAACATTTCGTGATCTAATGAGATAGAATCATAGAAAGTTACAGCACGGAAGGAGGCCATTTCAGCCCACCGTGTCCACACTGGCCAACAAAGAGCTATTCAGCCTAATCCCACTTCCCAGCTCTTGGTCCGTAGCCCTGCAGGTTAGAGCATCCCAAGTGCACATCCAAGTACTTTTTAAATGTGGTTAGGGTTCCTGTCTCTACCACCCTTTCAGGCAGTGAGTTCCAGACCCCCACAACCCTCTGGGTGAAGAAATTTCCCCTCAAATCCCCTCTAAACCTTCCCCCAATTACTTTAAATCTGTGCCCCCTGGTTTTTGACCCCTCTGCTAAGGGAAATAGTTCCTCTGTATCCACTTTATCTGTGCCCCTCATAATTTTATACACCTCAATAAGGTCTCCCCTCAGCCTCCTCTGTTCCAAGGAAAACAGACCCAGCCTATCCAGTCTTTCCTCATAGCTAAGATTCTCTACTCCCGGCAACATCCTTGTAAATCTCCTCTGTACCCTCTCTAGTGCAATCACATCTTTCCTGTAATGTGGTGACCAGAACTGCACGCAGTACTCTAGCTGAGGCCTAACTAGTGTTTTATACAGTTGAAGTATAACCCCCCTGCTCTTATATTCTATGCCACGGCTAATAAAGGCAAGCATTCCGTATGCCTTCTTAACCACCTTATCTACTTGCTCTGCTACCTTCAGGGATCTGTGGACATGCACTCCAAGGTCCCTTTGTTCCTCTACACTACTCAGTGTCCTACCATTTAATGTGTATTCCCTTTCCTTGTTAACCCTCCCCAAATGCATTACCTCACACTTCTCAGGATTGAATTCCATTTGCCACTGTTCTGCCCACCTGACCAATTTATTGATATCTTCCTGCAGTCTACAGCTTCCTTCTTCAGTATCAACCACACAGCCGATTCTACTATCATCTGCAAACTTCTTAATCATACCCCCTATATTCAAGTCTAGATCGTTGATATATACCACAAAAAGCAAGGGACCTAGTACTGAGCCTTCCAGTCACAAAAACACCCATCAACCATTACCCTCTGCTTCCTGTCTCCGAGCCAGTTTTGAATCCAACTTGATCATTGAAAGGTTTGCACCACTGCAGCCTGGTCCTCCTGACGACATCCCTGCTTGTGCCCTCCTGTGTAACGTACAACCAGGCTGCATTGGTCTCCTGGGGAGGTCTCTTCCACCCATTGGAAGGGAAGAGAACCTCCCTGCGTGCTGTGACTCCCTCCATAAGCATATGGAGGGGGTCATGGGAGAGCCTGGGTGCAGCCATGCACCTCAATGCTGCAGAAGTGACAGCACAACTGTCAAAATGATTGTGGACATGGTCCCTTTAAGAAAACCAGCTGACGACGCAACATCAAATGACGTCAACAGACCCGCTTCCTATTAATTGGCCAGGAACCTCGCAGGGCAGGCTTAACCAGCCCCATCAATAGAAAATCTTGTTGGAGGCCGGGATCAAGACAGATGCGGGGTCCCCACACGCCACGGACATCGCCCGCCCCGGACCCACTGAGGTTGGAAAAAATCCAGCCCATAGTATGGTTTGTAGAGAATAAGAGCTCAATTATGGGAGTGAAATATTTAGAATTAAGCTAAAAATGTAACCATGCCAGGTTGTCTTCAGTAAATATCTTTTACCAATTTGTGTTTGTTAGGAGTACAAGGAATTGTGGATGCCTACCGCAACTGTCTTCCTCAAGTCAGACTCTATGGACCAACAAACTTCTCTCCCCTAATAAACAACATGGCAAGATATGCAGCTGCAGCAGCACAGCAGCCGACAGCTTCCGTGAGTATAAAGAAAAAACACAGATACTAGAAATATGAAATAAAACTGAAATGCTGGAATATGAAGCATTTGCATTTGTGTAAATTATCTCCATAATATAGTGGTATTTTTTAAAGATCCTCTTTGTATATGTATGTCTTCTGTATGTATATATGTGGGTTGGGAAGGAGCAGGACTACTATGAATCTGCTGAATGGGTTTATTGACTACAACATATCAAACTGCATCTATGATGAATCATTAGGCAGATCAATAGAAAATGGATGAATAAGGAGCGAGCAGGTAAACATTTTGAAGTTTAGCTGTGGTAATTTTTTTCCATAATTATGATATTTCTCATTTTCTGACTGGCAAATTGTGATATTGTAGGAAAATTGCAGGATAGATGAACAGATAGGTGGCAGATGTAGTTCAATGTAGAAAAATGTGAAGTGCAGGAAACTCTCGTTTAAACGGCACCTAAATATCCGGAACTCTCTAATAACCGGCAGAATTCATACTCCGAAAACTACAGTATACAGTCGTTTATAAGTTTTGTTTTACTGTTAAGTAATTAAAGAGTTATGGATTACCCTCAACTGGCATTACTGTATTTAATCAAGCATCTTCCACCATCCATTTAACACAACATTCTGTAGGGGAGTACCCAATTATACTGCACATTTCTTGATTTTTTTATTTTTGTTTGTTAAAAATAGCCTTGTTAGATATACCTCTCCGTTATCCGGAATTTTTAATCAACTGGCACCATCCCGGTCCCGTCGGTGCCGGATACCAAAGAGTTTCCTGTAATAGATTTTGGAAATAAGAATCTGGAAAGGACATACATACACCTTTTTAGATGGTAAGATTTTAAATGGTGTATAGGAGCAGAGAGACTTTGTGCAGCTCATTAAAGTTGGTAGCATAAGTACATTAGGCCATATAAAGGGAAACCGAATCCTCGGTTTTGTATTTAGAGATACAGCAACAAGGAGATATTGTTAAACTTGTACAAGACCTTAAATAGATCACAGCTACAGTATTGCATACAGTTTTGGGAACTCCAACCCAGAGTGATGTGATTGAAGACTCCTCCTTTCAGCCCAGAAGAGTCATATGTATAAAATGTGTTTGGACCATTCTAATACAGTTGCTGACGGGCATAAGATAAGGGCTCAACAGCACTTCTCACTTGTGTCAATCTCGTTTAGAGGCCACAGTGGAAAAATTTACCCTGGTGCAGCAGGCAGTTTACATTTAAAACATCTCTGTTCAGTCTGCTTTTTCGATAGAATATCTGTCCGTAAAGTCGGTGCTTTCTCCTAGACATGATTCAACATTCTCTAGGTGTATATCTGATTGTTATGTTTGCATATGGATAAAGTACAATAAAAGATTGACAAAATTCATTTTCTAAATTGTTTAATTTCAGTTGTAAACTCTAATAGTAATGGTGTGATAAGATAAAATTCAATCATCAAGATAAAAACGGTATTTTGTATTTAGACAAAGGGAGCTTGAAACAGGAATATGTACACAGGACAGAAAATGCACCTGTTGATTGTTGCTCAATAAACTTGTGGTGAATTACCTCAATCATTAATTCACTGTAGATAGAATTAGATCACACTTCACATTGACATTTATCATGTCACCCCTTTCTGGCAAGTTTTTAAAAAATGAATAAAATGATCGAGTAGGAGTCCCGATGTCAGTTATAAATCACCAGAGCTTCCTTTATTGCAATGATTTCTTTTTTTCTCTTGCCCCCTCTCACACACAAACTAATACAAGGTATGATTTTACAAGTACTGGCAGGCCTCTGGCACCTCATTCATTCGCCAGCAAGAGGTGACCTGATAAATGTTGATGTGAAGTTTAATACGCCATCTGATTTCCACCAGAATTAACGGTGGGTATATCCTATCTCTGCCCAAATACAGGGAGGCAAATTAACATGAAATATAAATGACAGGCTGATATCGTAGGATGCATTTCCTGTTATTTGTGCCTTTGCCACACTGGATGTAAGAAATACCAGTGCACCTGTGATCAGCATTGCCAAGATGCAAGTGACATCATCCTGTCTTTTGCATCTTCTAATGTGTCTGCCCATAATTGGGCGATGTATTGTTTATCCTACACCACTTCCTGTGGAAAATCCCAGAAGTGGCATCAGCTGAACAGCTTCTCACTTGGCTTAACTGAAGAGGAGAATCCCCCATAAATTTGTGGGATGTCAGAATGCCTCAAACGCATTTTTTTCAAAAGCATGTAGCTATCTTTTAATTTGTATATATTTCATATGCTTGATCATTGCAAGTAACAATATTTAAACACAGCACTAATGTGACCTTGTCTTATCTAATTTATTTTTGATTTGTGAAAATTTGCTTGTTTTTAACAGCAATATTTCATCCTGCTGATCATCACGGATGGAGTGATAACAGATTTAGATAATACACGACAGGCCATTGTGAATGCTTCTAAGTTGCCAATGTCCATCATCATTATTGGTGTTGGCGGTGCAGATTTTAGTGCCATGGAATTTCTGGATGGTGACGATGGTGTTCTGAGATCACCCACTGGAGAAGTAGCTATCCGAGATATTGTCCAGTTTGTGCCTTTTAGGAAATTTCAAAATGTAAGTATTTTATGGTGTATGATAATATTTCATAGGTTTGTCTTAACATAGTCATGCTAGCTACATGATTTTTGGATATTAAGGGAATGAAGGGATATGGGGATAGTGCAGGAAAGTGGAGTTGAGGTAGAAGATCAGCCATGATCTTATTGAATGGCGGAGCAGGCTCGAGGGGCCAAATGGCCTACTCCTGCTCCTATTTCTTATGTTCTTACAGTGTTGACTTATGGCAAAATACTGTGGATGCTGGAAATCTGAAATAAAAACAAAAAATGCTGGGGATACTCAGCAGGTCAGGCAGCATCTGTAGAGAGAGAAACAGAATTAACATTTCAGGTCGATGACCTTTCGTCATAACCGATCACTATGGCGCTTGAGTATTCATACAACTCTCGGGGATTTTATGACATAAAACAAGTCCTGCATACTATTTGAATAATTGGGTACTTGGACTTATTGATGCACCATAGTAACTGGATCTGGTTTAAGCCAGTCATCCAGCATTATCCCTTATTTGTCTAGCTTCAAGAAAATAAATACCAGACATGAGTGCAAAAGTATTTTTACTTTTTCACAATATTGTAGAAGAAACACAAAGTATGGAAAATATTCCATGGTGATGTAATCCACTTGTAACAGGCCCTACAGTCCCTCCAATTCTTTCTTAAATGGGTTGAAATTACAGAGGCTCTGGCCACAATCTTCCAATCCTCCTTAAATATGGGGGTGGTGCCAGAGAACTGGAGGATTGCAAATATTACACCCCTGTTTTTTATTTAAAAAAGGATGAGGGATAAACCCGGCAACTACAGGCTAGCCAGCTTAACGTCATTGATATAGATTGTAAATAGTTGAGGCCCAAGCACTAATCCTTGCGGCACTCCACTATATACACACCCTACCATCTCTAAAATTACCCATTTATTCCTGCTCTCTGTTTTCTGCCCGTTAACCAATCCTCAATACATGCTAATATATTACCCCCAATACGATGAGCCCTAATCTTGTGTAGCAACCTCCTGTGTAGCACCTTATCGAATGTCTTCTGAAAATCTAAATATACTACATCCACTGGTTCCCCCTTATCTACCCTGCTAGTTACATCCTCAAAAAGCTTGAATAGATTGGTCAAACACTTTCCCTTTCATAAAATCGCATTGACTCTGCCTAATCTTACTGTGATTTTTCAAGTGCCCTGTTACCACATCCTTAATAATAGATTCTAGCATTTTCCCTACTACTGATGTCAGGCTAGCTGGCCTATAGTTCCCTGTTTTCTCTCTCCCTCCTTTCTTGAACAGTGGGGTTACATTTGCAACTTTCCAATCCATGGGGACCATTCTAGAATCTAGGGAATACTGGAAGATCAAAACCAATGCATCCACTATCTCTGCAGCCACCTCTCAATACCCTAGGGTGTAGGCTATCAGGTCCAAGAGATTTTTCTGTTTTTAGTCCCATTAATTTTTCCAGTACTTTTTCTTTACTAATATTAATTACTTTAAGTTCCTCATTCTCGCTAGACCCTTGGTTCCCCACAATTTCCGGTGTCTCTTTGTGTCCTGTACTACACAAAATATTTATTTACCGTTTCCTTATTCACCATTATAATTTCTCCTGTCTCTGCCTCTAAGGGACCCATGTTTACTTTCACTAATCTCTTCCTTTTTACACACTTGTAAAAGCTCTTGCAATCTATTTTTATATTTCTTGATTTATTCTCATTCTATTTTCTCCCTCTTTATCAATCTCTTGGTCATATTCTGCTGATTTTTAAAACCCTCCCAATCCTCAGGCTTACTCTTTTTTGCAACATTATAAGCTTCTTTTAATCTAATACTATCCTTAACTTCTCTAGTTAGCTACAGCTGTACCACTTTTCCAGTGGAGGTTTTATTCCTCAAGGGAATGTATATTCATTGAGAATTATGAATTATTTCTTTAAATGTTTGCCATTGCTTATCTACCATCCTATCTTTTAATCTAATTTCCCAATCTACCTCAGCCAACTTGCCCCTCATACCTCCGTAATTGGCTTTGTTTAAATTTAAGACCCTACTTTTGTACTTAACCACATCACTGTCAAACTTAATATGAAATTCTATCTTGTCCCTCATAACAGTGTAATTTGCTTTATTTAAGTTTAAAACTCTCGTTTCACACTCTCAAACTACCATATTATGATCACTCTTCCCCAAGAGGATCCTTTACTATAAGATTACTAATTAACCCTGTCTCTGTACACAATAATAGATCTAAAATAGCCTGTTCCCTAGTTGGTTCCTCGACATATTATTCTAGAAAACTGTCTCAAATTCATTCTATGAACTCATCCTCCAAACTACCTTTGCCAATTTGGTTTGCCCAGTCTGTATGAAGATTAAAGTCCCCCATGATTATTGCATTACCTGTGTTACATGCTCCTAATTTCCTGATTTATATTCTGTCCAACATTGATTACTGTTAGGGGTCCTAGAAACTACTCCCACCAGTGTTTTCTGCCCTTTATTATTTCTTAGCTCCACGCATACTGATTCTACATCCTGATTTTCTGGGCCAAGATCCTTTCTCTCTACTGCCTTTATCTCATTTTTTATTATCAGGGCTACCCCACCTCCTTTTCCATTTTGCCTATCTTTTCTAAAAGTTAAGTATCCTGGAATATTTATTTCCCAACCTTGGTTACCCTGAAACCATTTCTCAGTAATGGCTACTAGATCAAACCCATTTATCTCTTTGTGCCATTAATTCATCTATCTTGTTGCAAATGCTTTGTGCATTCAGATATCACGACCTAGTCGCTAATGCCCTATTACCGTTATTAATCGCTCTGTCCCTTCCTGACACAAGTTGCTTGATTTTACCCAAATCGCTACTCTGCTCTACAGCCTTGACTTTTCTCTTCAAACTTATAAATTTACCCTTATCTGAACCCTCCCTCCCCCGTATTAGTTTGAAAGAGCTGGGGAATTGGATTAATTGGATAACTCTACCATGAACTGGCATGATGAGCCGAATGGCCGCCTTCTGTGCTGTATCATTCTATGATTTCTAGGGTATTAATTTGCACAACTCTATTTTGGACTGCATTCCATTTGATCTCACTCAGTGTGGGGAGCTTCCTAGTATCAGTCCTCAATTTGCTTTTTAGTAGTTTGAACCTTGTCCTGCTCTTGAAATTTAATTTAAGGTAATTTTTCCAGATTTTCTTTTTCCATAAAGTTTACTATCTTGTTTAGCTCGATGCCTCCTTTCAAATTTCTTCAGTCTTTCCAATCTTTAACACGAGGGATCAGTCTCCTGGCACTTTTCTGGCCTGCCACCAACACATGAATGTCCCCTTTGTGTCCAGTGCTAGTCACTGTAAAATGAAACATAAGACACAGTCTGGCCAGACCACTATGTAGTTTGATCATGACTTCCTCTATCTTGAACAACATAATCAAAATAGTAGAATAGAATATTCAATCGGCGGTTCAGTACTGAGGCAATTATGCACAGATGTAGGTGCCATCTTTCGGATGAGATGTTAAACCAAGGTGCCGTTTGCCTTCTCAGATGGACATAAAAGGTCCCACAGCACTATTCTGAAGAAGAGCAGAGGAGTTCTCCCAGTGTCCTGGCTAACATTTATTCCTCATCCAACATATAAAACAGATGATCTGGTCATTTATTTCAGTTTTATTTGTGGGAGCTTGCTGTATGGAAATTAGCTCCAGCGTTTCCTACATTACAATAGCAACTACACTTCCAAATTACTTCATTGGTTGTAAAGCCAAAGCCAAACTATCTAGGCCCAACCATCTTCAGCTGCTTCATCAATGACCTTCCCTCCATCATAAGGTCAGAAGTGGGGATGTTCGCTGATGACTGCACAGTGTTCAGTTCCATTCGCAACTCCTCAGATAATGAAGCATTCCATGCCCACATGTAGCAAGATCTGGATGACATTCAGGCTTGGGCTGTAAAGTGGCAAGTAACATTCGCACCACACAAGTGCCAGGCAATGACTATCTCTGACAAGAGAGTCTAACCACCACCCCTTGACATTCAACAGCATTACCATCACCAAATCCCCCACCATCAACATCCTGTGGGTCAGCATTGACCATAAACTTAACTGGACCAGCCACATAAATACTGTAGTTACAAGACCAGGTCAGAGGCTGGGTATTCTGTGTCTCCCCTCCTGACTCCCCAAAGCCTTTCCACCATCTACAAGGCATAAGTCAGGAGTGTGATGGAATACTCTCCACTTGCCTGGACAAGTGCAGCTCTAATGACACTCAAGAAGCTCGACACCACCCAGGACACAGCAGCCCGCTTGATTGGCACCCCATCATTCACTCCCTCCACCACCGGCGCACCGTGGCTGCAGTGTGCACCATCTACAAGATGCACTGCAGCAACTCGCCAAGGCTTCTTTGACAACACCTCCCAAACCCGTGACCTCTACCACCTAGAAGGACAAGGGTTGCAGGTGCATGGGAACACCATCTCCTCCAAGTTACACACCATCCTGACTTAGAAATATATCGCCGTTCCTTCATCTTCGCTGGGTCAAAATCCTGGAACTCCCTACCGAACAGCACTATGGGAGTACCATCACCACACTGACTACAACGGTTCAAGAAGGCAGCTCACCACCACCTTCTCAAGGGCAATTAGGGATGGGCAATAAATGCTGGCTATGCCAGTGTTGCCCACATCCCAGGAACGAATAAAAAAAAATGATTTGAGACATCCTAAGGTCATGAAAGGCGCTATCTAAATCCATGTTTTTCTTTTCCTTTACTGCTCTGTATTGGTTGGGCATGTTGGGCCTACTAAGACTTCTAGGTCTTTTTCAACTGTAATTATTTGAACATGGAGTGCATGTGGTATGCATTTTTTTCTTGCTGTGTGCAGTACTTTACACTCGTTCACATTAAATTTAATCTACCACCTGCACACCTACATACTTTGTCCAACTAATTCTGTAATTTTTGGGCTGCCTCCTCCAATTTCAATGCCCCTCCTAATTTGTTATTATCTGCAAATATGGCATTGGGTTTCTGAACCTGGGCCATTAATATAAATTATAAACTGTTGTGTGCTCAAAGGTGCAGTGTAGATTCACTGGGATAAGGGGTTACAACAATTGTGGAGAGACTCAAAGTTGAGGTTTTTTGTTTTATAGAGTTGAGAAGGTTAAAGGGTAGCTTGATGTCTTCAAGATTATGAAAAGTTGTGATCGGGTTAAAAATAAATTGTTTCCACTAGTTCACGAGACCATAAAAATAAGGCACAAATTTAAGATAATCACCAAAAGAATTAAAGGGGATAGCAGAAAAAAATGTTTAGCAGCCGTGGCTCAGTTGGTAGCACTCTGCCTCACCTCTGAGTTAGAAGGTTGCAGGTTCAAGTCCCACTCCAGAGACTTCAGCATAAAAATTTAGGCTGACACTCCAGGGCAGTGCTGAGGGAGTGCTGCAGTGTCGGAGGTGCCATCTTTTGGATGAGATGCTAAACCGAGACCCCATCTGCTCTTGGGTGGACGTAAAAGATCCCACGGCACTATTTCGAAGAAGAGCTGGGGAATTATCCCTGGTGTCCTGGCCAATATTTATCCCTCAATCAACTTAATTAAAAACAGATTATCTGGTCATTCTCACATTGCTCTGCGCAAATTGGCTGCCGCGTTTCCTACATTACAACAGTGACGACACTTCAGAAGTACTTCATTGGCTGTAAAGCGCTTTGGGACGTCCTTAGGTTGTGTATAAATGCAAGTCTTTCTTTAAAATATGGAATTCTCTGTCACAAACTGTTGAAGTAGAGTTCATTAGTACTTTCAAAAAGCAATAGATAGTTGCTTAAAAGAGAGGACTATTAAAGGGTCTAGATAGCGAGCAGGCAGGTGGGATTAGCTCCACAAACTATTCTGCACCCACTTCTGGTAGTTCTGCAGTCTTAACATTCATCCACGTCTATCAGCATTAAGTAACTTGACTTTAGTTAAGACCATTACAGCGTCTATCGAAGGAATTTTAGCTGCACAGCTATCCTGTACTACCAGCACTATAGCATTATCTTCCAACAGCAACTTGCATTTATATAGTGGTTTTAACAGAGTAAAATGTCTCGAGACACTTCACATGAGTGTTATCAGACAAAATTTGACACCAAACCACAAGGAGATATTAGGACAGGTGACCAAAAGCTTGGTCAAAGAGGTAGGTTTTAAGGAGCACCTTAAAGGAGGAGAGAGAGGTGGAGAAGCAGAGAGGCTTAGGGAGGGAATTCCAGAGCTTGGGGCTTAGACAGCTGAAGGCACGGTCATCACTGGTGGGGCAAAGGAATTTGGGGATGCACAAGTGGCCAGAATTGAAGAAACGCAGAGTTTGCGAGGGTTGTAGGGCTGGAGTAGATTAGAGATGGGGAGAAGTGAGGCCATGCAGGGATTTGAACACTAGGATGAGAATTTTAAATTTGAGGCATTGCCGGACTGAGCGCCAATGTAGGTCGGTGAGCACAGGGTGAACAGGTCTTTCAATTATTTTCTAATTTCAAATATGTACATCCAAAACCATCCTGACACTGGGTATTAAAAGTAGTGGATAAAGCTCAATTTCCCATCGTAAACATCACTTAAATTGATCATCAAAATAGAAAGTTTTTTTTTCATTTCCTGCTTTTTTCCAGTTCTGACGAAAGGTCTTCGACCTGAAACGTTAACTCTGTTTCTCTCTCCACGGATGCTGCCTGGCCTGCTGAGTTTTTCCAGCATTTTCTGTTGTTAAAATAGAAAGTAATGTGTTTAAGTTGTACATTTTATTACAGGTATCCAGGAGGATTTAAATCCAGTTTAAAACCTATTATATGCTGTGTTCCTTTGTTTAATTGCAAATTGAGAGATTTACATTTGTTTTCTCCTGTGTAAGTACTGCACATCTGATGTAGGTATGAGAGAATTGTAGTTTGAGTTAATTACTTAATTCATGTGTCCATATACATTAATTTATTTAATTCAAATTAATTATGACCGTATTTTTGGAGTGACTTCAAAATTTGTCCAGATCTGTTTACCCAAGCTTACTTTACTTTAATTTGCATGGGTTTTATCTTTCTTTCTACAGGCTGCCAAAGAAGCTCTTGCACAAAGTGTATTGGCTGAAGTGCCTCAACAAGTGGTGTGCTACTTCAACACACGTAAAATATGTCCTCCACATGAGCAAAAACCTCCAACTGAGCAAAAACTTCCAACTGAGCAAAATCCTCCAACTGAGCAAAAACCTCCAACGGAGCTATTACCTGAAGACTTTCTGGATTTCTAGTCGAAGGGCAAGAATAGTCTTTCAACCTTACACTTGTGTCTAAGTGCCAATGCACTTGTTAGGCCCTTGTAAATGTATTAATGAAACAGCTGCATATGGTTAGTCTATTTTAAAGGAAAAGGTGAACAAAGTTCTTCTTTCCCCTCTGTGCAACTTAAAGAATGTTTTTCCATTAAACACTTGCAATATGGGGTCTCTTTCCATAATGAATTGCTCTATTAATCCGCTCTGATGATGTAAGTTCTGGGCGTGTCTGTCTGCATGTGATTCCATTGCTTTATACAAAAGTGATCTAAAGGTTTTTGAGTTGGGAAATGTTAATGCTAGCCGAGTAACTTTTTTTTCTTTTTTGGCTGCATGTTGTAGCACTGAGTCATGCAGACCAGCCAAATTAGTTGGTCTCTCTTAGCCTCAGCATTCCCAGGCTAGAGAGGAGAACATTCAGTCAGAGTTCCTGCTCTTGACTGCTAGAAGCATGGGTAGATACTGTGTGAAGCTGACAGCAGCCCAGCTCTGATGGTTGATTAGTTCACCAACACTAATATTTTTAACATCTTGCACATGACGAGTGGCCAATTGGATGAGATAGATGTGGGGTGTTAGTTCCTGTGGAACTGTACCAATACCTCATTGTCTTCAAAAAAAGGAAGGAAATTAAGAAAAATATATATTTTCCATGCTAGTTCCACATGATGATTTCTAGGTCACTATGGAGTTGATCCAGGGTACACTACATCACTGGAGCGCAGACAAGAAGTGGTGGGTTGCTGTGCAAAGGAGGGAGAAGAGGAGATAGAAAATGAAAGCACTTTTCTCCTAAAAGTTGGCACTCCACTTGTTTTCCATTACACGCAATAGCTTTCTATTGAATTACTCATCCACACTGTCTCTGCACCACTCCCTTCCCCCAGGAATATGCTTCACCTCTAAACTTTATTATTAAATGTTTATCAAAATTTACTTTATACCATGCTTAGTTATTTTGAAAATATTCAAAATGGATCATGCAATGATTATTTCTGGTTTTTTTTCTTTTTTTCAGGCTTGTAGATTATTTCTGATTAAACTTTTTTCATTTATAATGCTTTATAATGCTTAGCACATTTTTTAGTGTTCTATGTTGCCTTTTTACAATTTCCCCCCCCCCAATTTTGGCCAAATACATGTATTCAGTATAAGCATCAGTTGTAACATTGAATTGGAAATGATTTATAGAGTGTGCTTTTCATATAGCACCATGCAGTACATTGTATTAAGAGGTTTAAATATTTAGCCAAAATTACCAAAGATTAAAAATTAATAAGGGAAAGCTAAGTTGTTAGGGTTGTTTCAGAAAAAATATTTGCCATTGAAAATTTACAAACTATGCACACTGCTTGTAGCACTTTCTGTAATAAAGAAACCATGAAAAATCACTTTTCATATTCTGTTTGTTTTAGAGATGAAGTGTCTAGTAGTTATTGGGCCAGAAATTTGGCTTTCCGACTTCCTGCGGGTGCAAGCATCGCGCGCATACTTGCCTACCGCGCCTGCAGTTGTGCTTCGGGCCCACGAGGACTTCGGCTCCTGGGCCTCCTCCAGCTGCCGGCACGCAGTGCTTGTGTATCCCAGGGGCGCAGTTAGTTCAAAGCGTCCCCTGGGATCACGTGGGCCATGGAGAGCCAATCCTAGCGCGGCATTTTCATTCATAGATTTGACAGGAAGACCTGTCAAATCTATGAATAGAGATCGGCCCCAAAACCACACTTAAACTTCAAATAATTTTTTTTTAAAAACATCATTTTTAAAATAACTAAGTTACATAAATTAACTACTTTAAACAAAAATTTAAATTTTTGAAAAAATTAATTATACTTTTAATTTATATTTAACGGTGCTAAAAATAAACTTACCTTTCTTTAACGTATCTAAAAAAGATAAACCTGTTGAAAAAATGTTTAAATTGTAATTAATTAACCACTTACCTTGTTAAAAACAGGCCTTGCGCCTCCTTTTTAAAAGTGCAGCTTCTTCATACTTACCTTCCCGGAGAAACCTGAAAAAAAACCTGAAGTTCGCTGCGTGTGTGCAGCCTCTCCCGCGCACGCGTTCGACTTCTGAACCCCTCCCTTCAGGGGAACGGAAGTTCCGGTTTCCCGCGCATGCGCAGTGCATGCAGGAAACCGGCACTTCAGGTGGCCTTACGGGTGAGTACACAGCGCGTACTCACCCGACAACAGCCGAATTTCTGGCTATGAGGAAAGACGGGATAGGCTGGGTATGTTTTCCTTGGAACAGAGGAGGCTGAGGGGAGACCTTACTGAGGTGTATAAAATTATGAGGGGCCTAGATAAAGTGGATAGAAAGGACCTATTTCCCTTAGCAAAGGGGTCAAAAACCAGGGGGCACAGATTTAAAGTAATTGGTGGAAGGTTTAGAGGGGATTTGAGGGGAAATTTCTTCACCCAGAGGGTTGTGGGGGTCTGGAACTCACTGCCTGAAAGGGTGGTAGAGGCAGGAACCCTAACCACATTTAAAAAGTACTTGGATGTGCACTTGGGATGCTCTAACCTGCAGGGCTACAGACCAAGAGCTGGGAAGTGGGATTAGGCTGAATAGCTCTTTGTTGGCCAGTGTGGACACAATGAGCCGAAATTGCCTCCTTCCGTGCTGTAACTTACTATGATTCTACCTAAAAAAGAGTGAGTGCTGTGCTACTCTACTTTATTTGGACACCTTTTCGGAGTCACCAGGAAAAAGTGAGTGCTTGGTCATCGGCATCTTGCTCGGGGGTCCCCCTTGGACTGCAGGAGGAATGGGAGGAGGACATGAGGCCAGGCAGAATAGCACCAACTGTTGCAGGAGAGAGGGACAGGAGGGCACGAGATGGACCCCTTCCTTGGGGGTATAGGATATCCTTCCTCCTCTGGACCTCCTCCATCAGGACCTCCAGTGCCACATCCGAGGACCTCTCATTCGGTCCCTAAGCCATCCTAAAACCTGCCGCTGTGTGTCAGCCAGCACACTCCACATCTTCAGTGGAAGTGAGTGTGTGGAGCCCACGTATATTGCTCCATTAAAATTGCAACTAATCAGCGCTAAACCTGCAGATGTCTGTTTTAGCACCTCCAACAAGTTCAAATTATGGTAATCAGTAATTAGGACCAAAATTGCATGCTAAAATCAGACTTTCAAACAGGTGTATCTTCTTAACATAGCACCCATTTAGCACCTGTTTTCACCCTTTCACCAAAATAACCCCCTAAGAGTTTCCTCTTGTCCTATTTGGCTATTAGTATTGAATAATGTGACCAACTTGGAGACTGTGATAGTTGCCAACATGTGATTGGCTGTTTGTGCCCTCTATAAAAAGGCAATTAGCATATGCTAGTTCAATTCCCCCCAGCTCCCGTATTAAGTTCTAACATTTCACAACTACCAAACAAAACTATGTATTCAAGATAAGTCTTCAATTTTTTCTCCTCTGATTCAGTCTATAAACCAATCCACTGTTTTTCTTTTCATTAAAAAGTGAATAAAAAGACAAATATTTAAAATAGTTACTGTACTTACCTTAAAGGTTATAATCAATTAATAATGGTTTTGTAAACACTTAGGAAAGGGTTTAAACATTGTAAAGGGCGTCAAAGTCTATTCTCAATTGACTGACTGGCACGATTTATTTTTAAAATTCCTTCCTAAAAGAACACCATGTAAATAACAGTCATTATTTACATATTCTCAAGTTGTACATGATAAAACTGGACTTTCTGCCTTTCAGATATTTGATACAAAAAACATGCTCTGTAAGGTTATAGTGTATAAGATACATACTTCAGCTCATGAAGACTCATCTGGGACTGTAAAGTATTTCAAAAATACCTTTTAAGTGCTGAAAACAAACCAATCTTTAAGTGTCTTTAAAATGCTTACTATTGGAGACACTTCCAAAATGTACTTTTTTCCACATTTTTCAACATTGAACTGCATCTGGCACCTATGCAAATTCTGCTAGCTATGTCCTCCTACATTCTTTTGTAATATAATTTGCCATTTTCTCTATGCTGCCATCAGCAAATGTCAATATAGTTCTCTCAATTCCTAAGTCTATGACTTTTATTTATATAGTAAATAAGAGCAGCTCCAACATAGACCCCCATGGAACACTCTGAGCCATACTTTTCCATTTTGAGAACCATGGGGGTGAAATTGGGTGCCTTTGTACCTCCTATTAGCACCCCCGGGGGCGCTAACGGGGCGCAAATGGCTTTGCGACCGGGTGTAGTGCTGACATTGACTCCCGCCATATTCGGCGGGAGTTTTGCGGCGGCGCTACAGCATTGCGCTCCGATCTCCTTCGCCCGGAGAATCTTGATTTAGCGCTCTACTTCCCTCTTGGGGAACTAAAACTCAATTTCGCGGTCGCAGGTGCTAATTAGCACCCAGGTGATGTTAGCACCCCCAAAATGGTCGATACCAAATTTTTCCCCCCATATCTTTACCTGTACCTTTTGGTTTCTGTCCTCCAACTATCCATGTGGCTACATTCCCCTCAATTTCACAAAGCATAATCTTTACATTATGTAATACCTTGCCACAGGCTTTTATAAAATTCATAATAAATCACATCCATTGCATTTCCTTTATCGTTACTTTTTTCAAAGCATTCTATAAGGTTGGTCAAGTACAAACAGCCTTTTAGAAATCTGTACTGACTGGCCCTGATGTTTCCCCATGTTTCTTCTGTATTAAACAATAAAAGAATACGTAACCTGACGGAGTACATTAAGGAAGTGGCAAATGGTGGATGGGAAAATGCAGTGGATATGGTGTACATTGACTTTCAAAAGGCCTTTGACAAGGTACCACACAGGAGAAGATTATGGGGTATGGAATTACGGAGATGGTACTAAATTGGATTAAAATGATTGACATTATGGCCTTAAAGGTATACAGATTACAAGATAAACATGGATCAGGAAGGCTATTTGGCTCATTTAAATTATTTCAGTTTTCACCTGAACTACTCTACCTACTCTACCTGGAAGTCCATTGCATATGTTGATCACTATGTGGAGAACTTCCTGGTGTCAGTCGTAAATAAACCCTTGTCCTGCTCTCATAATTTAGTTTGAAGTAATATCTGTGGCTACCTTTTTCAATAGTTTATTTCCTTCTATACCTCTGTAAAATTACCTCTTAGCTACCTCCCTTCAAGGATGAAAAAAACATTCTCCAGTCTTCCGCATACTTCAGTCCTCTGATGCTAATAATCAGCTTGTGCTCTTGTTTGAACTGCCTGCAGAGCTTGAATGTCTCTCTTGTGCTTTGGTAACCAGAAACGATCCACCGAGCGGCACAATAACACATGGTATTATGCTCCTCCCATTATTAAACAGTGCATCATAAAATATGTGAACAATACCACTAGAATATGCACAACATGGCACATCTAGCACATATTTTGACCAACATACTTCCAGTGTCACACTTCACACTCTGCGTAACTCGTATGTTTTTATCCCACTTGGTTGGCTGAAATTTCATTTTCATAAAACTGGCATCTTGAACTCTCACTAACTGAGAAACTGAGAACTGGAAAAAAAGATTTACAACACAAGGGATATACAAAATACAAAAGTTACAAGGAAATTCTTAAATTTACCTATACACTATTTTCTGTCTTCAACTGTGTCTATGTTTTATATCCAACGCGTGCGCCCCTCTATCGGGGTGGAATAACGCACGAGCCTATGGAGCAAAACTCACCACAATGCAGAAAAAACTGCATACAACCACTGGTTCAAAATATTCTACAATTTAAAAACATTATCAGAAGGGAGTGAGGCAGGTTTGTTACAATATAAATACTGACAGTTGCCATTGCGGTTCACATGCATGTTGTAACGGGGTGGGTTAGTGGGTGCGGAAGGCCGCAAGAATTCTTAACTCCAGTATGATCCTTTACAGTGCAAATCAATGTGAGGGCAGAAAACAAAGCATCAACTTTGGAACCTTTCAGAAAAAACTATTTTCATGGGCCCATTTTATTTTAGAGAATATGTATGAAAGGCATCTAGAATACCAGACATAAAAATACAGTGAGTAAAATATTACGAAATGAAATGTCCTCATTAATAGGCTTTCCTATTTTGCACTATTTTCTTTCCGAGTTATACGATTTTTCTTGTATTTTCCTGGCTATAGACAAAAAAAGGGATTGCAAATCTGCCTGGCATCTTCATGAAAAAGTACGGGGGCAAATGCTTTTAGTTTGCAGAATGGATTGCAGCTATATAAATTGCAAATCCATGTGCATTATCCTTTCACTGGCGAAGGATCCTTGCTTTGCACGATTCTACTTGGTGGATTGGTAAACAGGAACGACGTCGGCCGTTTCCGGCAGCGCGTGGGCGGCTGTCAGGCTGGCCCCGCCCGGAGCGTGTGGGCGGCTGTCAGGCTCGCCCCATCACACCGGCGCGCGCACCGGGACCGAACGTTGTGTCAGCAGGCTTTGTGCGCGAGCGAGCTCGGTGAGCCAATGAACGTGGCTGCGGCTCCCACTGGTAACATTTTTCTTTGTGTAACTACTTTTCCGCAGTCGTACTAATGTCATAAGGTGCTTGTTGTTGTTGTATTGCGGTAAAGTCAGTTTTGAGCGAGGAGATAAGAGGTGTGGTAGTTTTTACACCGATTGATCTGTGCGTTATTTTATGGGGCGTCGTCGCAGGAAGGACCAGACCTCTGGCTCCAAGGGCTGTGTTGTGTGTCTGTTGTCATAGTCCCTTCAAATCTGTGTTTTCAGTGATAACTTCTTGTTTATTGTTGGACCTCTAGTGGAATTCTATCGATTTTTAACTGAAGGCTCGCAGAGCGGGAATAACATTGCCGATTAAGTTGTAGTTTGTGCACCTTGTGGTTCAAACTATTCAGCAAAGTTCTCAATAGTCTCCATGAAATTCTGAGACGTAGTGTTGGTCAATAGTATGTAAGTGGTGATAGAACGTTTAAAAATGTCTTGTGTGCTTGGCGTCTCAGCTATTCGATTTTCTGCTTCATTGGTTAAATGCGTTTTCCCCTTCCTACTTTGTTATTTAGGACTTGCTGTTTGCCAATTATGTTACGCAGAAATTCCGTTTTTCCTCGATTCCCATTTCAACAAAACTGTTCTTCGAGGATTAACAGTAGTGTTAGTGTATCGCACTTCCACCTTGAATCGACACTGCTGTTTCATCTTGCACGGGCAGTGTAGTATAGTGTCATGGTAGTTTTGAGTCTGGAGTCAAAGGCCCATCTAAAACTGCAGCAAGGTGGAATGAGAATCTGGAGGAGTTGTTGTCATGCCTCTTTGCTTTGGAGTTAGTTTGCCCTTTGACACTCTAAGCTCCAACAACAAATTGCATTTATATAGTACTTTTTAATATAGAACAAATATCCCAAAGGGTTTCACAAAGGCATGTAGAAAAAACAGACACTGAACCAAAAAAGGAGAGATTAGGAAGGGTGACCAAAGGCTGGGTCACAGAGGCAGGTTTTAAGGAGGAAATAGAGGTGGAGGAGTTTAGGGAGGTAGTCCAGAGAGTGGGACCTAGGTGGTTGAAGGCGGGGAGGGGGTGGGGAGATGCACAAAAGGATGGAAGGATGGCATCATAGGAAGAGAGAGTTGAGGGAAAGGGATTAGTGGGGGGAGATGCACAAGAGAATGGCATCATAGGAAGAGAGAGTTGAGGGAAAGGGATTATAGGCTGGTGGAGATTACAGATGGGAAACAATGAGGCAATGGATGAAAAACACAAAGATGAGAATTTAAAATTTAAGGCGTTGGGAGCGGGAACATTGTTTAAGTAAATAATGAAGGGTTGAGCAGGACTTGGTTGTGGAATAGGATATGGACGGCAACGTTTTGGAAGAGCTGAGGTTTATGAAGGATAGAGTATGGGAGGCCACTAGACCAGTCAGGAGGGTATTGGAGTAATTGAGTCTGGAGATGACAAAGGCATGAATGAGGATTTCAGTGGCAGATTGCTGAAGTAAGGAGAGGTGGGCAATGCTACGGAGGTGGAAGTAGGCAATTTTTGTGATGCAGACGATATGGGGTTGAAATCTCAGTTCAGTGATTAACAGAATGCTGTGGTTGCGAACAGTTTAATTCAGTTTCAGGCATTTTCCAGGGAAGAGGATGATGGTGATGGCTACAGTCTCACTAGTGTTTAGCTGGAGGAAGTTCTGTATCCTCCAAGACACACACTCACTTGTTCGAGGTGAGGGTGGCGAAGGCAGAGGAAAGGAGGTTGTTGGACAAACAGGCGGTGGTGGGTCAAAATAAATCATGGGGAAGTAGAGCCTGGGTGTCATTGGCATACATATGGAAGCTGAAACCAAACCATGGGTTTGGATGATATCTCAAAGGGGCACCATGTAGATGAGTAAAAGGAGAGGCCCAAGGATGGTTCCTTGGGGGACTCCAAAGGTGTTGGTGCAGGGGTGGGAAGAGAAGCCATTGTTGGCTATGATTGGTTATGTAAGAGCAGAACCATCATTAAGTCAGCCTATTTCCACCTCTGTAACATTGCCCGACTCCGCCCCTGCCTCAGCTCATTTGCTGAAAACCCTCATCCATGACTTTGTTGCCTCAAGACTTGACTATTCCAATGCACTCCAGGCCGGCCTCTCATCTTCCACTCTCTGTAAACTTGAGATCATCCAAAACTTTGCTGCCCTTGTCCTAACTCGCACCAAGTCCTGTTCACCCATCACCCCTGTGCTCGCTGACCTACATTCGCTCCCGGTTAAGCAACGCCTCTATTTTTAAAATTCTCATCCTTGTTTTCAAATCCCTCCAAGGCCTCCCTATCTCTATAACCTCCTCCAGGCCTACAATCCTCCAAGATTTCTGCACTCCTCCAATTCTGGCCTCTTGACGATCCTCGAATTGAATCACTCTACCATTGGTGGCCATCCCTTCAGTTACCAAGTCCCTAAGCTCTGGAATTCCCTCCCTAAACCTCTCTGCCTCTCTACCTGTCGTTCCTCCTTTAAGATGCTTCTTAACGTCTTTGACTAAGCTTTTGGTCATCTGCCCTAATATCGCCTTGTGTGGCTCGCTGTCAAATTTTGTTTCATAATGCTCCTGTGAAGCACCCTGGGATGTTTTACTGCATTTAAAGCACTATATAAATATAAGTTGTTGATGATCATCATCATCCACCACCAAGAAGCTCCAGTCCATTAGAGCTGGACAATGGAGGAGGATAATGTGATCGACTGTATCAAGAGGTTGAGAAGGGATAATGCACCATGGTCACAGTCACAAAGAATGTAATTCCTGATTTTGGTTAGTGCTATTTCTGTGCTGTGGGAGGGGCAGAAGCCTGATTGCATAATTCAGACAGGAGGTTGTGGGAAAGATGGGCACAGATTTTGTAGGCAACAACACCTTCAAGGACCATGGAGTGGCGAAGGAGATTGGAGTTGGGATGGTACTTAGTGAAGACAGAGGGCGGAGAGTGGATTTAAAAAAAAAATGTGATAATGGCTATGGTCTTGAAAGCGAGGGGGAACAGTTCCTGAGGAGCGGGAACCATTATTGGCTAATATGTGGACTAGGGAGGGAATCAAAAGTTTAGTAGCCGTGGAATTGAGGGAACAGGAGCTGGGTCTTGTGGATGAGATGAACTTGAAGATCGAATGAATGATTCAGGGCTAGAGTGGAGGCATGACTGGGGAGGTTTGGCTTAGAGGGAAGGGGTAAGCAGCTGAATAGATGGTCTCTATTTTGGTGATCTAGAAATCCATGAACTACTCACACTTGTTAGAGGTGAGGGTGGAGGGGGCAGAGGAGAGATGGCAATTGGTAGGTGGGGAAAGGGCTTTAAGGATGCGATTGGTAGCATAGCAAAGGAGCCTGAAATTGCTTTGTATTGATGCTAACCTAGTAACGTGACTGCACTGTTGGATTCAGCTCCTCACCCACTTTTTAAAAAGAACAAAAACATTAAGAACTCCTCTGCACCCCGAAGCAGCAAAAAACACTCTGAACATCCTGGACTCTGGATATACCTTCCCCTTCATACAACAACAACTTGTATTTATATAGCACCTTTAACGTAGTAAAACGTCCCAAGGCGCTGCACAGGAGTATTTTAAGACAACAAGTTTGACACCGACCCACATAAGGATAAATTAGGGCAGACGACCAAAAGCTTGGTCAAAGAGGTAGGTTTTAAGGAGCGTCTTAAAGGAGGAAAGAGAGGGGGAGAGGTTTAGGCAGGGAATTCCAGAGTTTGGGGCCTAGGCAACAGAAGGCACGACCGCCAAAGGTTGAGCGATTATAATCAGGGATGCTCAAGAGGGCAGAATTAGAGGAGCGCAGATATCTCTGGGGGTTGTGGGGCTGAAGGAGATTACAGAGATAGGAAGGGGCGAGGCCATGGAGGGATTTGAAAACAAGGATGAGAATTTTGAAATTGAGGCGCTGTTTAACCGGGAGCCAATGTAGGTCAGTGAGCACAGGGGTGATGGGCGAACGGGACTTGGTGTGGGTTAGGACACGGGCAGCCGAGTTTTGGATGACCTCAAGTTTATGTAGGGTGGAATGTGGGAGGCCAGCCAGGAGTGCATTGGAATAGTCAAGTCTAGAGGTAACAAAGGCATGGATGAGGATTTCAGCAGTGGATGAGCTGAGGCAAGGGCAGAGACGGGCAGTGTTACAGAGGTGGAAATAGGCGGTCTTAGTTATGCTGCAGATATGTGGTCGGAAGCTCATTTCAGTGTCAAATATAACACCAAGGTTGTGAACAGTGTGGTTCAGCCTCAGACAGATGTCTACAACATGGGCCCGTATTTTCCGATCCCGCGGGCGGAGGCCTGCGATCTGGAAAAATCTACGCCCTTACCTGAGGGTTCCCGGGACGCACACGCTTCCGCTCCTGGGCCTCTCCAAACTTGAAGTGTGCAGGGCCCACGTATCCCGGGGCGCATGTAGCTCGCAGCGTCCCTGGGATCACGTGGGCCATGGGGAGCCAATCACAGAAGGGAATCACAGGAAGACCTGTCAAATATATGAATGGAGATCACCCCAAAAACACAGTAAAACTTTAAATACATTTTTTTTAAAATCACATTTTTAAAATGACTTGAAATTACAATAAATTAAGTATTTTAAACAAATTTAATTTTTTACAGGGCTAAAAATAAACTTACTTTTTTAAAAGTATTTTTAAATGATAAATCAGTGAGAATTTAAAAAAAAAAACTTTTTTTCAACGCTTATCCAGGTAAAAGCAGGCCTTACGCCTGCTTTTACCAAGCGTAAGAATTGTAAGGGTTTTCTGTTGGCGGAGGGTCTCCAGAAAGCGGAACTATCCGCCCGCAGAGGCCCTTCTCCAGGGCAGCCGGAGGATCTGTCAAGACCATTCTTGACAGATCAGAAATGCCGGTTTTCAGTGCATGCCTGAAACCGGCATTTCCGATGTCCCTACAGCGTGTACCCACCCGTAGGGATTAGAATATCTGGGCCATGGGCCCTGAAATTCGCCTCTCCGGCTTGCCGCGGGGGTAAGGATCGTGCGCGCACTTACCTACCGCGCCTGCCGTTGTGTTTTGGGCCCACGGGAACTTCAGCTCCTGGGCCTGCTCCAAGTGCCAGCGCGCAGTGCGTGCGTGTCCCAGGGGCGCAGTTAGTGCGATGCGTCCCCTGGGATCACGTGGGCCATGGAGAGCCAATGGCAGCAGACCATCTTTCATTCATAGATTTGACAGGAAGACCTGTCAAATCTGTGAATTGAAATCGGCCCCAAAAGAACAGCTAAACTTAAAATAAATTTTTAAAAAAACCCATCACATTTATAAAATAACTATAAGTTAAATAAATTAACCACTTTAAACAAAAATTAAAATTTTTGAAAAAATTAAATTACTTTTTTAAAGTGATAAAAATAAATTTACCTTTCTTTAAAGTATCTAAAAAAGATAAACCTGTTGAAATTTTTTTTAAATTATAGTTAATTAACCACTTACCTTGTTGAAAACGGCTCCTGCGCCTCCTTTTTAAAAGCGCAGGTTCTTCAATACCAACCCTCCCGTAGAAACCTGAAAAAAAACCTAAGTTTGCTGCGTGCGCGCAGCCTCTACCGCGCACGCGGTTCACCTAGGAACCGCCCCCTTCACCAGACCGGAAGTTCCGGTTTCCCGCGCATGCGCAGTGCATGCAGGAAACCGGCACTTCAGGACGCCTTATGGGTGAGTACACACTGTGTACTCACCCGGGAAGGGCCAAATTTTTGGCCCATGATCTCTACCTGGGCAGCTAATGTCCTCACTGCAAAATACTGTTAATAAGTTAGCTGATTCCTGTGACTCTCCAAGATAGTTGGATTCAATTTTAGCTGTGTGTTAGAAGGAGATACAAGCAAAGCTGATATCCTCCTTCACAAGTGGGGAGGGAAATCACAGGGTGACTCATTCACAGGGAGTGATCAGTGACTTGCAGAAAAGACAGCTTTAAATAAGGATGGAACTCCACTTTAAATAAAATATTGCAATGGTTTATTTAGACAGCTCTTTGAAGAGTCAAAATGCAGTATTAGACAGCTTAAAATTGTACAACATATAAAGTGAAATGTGCTTGAAAACATAGTAAATATAGGATTTTAGTAAAAGTACAATTATAGTGCAAACAACAAATCTTTAGCACAGCTCATACTGATTCCCATCAGAGGCCAGAGTTAGAGGAACAGAGTTCGAGGAGGGCTGTAGTCAGGCCTACTCTCACTATGCACCCAGCCAATTTGGTTAAAATCTACAATTTAATTGAAACAAATCGATTCTGTTCCCAGTCATTCCCATGTATATATTATTTATATTTTTATGGCCTGTCATCTTTCCATTCAAACGCCCTGTGTTAACAGCCCTTTTTTAAAATCTATATTTGTTCTCGGAATGTGGATATCACTGGCAAGGCCACATTTATTGCCAATCCCTAGTTGCCCTAGAAGGTTGTGGTGTGCCTTCTCCTTGAACTACTGCAGTCCTTGTGGTGATGGTGTTCCCACAATGGTGTTGGGTAGGGAATTCCAAGATATTGACCCAGCGATGAAGGAACAATGATGTATGGAGTTTTCAATGTTCAATGGCCCAGAAATTGATCTCGCTCTGTTCCGCGGGGGTAAGGCTTCCCCGCGATCTCTCACTCCGCGTTGGCTTTTTCAGATCCAGCTCGCACGAACTTGATGTTCCAGACATCAGCTGGGCAGTGCTTGCGTATCCCACCGGCGTAGTGAATTCGTGCGAGCTGTGGGATCACGTGACTCAGTTAGAGCCAATGGCAGCACACCATCTTCCATTCATAAGTTTCACATACGTGCTGTGAAATCTATGAATCTTACACCCCCCCAAAATAACAGCTAAACCTCAATTAAATTAAAAAAAAAAACCATCACATTAATAAAATAAGTATGGTTAAATAAATTAACCATTTTAAATAAAAAATAAAATTTTTGAAAAAATTTAAAATCTTTTAAAAAGTTATAAAAATAAACTTACCTGTCTTTAAAGTCTCTAAAAAAGATATACCTGTTAAAAAAAATTCAAAAAAATACTTAATTCACTACTTACCTTGTTAAAAGTGGGTCTTACTCCTCCTTTTTCCATTTCTAAAATCTTCCGTCCTTACCTGCGCGTCCAAAGCACGAAGTGCACAGCGTGCGCGCAGCCTGTAGCGCGCACGCGATGCACCGAGGAACCGCCCCCTTTTCAAAAGACCAAGTGCCGGTTTTCAGCGCATGCGCAGGGCATGCAGAAAACCGGCAATTGGAGAGAGAATACGCGAGAGTACGCAGTGCGTACTCTCGCGCAGCGGGATGAATTTTTGGCCCATTATGTCCACACCTATGTTACATCTGGTGATGCCTGTCCTGTCACATTTTTAAGAATGTGGCAGCCTGTGACGTTGGAATCCTTTTAAGAATTGCTTTAATTTAAAATTCTAATCTTCTCCAGCCATATAACTTCCTCGAACTCTGTTCCTCTAACTCTGGCCTCTGATGGGAATCAGTATGAGCTGTGCTAAAGATTTGTTGTTTGCACATTAATTGTACTTTTACTAAAATCCTATATTTACTATGTTTTCAAGCACATTTCACTTTATATGTTGTACAATTTTAAGCTGTCTAATGCTGCATTTTGACTCTTCAAAGAGCTGTCTAAATAAACCATTGCAATATTTTATTTAAAGCTGAGTTCCATCCTTATTTAAATATATCACTTGAGAGCGCACCTCAAAATATCCCAGCTGACAAATGCATTGTGTTCCCAATTTATTCACCTTCCTGTGCCACTTTTACATATTCCCAAAATTGAGGCTAATTCTTTCTAATTACAATAGAAAAGATTTATAAGTAACATAAGATTTATAATTTCCAACATTACAACAGTGACTACACTTCAAAAGTAATGAATTGGCTGTAAAGCGCTTTGGGTCGTCCTGAGGTTGTAAAAAGTGCTATATAAATGTAATTTAAAAAAAACTATTACAAGTAATCTCTACACTTCTGTTTTTTTTTTAAAAAAGCATGTTATTTAGGAATGTTTAGCTTTGGAAAAGATAATTCCTGTCAATCTGACAAGTTTTTTTTTAAACAAAACTGTACTGTGCAGCACCTTCGTTTATACCCATCAGTTGCTTCTTATGGCAAAAAAACTATCTGTCTCCCTTTTAAACTTGCTGACATTATCTGCCTCCACTGTCTCCCTGTGCAGTGTGTTCCAAACACCCTTACCACTCTGTGTGAAATAGTTAGATCTGATATTTGTTGTACATTTAAGTGCGTTTGCCGTCATCCAGACCACAAATTCCGGGCCAATTGTTTTCTCATTTGTCTTTATATTACCTGCAAGAGCCTTACAAAGGTGTCAACTTCCTTTATATCCATATTTAGATGATTGGCTCATCTGCCATTCTTCTTGATGCTGCAGAAATGCAGAAAATCCTGACCATATCAAGGAAAGGTTTTCATGTAATACCTGACGAAGGGTCATCGACCTGAAACGTTGACTCTGTTTCTCTCTCCACAGATGCAGCCTGACCTGCTGAGTATTTCCAGCATTTTCTGTTTTTATTTCAGATTTCCAGCATCCGCAGTATTTTGCTTTTGTAAAGGTTTTCATGTGTTGGTCTGGAAATTGAGCAACCTAGGTAAATGATTCTTGGGCACATGGTTAAAATAAAATGCTAGAAATTTTGGCTGCAAGAGTTGGACCTATAGAGAAAGGAAGGGGAGATTGTAGAGGTTCAGTCCAGTGCAATCTGTGCTGCATCTTTTATGTAGTTTTGCTCTGTTTATTTTGCAGGGCAGCAGATGGCAGATTGTGTGAGTAAAGTTGAACTGAGCATCTGCTGTGAGAACTTACTTGATAAAGATGTTACTTCCAAATCGGATCCGCTATGTTCACTGCTCATTAATGTTGGTGGAAATCAGTGGGTTGAGGTAAGTAATTTTCTTCAGATATGTAGTGCAATCTTGCATCCATTGGAAGAACAAGTTTGTAGCAATGGTGCTTTTTATTTATCCTCTTCAGCTGAAGAAGAATATTTTCTAATAATTTGTTTTACTGATCTGTCTTCCTTCCTTCCATCATTATATCCTTCTTTCCTTCCTTTCTTGTGGAATATATGAGTTTTTTTCAAACTTTGCTGTCCCTCAGATCTTCAGGCCAGTTAGTCACCAGTAAGACTCAGTTTACATAACGGATACCACTAACAAGGCCCTTAGGTTTTATTTTGGTGATCAGTGTTTTAAAGTTGACCTTGAATGTCACTTGCTTTGGTGGAATATGATAGAAATTGTTAGTAAAAGTCTGCAGGAATCCTGACAGTTGTATGTAGTATGTATACAGGAGTGTTGCTGTAAAATCTGCTGCATAACCTGCTTCACGTAAGTCCTTAATGGTGTGGGTTTATGAGAAGTGGACCACTGAGTGATCTATTCTGGCTTGCCATAGGAGTTACAGGTGCATCTTTTATGCCAGTGAGGCCTAGAATACCAGCTATTAGTGTTATTTTTCAGTGACTTTTTGTTAACATTGTTATAGCCTTGGTTTATCAGCATATAAATAATGCTTTTCAAACTACCTGGGTGTGGAAAGAAAATAGAGGGAAGAAAATTGGAGGGGGAAACTGAATCAGAAAAACTTTTACGGTTCACTTTTCAGTGAAGGTTTTTACTTAAAAAGTTTGGTGAATTTTGTGATCATCACATTTTGGGTTTACAATGCACTGTTGGCATGATCTGTGCTTGTTGATTCATTTCACTTTAGTGGTTTTAATCTTAGCTGTTGAAAACTGTATAATAATTCCCTGAGTGTATCAACAAGGCCAGGAGGATTTTTTGGTTCTATAAATAGAGGCATAGAGTGCACAAGTAAAGAAGTAAAGATACAGTTGTACAAAAGTATTATTTTCAGTTTTGAGCATTTAATACAAAAGATGTTAAAGCCATACAATAGACTTACTAGGATAAGCCAGGGATGGGAAACTAAACTTATGAGGAGAGACTTGAAATACTGGGACTATTTCCAGTGGAGCAGAAAAGGCTAAGAGGAAATTCAATGGAGGGTTTTAACATTAGGATGGGTTTTGAAAGGATGAATAGGGCAAGATTACTTCTCTCTCCTCTGGTTGGAGTCATCAATTTAAAATATCATGGGGGTGGCGTGGTTAGAAGAATTTTCTTTACTCAAGAGTTGAAGCATAGAATGCTTTGTCACAAGGAGTAGTTGAGGCAGAAATCATTGCATCTTTTTCCTACATTACAACAGTGACGACACTTAAAAGTACTTCATTGGCTGTAAAGCGCTTTGGGACGTCCGGTGGTCGTGAAAGGCGCTATATAAATGCAAGTCTTTTTTCTTTTTTTAAGGGTAAAGTGGGTAAATATTTAAAGCAGAGGAAGGTACAAGGCCAGGGGGTTAATTTTGGAATTCTGTAACAAAGAGCTGACACAAATGCGATGGGCCAAATGGCCTCCTTTTGTTCAGTAAACTTGTATGGTTCTGTGAATAGTTTCCATTTTAGGCACCCTGTGTCAGCATTAAGCACTTTTGTCTTCCTCGGTACTTCAGGGGACTTTATATTGGAATAAGTGCCCTACTAGACCTTAGTTCTGTATAGGTATAACTTTATTGTTGTTTACTTTTCTAGTAGCCTAATTAGATACTTTTATATAAATGGGTCAGCTTCAAATCAGTAGTTGGTGCTTGAAGAAATTTGAAAGTGACTACAAAGAAATGTAAATAGAGCTGGGTGTTGTCTGCTTCATATCCAAGTGCTGCTTGACAGTGCATTTTGGATTTAGAATGCACTATTGGCATGATCTGTACTTGTTGGTTCATTTCACTTGAGTGGTTTTAATTAGGGGATTTTCTTTTTGTAGATTGATCGCACAGAGAGAGTTAATAACTGTCTCGCTCCAAAGTTTGCGAAGAAGTTCCTGATAGATTACTGCTTTGAGCAAGTTCAGAAACTGAAGTTTGGAATTTACGATATTGACAATAAAACCATTGATTTGAGCGATGATGACTTCCTGGGAGAATTTGAATGTACTCTGGGACAGGTAAATACAAATAAAAGCTTTTATTATTTATCTTTGCCACTGAATAATACTTTGGGGACATTTCTACAATGCTGAATTAGGAAAACAATTTACAAACCTTGGGTTATCTCTCTGCTAGAACCAGTAATAAATTTGTTCTGTGAGAAGAAAGAAGGCTTGAAGAGGATTGACCTTATTTACTGGACATACTGACAGTCGGCGACATCATGCGAACCCATGACGATGGGTTCGATATGCACGCTGACGATATTACAATTTCAAGTGCTGACATGAAATTATTTTGTACAGTGTGTATTGCAGTCTTTTACCACTGTCACCATTATTATTTTTTGGACTAGTTGATCTCCTGTCGCGTTACACATGAGTCAAAACCAAGTCTAATCTTCAGCTGAAGTGGGGTTAGAGGCTGGGGGCAGTTGGATCAAGATGCTCAGTTGTACTTCAGTTGCAATTTTAAAGTCATACATTCTGTTCTTAACTTTAAATAATTCCCATATAAATTCCTATGTCTACATTTATAGTGGAAACTGACTATGTAAACTTGTTAAACTGGAACTACAGCTTCCTGCTCGTAGTGGCACTGCAGTGCCTCCAGTGGGGGAACAGTATAATTACAGTGCAAGAAGTTTACATAGGCAGTTAATTGACTTGTGTGTAGTTGTAAGATTTTTAATATAGATATGACAATTATGTTTTTCTACTATTTCACTAAATTTGAATATGAAACTTGATGAATAATGCATTATGCAGTAGCAGTCTATGATATCGAAAGCCAGCTAACAATTTCTAAATTGCTAGTGTGATTTCCTACTTGTACAATAGGTTTTTGAAATTAAAAAATACAATCAAAAACTCAGTACTTTGTCAATGTTTGTTTGCTGCCATTTATTGCTTTGGTCCCAACCATGCAACACATGAACAAGTAGCATCACAGTTGAGGTAGCATACTGCTCTTTAGGCTACACCATTGAATAATGCACAGTAATCTCTATGTTCAGGTTTAAGTGTGAGGAAAATTAGCACTTCTACTCACTGATTTCTAACTTTTGAGTCTGTGGTAATTATTTCTGTTGGAAACTGAGCATCTACAGTTAAATTATTTTGACAGATTGTCTCCAGCAAAAAACTGACCAGACCTCTTGTGCTGCGAGATAGAAGACCAGCAGGAAAAGGAACGATCACGGTACAGACCTAAATATCTTATTTAGTTGTTGGGGGTAGACTTTGGTGAATGTAGCAAGTAGTTTTAATATTATTCCAGCAACACTAGGAAAATTAAATAGTGGACCACACCAATGTATTTATCTTAAATGTTTTTCCCCTTTTATTTTTATTATCTCTCTGCTAAATGGTGATGACTTGTACTGGAGCCCTCTGACATCTTGCCCAGATAATCATACTGTGCCTGAGTTTAGACATCTGCTTCAGCACATGGCACTGTGGAGGGGAGCCTCATTTTATAGGCGGGATGGCTTTTTAGCAATCTTCCTGCTCCTGACTGGATTGCTGCCCACTATTCACATTTGTAACACAACAAAAGAAGTTTGTGAGGTCATGGAATGTGTTGCAGTCCAGGAGAGATCTACTGCTGCAAGGGTGCAGGAGGAGGACTGAAGAACAGTCATAGCCTTTAAGATGGGAGCTATGACTGCTTCCATTGATTTCTTGTGAAACACCCTTAATAGTACCATAGCACAGGGATTGCAAGACTTAATTGGTACTGTTGGATCTGTTCTCTATACGACAATGAGCTCAAACGAGCTCCTGCTATTCTATAAATGCTTGGCAGGGTCCATTTAAGAAGCCCACCTGAACATCTGTAACCACCTTAATACAGTGATGCACAATAGATGTGAGTTGGGTCATACCTGGAAGGACCTAGTGGTGTAAAAATTCAGTGCTGTGGTCACTTAACAGTCACTGACAACACTGCGTCCCTTATTCATTTGGGCTGCAAGTCTGCGGCCAGCAGCTGGCATAACTAGCCAGTTGCATTCAGGTGAATTTGTTTTCTAATATCGCCTCTGTAAAGTCAACTTATGGCCTCCAAGATTGGTGTACCCTCTGGAGTGGGTAGGTACGTGTCGGATGCTGATACCTTCCATGATGCCTTCCTTTCCATGCTTCCTTCCTCTCTTCCATGTTCTTGTCATTCTTCTCATTATAACACAGGAACAAGGGTATTCTGAGAAATCTGCAACAAATTACAAGAAGACATTAATAAGCTTGCAGAATGGGCATATAATTGGCAAATGAATTTCAACACAGATAAATTTGAGGTATTACATTTTGGTAAGAAAAATAAGAAGGTAACATATTAGATGGAAAATAAGAATCTAAATGGGGTAAAGGAGCAAAGGGATCTCTGAGTACAAATACATAAATCACTGAAAGTAGCGTTGCAGGTTAATAAGGCCATAAAAAAAGCAAACCAAGCACTGGGGTTTATTTCTAGAAGGATAGAATCGAAAAGTAGAGAAGTTATCAAACTTGTATTGAACCTTAATTAGACCACACTTGGAATACTGTGTACAATTCTGGTCGCCATATTATAAAAAGGATATAGAGGCACTGGAGAGGGTACAAAAAAGACTTAAAAGGACTATCGGGAAAGGACGAACAGGCAGATGGTTGGGATTCTTTTTTGTAACTTTTAAATTGAGTGATCTGGATCCAAGCAACAAGTAAGAAGAGCTACAAAATGAAGAATCTGAATAGGACATTGTGGCCTAAAAATTAAATCGCGCAGCACATGTTTTCGGGCACTGTGCGGACACCTAAGGCCCCAAATTGGTGGGCAGGAAGCATGCACACACTTCCAGCTAGAAGTGCACCTCCCGCCATATTAGATAAGGACAAACGAAGCAGGCATTGAGTCCTTTGCATATGCAAATAAGGGGCCTAACATCTGCTTGAGGTCCTCGCTGTAACATTGGTTTGCCTTGATTCACTCGGGGAAACGGGCCCTACAGAACGCATGCAACAAAGAAGACAAATAATTTAGCTGAATGTGGAGCCGGGAGGAGTATAGTAGTACTTCTCCCAACTCCACATTAAAGACCCTCCCGATAGCCACTGCTATTCCCATCCCCGACCGGTCCCCCGGACCTACTTGCCTGAGGGCCTCTGCTGCACTAGTAGTGGCCTAATTTCTTACCGGTCCTCACCACTCTTCATCGGTGGGCTGTAGCGCCATGCTGTTTCTATTACAATGAGATCCGAGGCCCAATATCGGGGGTGTTTTGGACCTCATCATTCTGGTGCAGGGTATTTGCCCTGTGCTCCCTGTGTGCCCAAAAATGGGTGATCCTGAATTTTTGGGCCAACGCCTCTAGTTCAGATATTTGAAGTGCAAGTTATTTGATCATTGTGTTTTTAATTGGTTTCTATTCTGTTCTCTATTTTCATGTTTAAGATTTTTGCAGAAGAGGTGAAAGACAACAGGGTGGTAAATTTTGAAGCTCAAGCACGGAACCTGGATAACAAGGTGCGTTTTATATATAAAAACTGAAAATACACAGCAGGTTCTTCAACTGAAAAGAGGGGAAATTGACCAGTGATTTGGCTAGAGACCCTTCATCAACACTGGCTGTTTACTTCCATCATTTTCTGTTTCAGATTAACAGTTTTGCTTTTTATCTCTGGGTTTTGTGTATCAATGAAGTATTATTTGTAGTTATTGTTGGTTCCAATTTTCTACCTGGCAATAATGCCTGTTCCATTTTATTACTCATGATGGTGGTGATCAGGATTTCTTCGGGAAGTCGGATCCTTATTTGGAATTCTACAAACAGACTGAGGATAGAAAATGGCAAATGGTTCATAGAACAGAGGTGAGAGATACAATTTGAAGAGCTGGTGTTAACATGTTTGCTCTCATTTTTAATACACACATTATTGTCTACTTTTCTTCCTTATACAAACTAACTAACTACCAAGTTGTTCCTTTCAAATGCGTTGGAATGCTCATTAGACTGTTGTGATTTTATGCTGGTTATGTGATACTGAAACTATGGGGATAAATTGGGCCTTGTAGCACCCAATTTTTAGGTGCTATGCTGGATCAAAAATTGGGTCCAAGATGCTTGCGCACACTTCTGCTGAATACATAAATAAGAAAGCGATGTTGAATTTGTACAACACATTAATTAGACCAAAATTGGAGTTTTACATGCAATTCTGGGCACCCCTTTATAGGAAGGATATTAGTACTATGGAAAGGATACAACGAAGATTCATTAGACAGATAACTGGAATGAGAGATTGTAGTTATGAAGAATCTGTGAAAAAATTTGGGCTTTATTTCACTAAAACTAGGGTTCTGATGGGAGTTTTAAAAATTATGAAAGGCTTTGACTGGGTCTTTTGAGAAGATAAATGGTGAAAGACTTTTTCCAGTGGTTGACAACTAAGAATTATCCCTAGAAGAAAGGGGAAATTTGAATAAATGTGGGCTATTAGAACCTGGAATGTTTTACCACAAGTGGCTATTGAGACAGGGACTATAACATTATTTAAAATGTAATTAGATAAGGATTTGAAAAGGATACAGGTGAAGGGTATGGAATTGGGATTAGAGTAGGCAGCTCCACCTGAAGAGCTAGCACACACACAATGGATTGAACGGCCTGTTTCTTTTTGGAAGCCCAAGGGCTGTATTTCACCCTGAATTCTGACTTCAGCATCTGTTTCCAGTGCTTTCTGACCCATTTTCCCCCCTTTGTCAACAGCCGATGTGCACTTTATATAGTGTGTAAAATGGCCAACTGTTGACCTGTGCATCAACAAACTGCTCCAATATAATTGTAGTCCCTTTTACAATCTTTTCCCTCAACTGCTTTCTGTTTTTCTTTTTCTTTCTCTTCTAACTTCCATTTTTTTCATTTCAACTTAGCTTATCTTGTATGCACAATCTCTGACCCCTCACATTAATTTAACACATTTTTATGCACGGATTATTTTTAACCTCCTTGTATAATTTTAGAATATACAACTTTTATTTAATCATGAACAATGCCTCAGGAAATGATAGAGCATACAATTGCTTTCTGTCTCTTCAATTTTTACAATGTGATCTTTCCAATTTCAAAAATTGATGCTGTGGCTCTCTGTACAGTGGAGGAACTTGATTGAACTGTCACACAGATTACAAGGGATCTTTTTTAAGTCAAAGCAACACTTTTGTGATATTTCAATTATGTTATTGTATTTCCTACTTTACTTTTTAGGTAATAAAGAATAATCTGAATCCAAGTTGGAAACCTTTTAAAATCCCTTTGCGGTCTCTGTGCAATGGTGACTTACAGAGGTCTATCAAGGTACTTTTATATTTATCTACATAGAAGTGGAAACAAGTACTTTCCTCATCTTTTTCCAGAATATTGATTAATTTAAAAACAATCAGTAGGGAAATATTTAGTTGGTTATCTTTCATAGTGATTAACATAAAATCACATCAGCAAGTGTGTCTGCCTGAATATTAGTATCACCATCAGTATTCTTGTAAAGAATTGACCAGACTGAGCAAGTGCATTCAATTGTGAGTGAAGTCCTTGGTTAAATTTTGTTGTACAAGCAAGTAGCGACAGAGAGGTTTTGAACATGTATAATGTATGGTTTGGGAATTTCTAGTAGTCATAAAGGTTATTAAAGGATGGCTTTCTTTCTGAGTGGCTAAATGAGTAAGGGTTAAACACTGCTGGCATTAGTTCTATAAGTAGTTCTTTTGTTTATAAAACAGTCGGATTTGGGCTAATTCAGAGTTTGGCAAACTTTTCATAGGTGCTATCCTTACCTGTTTGTAATATGCTGACACAAGTTCTTCCTGTGCAGGGGATAAAGCATTTTATTCATGTGCCGTGCTCATCTAATGGCTCGTCTGGCCAGTTTTTAGGAACTCTGTTAACGAGACGAGTTTGAATTAAAATAGGATTTGAATTTATATTGGTCCTAATGGGTTAGCAATGCTGATCCATATAAACAAGCTAGTTTAGAGAGCTCAGGTTCCAAGTGTTGATGATGCTTCATTGTCAGTTGGCAGAAAATCTTGGCTGTTAAATCAAACCTCATCATTTGGGTTGCAGTTGCAAATATGTCAGCTATTATCTGTCTGCTCACTTCTGGTATTTTACAAAGATGTTTTGTCAACAAGTCTGCTTAGTTGCTGAAGGCTTTTGCTGCAGATTTGCAGTGAGAATTATTTATGACCAGTACTGCTCCAATCAAAAAAGAGGGTAATGCACGGAGGAATGTTATATCCGTCATCAACAATAGGCCCATTAATACTGCAGATTGAGGGCAGCAGAATGTGGAAACTTGAAAATAGCAATTTACACAGTTGCAACAAAATTTTAATTTAATCTTTTTCAGGTGGATTGCTATGACTATGACAATGATGGATCACATGACCTAATTGGTATATTTGAGACTGATATGACTAGACTACAAGAAGCATCCTACAACTCACCAGTAGGTTTTTACATAGAATAATACAGCACAGAAACAGGCCATTCGGCCCAGCTAGTCTGTGCTGGTGTATAAACTCCACACTAGTCTCCTCCATTCCATCTACCTCATCTCAGCCTTTCAGCATATCTTTCTATTCTCTATTCTCTATTTCTATTCTGGTCTAGTTTCCTTTCGTAAGCACCTAAGCTAGTTGCTTCAACCACTTCTTGTGGTAGCGAGTTCCACATTCTAACCACTCTCTCTGAGTAAAGACATTTCTCCTTATTTCCCTGTTGGATTTATTAGTAACTATGTTGTATTTATGGCCCCTTGTTTTGTTGTTGTTCTTGTTTTTATTATTTTTGCTCAAGTCTAAAGTGCAATGTCTCTCTAGCTGCTTTTAAAGCTATAGTACCCTAAAGGAGGAATTTTCAGACTTTGCACATTCACTGAAGAGCCTTGCCCACTGGCAACGCATATTGGAACTTCAGGTGCACCCAATTATTTAACCAATAACTCATGGTTGAAAATTGGGTGTACCAAGTACCACAATTTTTGATTGCAGGCAAAGATTCCCACTGGGCACACAAAGTTCTTGTCTTCTAGGTTTTTTTTGCTGCAGTATCCTAACTGTTTATATTTTCATAACGCCTAAATTCTCAAATGCTTTTAAATGTTAAGAACACCTGCGTTGACTTTGAATTTCTAGAGTTACATCTGATGATAGCTCTTGCAGTAGTTAACCAGTAGCATATTACCAAAATGTGGTTTGTTTAAAAAAAAATAGCTAATTCTAGTTGTCATATTGAGTATGCCTAGCCTACCTCAATGACCAAGCTTTTGCTCACTGTTAAAGGTGCTATATAAATGCAAGTTGTTGTTGGTACAATCAAACAGTGACTTATTCACCACACAAAAAATAACTAGGTAAACCAAAGGAATGCTACCTCCTTATAAAATTGCACTTGGGTGTGTGGCAGGTTAAAGGGCTGCTTCCAGAAGACACAATGATACATTCAGTGAAGCATGTAAATAATGAGTCAAGAGGATGGATTTCCTGAGTCCTTGCCCATGATGAGGTAGCTGGACTACCATGAACGTGTATTATAAAATTGTGGCCAAGGACTCCGAGATTGATCCTGTGATGCTGTGGCTTGTTTATACACTAGTCCAGTATTTTAGTGGTTCCATTTGATAGTTCTGTGTTCCAATTTGGATGAGATCTGACTTTTTTTTTCCTGTTGAAGATGCATTTAGGTGTGGCAATTCAGTCCTGTAGATTTCACAGAAAAAGTCTGCACCAGAATTTTGACTGTGCATTTTCACTCTCCATTTATTGGGCAATCTTTGTTGAATTATCTGGCTGGTGTGCTAAGGGAACTGTTTCACAAAGGAGAGTAAGAAATGGGGAAATGCAACTATGCACATCCTCTACAGAATTTGATCCATTCAGCTGCCTCTGCCACTTCCCTCCCTTCCCCGAGTCTACCGGGGTCAAACTTCCCCCAAGGTTCCTCACTGCCCTAGCCCTGAACTTGCATCTTTCTCTAGTTTCTCTCCTATCTCCCCTCATGTCCTCTTTGAGCTCACCTTGTCCATGAGACCCACCTGCTGCTCCCTTGACCCTATTCCCACCAAACTGCTGATCACCAAACTTCCCTTCCTGGGCCCCATGTTAGCTGATATTGTTAACGGTTCCCTCTATTCTGTACTATCCACTATCCCCCTCCCATTCAAATCTGCCATCACCACCACTCTCCTCAAACCCCCCCCAATCCTTGCAAACTACTGCCCCATCTCCCACCTCACTTTCCTCTCAAGTCCTTGAACATGTTGTCACCTCCCAAATTCATGTCTATCCTTCCCACTACTCCATGTTTGAATCCCTCCAATCAGGTTTCCACCCTGCCACAGTACTGAAACGGCCCTTATTAAAGTCACAAATGATATCCTGTGTGACTGTGACCATGGTAAACTCTCTCTCTTCATTCTTCTCGACCTGTCTGCAGCCTTTGACACGATTCACCACACCATCCTCTTCCTATGCCACTCTCTGTCGTCCAGCTGTGTGGGACTGCCCTCGCCTGGTTCCATTCTTATCTATCCAGTTACAGCCAGAGAATCTCCTGCAATGGCTTCCCCTCCTGCTCCCACACTCACACCATTACCCCTCGAGTCCCTCAAGGATCCATGCTTGGCCCCCTCCTATTTCTCATCTACATACTGCACCTCGGCGACATCATCCAAAAACACGATGTCAGGTTCCCCATTTACATTGACAACACCCAGCTCTACCTCATCACCACCTCTCTCGACCACTCCACTGTCTCTGATTTGTCATACTGCTTTCCTGACCTCCAGTACTGGATAAGCAGAAATTTCCTCCAACTAAATTTCCTCCCTGCCACAATCGCCATTCCCTAGCCACCAAATCCATCCCTCTCCTTGGCAACTGTCTGAGGCTGAACCAGGCCAGCCTTGGAGTCACATTTGACTCCGAGATGAACTACAAACCACATAACCGCTCCATCACTACTTCCACCTCCATAATATCGCCTGCCTCCGCCCCTGCCTCAGCTCATCAGCTGTTGAAACCCTCATCCATGCCTTTGTTACCTCTAGACTTGACTATTCCAATGCTTTGGCCCAGCCTCCTCTTCCACCCTACATAAACTTGAGCTCATCCAAAACTTTGCTGCCCATATACTAACTCGTACCAAGTCCTGTTCACCCATCACCCCTGTGCTCACTAGCCTACATTGTCTCCAATTCTAGCAATGCCTCGATTTTAAAATTCTCATCCTTGTTTTCAAATCCCACCATGGCCTCGCCCCTCCCTATCTCTGTAACCTCCTCCAGCCCTACAACCCTCCGAGTTACCTGCGCTCCTCCAATTCTGGCCTCTTGCGTATCACTGATTTTAATCGTTCCACCATTAGAGGCCTTGCCTTCAGCTGCCGAGGAGCTAAGCTCTGGAATTCCCTCCGTAAACCTCTCTGCCTATCTCTCACCCTTTAAGGCACTCCTTGAAACCTACCTCTTTGACCAAGCTTTTGGTCACCTGCCCTAATGAGACTCTGTCAAATTTTGTTCGATCTTGACTTGAATATAGGGGGTATGATTAAGAAGTTTGCAGATGATACTAAAATCGGCTGTGTGGTTGATACTGAAGAAGGAAGCTGTAGACTGCAGGAAGATATCAATAAATTGGTCAGGTGGGCAGAACAGTGGCAAATGGAATTCAATCCGGAGAAGTGTGAGGTAATGCATTTGGGGAGGGCTAACAAGGAAAGGGAATACACATTAAATGGTAGGACACGGAGTAGTGTAGAGGAACAAAGGGACCTTGGCGTGCATGTCCACAGATCCCTGAAGGTAGCAGGGCAAGTAGATAAGGTGGTTAAGAAGGCATACGGAATGCTTGCCTTTATTAGCCGTGGCATAGAATATAAGAGCAGGGGGATTATGCTTCAACTGTATAAAACACTAGTTAGGCCTCAGCTAGAGTACTGCGTGCAGTTCCGGTCACCACATTACAGGAAAGATGTGATTGCACGAGAGAGGGTACAGAGGAGATTTACAAGGATGTTGCCGGGAGTAGAGAATCTTAGCTATGAGGAAAGAATGGATAGGCTGGGTCTGTTTTCCTTGGAACAGAGGAGACTGAGGGGAGACCTTAGGAGGTGTATAAAATTATGAGGGGCATAGATAAAGTGGATACAGAGGAACTATTTCCCTTAGCAGAGGGGTCAAAAACCAGGGGGCACAGATTTAAAGTAATTGGTGGAAGGTTTAGAGGGGATTTGAGGGGAAATTTCTTCACCCAGAGGGTTGTGGGGGTCTGGAACTCACTGCCTGAAAGGGTGGTAGAGGCAGGAACCCTAACCACATTTAAAAAGTACTTGGATGTGCACTTGGGATGCTCTAACCTGCAGGGCTACGGACCAAGAGCTGGGAAGTGGGATTAGGCTGGATAGCTCTTTGTTGGACGGCACGGACAGGATGAGCCGAAATGGCCTCCTTCCGTGCTGTAACTTGCTATGATTCTATGATAACACTCCTGTGAGGTACCTTTGGTCGTTTTACTATGTTAAAGGCACTATATAAGTACATAGAAACATAGAAGATAGGAGCAGGAGTAGGCCACTCGGCCCCTCGAGCGTGCTCCGCCACTTAATGAGATCATGGCTGATCATCTAAATTCAGTACCCTGTCCCTGCTTTCTCCCCATATCCCTTGATCCCGTTGGCCTTAAGAAATATATCTAACTCCTTCTTGAATATATTTAATGAATTGGCCTCAACTGCCTTTTGTGGTAGAGAATTCCACAGGTTCACCACTCTCTGGGTGAAGAAATTCCTCCTCATCTCTGACCTAATTGGCTTACCCCTTATCTTTAGACTGTGACCCCTGGTTCTGGACTGCCCGGCCATGGGGAACATCCTTCCTGCATCTAGTCTGTCTAGTCCTGTTAGAATTTTATAAGTTTCAATGAGATCCCCTCTCATTCTTCTAAACTCCAGCGAATATAAGCCCAATCGACCCAATCTCTCCTCATACGCCATTCCTGCCATCCCAGGTATCAGTCTGGTGAATCTTCGCTGCACTCCCTCCATGGCAAGGACATCCTTCCTCAGATAAGGCGACCAAAACTGCACACAATACTCAAGGTGTGGTCTCACCAAGGCCCTGTACAACTGTAGCAAGACATCCTTGCTCCTGTACTCGAATCCTCTCGCTATGAAGGCCAACATACCATTTGCCTTCTTAACCGCCTGCTGCACCTGCATGCTTACCTTCAGCGGCTGGTGCAGAAGGACACCCAGGTCTCGTTGCACTTCCCCTTTTCCCAATCTATTGCCGTTCAGATAATAATCTGCCTTCCTGTTTTTGCCACCAAAGTGGATAACCTCGCATTTATCCACATTATACTGCATCTGCCATGCATCTGCCCAATCACCCAACCTGTCCAAATCATACTGGAGTTTCTCTGCATCCTCCTCACAGCACACACGCCCACCCAGCTTTGTGTTGTCTGCAAACTTGGAGATATTACATCTAGTTCCCTCGTCTAGATCATTATATATATTGTGAATAGCTGGGGTCCTAGCACCGATCCCTGCGGTACCCCACTAGTCACTGCCTGCCACTCGGAAAAAGACCCGTTTATTCCAACTCTTTGCTTCCTGTCTGCCAGTCAGTTCTCTGTCCAAGTCAGTACCTTACCCCCAATCCCATGTGCTTTAACTTTGCACGCTAATCTCTTATGCGGGACCTTATCGAAAGCCTTCTGAAAGTCCAAATACACCACATCCACTGGTTTTCCCTTATCTATTCTACCAGTTACATCCTCAAAAAATTCCAGTAGATTAGTCAAGCACGATTTACCTTTTGTAAATCCATGTTGACTTTGTCCGATCCTGTCACTGTTTTCCAAGTGCTCTGCTATTACATCTTTTATAATGGACTCTAGAATTTTTCCCACTACTGATGTCAGGCTTACCGGTCTATAATTCCCTGTTTTCTCTCTACCACCTTTTTTAAATAGTGGGGTTACATTAGCTACCCTCCAATCTATAGAATTTTGGAAGATGACCAGCAATGCATCTACTATTTCTAGGGCCACTTCCTCAAGTACCCTAGGATGTAGCTTATCGGGCCCTGGGGATTTATCGGCCTTCAATCCCGTCAATTTCCCTAACACCATTTCCCTACAAATACTGATTTCATTCAGTTCCTCCCTCTCATTAGACCCTATGTTCCCCGACATCTCTGGGAGGTTATTTGTGTCCTCCTTTGTGAAGACAGAACCAAAGTATGTATTTAATTGGTCAGCCATTTCTTTGTTCCCCATTATAAATTTCCCTGATTCTGACTGCAAGGGACCTACGCTTGACTTCACCAATCTTTTTCTCTTCACATATCTATAGAAGCTTTTACAGTCAGTTTTATGTTCCCTGCAAGCTTACTCTCATACTCTATTTTCCCCCTCTTAATTAATCCCTTTGTCCTCCTTTGCTGAATCCTGAACTGCTCCCAATCCTCAGGTTTGCTGCTTTTTCTGGCCAATTTAATTGTCCTCTCGTTGGATCTTATGCTATCCCTAATTTCCCTTGTTAGCGACATGTGCATAATATGTGTATATATACATACAAATATATAAAAATGTGTATGTAAATATAAAAAAAGTGCACGTGTGTGTGTATTATGTGTGTGTGTGTGTGTGTGCTAAAGCAAAATACTGCAGATGCTGGAAATCTGAAATAAAAACGAAATGCTCAGCAGGTCAGTCAGCATCTGTGGAGAGAGAAACCGTTCATGTTTCAGGTCGATGACCTTTCGTCAAGTGTTTGTAAAAGAATATTGCAACATTCCTGTCTTGAAGCTTGTTTTTTGCTTCTCACTCCTAGCAGAGCGTTGATGAGGTAATGCGTGTCAATAAGGCTCCATTGGCTGTCTGTGCTTTCTTTGCAGTAACTTAGTGTCATTGGCCTTGGTTTTACTATCACAGCGATCATTTTAATGGATTGTATAGAGTTAGGTAGAATATACAGCAGAAACAAGCCATTCGGCCCAACCAGTCCATGCGGGTGTTTATGCTCTACTTGAGCCTCTTCCCATCCTTCCTCATCTAACTCTATCAGCATACCCCTCTATTCCCTTCTCCCTCATATGCTTATCTTGCTTTCCCTTAAATGCATCTATACTATCTGCCTCAACTACCCCCTGTGGTAGCGTATTCCACATTCTCACCACACTCTGGGTAAATAAGTTCCTTCTGAATTCCCTATTGGATTTCTTGGTGACTATCTTATATTGATAGCCTCTGGTTTTGCTCTTCCCTACAAGTGGAAACACTCTCTCTGTATCTACTCTATCAAAACTTTTAATAATTTTAAAGACCTCAATTTGGTCACCCCTCAGCTTTCTCTTTTTCAAGAGAAAAGAGACCCAGCCTGTTGTTCATCCTTTTCTGATAGGTATACGCTCGCAGTTCTTGTAAACCTTTGTTGCACCCTCCTCAGTGCCTCTGTATCCTTTCTATAATATGGTGACCAGAACTGTACATATAGTACTCCACATGTGGTCTAACCAAGATTCGAAACAAGTTTAGCACAACTGCTCTACTTATCAATTCTATCCCTCTAGAAATAAACCCTAGTGCTTGGTTTGCTTTTATTATGAGAAGTCGCACAACACCAGGTTATAGTCTAACAGTTTTATTTAAAATTACGAGCTTTCGGAGCGCTGCTCCTTCTTCAGGTACAAGTACAGTGAGGGAATACAAATTGGCAGTATATATACACAGAGAGCAATTTGTCTGCAGAGATACAATCTGTTAGGAAGGCATTACATCAAAGACACATCAGAGTACAGCTAAGACAATGAGGTGGGTCACGGGGTCCAACGTGTCAAATGTTGCCGTCTGCAGTTGAGCTTTTAACTTTTTTTTGGGGGGGTATTTTTGGTGGTTTTTTTTAAATGGAAAGACAGACAACGCTGTCGAGTCACGTTCTGTAGCGTGACATGAACCCAAGATCCCTATTGAGGCCGTCCTCATGGGTGCGGAACTTGGCTATCCTTTTCTGCTCGATGATTTTGCGTTGTCATGTGTCTCGAAGGCTGCCTTGGAGAACGCTAACCCGCAGATCCGAGGCTGAATGTCCTTGACTGCTGAAGTGTTCCCCGACTGGGAGGTAACAATCCTGCCTGGCGATTGTTGCGCGGTGTCCGTTCATACGTTGTCTCAGTGTCTGCATGGTCTCGCCGATGTACCATGCTCCGGCGCATCCTTTCCTGCAACGTATGACGTAGGCAACGTTGGCCGAGTCACATGAGTATGTACCATGTACCTGGTGGGTAGTGTCCTCACGTGTGATGATGGTATCTGTGTTGATGATCTGGCATGTTTTGCAGAGGTTGCCGTGGCAGGGTTGTTGTGGTGTCGTGGTCACTGTTCTCCTGACAGCTGGGTAATTTGCTGCGAACGATGGTACTTTTGAGGTTAGGCGGCTGCTTGAAGGCGAGTAGTGGAGGCATGGGGATGGCCTTAGCAAGGTGTTCGTCGTCATCGATGACATGTTGAAGGCTGCGAAGAACATGGCGTAGTTTCTCCGCTCCGGGGAAGTACTGGACGACGTAGGGTACTCTGTTGGTTGTGTCCCGTGTTCACCTTCTGAGGAGGTCTATGCGGTTTTTCGCTGTGGCCCGTTGAAAAACCGCATAGACCTCCTCAGAAGGCGAACACGGGACACAACCAACAGAGTACCCTACGTCGTCCAGTACTTCCCCGGAGCGGAGAAACGACGCCATGTTCTTCGCAGCCTTCAACATGTCATCGATGACGACGAACACCTTGCTAAGGCCATCCCCACGCCTCCACTACTCGCCTTCAAGCAGCCGCCTAACCTCAAAAGTACCATCGTTCGCAGCAAATTACCCAGCTGTCAGGAGAACAGCGACCACGACACCACACAACCCTGCCACGGCAACCTCTGCAAGACATGCCAGATCATCAACACAGATACCATCATCACACGTGAGGACACTACCCACCAGGTACATGGTACATACTCATGTGACTCGGCCAACGATGTCTACCTCATACGTTGCAGGAAAGGATGCCCCGGAGCATGGTACATCGGCGAGACCATGCAGACACTGAGACAACGTATGAACGGACACCGCGCAACAATCGCCAGGCAGGATTGTTACCTCCCAGTCGGGGAACACTTCAGCAGTCAAGGACATTCAGCCTCGGATCTGCGGGTTAGCGTTCTCCAAGGCAGCCTTCGAGACACATGACAACGCAAAATCATCGAGCAGAAAAGGATAGCCAAGTTCCGCACCCATGAGGACGGCCTCAATAGGGATCTTGGGTTCATGTCACGCTACAGAACGTGACTCGACAGCGTTGTCTGTCTTTCCATTTAAAAAAAACCACCAAAAATACCCCCCCAAAAAAAAGTTAAAAGCTCAACTGCAGACGGCAACATTTGACACGTTGGACCCCGTGACCCACCTCATTGTCTTAGCTGTACTCTGATGTGTCTTTGATGTAATGCCTTCCTAACAGATTGTATCTCTGCAGACAAATTGTTCTCTGTGTATATATACTGCCGATTTGTATTCCCTCACTGTACTTGTACCTGAAGAAGGAGCAGCGCTCCGAAAGCTCGTAATTTTAAATAAAACTGTTGGACTATAACCTGGTGTTGTGCGACTTCTCATTTTTGTCCACCCCAGTCCAACACCGGCATCTCCGCATCATGCTTTTATTATGGCCGCCTTGTCCTGTGTCGCAACTTTTAGTGATTTGTGTATTTGTACTCCCAGATCCCTTTGCACCTCCACCCCATTTAGATTCTTCTTTTCCAAGTACAGTAATATGTGACTACTTTAAATTTATATGATCAGAAAGCCTAGGCCATTGTGTTTCATCTTATGATTTGCTATCACATTTCTCTTGCAGGCAGAGTTTGAGTGTATTAATCCAAAGAAGAAGCAGAAAAAGAGAAGTTACAAAAACTCAGGAATAGTGAGTTTCAAATTATGCCAGGTAAGAAATGTTGGCCCTTATCTGATTATTGATGAAGGGCTTTATTCTGACTGTTGCAATGATTGCTTCGTACATTCTTTTTATTTTCTTTCTTTCTCTCATCTCTCCTGTTGCTTTCTGATTTCTCTTCTCTGTCCCTCTCTTGCTCTGTGCCTCCCCTTCTCTCTCTCTCTCTCTCTCTCTCTCTCTCCCGCCTCAACCATTGCTCTGTTTGCTGCCTTGTGTCTGAAGCCTCAGCTGCTGCTTACCTTCCATCACTCACCCCCAATGGCTCCCTTGGGCCTCAGCAGCTCTGTTTCCTGTCCCCAGGACTGCTGCTGCGTCTTTGCCGATTTTTGCAGCATTGAGTCAGCAGCTTAGTTTTTTATGCTGACAATGTATTTGCTGGCTGTATATTTAGCAAATACATTATAAGCATAATGATGCTTTAGAAACTAAGCTGTTGTTTTCCCAGCTCAGTGCTGGAAAACAGGTGAGGCTGATGCAGCAGGCCTGGTGGGAGGGTTAACTGTAGTATATGGGGAAGGGGCAGAGGGGAGAGAAGGGGACATCAAGGCCTGGGAGAAAGAGCAGGGGAGGGAGATGGTGTAGGGGAAATGCTGACAGAGGAGGGGAGGGTAGGAAAGAGGAGAAGAAATGTCGGAAAGAAAGAGAGGCAAGGGTCAGGGAGGAGGGGTGGGATGGCGGTGAGATGATGTGGAGGAGAAGGCGGATGAGAGGACATGGAGAGGTGATGAGTGGTATGTAAGGTGGTATGCCACCTCTTCCACATTGTTTTCTGTTACTGCCCTGTGGCTCCGCAACCCACTGTCCATCACCAGAAAACCACCCTGCAGCCCTGGCTGGATCCCTCTGTTGAGCACCAGAGGTAGCTCCAACTCAACTAACAGGAGTAATGTTCCCACCCAAGGCTCTGCTGCTGCTCAATCTCCACTGCTCCCACTGGCTATCGTGTTCAGATTTGGGACCTGGCTCACTGGGCCCATTTCCTCTACCTGCCTACTTCCACTGCTACCTACCCCATTGGAAATTTCAGATTTTGGCCTGCCTGCCTGCCCGTTCCCACTGCTGTCATCTCCTGCCCTATTGATGTTTTGAGCCTCTGGCTACACGTCTCAAACCTCATGCTTCAGGCTTCTGACCTACCCAACACCGGCATCAGCCTTGAGCTGTAACCTGTGTTCCATCCTTTTTTTAATTTTCTTGTTCACGGGATGTGGGCGTCGCTGGCAAGGCTAGCATTTATTGCGCATCACGAATTGCCCTTGAGATGGTGGTGGTGAGCAGCCGCCTTGAACCGTTGCAGTCCATGTGGTGAAGGTTCTCCCATATTGCTGTTAGGGAGGGAGTTCTAGGATTTTGACCCAGTGACTGTGAAGGAATGGCGATATATTTCCAAGTCAGGATGGTGGGGAACTTGCAGGTGGTGGTGTTACCATGTGCCTGCTGCCCTTGTGTTTGGGAGGTGCTGTTGAAGAAGCCTTGGCGAGTTGCTGCAGTGCATCTTGTAGATGGTACATACTGCAGCCACGGTGTGCCGGTGGTGGAGGGAGTGAATGTTTAAGCCGTCCGATCTCTCATCTGATGCATCTCCCTACTGGTCTGTCAGTGTAACCCAAGAAACCAGCAGAGTTTTGGGGGAATTTTTTAAAAAAACTTGTGTTTCCCAGCTCACTGCTGGGCAAATGGGCTTTTTGGTTTTTTTTTAAAGCTGGAATTTAGGACTGGAGGGTGAGTAGGAGTGAAGGGAGTGGTCTAAGAATCATGTGGGGCAGGGTATAGATCAAGCGTCCTCTCTCAAATTGCAGCTGCCAGAATGCCATCCACCACCCATCAGCCTTTTGGTTTGTGACTGCATTTCGTGCCAGGGTTGAACTGGTGCTGAGTTTTATAAACTAATTATTCTGTATTTGCTCAAATACAATGTAAGCATTTTAGAAAACTGAAAGCTTGTTTTGCTGCTAAGTGCTAAGAGAAGAGTTTGGAAATTTGCGAATTTTAGGAAGTGTCGGGGTAAGGGGTGGGTACGAGGTGGTAGGGATGTTGGGACAATAGGATTCATTGTGGGTGAATAGTGAAATGGTGATGTGGGAGGAGATGAGACACCGTCACCATTTGCTCCTTTTTGTAGGAACATTGGATAAATGTTTGAAATAGAGATAGATATAAGGCTATGGGGAGAGAGCAGGGCAGTGGGATTATTTTTGGATTGCTCTAGCAAAGAGCTGGCACAGATATGATGTGCAGAATGGCTGCCTCCTTTACTGTGAATCTTTATAGTTTCTATGGCTGTTAACTCTCTTTTTAAAACTCCTATTCCTGTTTTTTAAGTTTTGCTCCCAGTGTATTTGTTCAACCCACAGCTTGTGTGTGTTTGTTTTAGTCCTTTGTTTTTTTGTAACTGATTCCCGCTCATGGTTTTTGTGTACTTAAGTACATCACTGCTGTTTTTAGCCCTGCTCCTGTTCTTTGTGTTTCTTTTCCTACACCTGCTCCTGATGTTGGTGTTGTTTTAGTACTGCTGCTGGTGTTGTTATTTTTCCTGCTTCATGACCCATCCACTTTCAAAACTCACCAAAATAAGCATAACCACTGTGAATTCCTAGGGTCTATTAGTAGAGGGAGGGGGAAATGGAAAGTGTCTAATGGAGATTGGGAAGGTCCTGGATCTGACAGAACTGGTTTGTAAGTTTCTAATGGATCTCTGGAAACATTGAATTAATTATTTTGTGACTGGTTCCTGGAAGAATATTGTTTTCCTTGGAGACAGCTGCATAAATAAATATATGTTTTGCCTCTCTGAAACTATGAATAAACACGTCAACTTTAATAAAATGTAATTTTATTTTCAAATAGTATAATTCAATCAGCAATTTTTGCATCTGTTAGAAAGTGGGTGTCAGAGGTGGGGCTTACAATCCTTTGTAAAGGTCCAATCTTCCTCTCACAGAAATGCTTCCAGAAATTTCCTCTGGAAAACATTATTTACCTGAGATAAAACAACATTGTTTTAGTTCTTTAAAAATCTAATTTGCAGATCGTGAAAGAGTACTCTTTCCTGGATTACATTATGGGTGGCTGTCAGCTGAACTTCATTGTGAGTAAAACATCATTGGTGAAGCTAATAAATGTAAATTTGATCATTGCTCAGTCTATTCTGATTCTCAAAGCAGATCAATATGAAATATATACAAACACAATTGATATTTGAAAGAACCTAGAATTGATATTCGAGTAGTATTAATAACTCTTGTTCATGTAGAATTCCTTCTTTTGACATTCATTTTCTTTGTTTTTGGTTTTCTATTTTGTGTATACCCTGTCTTTTCTTTGTCCTCCCTTTTTATCCCACAATGACTTTCTTTTCTGGTGGATACCATGTCAGAAAAATTAATCTGTAAGCAGTTATATCCCAGTACTGTAGCTTAGCGGTTATGTTACTGGACTAATAAGTTCAAATCCCACCACAGCAACTGTGGAATTTAAATTCAGTTAAATAAATAAATCTGGAAAAGAAAAGCGAGCATCAGTAATAATCAGACAGTGAAACTACCGGATTGTCGTAAAAACGCATCTGGTTCACTAATGTCTTTTAGGGAAGGAAATCTGCCGTCCTTACCCGGTCTGGCCTATATGTGACTCCAGACCCACAGCAATGTGGTTGACTCTTAACTGCCCTCTGAAATAGCGTCTCACCACCACCACCTCGAGGGCAATTAGGGATGGGCAATAAATGCCTGCCAGCGATGCCCACACCCCTTGAATGAATTTAAAAAAAGCTTACTGAGCGGGTAAATTACCTGTATAAATGCTGCATGATATTCAATTTACAGGGATGTTAGTCTAAGTATCCTAGTAAAACAATTAGTAAATTAACATTAATTGATGTTAAATAGAAAAACAGTTGCCATTACAGATCATTTAAAAATTACACTCTGCCTTAATTCTGACCATAAATTTTCTTGTTAAATATAATTTGTTTAGGAAGATGAATGTTAACCTAAAGGTCTACATGCTACATTTCATTGTCTACTTCCAGTAAATGTTTTCATGTTTTCCAATTGCAGGTTGGTATTGATTTCACAGCCTCTAATGGAGATCCACGTGCACCTAACTCTCTACATTATATACATCCTAATGGATTTAATGAATACCTGATGGCAATCTGGTCTATTGGAATGATCATTCAAGACTATGATACGTAATGCATTCCTTTAATTTTTTTTGTCAATTTACAGTTCCATTTTATGAAGTTTCTCCTCAAAACTACCATAGAAAATTATAATACAAAAGCAAAATACTGCGGATGCTGGAAATCTGAAATAAAAACAGAAAATGCTGGAAATACTCAGCAGGTCAGGCAGCATCTGTAGAGAGAAACAGAGTTAACGTTTCAGGTCGATGACCCTTCGTCAGAACTGTAAAAAGTTGGTGATGTAACAGGTTTTTAAGCAAGTGTAGGAGCAGGGAGAGGGGGGAGGGGAGGAAAGGGGAAGGTCTGTGATAGGATGGAAGGCAGGAAAGATTGAGACAAAAGGGATGATGGTGCAAGGCAAAAGGAGATGGTAATGGGACAAGTTAAGAAACAAAAGATGACTCTAGATGAAGTGTAAATGGCAATGGCAGGATGATCAACAGCTGCCATGTGAGAGAGAAAAAAAAATGATAGGGGCGGAGGTTATGGTCTGAAATTGTTGAACTCAATGTTGAGTCCAGAAGGCTGTAAAGTGCCTAATCGAAAGATAAGGTGCTATTCCTTGAGGTCAGAGTGGGAGTGGAGCGGAGAATCAAAGTGACAGGCGACCGGAAGCTCGGGGTCACCCTTACGGACTGAACGGAGGTGGTCCGCAAAGCGGTCACCCAATCTGCATTTGGTCTCCCCAATGTAGAGGAGACCGCATCGTGAGCAGCGAATACAGTATACTAAATTGCAAGAAGTACAAGCAAATCGCTACTTTACCTGGAAGGAGTGTTTGGGGCCCTGGACATTAGGAAGGGAGGAGGTAAAAGGGCAGGTGTTGCACGGGAAGATGCCGGGCGAAGGGGAAGGGGTGTTGGGGGTGATAGAGGAGTGGACCAGGGTGTCACGGAGGAAGTGGTCCCTTCGGAATGCTGAAAGGGGAGGTGAGGGGGAAGATGTGTTTGGTGGTGGGATCACGCTGGAGGTGGCGGAATTGGCGGAGGATGATCTGTTGAATGTGGAGGCTGGTGGGGTGAAAGGTGAGGACAAGGGGAACCCTATCATGGTTCCGGGAGGGAGGGGAAGGGGTGAGGGCAGAAGTGCGGGAAATAGAACGGACATGGTCAAGGGCCGTGTCCACCATGGTAGAGGGGAATCCTCGGTTGAGGAAAAAGGAAGACATGTCTGAAGCACTAGTATGGAAGGTGGCATCGTCAGAGCAGATGCAGCGGAGATAGAGAAACTGGGAGAATGGAATAGAGTCCTTACAAGAAGCGGCATGGGAGGAAGTGTAGTCCAGGTAGCTGTGGGAGTCAGTGGGCTTATAGTGAATGTTTGTCAGTAGCCTATCCCCAGAGATGGAGACAGAGAAGTCGAGGAAGGGAAGGGAAGAGTCGGAGATGGACCATGTGAAGGTGAGGGAAGGGTGGAAATTGGAAGCAAAGTGAATAAAATTTTCTAGTTCAGGGCGGAAACGGCACCGATACGGTCATCAATGTAACGGAAAAAGAGATGAGGGAGGGGACCCGAGTAGGACTGGAACAAAGAATGTTCCACATATCCCACGAAAAGGCAGGCATAGCTAGGACCCATGCGGGTTCCCATAATTTGGAGGAAGTGAGTGGAGTCAAAGGAGAAGTTGTTCAATGTGAGAAGAGGTTCAGCCAGGTGAAGGAGGGTGGTGGTGGAAGGGACTGGTTGGACTCTGATCAAGGAAGAAGCGGAGCGCCCTCGGGCCATCCTGGTGGGGGATGGAGGTGTAGAGGGATTGGACGTCCATAGTGAAAAGGAGACGGTTGGGGCCAGGAAACTGTTAAAGTGGCAGAGGGCGTCAGAGAAGAGTCGCGGATGTAGGTGGGAAGAGACTGGACAAGTAGAGAAAAATAATGTCGAGATAGGAAAAGGTAAGTTCCGTGGGACAAGAACAGGCTGAAAGGATGGGTCTACCAGGGCAGTCCTATTTGTGGATCTTGGGAAGGAGGTAGAAGCAGGCTGTGTGGAGTTCTAGACTCCCCAGCCAGGGGAAACATCTTCCCAGTATCTACCCTGTCAAGTCCCTTAAGAATTTTATATGTTTCAATGAGATCACCTCTCATTCTTCTAAAGTCTAGAGAATATAGGCCTAGTCTACTCAATCTCTCCTCATGGGACAATCCCCTCATCCCAGGAATCAGTCTAGTAAACCTACGTTGCACTCCCTCTAAGGCAAGTATATCCTTCCTTGGGTAAGGAGACCAAAACTGTACACAGTATTCCAGGTGTGGTCTTGCCAAGACTCTATATAATTGGAGTAAACTGGGAGAAAATCTTGAAAAACAAAAAGACAGAAAAACAGTGGGAAATCTTGAAAAGGGTAATCAATAGAGTTCAAGAGAGATGTATTCCACTAAAAATCAAAAACCAGCACTCTAATTAATTATGAAGCACTGTGGATGAATAAAGAACTAAAAGAAAATTGAATGCGCATATTCGTGTATATAATATGTATGTATGCCCACACATTCCATAGAAGAGGGGATAGTGCCAGAGGACAGCTAATATTGTTCCTAATATATGAAAAGGTAGATGGAACTATAGACCAGTCAGCTTAACATCAGTGATAGGAAAGATACTAAAAGAAGTAATGGAACAGCATCTAGAGACAGAAAATATAATAAATAGTCAGCATGCATTCCGAAAGGGTAGGTGATAGAATTTTTTGAAGAGATAACTGAAAGAGTAGACCAAGATAATGCAGTAGATGTCATATACTTGGATTTTCAAAAGGCCTTCGATAAGGTACCACATGGTCGGTTCATGACAAAGGTTAGGGCATGTGGAGTCGGGACAAATAGGTGAATGGATAGCAAATTGGCTAAAAAATAGAAAGCAGAGAGTTGGGGTAAAAGCTAGTTATTCAGATTGGAGGAAGGTAGAAAGCGGTGTCGCACAAGGATCAGTGCTGGGACCACTGTTATTCCTAATTTAGATTAATGATTTGGATTTGGGAACAAGTAACTCTATCAAAATTTGCAGATGATACCAAATTAGGGGTATAGCTAACACTGAGGAGGAATGCAACATAATACAAGAAGACAATTAGAAAACTTGCAGACTGGGCAGTTAAGTGGCAAATGAACTTTAACAGATAAATGTGAGGTGATGCTCTTTGGTAGGAAAAATAGAAACCTCACCTGCACCTTAGAAAATAAGAAACTGAATGGGGTAGAAGAGCAAAGAGATCTAGATGAACAAATCATTAAAAGCAGCATTGCAGGTCAGCAAAGCAATTAAAACTGCTAACCAAGCACTGGGATTTATTTCTAGGGATATAGGGGGAAAAATTCAGTTGGTTGCGCCTCCCGTTAGCGCCTTAAAAGGGCGCTAATGGGGCGCAAAGCATCTAGCGCCCGGGCACGGCGAAGTTTGCGCCGCTCGCGAAATTAACTAGACATTTTGCGGCGGCGCTAAACACTACCGCCACGATCTCCTGCGCCGGCAGATCATGACGTCACTCGAGTGTGCAACGCCCCGGTATCGCCCCGGAGCGGATATTGAGTGGCGCCCCCTGCCTTACCGCCTGACGCTAGCAACGACAGGTTGAGGGGAGCGTTCTGCAGTCATGAAGGGAAAGGGGGAGTGCTATTTAAAGGTGACCGCTTCCTGCCTTTTATTGTTGGTGCCATTTTTGAACTGCGCATTCTGAGAGAGAGAGGGAGAGACTTCTGGAGAGATTCAATGTTGTATGAAGGAGTTTTGGGTACTGAGCAGCACTTTGCAGGTTCATTTTGATTTTCCATTCCTTGTATTGATTTAGCAGAGACTGTGGGGGCTGCACTCTGAGCTCTTTGCCTGGTACTCTCCATTGTTCTTTCCAGCACATTTGATGTGCAAGTCTCTCCAGGCCGAGATTCAAGGCTGCAATGAGTAGGATGTGGATGGAAAGCAAGATTAACCATCCCCTTTAAGAACTGGCCCGTGCCATTGTGTGTGTGTTCCATTGCTGACTGACATTACATGAGCTTCGCCAGCGCTCTGAGTTAGCGCCTCACTCCTCGGCCTTTGCGCCTTAAGACAGGTGTGCAGCGCCTGATTTAGCGCTCCACTCACCTCCCGGGGCGTTAAAAGTGAAGTTTCCAGTCAGTGGCGATAATTAGCGCCAGGCGCTAATTTTTGCGCCCGGATGATATTTGCGCCCCAAATGGGGCGCGACTGAATTTTTCCCCCATAGAATTCAAAAGTGGTGAAGTTATGTTAAACTTGTATAGGACCCTGGTCAGGTTGCACTTAAAAGTACTGTGCACAGTTCTGGTCTCTATACTATAAAAGGGACATAGAGGCACTGGAGAATGTGCAATAAAGATTTATAAGGATGGAACCAGAACTGAGAGATTACAGCTATCGGAGAAAGATTGAACAAGTTGGGACTTTTTTCTTTAGAAAAGAGATGACTTAGAGGTGACCTGATAGAGGCCTTTAAAATTGAGTGGGTTGGACCGGGTAGATGTGGAGAGAATGTTGCCACTTGTGGGAGAATCCAAAACTAAGGGCCATAAATACAAGATAGTTACTAATAAATCCAATAGGGATATAAGGAGAAATTTCTTTATTCAGAGAGTGGTTAGAAAGTGGAACTCACTACCACAGGAAGTGGTTGAGGCAAATAGCTCAGATGCTTTCAAAAGGAAACTAGACCAGTATAGGAGAGAAAAGCGAACAAAAGATATGCTGAAAGGCTGAGATGAAGTCGATGGAATGGGAGTAGACTCATGCAGTATAAACAGCAGCACAAACTAGTTGGGCTGAATGGCCTGTTTCTGTGTTGTGTATATTCTATGGATTAGCTTCAGTTGAACAGTTAGCTGACATAGATTGTATTTAGGTTTCAGTCAACCATGTACATTTAGTAATTAATTATTGTAAAGGGGATTTTCAAGATGACCAGTTATCTTTTGAGAGGGTTGTTATTGAAGTGGCTTCTTCCCTCCTAATAGCTCTGAATATAATGAAACTGTTGTGAAGTGTTGTATAATTAAAATATGTTTGGAGCAGCAATGAAGTAAGATTAGTATATGCAATAATTTGTGTACCACAATTTGGTTATCTGGTTTCTAACTTGTGGAGATATTTATTATATGTCGCTACTCGAATGACTTATCCTCGCTCATGCATTCTTTCTCCAGTGATTTATAGGCAGACATCTAATTATGATTGTATCTTTTACAGAGACAAATTATTCCCAGCATTTGGATTTGGTGCACAAATACCCCCTACCTGGCAGGTATATATAGATCATTTGTACAAAAGATATTCAAAAATCATATTTTTATATACAAGTCATACTATGTAGTGGCATTTTTCCTGTAGGTATCACACGAGTTTCCACTTAACTTCAACCCTGAAAACCCATTTTGTGGAGGTATGGAACATATATTTACTTTGTCCCCTTCTTTCTCCCCATTTAAAAAGTTATTACAATGTGGTTAAAGCAATGATGAGATTCCAAGTAAGATGTGGGACTGTCCATGTGACATTACTTTGTTGTCATATGCCATCAAAATAATTGATTACTTTTTTTAATTCATTCGTGGGATGTGGGTGTCGCTGGCAAGGCCAGCACTTATTGCCCATCTCTAAATGCCCTTGAGAAGGTGGTGGTGAACTGCCTTCTTGAACTGCTGCAGTCTGTGTGGTGCAGGTATTCCATACTGTTAGGAAGGGAGTTCCAAGATTTTGACCCAGTGACGATGAAGCAAAGGCGATATACTTCCAGGTCAGGATGGCGTGTAACTTGGAGGTTATCTCCTGCATTTGAGGTACCCAACCCTCACAGAACTAATCTAACCTGATTTTCTTGTCTCTTCTCACAGCAACCAATAGCATGATCCTTATGCCTATTACTAATGCTTTAAAAATACCTTTCCAAATGTAGCACAACAATTTTTTCCTCTTAACTCTCCACTCCTGGCTTTGATGACTAATGCTAAGGTATGGCACCACTGATGCTCTTAGCTCTTCAGCACCTCACTTCAGGTATGAGCCCACGTATGTGTTGACAGAATGTTCCAACTGAGAGGCATTATGGCTGAACCTGTTCCAGTTGCTACCCACTGCCATTGGATGGACACTTTCTGGGGATTGACGGTCACTTGATAGCTGTCAGGAGCTAGGACCCTAGTTAATTTACCAGCAGGCTAGCCCAGCCCAGGACATGGATTATACCTCCACTACCACCTTGGCTGAGATCCACTATTCAGCACAAACCAAGGATCAAACCTGAAACCTTCATAATCTATGTTGCTCAGTATCACACTATTCAGTGGCTTTTCCCACTGTGACATTGTGGATAGGGTTTGGAAGGGGACGGAGATAATGGGAGCTCGCTTCAAATCCTAAAATAGAAAACAAAATGTTCCAGCAGTCGCTCAGGCAACATGCTCAACAATACTCAGTTTTTTGCCTTGAAGTCTAAAATAAAAAGCAATTTGTGTAATTTTGAACATCTGTTTCAATCTGAGAGCTGAAAACGTTGCTGTGTTTCATTTTAATCCATTGCATGTGATGTATTTTAAAAAATGTTGTAATGGGATGAAAAAAGTAGTTCATAATTTTCTTCAAATACCCAATTATGTCAGACCTCTTGGCTGTCCCGATCAATAGGCTCAACTTCTTGGATTATGGAGAACGGAAGGTATTAAAGTTTGATTTTTTTTTGGTGCTAGCCCACTAATTACCTAATTAAAGCTTGGGCGGACGGCGTCCCTTCCTCCACCCTCCATGGACTTGAACGTAATCTGGGTCAAGTCCTGGAGAGGAGTTTGAAGCCACAACCTCCTGATTTGAAGGTGACCGTGAAGTCTGAGACATCAAAGTGAGCTTTATTCTGCACTTGGCTATGTTATACCTGAGCTGGAAAAGTTTGATGCTGACAAAAATGCGGCGAGTAGAAGAACAATGAGCACAAAATGCAGACTTTTTTTTATTCATTCATGGGATGTGGGTGTTGTTGGCAAGGCCAGCATTTATTGCCCACCCCTAATTGCCCTTGAGAAGGTGGTGGTGAGCTGCTGTCTTGAAACCACTGCGATCCGTTTGGTGATGGTACTCCCACAGTGCTGTTAGGTAGGGGGTTCCAGGATTTTGTCCCAGTGACGATGAAGGAATGGCGATATGCTTCCAAGTCAGAATGGTGTGTGACTTGGAGCTGAATTTGGAGGTGATGGTGTTTCCATGCGCCTGCTGCCCTTGTCCTTCTAGGCGGTACAGGTCGTGAGTTTGGGAGGTGCTGTCGAAGAACTAATGTGATAGGCGATGATTCGTTGTTCTTGCTGATCTCAGCTCATTTAACTTCTGAAATGATCAATCTTCTTAGTATCTATATAGTATATTGTCCCCAACATTCACTGACCTTTTACTAAACATGGTTCCTTGGATATATCTTATTAATGGTAAAGGATTTTTATGTCAATGGATTAAGTACTAGTTTCTGGAGTCGAGATGAACCTAAGATCTTCTATCTTACAGGTGAGAGTACTATTCAAGGCGGTTTCAAACCTAAAGCCCAGCAGTGAAATACAGTTTGCTAATCCATGGTGTTACTCAATCCTAACTATCAACACAGGAATATAGAGTACCATGGGTAGCCACAAAGAAAAAAATTGAAATATCAGGGCTTTCCCTTATCTGCGTTTCCATATTGTTCGGTGGAATGAGAGGTAAAGAGCAGTGGAGTTCTGATGCTCCCAGTCTGAAGATGGGAATATTGAAAAAGCAATGTCTGTCCTCTCATCAAGTACACAAGAACATAAGAAATAGGAGCAGAAGTAGGCCATACTACCCCTCGACCCAATAAGATCATGGCTGAACTTCTACATCAACTCCACTTTCCTGCCCGATCCCCATATCCCTTGATTCCCCTAGAGTCCAAAAATCTATCTATCTCAGCCTTGAATATACTCATCGACTGAGCATCCACAGCCCTCTGGGGTAGAGAATTCCAAAGATTCACAACCCTCCTGAGTGAAGAAATTTCTCCTCATCTCAGTCCTAAATGGCCGACCCCTTATTCTGAGATTATGCCCCCCCCCCCCCCAGTTCTGGACTATCCAGCCAGAGGAAACAGCCTCTCAGAATCTACCCTGTCAACCCCTCTTAAGAATTTTATATATTTCAATGAGATAGCCTCTCATTCTTCTAAACTCCAGAGAATATAGGCCCATTCTACTCGATCTCTCCTCATAGGATAGTCCTCTCATCCCAGGAATCAATCTAGTGAACCAACGTTGCACCCCCTCTAAGGCAAGTATAGCCTTCCTTGGGTAAGGAGACCAAAATTGTACACAGTATTCCAGTTTTGATCTTACCAAAGCCCTATATAATTGCAGCAAGACTTCCTTACTCTTATACTGCAACCCACTTGCAATAAAGGCGAACAGACCATTTGCCTTTCTAATTGCTTGCTGTATCTGCATGTTAACTTTCTGTGTTTCATGTACAAGGACACCCAAATTCCTCTAAATACCAACATTTACTAGTCTCTCATTTTTTAAATTCTGCTTTTCCATTCTTCCTACCAAGTCATTGATATAGATTGTAAATAGCTGAGGCCCAAGCACTGATCATTGTGGCACTCCACTAATTACACGCTGCCATCCCGAAAATTACCCGTTTATTCTTGCTGTTTTCTGTCCGTTATCCAATCCTCAATCCATGCTAATACAGTATATTACCCCAAATCCCTTGAGCTCTAATCTTGTGTAACAGCCTCTTGTGTGGCACCTTATTGAATGTCTTCTGAAAATCCAAATATACTACATCCACTGGTTCCCCCTTATCTACCTTGCTAGTTACATCCTCAAAAACTCTAATAGATTTGTCAAACACGATTTCCCTTTCATAAAATCGCATTGACTCTGCCTAATCGTATTGTGATTTTCCAAGTGATTTTTGAAACCCTCCCAATCCTCAGGCTTACTCTGTTTTTGGCAACATTGTAAGCCTCTTTTAATCGAATACTATCCTTAACTTCTAGTTAGCCATGGTTTTGCCACTTTTCCAGTGGAGTTTTTATTTCTCAAGAGAATATATATTCGTTGAGAATTATGAATTATTTCTTTAAATGTTTGCCATTGTTTATCTACCATCATATCTTTTAATTTAATTTCCCAATCTACCTTAGCCAACTCACCCCCTCATACCTTCGTAATTGGCTTTTTTTAAATTTAAGACCCTAGTTTCGGACTTAACCACATCACTCAAACTTAATATGAAATACTATCCTATTACGATCACTCTTCCCCAGAGGATCCTTTACGATAAGATTACTAATTAACCTTGTCTCAGTACACAATATGTGATCTAAAATAGACTGTTCCCTAGTTGGTTCCTCGACATACTGTTCTAGAAAATTGTCTTGAATGCATTCCATGAACTCATCCTCCAAGCTACTTTTGCCAATTTGGTTTGCCCAGCCTATATGAAGATTAAAGTCCCCCATGATTATTGCATTACCTTTGTTACGTGCTCCTCTAATTTTCTGATTTATACTCTGTTCAACACTATGATTACTGTTAGGGGGCCTATAAACTACTCCCACTAGTGTTTTATGCCCTTTGTTATTTCTTGGCTCAACCCATACTGATTTTACATCCTGATTTTCTGGGCGAAGATCTTTTTTCACTACTGCCTTTATCTCCTTTATTATTAGGGCCACCCCACCTCCTTTCCATTTTGCCTGTCTTTTCTAAAAGTCAAGTACCCTGGAAATTTAGTTCCCAACCTTGGTTACCCTGCAACCACATCTAGGTAATGACTACTAGATCAAACCCATTTATCTCTATTTATGCCATTAATTCATCTATTGTATCACGAATGCTTTGTGCATTCAAATATAGCGCCTTTAAATTTAACTTTTTACTATCTTTTCCCCCTGATGTGGCCTTAGCTGCTAATGCCCTATTACCTTTGTTAAAAACTCTGCCCCTTCCTGACACAATCTGTATGATTTTACCCAAATCGCTACTCTGCTCTACAGCCTTGACTTTTCTCTTTAGACTTTTAAATTTACTGTTACCTGAACCTCCCCTCCCCCTTATTAGTTTAAAGCCCTATCTACTGCTCTAGTTATTCGATTCGCCAGGACACTGGTCCTAGCCCGTCCCAACGGAACAACTCCCTCTTTCCCCGGTACTAGTGCCAGTGCCCCTTGAATTGAAACCCCTGCCTATTTCAGCCACGCATTTAAACCTCTAATCTGTTTGTCCCAATGCCAATTTGCACGTGGCTCAGGTAATAAACCAGAGATTATTACCTTTTTAAGGTTCTGCTTTTTAATTTGTACCCTTGCTCCTCAAACTCCCTCAGCAGAACCTCATTCCTAATTCTACCTATGTCGTTGGTTCCTTGGTTCCTATGTGGGACCACAACAACTGGATCCTCCCCCTCCTGCTCCAAGTTCTTCTCCAGCCATGAGGAGATGTCCTCAACACAGCCGTCGGGACTCCGGTTGCTGCTAAAGTTCCATTTTAGTTCAAAGTGACTTAAGCTTCTAATTATGTCCCCAAATCCTGTTGTCTTGGTTCTGCCCAAAGAACTTCTGGTGGTCTGACTCACTCCTTTCATTGTTCAGCTGTCTTGTGTTAAATAGGTGGCTCAGTGTAAGTGAGTTGGAATGATCATGTATAATAGGGAGAGACAAGTTGTTCTAATCACATTGATGGACCAACCAAATGGCATGTCTTGGTAGTGTCTGAATTTGATTCAGTATCAAAGTATTCCTGTTTGTTTACAGTTTGATGAATTATTTGTCCACTGCCTCTAGATCTTTACAGATTGCAAAATGTTATGATCAAGACATTCATGTTAAAAATGTCAGTCTGATCATATCCTATATCTCTCTTCATATGATGCCGACTTTAAATTTTAAATGTTTTAGTTCCTCTATGCCATTCTCTCAATTGGTGCTTTTAAAATTGAAACCATTTTTAGAAAGAATGGTCTTGCATTTATATTGACCCTTCTGTCATTTCCTCAGGACATCTGCAAGCACTGCACATTAAATGAGTTGCTTTTGAAGTGCAGTCACTATTATGGTAGAAAACACTGCAGCCAATTTAATCACAGCAAGGTCAAAGTAAATGAGATGAATGACTGGTTAATCTTGTTTTTGTGGTGTTGGTTGAGGGGAAAATGTTTGCCAGGATACTGGGGAAAACTAAATGCTCCTCTTGAAAAATGCAACAGGACCTTTCACATACATGTAAACAGGAAAACAGGACCTCAGTTTAACATCTCATCCGATTAGACAGAACTTTGGAAGTGTCAGCCTAGCTTCTGGGCTGAAGTTGTGAAATGTGGTTAAGACCCACAACCATTTGACTCCGGTGCTAAGAAATGAGCCGAGCTGACACTTGGCACTTTAACCTTAAAGCATGTGGTTTATCGGGCAAAAATATTCTGAAAACATATGGGAGGCAAGCAAGATCTCTGCCGCCTCATCTCTCTCTTTGTTGTTTCTTGAGAAGCATTTAACTTTTTAAAATTTAACTTTTTAAAATCACATTCCCTGAATGAAAATACATGGCATGTGCGTATGCTCTTGTGAAGCAGAAACTCTTCTGGAAAGCAGCACTGTTATAAGTGGAATGCACACCAGTGCTGTATTGTAACTCATGATCCTGAGTAGCAACCACTTTGAAACTTCTGCCATTTATTTATGCATAATCAAGTTCTCGTGAGTTATAGTTTACAATTTGCGGTCTACTTAAAAAAAAAAAATTATTGTACTCCATTTTAATTGCCCATAACTCACCGTTATAAGTAGAAGCATTGAGTTCATGAAAGTTCTGAGCATGTGATGTGTTTAGTCTATTTTGTGATTGCTTAAATAACTACCACTTCGTAATGGTTCCCTCATGGTAAGAAAAATACAGTCAGGGCACTCTCTTAAGTCTTGCAGAACTTGAGACTGAAATTAGAGTGGCACCAAATGGGGTTTTAATAAATTCATTTATTAACATTTTATTACTGATTGGGTTCTGTAGGGGTACAGGGGATAGCTGATGCCTACCGCAACTGTCTTCCTCAAGTCAGGTTGTATGGACCCACAAACTTCTCTCCAATAATAAACCATGTGGGAAGATTTGCAGCTGCAGCAGCGCAGCAGCCAAAAGCTTCTGTAAGTACTTCCGACACATACAGTTGCACCCACTAACTCCTATATCTCTGAGCAGGTGGTGATAGAGCAGCTTTGACAGATGCTAGGAAGCGGATCACGTACCCCACTGTCTCGATGAGGAATTATGTGCTCAAAACTGGAATGGGGAGAAAATAGTAACACTTCATATAATATTTAGAATCTCAAAGATCATTGATATCCAAGGTTTAAATGTTTAGGACAATGACAAAGTAATTGATATTCCACAATCACATTATTAGTATTTTGAGAGAGGAAAGAATCCTGAATAAATATTTTTTCTCTTTTGCTGAAGACATGGCTTCTTGCTGGGGTGTAGTTTCATGAACACTGGGCAGCCTCAGTACCTCATTCTTCTCTATTCATTTTGTGAGCCTAGATAATGAATATCATGAAGCTATTTTGGGGGGGGGGAGAGGGGGTGAAGAGACACAAATGACGGCCAAGTCTGATTCTGTCCCTGCCTGCACGTTTTTCAGCAGGAGTTAATGATCAGGAGCATGAGTCTGCTTTTTCCCCCCACTTCTTGAAGGATAATTGTAGCATCTTTTCCACCATATCAGCTGAGATCAGCAAACTCAACGCAGACCATGATTGAACTTCAAACCTTCTCGGTCTGTATGGCTATGTTCCACATTAGGAAGTGTATTTCCCGAGTGAGCCCTGAATACTGACCTCGAGTATGTAATTGTGTCAAAAAGATTTTTTTTTTTTTTTACAAATCTCAAACACTGCCGAAATCACGGAGTGGTTAATATTTTAATCCAGTATATGAGTTATATATTTTTAAATTTTACTAGTTATGTGTAAAACTGCTTTACTTTTGCTTTAAAATTTGGACACCTAGAGAACTTGTTAGCATGTTTTACTCGTGAAATCTGCATTTAAATAAAATGAGGTGGAATGCAAGGCTCAGCATACATAGTAAAATTAATTTCAACATATGTGGTAATTGTTAGAAGAAATAGTCATAATTCAATTGTTTCACGATCTTTAATTAAACTATCTATTGAGAAGCTATGCTTTGTTTGATCTTGACAAATTAATCCATTTGCTGTATATGATTTTGATGAATTATTTATGGTAAGATCGCTTTTATTTTGGCAGCAATATTTCATCCTGCTGATCATCACGGATGGAGTGATAACAGATTTAGATAATACAAGACAGGCCATTGTGAATGCCTCTAAGTTGCCAATGTCCATCATCATTATTGGTGTTGGCGGTGCAGATTTTAGTGCCATGGAATTTCTGGATGGTGACGATGGTGTTCTGAGATCACCCACTGGAGAAGTCGCTATCCGAGATATTGTCCAGTTTGTGCCTTTTAGGAAGTTTCAAAATGTAAGTATGTAACACTGCCCAGTAATAATAGTTTTGAATCCTACTTCACAGGCTTGAAATAACAAAGTATTGTATTAGACAAATGTATGAAATATTGTAAAATCTGACATACAAGTCACATTCATGGAGGTCTTTAAGTATGCCTGGTAAAACTGAAAATGAATGAATTAAGAAAATCTCTCACTGCGCAACTGGGATTTCTAGAGATGCGCCTCCTGAAAGAACCAGATCATAGAATCATCTCTATAATATTTACAAGATGTAGATGCTATGGCATAAGGTGCAAGCAGCAAAATTGCAAGTGTGTTGCATCTGGTTGATCCATTTGCACATGCCTGTTAATATAATGGGTAAGTATTTTAGCTAGCTCTAGTGTTAAATAATGTTTTTTAAAGAAAACCCACTTCATGGATAATGTGACTGTGTGTCACAATTATATAGATACATGTACTGAAGTTTGAGTCATGAGTTGAATACAGCTGGTAAAGGGATTGTTTTTGAACATGTCATTGTTCGTGTGTTTTTAAATTTTTGCCAAATTTCAGTGGAAATGATTATACCAACAGTGTGATTAGTCTCATAGTTTACTTTGTGGCACCTTAAAATAGTCCCTTAAAAATGGTATTACTGGTATAATAAGATGATTGCACCAAAATGTGTAAGTTAGAAGTTCACAACACTGACATCTAGTATGAGGCTGCAAAATCTGCATAAAATTGAATACCAGAAAACCTGCTGAACAACTGCAGCAAATCTTTGGCATCGAAACAAGTTTCCTTTTAGAGAAGTAGAACATTATGGCCCAGGTCTTCGCTTTTGTGGATTTGACATGGTGTTGCTCCTGCTTTCCAAAAAGATATTCCCTGACCACAGCTAATCTTGTGGCCATGGTTATTGAAATAATTTTGGAAGGCACTCTGGCCTCCACCAAGGAGTCTGCCAGTACTAAGAGCAAAGTTTTGTTTGCGGCAGTCTGCTGATAAGACTTTTAACATTTTTGAATCGGGCAATTACACAGGCTTTCTGGATTTTAAAAGTTAAAGTTCCCCCTTCTGCTGCCATAGCCAGTGCTAACAACCATCCCTGGCTTCCAGCATTGCTGTGGGCCAAGTGACGGAAAGTACATTGGTTGATGTATTTTCATCATTTGACTATCATTTCAATATGCGCATTCATATATATGGGCAGATATAGTGAGCATCACCTGTCACTTCCAACTGGAAATCTAATGGTTGTGAAAACTGCAGTGTGTGTCTCTGTCCCATTTTCCACCTGTGTCTGCCGCAGTTCCACCTAAAAAGCAGTGGAAGGAAGAAGGTCCCAGCCAGGGTTTTAGTACTGCACTGATTTTGGTAGAACTATTTCATTTTAATGCGAGAGAAGCTAACTTGTCGAGATAGTTGGGTACAGCCTGCCCATATGGTTTTGAAAGTCATTGGCTAGGGTTTTCTGCTTCTAGACCAGCATGCAATTTCCTGACCATTCAGTTTAATCAGTGAGGAAAATCACTGACTGGCAAGTGAGAAGCAGAAAAATCCCACCATTGTCACTAATATAGTTTAATGCAAAAGAGCCTGGGGGTGGCGGGGTGGGGGTACTTCTGTGTGCAACATCACAAATATATAAATAAGGAGAAACTGTTTCCACTGGCAGGAGGGTTGGTAACCAGAGGACATAGATTTAAGGTAATTGGCAAAAGAACCAGAGGGGAGATGAGAATTTTCTTATGCAGCAAGTTATGATCTGGAATGCACTGCCTGAAAGGATGTTGCAAACAGATTCAATAGTAACTTTCAAAAGGGAATTGAATAAATACTTGAAGGGGAAAAATTTGCAAGGCTATGTGGCAAGAGCTGGGGAGTGGGACTAATTGGATAGCTCTTTTTCAAAGAGGCACGATGGGCTGAATGACCTCCTTCTGTGCTGCATGATTCTGTGATCGTGTAGACTGAAAATTTGCTGTGTGATGTCAGTCACTTGCTGTTTCTTGTCCACATGATTGTTGTTTTTCAAACTAATAACACTCATCTCATTAAACAGGCACCCAAAGAAGTTCTTGCACAAAGTGTACTGGCTGAATTACCTCAGCAGGTGGTGTGCTACTTCAACACACGCAAACTCCGTCCTCCTAATGAGCCAAGCCCCTAAGTATCTGAATGTGTGATCTGACTTCAGTGCGTGACCTACAAATATATTCACTGGAGTACGGAAGTCTTCAGTCCTGCCAGTATTAGCCACTATACTTATTTTTATGATGTATTGTTTTAGTTAAAAATGTTCTAAAAATTTAAATTCATTTCCATGTTAACATTTTGAATAACTTTGATAAAACAATATAATGAAATTTGACCAGGTTAAATTGTTCTGTATGTATTTGTTATATCTTGTAAGCCAATGAAAAGACAGATCATTCAACTTACTAACTATCTAGGATTGGAGTATCTCTTACTTCTTCTGCCCTTTCTCCTTTTTTCCCCAAACCTGTAAATTGTTTCCTTTCAGTTTTCCATTCTGATGAAAGGTTAAACCTGTCTATTTTTTATAGATGCTGAGGGCCTTCCTGTGTATTTCCAGTACTTTCTGGTTTTATTTCAGATTTCCAGCATTGCAGTTTTTTTTAATTGTATAACATATTTTGAAGTTATTCTGCAGATATTTTATTTTTTAATGTTTGTTTTATAATGTTCTGTTTGAAATGTACAATTTTCTTTGAATTTTTAGATTGGGGCCAAATACTTTTACATGAAGTAGGTGCTGCTGCTAAATAATTGAATGGTTAGGGCTTTCATATTCTAGCACCACAAAAATGTTCATTTTTTAAAAAATAGATGAATAAAGATTTTTTTTTAACGCTAAATGATAAATCCAGAGTAACTTGTAGATAGAGTGTACTTCATAGAATGACACAAACATACCTTTCTATAACATACTTTTTGTTGTATAAAGGGGTGTAGTGAACTTTGAACTTTGGCAGTTTATAAGTAGCTGATAACTACAAAACTATAACATGAATTTAAAAAAAACCATCAAAATATGGAAGGAATGTTCTTGAGCATGTCAATAAGTCATCTTTTGTATTTACCTTTTCAATTAAATATATCTTCCACAACATTTTATGCATCCTTGTTGATGTAAAATCCAAATACCCAGTTAAATACCTGTTTCCAAATTCACCACAGCATCGGGTGAAAACATTTTAGGATTTTGAAATATATACAGCTAGTACTGTGTAAAATATTATAAAATATAAAAGACATTTTGCTGTACACTGCAGTTTCTTGAAAATAAGTAGTTATATTTAAGCAAGTATATTTCAATAAAAGACATCTGAGGCAGTTTAGAAAGTACATTATGGCTTTTATATTGAATAATGAGAGGGCAAAAGTTGCAATTCTAATTATTGAGTATGTTCTTTAAAAGCTGGGGAACTTGTATAAATAAAGTAATTTACTTTCTGTATGTCACTTAATATTTACTGGCACTTCTGGGTCTGATGGTATACTTGTGTTATGTTTATAGTTATGCACTTTTTTCTTAATATTGTAATTTATGTGATACCATTTGTAGTTCATTGGACCTTTAGCTTCAAATTAATCACATGCATTGACATCTTTCTACAAACCATTCACTAGTTTTTCAGTCATATTCTGAAAATACTATTTGTGCTACATAATTACAATATCTGCAGAATGTTAAAATAATTGACTTGCAGTTAAATTCACATTTGTATCTTGTAAGTGGCGTTCATGTCGTCTGAAATGTTTTTTATTTATGCACATCATGCTGAGATACATTGAATCAGTGACTGCCTAAAATTATCATGTGACTATTTTTCTTGTAAACCTAATTGTCAGAAATAACATCCTGGGTAAAATAAAACTATAAATTTGACATTGCTGTGGCAATGGGTTGAGATATTGAACAATAGTTTACCACCAATTAGTTTGAGTGAATCATTATTAAAGAAAATGTGACTATTTTATACTTTTCTGCAAATGACTGTTTAAAAGGTAATAGCGTAGTGTCAAGGCTATTTGACATCACATATTTATGATAACTAGTTACATATGTGTGTTGTGATTCAATGCACACAACACACTATTTAGATAGGGAGTGTTAGTTGTCTGGCAGTCTGGTGTTGCAGTGTATTGATGTGTTGTGCCATGGCCTAGAAGAGCTGTATTTGTAGCCCAGCTGACATTTACATTTGGATATTAATTGTAACTGAGCTGTCTAATTGGTGAGATGGGAAATGGTAGGAGTTTGAGGTTCTGTCACACTTCAGTATCCCTTGACCACTGTATTGAGGGAGTTCGGATGGTTCCCTGTTGCTATGAAGTTAGAAAATGCCAAACCAGAAAAGGGCTCTGTCCCAACTACAGATCCATACCCTCTTTAATGCAGGTTTTAAAATTTCAACCAGAATGTTAGTCCAGTACAAATACCAAGCATCCTTTATGAAAGGTTAATGCTCAACGGATTCAATAACTAAAGTTCTGGAAAGAGTGGCTCAAAGATAGCTCCCTTCAATCAGCATGGAAATAGACTGAGTGTAAATAAATATGTCTCTTGCATTTGGAATATGTAATTTATTATATAGTAAATTATCTCCAGCATGTTTATATTATACAATCACTGTCTATTTTGAGATTTATATGGTGGCAGTAATCTGACTGAGATTCGCTCTTACAGTTTATTAAAGAATCAGAAATAATTACATTAATGCAGCGCCTAATCCTTTTGTCAAAATGTCTTTAAGTGCTTCGCACAATGAATTGCTTTTAGGGGGCAGTATGAGCAAACATGACGGCAATCCTACATCAGCAATGTATTCATCATTTCTTTTGGTATTGAATTGAGGGATTAATGTTGGTGAGGACATTGAGAGAACTCTGCCTTCCTTCAGATGGTCAATCCTCATCACCAACTTATTTGAAGGATAGTATCTTAAACAATGCAATTGCACTAGAGATTATAAGATCAAATACTGATGTGAGATTTAAACTCATAACTTTGAGTCAGAAGCAAAAGCACTACCAAGTAAGCCAATCTAACATTATTGCATCATTGCCTTCCTTACTGAAAATTATCATCTAATGAATTCTGGTTATCTATTCTCTATGGCCTTAAAATTATGCTGTGGGATACTAGCAGATGAATGCATAGTATGTTCATATAATTTAAAAATTAATAGAAAATTAAAATAAACTATTAATGCTTCTGAATAAAATGCTGAGGGAATGAATAATTTGAATGTGCTAAGAGTTCCTATGGCATAATGCAATTAAGGTCAAAATGACTTAAATATACCTTCTGTCATGCATACATTAATTTTCTGAACTTTATTGGACATTTAATGTTCATGAAGTCTGGCAAACAAAGGAAAGTACAAGAAAGGAAAAACTGCAAGAACAAAAATAATGATGAAAAGGCAAAATGCAAAGGTAAGCAAGGAATCTACTAACAACAACAGCAACTTGTATTTATATAGCACCTTTAACGTAGTAAAACGTCCCAAGGCGCTGCACAGGAGTATTTTAAGACAACAAATTTGACACCGATCCACATAAGGATAAATTAGGGCAGGTGACCAAAAGCTTGGTCAAAGAGGTAAGTTTTAAGGAGCGTCTTGAAGGAGGAAAGAGAGGTAGCAAGGCGGACAGGTTTAGGCAGGGAATTCCAGAGCTTAGGACCTAGGCAACCGAAGGCATAGCCACCAAAGGTTGAGCGATTATAATCAGGGATCCTCGAGGGCAGAATTAGAGGAGTGCAGATATCTCGGGGGTTGTGGGGCTGAAGGAGAATACAGAAATAGGAAGGGGCGAGGCCATGGAGGGATTTGAAAACTGATGAGAATTTAGAAATCGAGGCGCTGCTCAACCGGGAGCCAATGTAGGTCAGCGAGCATAGGGGTGATGGGCGAACGGGACTTGGTGTGAGTTAGGACACAGGCAGCCGAGTTTTGGATGACCAAGTTTACGTAGGGTGGAATGTGGGAGGCCAGCCAGGAGTGTGTTGGTATAGTCAAGTCTAGAGGTAACAAAGGCATGGATGAGGGTTTCAGCAGCGGATGAGCTGAGGCAAGGGCGGAGACGGGCGATGTTACGGAGGTGGAAATAGGTGATCTTTGTTATGCTGCGGATATGTGGTTCAGCCTCAGACAGATGTTAGGGAGACGGATGGAGTCAGTGGCTAGGGAACGGAGTTTGTGGCGGTGACCGATGGCTTCAGTTTTCCCAATATTTAATTGGAGAACGTTTTTGCTCATCCAGAACTGTATGTCGGACAAGCAGTCTGACAATTTAGACACCGTGGAGGGGTCGAGAGAAGTAGTGAGGTAGAGCTGGGTGTCATCAGCGTACATGTGGAAACTGACGCTGTGTTTTTGGATGATGTCACCAAGGGGCAATATGTAGATGAGAAATAGGAGGGGGCCAAGGATAGATCCTTGGGGGACACCAGAGGTAACGATGCGGGAGCGGGAAGAGAAGCTGTTGCAGGTGATTCTCTGGTTACAATTGGATAGATAAGAATGGAACCAGGCGAGTGCAGTCCCACCTAGCTGGATGACGGTGGTGAGGCGTTGGAGAAGGATGGAGTGGTCAATTGTGTCAAAGGCTGCAGACAAGTCAAGAAGGATGAGGAGGGATAGTTTACCTTTGTCACAGTCACAAAGGATATCCTTTGTGACTTTGATGAGAGCCGTTTTGGTACTGTAGCAAGGGCGGAAACCTGATTGGAGGGATTTAAACATGGAATTGCAAGAAAGATGGGCACGGATTTGGGAGGCAACAACACGTTCAAGAACTTTGGAGAGGAAAGAAGGTTGGAGATGGGGTGGTAGTTTGCAAGGACAGACGGATCAAGGTTTGGTTTTTTGAGGAGAGGGGTGATGACGGCAGATTTGAGGGAGAGCGGGACAGTACCTGAGGCGCGAGAACCATTAACAATATCGGCTAACATGGGAGCCAGAAAAGGAAGTTGGGTGGTCAGCAGTTTGGTGGGAATAGTGTCGAGGGAGCAGGAGGTGAGTCTCATAGACAAGATGAGCGCAGAGAGGTCATGAGGGGAGATTGGAGTGAAACTGGAGAAAGATGTGAGTTCAGGGCTAGGGCAGGGGGGAACCTTAGAGGAAATTTGGCCCAGTGGGCTAGGGAAAGGAAGGGAAGTGACAGAGGCAGCTGAACGGATAATCTCAATCTTGGAGACAAAGAAGTCCATGAGCTCCTTACATTTGTTATCGGAGGTGAGGGTGGAGGAGAAGGAGACAGGGGAGAGGGGTTTAAGAAGACAGTTAGCAGTAGAGAATAGGAACCGGGGTTTATCTTTGCATTCCAGAATGATTCTGGAATAGTGAGCAATTTTGGCAGACGAGAGCAGGGCCCAATAGTGCTTTATGTGGTCCAGCCAGGTCTGGCAGTGAATGGCTAAACCAGTTGTTTGCCATATCTGTTTGAGTCTTGGACTTAAGGGAGCGAATATGAGAGCCGTACCAGGAGGAATGGCTAGGGTGAGAGGGTAATTGACTTATTAGGGACTAGGGCATCAAAGATGGTGGTGATGGTGTAGTTGAGCAGATCGGTAGCTACAGAAATGTCATGGTGAATGGAGGGCCAGAGGCTGGACAGTTGGGATTTCATAAGTGCAGTTGTAAGGGAGTTTTCTCCAGGGGCGGACACCGAAGGAAGTAGGGTTGGGGTGGGGTGGGTGGAAGGAGGATGTGGGTGGAGAGCGATACGAGGAAATGGTCAGAGATGGCCTTATCTGCAATTGACACGATGGGAGTAGCGAGGCCACGAGAGATGGCAAGGTCGAGGGGATGGCCATGAATATGGGTTGGGGAGTTTACATGGAGGGAGAGATTAAGGGAGGATAGGAGGCTAGTGAGCTCAGAGGTTGAAATCACTGAGGATGAGAAGTCGTTCGGTGCAGAGGCTGAGGGAGGAGAACAGTGAAGATATCTCAGTAATAAAAATTTTATGGTACTTGGGTGGGCGGTAGAGAACAAGAATTTTAAATGAGGTGAAATAAGGTGAGATGCTCAAAGGAGAAGAAACTGCCAGAGGAATAGCGGGACAGACCAAGGTGTGATTCGGTAATGAGAGCCACACCGCCACCAGGGCGGTCGGAGCGGGGAAAGTGGTGGAAGGTATAGCCAGGTGGGGAGGCTTCATTTAAGGGTAAGGTGTCATCACCCCTCAACCAAGTTTCTGTCAGGGCCATGATATCAATGCAGTATCCACGATAAGCTCATGGATGGCAAGGACCTTGTTCGCAAGTGAACGACATTCTGGAGGGGCTGTAACAAATAAAAGGGCTGTAGAGTAAAATCAATAAATGATGAGTTAACATAATTCTTCAAATATTTTCCATTATCCTATTTAGTTTTTGTATGCATTTTGTAATGCACAAAGCTGTCACCATTATAATGTGCATGATTTAAATTCCACAACAGTTTAAATAAAAGAAATAAGGAAATTAAATTCCTCCAAATAAGCATCTCCCAAGACTATACAACAACAGGAACAACAACGTGCATTTATATAGCACCTTTAACATAGTAAAACATCCCAAGGCACTTCGCAGGAGCGTTATCAAACAGAATTTGACACCAAGCCACATGAGATATTAGGACATGACCAAAAGCTTGGTCAAAGAGATAGCTTTTAAGGAGCATCTTAAAGGAGGAGAGAGGGGCAGAGAGTTTTAAGGAAGGAATTCCAGAGTTTAGAGCCTAGGCAGCTGAAAGCTAGCTACTAATGGTGGAGTGATTAAAATAGGGGATGCACAAGAGGCCAGAATTGGAGGACTGCAGAGATCGCGGAGGGTCGTAGGACTGGAGGAGGTTGCAGAGATAGGGATGGGTGACGCCATTGAGGGATTTGAAAACAAGGATAAGAATTTTAAAATTGAGGTGTTGCCGGACAGGGAGCCAATGTAGGTCAGCAAGCACTAGTGATGGGTGAATGGGATTTGGTGCAAGTTAGGATATGGGCAGCAGAGTTTTGAATGAGCTCAAGTTTATGAATGGTGGAATGAAAGAAAGAAAGACTTGCATTTATATAGCGCCTTTCACAACCATCGGACGTCCCAAAGTGCTTTACAGCCAATGAAGCGCTTTGGTTGTAATCTTTGGATTACTCCCTGTGCCACAAGCTAGTGAGTATAGAAATAGAAGGATAGAGAAGATGAATGTGTGGCTGGAGAGATGGTGCAGGAGGAAGGGCTTCAGATTCCTGGGACATTGGGACCGGTTCTGGGGGAGGTGGGACCTGTACAGGCCAGACGGGTTGCACCTCAACAGAGCCGGAACCAATGTCCCTGCGGTGGGGTTTGCTAGTGCTGTTGGGGAGGGGTTAAACTAATTTGGTAGGGAGATGGGCACCAGGATGTAGCAATAGAAAGGAGAAACAAGTGCACAAAGGATTGGGAGAGACATATAGCACTAGAGTAAGAAATAGTAAGTTATTAGGTGAGGTCAGACTAAGAGAATATAAGAAGGTCTAAGACAGGTTTACAGTGCATGTGTGTAAACGCACAAAGTGTGGTAAATAAGGTTGGTGAGCTGCAGGCGCAAATAGCCACATGGAAATATGATTTTGTGGTGATAACGGAGACCTGGCTCAAAAAATGGAAGAATTGGGTTTTAAATATTCTGGATATAAGGTGTTCAGGAAAGAGAGGGAAGGAAAGAAAGGAGGTGGGGTGGCAGTATTGGTTAAGGAGAATGTTAGTGTTGGGGAGAGAGAGGATGTCCTGGAGGGGGTCAAGAACAGAATCCAGTTGGTTAGAGTTAAGAAATAATAGAGGTGCCATTACACTACTAGGTGTATTCTATAGGCCACCAACTAGTGGGAAAGATATAGAGGAGCAAATTTGCAGGGAAATTACAGAGAGGTGCAAGCACTATAGAGTAGTAATAATGGGGGACTTCAATTATCCTAATATAGACTGGGATAGTAATAGTGTAAAGGGCAGAGAGGGGGAAGAATTTCTGAAGTGTGTTCAGGAGAACTTTCCAGATCAGTACCTTTCCAGCCCAACAAGGAAAGAAACATTGCTGGATCTGGTTCTGGGGAATGAGGTGAGTCAAGTGGAGCAAGTGTCAGTAGGTGAACACTTAGGGAACAGTGATCATACTTTAATAAGGTTTAGATTAGCTGTGGAAAAGGACAGGGAGCAATCTAGAGTAGAAATATTTAATTGGAGGAAGGCCAATTTCAGTGAGTTGAGAACGGATCTGGCCCGGGTAAATTGGAATCAAAGATTGGCAGGCAAAGCTGTAATCAATGGTTCAGTTACAGTCGAGGTACATTCCCATGAGGGGGAAAGGTAGGGAAACAAAAGCCAGAGCTCCCTGGATGATGAAGGAGATAGAGAGTAAGATGAAGCAGAAAAAGGGCGTGTATGACAGATGTCATGTTGAGAATACAAGCAATAATCAGGCTGAATATAGAAAGTTCAGAGGGGAAGTGAAAAAGAAAATGAGAGGGGCAAAGAGAGAGATTATGAGAATAGATTGGCAGCTAACATAATGTAAAGGAATAGCCATATTTCAGAAAAATACACCATCCTATGAACAGAATTCTGACATTATTAAAATATGACAAACTGGGTTTAAAAATCTAAAAGCCTCAATGACACAAAGCTGTAAATACAGGCTTCTGAGATAAGATGAGCTTGTTAACACAAAGCTGTAAACACCATACAAGCTTTTGAAATGGGAAATGGTTATTGACACTGAGACAATGGCCCTATTGAAGAAGCAAAGGCTTGCTTCCAAGGAGTCTGCAGTTTGGAACCAACACAATGCTATACCCAGTTTAAAGTGTTAAAAAATAACACTTCGAACAGAAACACAGAACATTAAAAAACCATGTGCCTTTGTAAAAGTAACATCAAATGAAACAGGAAACACAATTATATATACAACCAATTGAAGTAGCTAAGAAATGCATGGAACACCCTGGCTGAAGTGGTTTTGATTTACATATTGTAAATATGATACCTACAGAACACTTTGAAGATATAATATCAATAGATGACACCAAGCAATCACATTGTATTTGTATTGAAAATGGAACAGTTAGTAGACATAACGTCTGCTTATAACCAGTTAAGGGGATATTAAGAATTGAATTGAAAACCTTCGTAAGAATGGCATCAGAGATAAATCTGTAATAACCATTTTATAAGATAAGTTATGAAACACCTATACAGCAGACAGGATTCTGAGAGTTAGCAGCTGAACTAACAGTAAGAATAGAAAGAAGTCAACAGAAAGACTGACTAGAGATAATTAGCTTACATCAGCAGAAAACTTCAAAGGAGATACCACTGCAAAAAGAGTATAAGATATGGGATTTTCAAATGGGAAAACAAGTCATTGGAACGGGCAGGCGATTCTCAGCTTCAGAGGCAAGCTCTGTAAGTTTTTAACTCTTTGAGTCTCGGGGATCAAACGGTACTTTTACTTGATTTTGGTGGATATTCTGGATTAAGAATAAGTAGAAATGTAAAAATGTAACGAAATTAAGATTTGAGAATAAGGATCTCTGAGAATAAGAATTGTAAGCTATTTGTATTTTGAACTGTTAAAGTTGCGATTGACTCACCAGCTGTTAACTAAATGTCAGTTCCTTAATAAATCTATATATTTTTAGAATTGTCTCACAGAGTACTTCTGTATCAAACTCGCGAACTCAAATCTATGTACACTCTTTTGGGAGGAGTTGCAGAATTCTGGGGGGGTTTTCTGGACCCTCATAATATCCGGAAGGTTACAGTCTAGTTAAACTTATTAAAAGTGCTTTCTGGAGGATGGTAATATCTTCAAGTCGTTTCTTTCCTTTAGGGAGAGAGAGCCTGGACCTTTAGACCCAATTAAGCGTCTTATAGGATTCGGCTATCTCTAACTTTAGTTGAAGGGGAACGTCTGGGGAATACGCCTGATCTGGGGTAGCCCGAGATGGGCTAGGACTTGTAATTATCCCTTCAATAAAAGGTAATTCAAAAGTCTTCTATAGGCATATAAATAATAAATGGGTAGTAAGAGAAGGGGTGGGGCTGATTAGGGTCCAAAAATGAGATCTACACATGGAGGCAGAGGACATAGCTGAGGTACTAAATGAATACTTTGCATCTGTCTTCACCAAACAACAACAACAACAACTTGTATCTATATAGTGCCTTTAACGCAGTAAAACGTCCCAAGGCGCTTCACAGAAGTATAAGACAAAAAATTTGACTAATTTGGTGAACAGTTGATTTTCAGACTGGAGGAAGGTACACAGTGGTGTTCCCCAGGGGTCGGTACTAGGACCACTGCTTTTCTTGATATCTATTAATGACTTGGACTTGGGAGTACAGGGCACAATTTCAAAATTTGTAGATGACACAAAAGTTGGAAGTATAGTGAACAGTGAAGAGGATAGTGATAGACTTCAAGAAGACATAGTCAGACTGGTGAAATGGGTGAACACGTGGCAGATGAAATTTAACACGGAAAAGTGTGAAGTGATACATTTTGGTAGGAAGAACGAGGAGAGGCAATGTAAATTAAATGGTACAATCCTAAAGAGGGGTGCATGAACAGAGAGACCTGGGGGTATATGTGTACAAATAGTTAAAGGTGGCAGGGCAGGTTGAGAAACCAGTTAAAAAAGCAGACAGGATACTGGGCTTCATAAATAGAGGCATAGCGTACAAAAGCAAGGAAGTTATGATGAACCTTTATAAAACACTGGTTCAGGCCTCAACTGGAGTATTGTGTCCAATTCTGGGCACCGCACTTTAGGAAGGATGTGATGGCCTTAGAGAGGGTTAAAAAAAATTACGAGAATGATTCCAGGGATGAGGGACTTCAGTTATGTGGATAGACTAGAGAAGCTGGGGTTGTTCTCCTTAGAGCAGAGAAGGTTGAGAGGAGATTTGATAGAGGTGTTCAAAATCATGAGGGGTCTAGACAATGAGAAACTGTTCCCATTGGTGAAAGGGTTGAGAACCAGAGGACACAGATTTAAGGTGATTGGCAAAAGAACCAAAGGCAACATAAGGAAAAACTTTTTTACTCAGCGATTGGTTAAGATCTGGAATGCACTGCTTGAAAGGGTGGTGGAGGCAGACTCAATCGTGGTTTTCAAAAGGGAATGGAAAACAATTTCAGGGCTATGGGGAAAGGGCGGGGGAGTGGGACTAGCTGAAGTGCTCTTGCAGAGAGCCGGCACGGGCTCGGTGGGCCGAATGGCCTCCTTCTGTGCTCTAACCATTCTATGATTCTAAGTACTTTTTGAAGTGTAGTCACTGTTGTAATGTAGGAAGATGGTCAGCCAGCCAGGAGAGTGTTGGAATAGTCAAGTCCAGCGGTAACAAAGGCATGGATGAGGGTTTCAGCAGCAGATGGGCTTAGGCAGGGGCGGAGTTGGGCAATGTTACAGAGGTGGAAGTAGACAGATATGTGGTCAGAAGCTCCTCTCTGGGTCAAATATGACACCAAGGTTGTGAACGGTCTGGTTCAGGCTCAGACAGTTGCCAGGGAGAGGGATGGAGTTGATGGCTAGGGAACGGATTTCGTGGCGGGGACTGAAGACAATGCTTCGGTCTTCCCAATATTTAGTTGGAGGAATTTTCTGCTCCTCTAGTTATTCATTCACCAATAACTTGCCTTCACGTAGGAAGAAAATATAGACAATGCGCATACCCCATGAATAGTTTGAAATAGCTAAGTATGAGGCTGAAAGAGACCGTGGAATTTTAATAGACTGAACGCTAAATATGTTAAACCAATGCAGAGCAGCCATCAATAAAACAAACAGGATACAAGTCAAGATGAGTTAGTAACCAAACTTCATAGTGTACTGTTAAGACCACACCTCGAATACTGTAGTCAGTTCTCATTGATGAGAAACGAGACATTCAAGCGCTGGAGTTAGTGCAGAGAAGAGCCACAAGGCTGATCCCCAAAGGCAAAGACTGGACAGACCAGAGCTTTTCAGTCTTGAAAGGAGGCATTCCAGAGATGATGTTATAGAGATATATAAGATTTTAAAGGCATAGAAAAAGTTATCATAGAATATTAAAGAAAGACTTGCATTTATATAGCACCTTTCACGACCACCAGACATCTCAAAGCGCTTTACAGCCAATGTACTTTTTGAAGTGGAGTCACTGTTGTAATGTGGGAAATGCGGCAGCCAATTTGCACACAGCAAGCTCCCACAAACAGCAATGTGATAATGACCAGATAATCTGTTTTTGTTATGTTGGTTGAGGATAAATATTGGCCAGGACACCGGGGATAATGCCCCTGCTCTTCTTCGAAATAGTGCCAAGGGATCTTTTACATCTGCCTGAGAGAGCAGATGGGGCCTTGGTTTCACATCCCATCCGAAAGACGGCACCTCTGACAGTGCAGCACTCCCTCAGCACTGCACTGGAGTGTCAGCCTAGCTTTATGAGCTCAAGTCCCTGGAGTGGGACTTGAACCCACAACCTTCTGGCTTTAAATTAAATTAAAAGTGGGAGTACAACTAGGGGACCCAGATTCAAACTATAGGACTGTTATCCGAAAATTAATCCACACAGAGAGCAGTTAATTTATGAATAAACTTCTAGATAGAATAATGGAGGCTAAAGCAATCGGATGCTACAATAGGGGGACGTCAGGTTTCAATTAAGATGGGCCAAAGGGCTTTCTTCCGCAACTTGTTCATCGCATGAGTCAAGTCTACTTCCATTTTTGATAGCTGCATGCGCAGTGCGTGCAGTAGGCAGGCTCTGGGAAGTTGAGGTGGTGACTCACTAAAGCTCGACTTGAGAGGAAACAATAGCTCCTCAGTCTGAAGTTAGTGCAGTGCCGGTCGCCTTTTTATTTGTTATTCTAGCTACCTGTTTGGATGAGTAACAAATATTCTTACAGCAAAGATTTGGCTAGCAACGCCAATTAGTGTCGACGTATTTCTTTTCTCTTTCCTCTGGTTCTAATAATCTGTCCAGACCAAAAGGAATTATTTCGGGAGTTTCGGTCACTTTTCAGGTAATTTTCTATATTCAGATTAAATGTTTTGTTTTCAGTCTAAAAATGCGACCTCTGATATTAAGATGTACGTTTAATTGCCAGTGTTGAAACTTTCGAGGGCGTAGTCAGGTTGGGTAAGAGAGGAAAAGGCTGCAATTAAGCGTGGGGACTGTAGAAGTCAGGCTGCACTTGGCTTCGAGTTGCCCGGTGGCGGATTTCGCGGAGCACACTGCTGGTTAAAATTCTTTTTTTTTGTTGGAATCAAAGGAGAGACACGGTCATTTTTCATGCATTTTAACACGACGTAAAAGGTAGGCGGAAAATATTGGTGCAGATTTAATTAGCCGAGCGGCCTGTTTCTGTGCTGTAAGAATTCCGCGGTTCTCTTAAATAGCTCCCCCCGCAGAACGAAAACTAGAGTCTGAGGATTGTAACATTTGGTGTGGACACGGGGAGGTAAACAAGCGAAGGAGACTGGGAAAGGAACAGGAACTTTTAGGGTAAACGAACGTCTGCAAACATGTCTCTTTCTTTCCGCACTCCCCAAAGAGAAAGGAGGGCGAGAGATGTCGCTCATCCATCGTCAATGGGTGGCAAATCACACACAAGTTGTAATGGTGGGAGTGAAGGGGTTGGACGCTATTGCAAACTTTGTCCATTACTCAAAGCTGTGTCGTCTGCATAAATTGTGGGGGGTGGGTAGTGAGTAATCGTCCCCCGTCCCCCCCCGCCCCCCCGTACAGAGGGTAGAGCTCTTTAAGAATCCAGTTTTAAACTACTTCTGTTTACGTATTTGAGAGCCCACACGGCATCTTTAGTTTTTCTACTTGTGTAAAATATTTTACATTTGTAGACTTGTAATGTACAGTAATCATGGATGAATTTAGTATTTATATATTGCATTAGTATTTTTGTAACTGGTTGCTATTTTGAAGTAGTATGGTCTATTTCGAGGCTGAATTAAATTACAGTAGCATACAGTAGTGATAGTGAAATTACATCATTTCGTGGTTACATTGCAGTGTTGCTTTCGCACTACATATTTTTGATTCTATTTGTTGTTTTTGTGTATCTTTAGAATTTTATTTTGGTATACCATTTGCACAATTATTGCAACTTTTCATTCTGTCTCTTGTCTTATGAGGGTTGCCTAATTTGTTATTTGATATCCTGATTTTATTATTTTGTTTCATTGTATTCTATTTAGTTTAATTTCTGGTTGCATTGGTTTTCTTGGTGCTTTAGGGCTCTGGTTCCCTCATTGCTAGCTCCCAGCATCTTTTAAGCATGAATATTGTATTGATATGAGCTTAATACAGTTGGGACATCGGGACTACATGATAATGTTGTCTAGAATGTGCTGCAGTGGAGCTGTGTGAGCCTTAGGTTAAACTATGAAGACGTATTGCTCAAATCCCAGTGCAGTGAGATAAATCAGTCAGTTGCAGGCAGGTTGCTTGTTTATCAGGCTAGACTAAATGGACAATACCTGAAGTCTAGGTCCGCTTTGATTTGAGTACTTAATTTAAGATTTTGCCCAAGTATTATTTCAGATATATTATGGGTAGGCAACTGTAATGTAAATAAAATGTCACGTTTTGATTCTAGTTCGTTCAGGCTATGGAGATGGCCACGTGTATAACCCATATGGTGGTTTACTTTTGATCTGACCACCAGCCCTTCCCCATCTACTGTGTAAATGGAGGTACTGTACTTTTCAACAGCCCTTTCCTCTAGTTTACTGCAGTTGAAGGTAGTTTTGATCTTTCTTACCCCAGCCTTTTGCAGATGGAGGTATAGAGCAGTGTTGTCCAGTACATTAATCACATGTCGCTGATTGGGAATCAAGATGTGGCTAATTGCATTACTGATTAGTAAATAATAAATGAGTAATAGATACCATCCTTGGGCATATGCTCTTAATACTCATGCATGTGTACTTTAACCATTTTGTTTGTTGGTAAAACAGCAAAGTGAGAGTGTGTTTATTCATCATTGTGAGTGCTTTACTTCCTTGGCTACTGAATAGTGGTAGATGTTCGATAAGTAAACATACATGTGTGAAGTACATGTACTTGTATTGTTTGAGTTAAAATTAGTGCATGTGGCTATAGTGGTGTTGCCACCTGTGGCTAGTGGCACTGAAATTGCGGTGTCTGCGACCGTGTACTCTGAGTCCGCCATCGTATTCCCTTTGAAAGGCCCCGCAAGTTCTGGATTTCCGTATGTGTTTGCGCATGCCTGAAATCCGGAACTTGCGATCTGTCAAGGTAAGCCCTGACAGATCATTCAAACCGCCTGAAAAATGAATATTGCTGGCACAGAGTTGGGCTATTTGCCCAACAACTGCCCAGCAATTGCCCACGCAACTCTTACAGCTGGTAACAGCAGGTATAGGGCCTGTTTGCATCAGCGTAAGGGTGTATAAGGCTTAACTAAAACATTTAAAAATCCAAAATTATACACATACACTTTAAATGAGTTTATGAAAATATATGGCCTGGATTAAGATGTTTAAAATTATTTATCAAAAAATTAAATTTTTTATTGAGGTTGGTGCAATGAAGGAACTTATGAATAAAATTGCAATTCAGTACATTCTCTAATTATTTGGGGATTCAATTGCATATCATTAGGGATTCCCTTCGTAAATGATTGCAATGGAATTCTCCTTTGTCATCGGACGACCGGGCCCACGTGATCCCAGGGATGTCTCCGAACCACCTGCATCCCTGAGATCTGTGGGCCTTTACGCTGCCCTCCGCCTGGAGGCCTGAGACTGTAACTCTTCGCAGCCTGGTCGCCAGGAGGTACTTTTGAATTGTTTCACGGGTCGGAGGTGTACTCCGGAGGTGCGCCTCCGACCGCAATTTCTAGGCCAAGGACAACACTGGTATAGAGTGCTGCTCCCTGTATAGTCATACAGTATCCTCTATGTTCTTCGTTCTGCATGCTTTCCTCACTGAAAACCAAGTTTCACCTTCCCCCCCCCCCCCCCCCCCCCCTCTCCCCTCCCTTCAATTTGCCCTCATGTTTTATTTTCCACTTCTGATCAAAAGGTGGTACATAGACTTATAATTCATTCCGATGTCTCAGCTGCTCCCCTTAGCTCCCTTGAATCATTGGACTTTGATCTGCTCTGGCTAAAAGTACTTCACCCTCACTTCACTAAATTCATTTGCTATCTCCATTGCTGTTGTGAACCTTTATAACTCTAGAACTTTTTAACTTATTGTCGAGTAGTTTCCCATCAATTAAATCTAACTTCCCCTCTGGTGAAATCACCATTCTTGTTGACTTTAATGTTCGAGCATCAGGACTTGCTCTGCTTTCCCTCTTCCACTATGCTGAGTCCTATACAATGCTGAGTCCTCTACATAGGAACAGGAGTTGGCCCTTTAGCCCCTCATGCCTGCTCTGCCATGCAATTAAACTCCATTTACCCGCCTTTGCTCCATATCTCTTGGTACCCTTAACTCATAAAAACCTGTCAATCACCATCTTGGAAATTTCAATTGACCCAGCATCCATAGCCTTTTGGGGCAGAGAATCCCAGATTTCCACTACCCTTTGTGTAAAAAGTTCTACCTGATTTCACTCTGAATGGCCTGCTGAGGAACCCCAAACAACTCCTCAATCAGCAAATCCAGACCAGTACTTCGCAAACTCTTCTATGTGGGGTAACTCCTGCATTGATACTGCTCCCAGGGAGCTCCAGCAAATGTTGACATACTTTCATGAATCCCTTTCATAATAGCAAATCAACAAATATAGAAGAATGGAGATTGAGAAAAATCTTCAGCCATTGCAGAGCCCTTGGGAACTCTATTGGGGATATACTAGGGTACAAGGCTTTCAGTTTGAAAACCTGAGATCTAGACCTTTTCCTTATTCCAATCCTAATTTTACCTCAGTCTGTTTCCTCATTGCCGGCCTCTTTTGAACATTAACTTATGTTTGCCTTTGCAGAATTCTTCCATCCTTATCTCGTCCCCAGTGCTACTGAAAGACAATTTTTTTCAATTTGTGTTTATATTCCACCCTTTAATGTAGGAAAACATCAATGATGCTTCACAAAGAAAGCAAGGAATAGCTGCTATGGGCAAGGTGACCAAAAGGTTTGTTGAAGAGGTAGGCTTTGAGAAAGCTTTTAAAGGTAGAGTGAGAGTTGGAGGAGTTTAGGGAGCGAGTCATAGAGAATAGGGCAGAGATGGCTAATGATTGAAGGCAGTGCCACCAGTGGTGGAGCAGAAGAAGGGGAGGATACAATGAAGGCTAGAATCAGAGGGCAGTAACACTTTTGGCTTTTACCTAGATACTTGTGCTCTGCTCCAAAAAACATTGCCCTAAGCAAGCCTTTGTATTAGTTAGTGCTGCTTAATATTTATTAATGTAGCTTTGGGGTCGAATGGAAACACTTACTATGCTACTGTATTTAGCGCACTCGATATGGCGCAAGTCCTCTTGTGACCTCCTGGACTTTGGAAAGTGGAAAAATAAACATTCTGTTGACTGGTGCAACTTTATTAAAAGTAAGTCAAAGCAAGAGACAATGTAACAGCTTACACTATATTTTCACAGAACTTCTTTATTGGGTTCCTGAATGTACCTTCACATATTTTATGAAACTTTTATACATATGTACATTCATACATATGTTTACAAAACTATTCATTTTATGCTTTCCATATGTAATTTATGATTCATAGAACTTTTAACTTTTACTGTCTCCTCAGGTACAAGACATGACACTTTGCTAACTCTGATACTCATCTGGGTTAACAATTGTACTGTAACTCTTGTACATAGGTGTTCATAATAGCCCATGGAGCTCCACAAGAACCCATCCACATAAGCTGTAATACTATAATACAAGGCAAAACTGGTGAGCCGAACAAGGGTTTTTCCCTCTTTATCCTTCATAATTGAGCTATAGAACTGTCTATCAAAGTGGACTTCAAAAGGTGTTGGTGTCCTCTCCCCTTATAAACCTATCTAAGGTCATTTCTAGCCACACTTACAGAATGTAGATTCTAACTCAACCTAGAGAGCAGAAGCACTTCCAGTTCACAAATTTCACTTCCTGTAGTCACTACTTTTGTCAATATTTAATATAGAAAATCCCAATAGAAACATTTATAATTTAAGTTTCCTATGCAAACAGTAGTCTGTCACTGTTGATGAACCAATTGGATCACTCAAAAAGCTTAAAAAAATTTTTTTTGCCTGTCAATTTTTATCAGTTACTGACATTTATAATGTCCAAAGTAAACTCAAAAATATTACAATAACACAAGTAAATTTGACCATTAAATTGTCTTGTATCTTTTAATACCATCATTAAAAGTTTTACTGCAAAGCCTCGACTTTTATCAAATGCCTTGGCTTTGGCTGGATATTTTTACTCCAATAGAGAGCTTTCAACTACATCTGTGCACTCTAAGCATGTGCAGTTTACAGAATTTCTCAGCATGCGATCTGTGCATCAACAGGAGTTTCCAGTTAGAAGGGTGTCTCTCCTCAGACTGGGAGGATTTGAGAGTTTCTTTGCTTATTCCAAATGATTTGGAAAGAAAGTGGAGTTTGAATTCTCAACCCATTTATTTTAGGTAAGGCTGACAATTATTTAAATTTATTAACACCTGTGAATAGTAGTACCTTATGAAGAGCATTGGCTGCGATACTGGTTTCTTTGATACTTTCTGGTTAGAAAAGAAAACCGGTTTGTTTATAGAGAATAGATTATTATATATTGCAGTAAAAATTCAGTTTATAAAACATCTCTATTAAAAACCCATAAAATACAATTTATGGGGTAAATTTTGTTTGCTTATGGAGACTTGCATTTATTGAAGATTGTCAGGAAACTCGCTAATCATGCACTAAATTACACCCCCGCCCCCCCCCAACCCCCGCACTACGGCCACCTGCAGGAAGAACATATCAGGAATTTACACATCCTCAGCCTGTGATTTACCATCCATTAATTTTAGTAGAAAGTTATGTTAAAATTCTTTATGGCAGGAGTGTGAAGACAGGGAGCAGCTGACAGTGAGGATAGTAGTGATGGTGGGGTGGAGATCCTGAGGGAACAGAAGGGGCTGCAGATTGGTCAGGAAGTTGTTGACCAGTAGGAAAATGGGAGGTGGGGTCAGATGGCATAAAACAGGGGTTCTCAAACCTTTTTGCTTCTGAGGCCTCTTCCTGTGTTATAAAAATTCCATGGACAAGTATTGTTTTCTAAAAAAAAAAAATATATTTGTATTTGGCTTCACCTACTGTCCAAGAAGAATGACCACTTGACCAGGGTAACAGAGAGTTTCAACCATACAGCCATACTCGAATGTTATTCAAAATTGACCTCCCAGTCTTAAATTGTTTATAGGTTAGGAGCATGTAGAATATATTGTATTTTCAGGGTTTATAAGAACTTGTTACAATTCAGCTAGTTTTATATAATAATAGGAGCACATTCTTGTGGGAGTTCAGAACTCAATCACAACCAGGGTCACTGGAACATTGCAGATTATGGCAAAATTTTGTGTATTTTTTTTCATTCCCTGCAGAGAAAGTGTTGCCAATCTTTTCCCTTCTCCCAGTTCACGGAGGCATGCTTTCACCCTCCCTTCCGAGTTGATGGAGGCACTCCTCGTGTCCTGGTTTGTTAATGCTGCTACCCCAAGCTCCTACCCGATACTGCTGCTTCGCTCCAACATCGGACTTTGCCAAGCCTTGAGGATGGGAATTCCTGAGCCTTGCACATTGGACTTTCTTATCTGGAATTTCAAGAGATTAAGAATTCCTACCTGCAGCGTGCAGAAGAATCTGATCGCAGAGCGAAGCAGTAGCTGCATCAGATAGGAGTTGGATGTGTCAACGAATGGCGAATTGTGAATGGAGCAAGATGATTTTGATGAAGGGAGATAAAGTTTCTGTGGAAATTTTTCCCAGTGCCCCTGCCTACTGCTCTGTTGTTCAAGTGGTTTTTCACCCACACATACTTTGTTTCTTGCGCTCTCTAATGCAGCAACACTATTGACCGCGGCGATGCTGAGTGTAGTGGCAGTATGAAGGATGGACCCCGTGAAACCTTTTCGCGGACCCCTCGGGGGTTGCGGTCCCCGATTGCAAACCCATGGCTTAAAATACATCAATGGAAGATTCTCCTAGGCACCCTCCTCAAAGGTTGTTAGATTTTGCTTTCTCAATACTGCCTCATCCTAATAACCTGCAATACTACTAGACTCTACCCCTATGCTGCAAAACCCCCTTCTCATTCTGCTGGACCTGAGGACTCCCTCTTTCCTAGACTTCACCCTTGCTCCCCACTTCCAGATCCTGGAACTCCCTCCCAGTGTTCACAAATGGCTAGGCTGCATTCCTAGTGCTCCAGACCTTGAGACCTCCCTCTTTAATGCCACTTGGTCCCAGAAGCCATCTCCCAGTGATTCCCAGATTCCAAGGCCTGATCCCATGTTCCTAGAACCTCCATCTTCAGAGTTCTCTTAAAAGACTGTTGAAGCTCATGGAATTGAGGGGAAATTATTGACCTGGTTAGGAAATTGGCTGACTGGCAGGAGACAGAGAGTAGGGAGAATGGGAAGGTACTCAAATTGGCAGGATGTGACTAGTTGTGTCCCACAGGATCTGTGTTGGGGACTCAACTATTCACTCTATTTACTAATGACTTGGATGACGGGATAGAGAGCCACATATCCAAGTTTGCCAATGACACAAAGATAGGCAGCATTGTAAGCAGTGTAGATGGAAGCATAAAATTGCAAAGATATTAATAGATTAAGTGAATGTGCGCAACAGTAGCAAATGGATTTCAATGTTGGCAAGTGTGAGGTCATCCGCTTTGGACCTAAAAAGGATAGATTAGCTTACTTCCTAAATGGTGTAAAGCTAGAAACTGTGGAAGTCCAAAGAGATTTAGGGGCCCATGTACTTGGATCATTAAAATATCATGGACAGGTACAGAAAATAATCAAAAAGGCTAATAAAATGCTGGGTTTTATATCTAGAGGACTGGAATACAAGGGGGTAGAAGTAATGCACAGCTATACAAAGCCCTGCTTAGACCACAGCTGGTACTGTGTTCAGTTCTGGGCACCACACCTGAGGAAGAATATATTGGCATTGGAGGGAGTGCAGTGTAGATTTACAAGAATGATTCCTGGACTCCAATGGTTCAATTACGAAGAGAGATTACACAAACTAGGGTTGTATTCAATGTTCACCCTAATTATTTTTTGGTGCACGGCCCATTCACAGTTGCACGAAATTTAAGAGTGAAAAAGCCGGTTCTAGGCTGCGCGAGACCGGCAGAGCGCTGCGCAGCTTAGAGAGAAGGTTGGTTGTATTACCTGGAATTTAGAAGGTTAAGGGATGATTTGATCAAAGCTTTCAAGATATTAAGGGAACTGATAGGGTAAATAGAGGGAAACTATTTCCACTGGTTGGGGAGTCTAGGACTAGGGGACATAGCCTAAAAAGTGGAGCCAGGCCTTTCACGAGTGAAGTTAGGAAACACTTCTACATGCAAATAGTGGTAGAAGTTTGGAACTCTCTTCCGCAAATGGCAATTGATGCTAGGTCAATTGTAAATTTTAATTCTGAGATTGATAGATTTTTGTTGCCCATAGGTATTATGGGATATGGGGCAAAGGCAGGTATATGGAGTTAAGTTACAGATCAGCCATGATCAAATTGAATGGCTTGAGGGGTTAAATGACCTACTCCTGTTCCTATGTTCCGAGAACCCTGGGACTTGCTTTGGCTATATCTAATGAGTGCACGGAGGCTGGTTTTTGCTTGCTACCTGACACATGGGTAAGCAAAATACTGCAGATGCTGGAAATCTGAAAACAAAAACAGAGCTGGAAACAGAAATAAGTCAGTTGATATTTCAGGTCGAAGATCTTTCCTCCTAACTTTGTTTTCAATATTCAAAAGTGTCTGCCTTTGAGTGCTTCCCACAAGTAAATCCAGTGGTTCTGCTTTAGGATCAAATGTTAGCCAGAGTGCTAGAATTTTAGTTTGAATTATTGTGTTGCAATTTAATGAGATTGGTCTGTAGGAAACACACTCCATTTTAAGCCTTCCCATGAATTAACTGGGGTTCTTAATACTTTAGGGAAGATGTCCATTTCCATTATGCGCTGCAGTACTTCTAAGAGGAATAGGCCTAGCTTAAGGGAATTATTTTGTTTGAAAAAAGCGCATGATAGTAAGATGTTTTCTTTATTCTAATGTTTTTATTTCTTCTACTCATATCTGTACCATGGATATTTGGATTTAGTATGGATTAGCTATATCCTCTAAATCATGTTTGATAAATAGATGGTATAGAGTGGGGCCAATGTGATTCATTGTTTCTGTCCACTCATTCAAACCTTTTATAAATATCTCAACACTCAGCAAAAATAATTACTGTTGGATTCATTTTTGAAGAAAGAGTTGGGGGATATGATGAGATGGCAGCTAGGTATGGATAGGCTTTTTTGGCCTAAATTCTTTATGTTCAAGTAAATGTGTGAGGGGAACACCCAGAGTTATTGATTCTTATTCACAAGTGAAATGACTATGAAGAGCTCTTTTTCTGCCACTAAATTGAGGTTATCCTCCTTGGCTGCCATAGCCAATTTATAGTAGCCAAGTGGGATAGAAACATGGGAACAGGAGTAGGCTATTCAGCCCCTTGTGCTTGTTTCGCCATTCAATTAGATCATGGCTGATCTGTATCTTAACTCCAATGACCTGCCTTGGTTGTGTAACCCTTAATACCCTTGTCTAACAAAAATGTATCAATCTCAGTTTTGAAATTTTCAATTGACCTAGCCTCAACAGCTTTTGGGTGAGGGAGTTCCAGATTTCCACTACCCTTTGTGTGAAGAAATGCTTTCTGACATTATCCCTGAATGGCCTAGCTCTAATGTTAAGGTTATGCCCCATTGTTCTGGACTGCCCCCACCAGAGGAAATAGTTTCTTTTTATCTACACTAACAATTCCTTTAATCATTTTTAAACACCTCATTTAGTTCACACCTTAATCTTCTATACTCAAGGGAATACAAGCCTAGTCTAGCAACCCCTTTAGTCCTGGTAACATTCTGGTGAACCTGCACTACACCCTATCAAAGGCCAATGAGGTGCGGTGCCCAGAACTGAAAGCAGTACTCTAAATGGGGATTAACCAGAGCTTTATATAACTGTAACATTACTTCCACCCCTTTATAATCCAGCACCTTTGAGATAAAGACCAACTTTCCATTAACCTTTTAAATTATTTTTTGTACCTGTCCACTAGCTTTTAGTGATTTCTGTACTTGGACCCCTAAATCTTTCTGCTGCTCCACAGTTCCTAGCTTCTCACATTTAGAAAATACTCTGATCTATCTTTCTTAGGTCCAAAGTGGATGACCTCACACTTCCCCACATTGAACTCCATCTGTCACAGTTTTTCCCACTCACTTAATCTGCAACTTTCTGCTCCCATCTACACAACTGTGCCAACTAACTTGGTGTCATTAGCAAACTTGGATATATGGCTCTCTATTCCTTCATCTAAGTCATTTATAATTATAGTAAAAAGCTGAGGCCCCAGTACAGATCCCTGGGGGGGGGCAACACTAGTCACATCCTGCCAATTGGAGTATATACCCACAGTCTCCCACTACCTTTCCTGCCCCAACCCCACAACACTTTTCTGTCATCTCCTGACCACTCCATTAGTTCTCCTGGGCCCAGTGCTTGCTGATATTGTAAACTCTTCCTTTTGAATTTGCGATCATTCAAAACTACTATCATCCCCTACTTTAAATAGTCCAACTCTGTGATCCCTCTGTTCTCTTCAATTAACAACCCCCCCCGCCACCCTGCCAACTCACTTTTCTCTTGGGTCCTCGACTTGTCATTACCACCTAGCTCTGTGCATCCATTTTCTACTATTCCCCTTTCCTACCACTCCCTTTTGAATTGCAGTCGTCTAGTTTCTGTTCTCTTCCTGCCAACCCCACCACAACAGAGATTTTTCTGTACAAAGTCACCTTTGTGATTGCAACCTCGGCATGTTATCCTTCCTTATTCTTAACCTCTCTGCCCTTTGATACGACGTATACTCTGTACTCCCACCTCTCCTCTCTAGTGAACATCTGTGGACTTGCCCTCTCATGGTTCCACTTTTACCTGTCCCTACCTGGTTGTCATATCTGTAGAGGCTTCTCCAGTCATCTGACATGCTTCAATCCTTGGCCCTTTCCTATTGCTAGTTGACATGTTACCCCTTGGTGTTTGGGACTTTCATATGTACACATGTCACACAATGAACGTAAGCACATATTCTAGGTTGACAATTTAATACAGATCCCATGTGCCTGCTCAGGTGGAAGTGAAAGATCCCGTGGCACTTTTCAGAAAAAAGCAGTTCTCCTGGTGTTCTTCCTTTACCATATAGAACCATAAACAGGTTATCCAATCATTCATTCATTTTCTATCTGTGGGACTTTGCTGTGTGTAGATTGGCTGCCCTGTTTGTCTACCTACAACAACAACTTGCATTTGTATAGCACCTTTAAACGTAGTAAAACATCCCAAGACACTTCATAGGAGCGTTATCAGAGAAACTTTGACACTGAGCCACATATTAGGCTAGGTAACCAAAAGCTTGGTCAGAAGTATATTTAAGGAGCACCCTAAAGGAGGAGAGAAAGGTGGAGAGGTTTAAAGACGGAATTTCGGAGTTTAGGGCCTAGACAGCTGAAGGCACGCGCCAATGGTAGGGCAAAGGCAATCAGGGAGGCCAGAATTGGATGAACGCGGAGTTCTCAGAGGGTTGTAGGAGGTTACAGAGATAGGGAGGGGAAAAGCCATGGAGGAATTTGAACACAAGAATGAGAATTTTAAATTCGATGTATTGCTAGTCTGGGAGCCAATGTAGGTTAGCGAGCACAGAGGTGATGGGTGAATGGTACTTGGTGCAAGTTAGAGTTTTGGATGAGCTGAAATTTACTGAGGGTGGAAGGCGGGAGGCCAGTCAGGAGAGCATTGAAATAGTCGAGTCTGGAGTAACAAAAGCATGTATGAGGGATTCCGCAGCAGTTGGGGTGAGCCAGGGGTGGGGTTGGGTGATGTTACGGGGGTGAAAGTAGATGGTCTTGGTGATGGAGAGGATATGGGGTCGAAAGCTCAGCTCAGGAAAACTAAAACTATTTTGATTTTTCGGTTTCTAATAACCTAATAGTGACAGCACTTCAAAAGTAATCCATTGGCTGTAAAGTGCTTTGGGATACCCTGGGGACATAATATGGTGCAATAAACTGCAGGTTGTTATTTATATCTGTGACATCCAACTTTACATCCTTTATGATTTACTTCTCTACCACCAACTACACGACTGTTACTGTACTGTCTAACTAATTGTCTGCTATCAAGTTTTAGATGAGCCAGAACTTTCTCAGTTTAACGTTGGCAAGACCAGAGCCATCCTATTTGGCTTCCAAGCATTGCTTCATAACTCCTGATTCCATCCATCTCCCTGATTGCTTGCTCAGATTAAACCTAATGGTGTGCCACCTGTGTTCATTTCTACTTCCCCTCCCCTCCTCCCTTAAGTCCAACTATTATTACTGTATCCAATTAATATTTTTCTTATTCAACTAGCAGAGTTGACTATTTTTAGTTTTAATGCAGATTCTAATTATAAGCACCAAGGCATAGTATAATCTGTGTCATGTGAGCTGCTTCTCTTTTCTTTTCCTTAGAAAACTGAATACGATCAGGGAAAATACCCTTGGCGAGGAAAGAAGTATTCACTCATTTGGTAGTAAGAGTAATTCATTGAGCTGGTGTGTGCCTTCATCTAGAAATCAAAAAATTGGAATAGTTTTCCTCAATAACTATAGAGAAAGAAACAGCTCCCATGCTGTTTTAGTTCTGTTCAAGTGGTGTAGCAAGTTTGTAGTAATCTGAGATGGAGAATTAGTTCAGATATTGATATCACACCATGTCAGCTGTGGCTCAGTTGGTAGCACACTCGCCTCTGAGTCAGAAGGTTGTCGGTTCAAGTCCCAGTCCAGGGACTTGAGCACATAAAGCTAGGCTGACACTCCAGTGCAGTGCTGAGGGAGTGCTGCACTGATGAGACGTTAAAACCGAGGCCCCGTCTGCTCTCTCAGGTGGACGTAAAAGATCCCATGGCACTATTTCGAAGAAGAGCAGGGGAGTTCTCCCTGGTGTCCTGGCCAATACTTATCCCTCAACCAACATCACTAAAACAGATTATCTGGTCATTATCACATTGCTGTTTGTGGGACCTTGCTGTGCGCAAATTGGCTGCTGCATTTCCCACATTACAACTCCACTTCAAAAAAAAAGTACTTCATTGGCTGTAAAGCACTTTGAGATGTCCGGTGGTCGTGAAAGGCGCTATATAAATGCAAGTCTTTCTTTCATGTGATACATTTTGTGTCACTGGAATGTGATGATTGAGATATACTAATGTTATCGGAGCACCTGTTGTGTAAATTTGCATCATCCTATTGTAACATAGATTGTGTTGTAAACAAAACAGAAGTTCCATTTGTGTAAAGAGGAAAGCATTCTGAGTATAAGAGCCATAGGTAAAAGTACAGCTACAATGTTAGTGTGTTGCTGGTACAACCAGTGGTTAGTTAAGCAAAATGCAATATCATAATGTTTTATAATTTATTAATTAATCAAAAGCTTATTTTAACTGTTTGCAGTAGATGAAGGAAAGAAATGCTGGTTACTCAGTCATGTTTGGCTACACAAATTAGGCGCTAACTATTATCCTTGGAGTGAACAATACTAGTCCTCACAGCCTTTAACAAGTTCCAGTGACTGATTTGAAGTATGTTAAAATCTGATGGATCCAGTTTATTGTTTAAAAAAAGCTCTGATATACACAATAGGTGACTCTAACGAGTTGGAACTGGTTCAGTGTAGTCTTGTATGGAGGGTGAAGGTAACTAAGGGTCACTGGCAAAATATCTATGTACATCTCACTCTTTTAAAGATACCATTACACATACAACAGTTATGATTTGGGCCATCACCTAACATTACTTGTGACAGATAGGAAGCATTTTTATCTATGATGGAATATATACTGAATTTTTAAATTCATTCTTGGGATGTGGGCAACCTTCAAAAGGTGGCACTTATTGCCCATCCTTTGGTGTCCTGAAGGGATTGAGAATCAGCCATATAGTGTGAGACTGGAGTTACAAGTAGCCCGAGTCCAGGTAGGGATGGCAGCTTCCTGAAGGATTTCAGTGAACTAGTTGGGTTTTTATGACAATCCAACAGCTTTCATGGCTAGACCACAAATTACGGGTGGGGCCGATTAGGGACCCGCATGGAGGCAGAGGGCATGGCTGAGGTACTAAATGAGTACTTTGCATCTGTCTTTACCAAGGAAGAAGATACTGTCAAAATCATAGTGAAAGAGAAGGTAGTTGAGATACTGGATGGGATAAAAATTGATAAAGAGGAGTACTAGGCTGTACTTAAAGTAGATAAGTCACCAGGATCGGATGGGATGTATCCTAGGATGCTGAGGGAAGTAAAGGTGGAAATTGCGGAGGTACTGGCCACAATCTTCCAGTGGGGCTGAAGGAGATTAGAGATAGGCAAGGGCGAGGCCATGGAGGGATTTGAAAACTAGATGAGAATTTTGAAATCGAGGCATTGCTTACACTATCTGTAGAGCACACTATTTGCTGTAAAAGTTGACCAAATTTTACCATCATGCTTCACGAGGACAAAGACTGGTTGCTGTGAGAACTTTGCAAAATAAACTGTTTGACTTGTAAGCTGTAAAAGCTGCCAATTGTCTTTCAACAAATCTGGAAAACAAGCTTATTGAAGTTCTGTGGGAACAGACTATTGACTGTGAAATCAGTGCAATGACAGAAACATCTTCAGACTATGGAACGTACCTAGCCTTAAAGGCCCACAATTGCCTAACGGACTAGTGATAAGAGGGTCTGGGAAACAACTGCCGACCATTATGCCGTATAGTTAGGGGCACTTACGCAACGGGAGGGTTGCCAGATTTTGGGGTATTAAAGGTACTGTTTCAAAATATTCCGGGCTGCAGTCGGGGCTATAGTCGATGGCGACCTGGTCAGTTGCCAGTTAAAGTTAGTCATACGTCTATCATCGTTGAATTGACCTCTCATCTGGTGAATGGTATGTATGTGGTTTTGCTTCTCACCTGAGCTTAAAGTAAATGATTTTAGATGCTTGCTTGTGATAAGTACATTAATTGAGTACAGTTTGTATTCTGGTAATTACTTGTAACCTCTTGTTGATTTTTAAGTAAAAGAAGTTTCACAGATTCATTGGGTTTTGTGTTTCTGTTCCACGAGTCTGAACTCTATAAACTGTCACAGACAATCGGAACGTCTTACACCGGGGAGCCATTGTAGGTCAGCGAGCACAGGGGTGATGGGTGAACGGGACTTGGTGCGAGTTAGGACATGGGCAGCCGAGTTTTGGATGACCTCAAGTTTACGTAGGGTAGAATGTGGGAGGCCAGCCAGGAGTGTGTTGGAGTGCATTAGAACAGTCAAGTCAGTGTAACAGATCAATGGGCCAAGCCATGCAATCCAAATCTAAGTATTATGTGGGGCTGTTTACAGTATGTTTTGCAGCTGTATTAGTGGGAAAATGTCATTTTGAATCTTGTGCATGACAGCACAGAGCCAGTGGCGTGGTGGAGGGTTAGAGCTGTATGTCATCAGCGTACATGTGAAAGCTGACCCCATGTTTGCAGACGATGCTGCCAAGGGGCAGCATGTAGGTAAGGAAGAGGAATGGGCCAAGGATAGATCCTTGAGGGACTCTAGAGGTAATGGTGTGGGGGTCAGAAAAGAAGTCATTACTGGAGATGCTCTGGGTATGATTGGATAAGCAAGAATGGAACCAAGCGAGAGAAGTCCCACTGAGCTGGACACTGAAGGGGAGGCATTGGAGGAGGATGTTGTAGTTGACCTTGTCAGAGGCTGATGAGAGGTCAAGAAGGAATAATGCACCACAGTCACAATCGCTGAGGATGCCATTTGTGACTTTAAATAGGGCTGTTTGGTGCTGTAGCAGGGGCAGAGGTCTGATTGGAGAGATTCAAACAGGAAGTTACAGGAAAGATATGCAATGATTTGGGAGGCAACAACACATTCAAGGACCTTGGAGTGGAAAGGGAGATTGGAAATGAGGTGGTTGTTTTGAGGCGGGGCTGATGATTATGGTTTTGGAAGGAGAGACCGTACCTGAGGAGAGGAAGCAATTTACAATGTCAGCTAGCATTGGGGCCAGGAAGGGAAGTTGGAATATTTAGCAGTTTAGTGGGAATGAGGTCAAAGGAGCAGATGATGGTCCTATGGACAAGATGAGCTCAGAGGGGAGATAGGAGACAAAGTAGAGAGATGTGGATTCAGGGCTAGGGCAGGGGGAAGCCTTCAGGTGATTCAGCATGGTGGGAAAGGGGAGCTGCAGAGGCAGCTGAATAGGTGGTCTTAACTTTAGTGACACAAGTCTGAGCTCCTCGCACTTGTTGGAGGTGAGAGTGGAAGGGACAGAGGAGAGGGGTTTAAGGAGACAGTTGGTACTGGAGAAAAGAAGCTGGGAGTTATCTTTGTCCTCCAGAATGATCCTGGATTAGTGAGTGGCTTTGGCAGACGACAGTGAGGTCTAATAGCACTTGATGTGGTCCAGCCAGATCTACTGATGGATGGCTTAACGAATTGTGTCAGATACGCTGAAGTCTGCTCCCTTGGACTTGAGGGAGCGAAGATGAGGGCCATACCAGGAGGAATGATCTGGATGGGAGACAGTAAATAATTTGGTTACAAGGGCATCAAAGGTGGAGGTGAGGGATTGGTTGAGAAAATTGACAGCTGCAGAAGTATTGTAGTAAATGAAAGGCCAGGCAGTTGGAAGTTTGAAAGTGCAGTTGTAAGCGACATTGGGGATTTTCCAAACTCGGATGCAGAAGGAAGTGGGGTAGGGGAATGTGGGTGATGAGGGATACAAGAAAGTTGTCGGAGATGGCCCAGTCAGTGATCAAGACCATGGGAATAGAAAGATCTCGGGATATGGTAAATCAGGAAGGTGGCCATGAATATCGATAGAAGAGTTTACATAGAGGAAGAGATTTAGAGAGCACAGGAGGGGAATGAAGAGGAGAGAGGGCAAGGGAAGCTAAGATGGAGATTGAAATAACCAAGGATGTGGGGTTGGTCAGTTTAGAGGCTAAGTGAGGATATATTGGGGAGAATCTTGTGATTAGGTTTGGAGGATTAGTAGACAATAAGGATTTTAAAGGAGAGCTGAGAAGGTGAAGTGCTTAAAGGAGTAGAAGGTTCTAAAGGAGTAGGGGGGAGAGAGAGACCAAGGTCTGATTTGGTGATGGGGGCCCCATCACCACTTAATCTAGTTGAGAGATGCAGTTTTTAATGCCCCTTTGTTCTGGATTTCTTCAAAGGAACTTGGTGCCACTCCTTGCATGGCATTGTAAGAAAACAGCAGTCAGTCTGAAGCAAACTGCGATTGATCCAGTTGGAAAGTTCCGTGGTACGAATTGCCACGTAAGAAGTAAGTGCTCTTGCTTCAAGTTTCAGTTTAATTTTGAGGATTAATGCAGGAGAAGCATATGTGTTGTTTTTGACATTTCGGAGAATTGTAAGGTTCACAATTATAATACAGTTTCTGCTGAGTACTGTTCATTTTCTGGTTTAATATTCAAACATTTGTTCAGTGTTTTGAATGAGTGTATATTCTGCCACCTCCCTGAAGATCAGTAAATGGAGTACAGTGATGAGTCAGTGATGAGTTCTTTGTTTGACCCCTGGGTCTTACTATATTTACCTAGATATTGGGTATGCAACAACACACTCTGGTTTGTAGGGGACACAAGGCTATTGACATTGAGCCATGGAAATATATACTGTTTAAAAACCAACAAACTCAACTCTTGTGCTCACCGTGAAAGGTAGCTCATATAAATCTAATGTGTGTGCTGAATATGATGCAGTATGCCTCGGGGCTAATGGAGTATGCTTTTACTGCTAAGGTTGTACTGTAAATAATATGGGACGTCCACCGTAGAGAAGGAAGAACTTTATGTAGTGTCTTTTCACATTCATCAATGTCCCAAATCACTTCCGAGCCAACAAATTATTTTTGAAGTGTAATCATTGTTGTTATGTAGGCAAATGTGGCAGCCATACAGCAAGATCCCATGTACAGCAAATTACATGAATGACTAGCTAATCCGTTGGTGTTGGATGAGGAATGACTATTGGCCAGGATACCGAGAGAACCACTGCTCCTTTTCAAATTGTGCCCAGGGATCTTTTACATCTACCTACACAGGCCAATGGGACGTCGGTTTAATATCTCATCTGAAGACACTACCTCCAACAATGGAGCATTCTTGATTTCTGACAGGTAGAAACCGATCACACTGACAGAGCAGGGTCCATTTTCACTGCCTTCGTCTGGCGTTAGTCAGGCAGTAACCTCAATGGGGTCGGTAGCCTTACCGCCCTGTTAATGGCAGCGATGCGGCTGACTCCATTTTAAAAGGGGCCGACTAGTGGGTGTCCAAAGTGCTCGACTGTTTCATGCGATAGGCCTCTTTTAATACAGAAATCCGGATCCTATGACGTAAATAGGACCCCAAATGTCATTTTTGGTTGGAACTGGTCGGAACCGAGGAAGCTCGCCAAAGGTAAATGTTGAATAATTTTTGTATCCCTGCAGGAGCCGGGGCCCACGAAAATAATCTGGGCCGCTATATCCCGGGATCCCTACCCTCTGTGATTGCGTCCCTCACTCCATAACTTCCAATGCTGGCGACCGCCCCAGCCCAATCTTGAGGCCTCAATCAGGCGAGCTGAATCAGACGCCTGTTTGGTGCACCACAGTTTGCCTGCCAAATTTAAATGAGGCCGGGACCGCAATATTGTGGTGACCTCTTCAATACTGGAACAGGCGGCCGGTCACCCAAAAGTCAGTCGACCCTCTTATGTTTCAGGTTAAAATACAAATTGTTTATTTCAAGAAATAAATATATGCAGAAGCAAGTTAAATCAGATGAATAGTAATACAGTACCTAACTCTCCTGGATACTTTTAACTGTTTCTGGGACCAGAATAGCAAATCATTTTGAGACTGTTGGTCCTTTTTCAGAGTCATTTTCTTGAGATGTCCCAAAGTGATTCACAGCCAAATATAATTAGTTTGACATGTAATCACCATTATTGTGCAGGCCAATATTACAGGCAATTTGTATGTTAACAAACATACAAATGTTTGTCAGTCAAACAGCAGTGAGATAAATGGCCAGTTAATTGGTTTTGGTGAGGGATAAATGTTGGCCTGGAGAACTCTTTTCTCCTCTGAGATTAAAAGGATACTCATAGCTACCACTATGTCAGCCATCAGCTTCTCTAATGAAGAGGCTCGAGCATGTGACAAGACAACTCCCAGAATGCACCAGTGTCACTGCACAGGCACTTAAAAGACAACTATCGGGCTACTTGCCTTTCTTCTGAGCACAACCAAATTTTGGAGCAGGTCATGCATCACACACTTTAGGATTGGCACCTAGACTTCCATTCATGGGAGCATGCCTGGACAAGTGGACTTGCTGTGAAATGATGGAAAAGGACTGAAATCTCAAATCTTGGGAAGCCATTATTGCACCAGTGAATACTTGGAAAATAGAAGTGCCTTTCAAAAGAACCAAACTAAGTAAAACATGAACTTCTGAATTGTGAGATAAGTGACAGGAAAAAAACCAATGCAGTTAATTACATGCAATGGATTGTAATGTATAATGAACAATAATAATGCAAGATGCTGTAAAGAACTGATCCTGCAATCCGTGACTAACCCCAGCCCCAGGAACACCACTACGTGTCTTGAACTTTGTTACTCCCCATTTCCAGATGACAGGAAACTGATTCCACTGCATCCCTGCTTTAATGCACGGTGTCTGCTCCAGCTCCCACTTCACCCAACTGCTCCATTCCCTGCCTGACCGCTCTGCTTTCTTCCCTGCTCACGCCCTGAACTACCTGTGAGTAACACCATGCAGATCCACCAACATATTAAAATGATGTGATTGCCAAAGAAAGAACTTGCATTTATATACCAGTCCTTGATGTTGTATTATAAAAAGGCCAAAAATATATACGCAGTAACCAACAGTGAAACCAAATGAAAATTCAGATACCAAACTCATCAGTCATATAAACTGAGTACAGTATTTCACTTTCCTGTTGTTAATATACACTACATGTGAATTAAATACAAAACATTAAAATAACTTTTACATTTGCATTTTCATACCAGCTTTTATAATAAGGTTGCTCTTTAATGTTTCTGTGTATAATTGCTCGCAAATTAGACTGAGCTCATAGTCTGACAACTGTGGGAGTGAGAGATTGGGGCGGGGAATAAAATTATTTTAGTTCAGATCTTTGGAACCATATTTTGGTGTATCAACTCACTTGAAAATTATTTGTTTTTATGTAGTTTCAATTTCCTTCTGAATTTTTTGTCACGATTTTTGCCAGTAGTAGCTATTTCCTTTGTTAACTTGTTATTTTGTTCCTACAAAATTATCTTTTTATTAGGTATTCCCTCAGTCATAAGGTCAGGAGTCAGGCTGTTAACTCATGATTCTACAATGTTCATCACTATTTAAAACTCCTCCAATAATGAAGCAGCCCTTGTCACCTTACAACAGGACCTGGATAACATTCAGGTCTGGCTGACACATGGTAGGTAATACTCTCGCCACACAAGTGCCAGGCAATGACCATCTGGAACAACAAAGTCCAGCCAACCCCACCTGGACCTTCGATGGCACCAGAAGCCCCAAGTCCCCCAGTATCAACATCCTGGCGATTACCATTGACTAGAATCTGAATTGGACTTAACCATATCAACAACGTGGCTGCAAGAGCAGGAAAGAGCCTGCGTACTCTGTGACCAGTGGCTCACCTCTTGACCACTCAAAGCCTCACCACTTTTTACAAGGCATAAGTCAGGAGTATGATGGAATGCTTACCTCTTGCCCGAATGAGTGCAGCTGCAACATTAATCCAGAAGCTTGACGCCATCCAGGACAGAACAGTTCGCTTGATTTTTGCCCCTGCCATTGAATTCAATATCCACCAGTGCACTGTGGCTGCAGTATGTACGATCTATAGGATGTACTGCAGCAACTCCCCAAGGTTACTTTGACAGAACCTCCCTCCCATGCGACCTCTACCACCCAAGAAGAACAAAAGCTGCAATGGTGTGGGAACACCATCACATCCAAGTTCCTCTCCAAGTCACACATTATACCAACTTGGACATACGACACTATTCGTTCACCATTACTGGGTCAGAATCTTGGCATTGCCTATGTAATACCATTGTAGGAGCACCATCACCACAAGGAGTGCAAGGATTCAGCAGAAGGCCCACCACCACCTTCTCAGGCAAACAAGAATGGCCAATAAATGTGGCCTTGCCTGCATCACCCACATCCAAGGACAGTTACTTTAAAAAAAAAAAATGTGAAGTGCAGCAAGAATTGTGGAGATTTTATAGATAAAGAACTTGTAATGACCTGAAAAGGGGATTTTATTCTACAAATTCATGGGCTTGTTTGTTGATGACATTGACACATGTCTGGTGACAGAAATTTCACTCTTACTGTTTGATCTACAAATGACTGAAAACAAACAGTGCTGTGATGGTCTTTTTTCCTCCAAAAAACATGATTGTACAGCAAACAGACTATATGCAGTCATAACATCATTGTTGGTTATTGGCCAGAATTTGCTGATTGAAGGAAAAGCAAAGTGGAGCCAAAGAAAAGTCAGAGTGGCTTTCAAAAACTGCCAGCTTTTAGATTCGCAAGACACTTTTTATTGCATTTTTTGTTGCCAGAGTTTCATATCACTTTCTCCTCTCTTGAAGACATGTGTATCACTGCTGGGTACAGTTCCATGGCCACCCAAGTGCGCATTGACAGTACATTACCATTGCCGAATCCTCCACCATCAACATCCTGGGGGTCAACATTGACCAGAAACTTAACTGGACCAGCCACTTAAATACTGTAGCAACAAGAGCAGGTCAGCGGCTGGGTATTCTGCAGCGAGTGTCTCACCTCCTGACTCCCCAAAGCCTTTCCACCAGCTACAAGGCATCGGTCAGGAGTGTGATGACATACTCTCCACTTGCCTGGATGAGTGCAGCTCCAACAACACTCAAGAAGCTCAACACCATCCAGGACAAAGCAGCCCACTTGATTGTCACCCCATCCACCACCTCAAACATTCATTCCCGCCACCACCAGCGCACTGTGGCTGCAGTGTATACCATCTACAAGATGCACTACAGCAACTCACCAAGGCTTCTTCGGCAGCACCTTCCAAACCTGCAACCTCCACCACCTAGAAGGACAAGGGCAGCAGGGGCATGGGAACACACCACCTCCAAGTTGCACACCATTCTGACTTGGAAATATATTGCCGTTCCTTCATGGTCGCTGGGTCAAAATCCTGGAACTCCCTCCCTAACAGCAATATGGGCGTACCTTCACCACACGGACTGCAGTGGTTCAAAAAGGCAGCTCACCACCACCTTCTCAAGGGCAATTAGGGATAGACAATAAATGCTGGCCTTGCCAGCGACGCCCTCATCCCAGGAACTGATAAAATTAAACATCTTGCCAGTCTATTTAAATAACACATCCTAAATGAGTGCAATCCTTTCCTCACTTGATATCCATGTACCTGAAATAGACTCTTTGGCTAATTTTCCACTCTCTAATCCAGGGAAATTGATGACAATTGTAGTACCCCTACTGCCACTTGGCTAAGAACAAAAACCCAACACAGACTAGAAATTGAATATGGGACCTTTTTGATCATATCCAGTAGAATTCAATATTTTCTGTTGCAAACTGTGTTCCATCTGTTAATCTTGTAACCAATAAAAATAGTGAAGTACAGTAAGTTTTATTGGTATCAAACTGGTTCCAGTTAGGTTTAATAGGCATTAGCATGTTCTATATACAGCCTGTTTTTAGTTTTAATAAATAAAAAATAATCTAATTAAAAGCTTAAAATATTGGTTTATAATGTTGCATGTATTACAATGTGCTTTGCAGGTTAGCAGATGGCCGATTGTGTGAGTAAGGTGGAACTAAGCATCTCCTGTGAAAATTTACTGGATAAAGATGTTTTTTCTAAATCTGATCCACTGTGTGCACTCCTTCTAAATACTGGTGGAAATCAATGGGTTGAGGTAAGGAATATCTTTAAACATCTTACTGAGGCTGCATATATACAAGTGAAAACCATTAGCATTTATCATGGTAGCAGTTTCTTGGCATGGAGGTGGACTGCTAATTGGACAAAATTGATTTTTAGCCCTACAGTCAATTCAGTAACCAATACTATGGAACATGTTGAAAGATACCATGATTATGTTTTGTATCTGCATTTTTAGATTGCTTTTTTTTTTAACTTCATTTTCATACATTCTCATTTTCATGCCATTCAACTGAAAGAATAGTGCCACAACTCGAGCTTTAGTGGAGTGACTTCACACTTGTACCAGTATACATTAATATTTTGGACGTGACTGCTGCCAACGAACCGGAAGCGAACTGCGCATGCGTGCTGCCGGTTCATCAAAAAAAATGCCGGGAGGGAGTGGGCTGTGAGGAAAAATGCCGGGAGGGAGCGGGCTGTGAGGAAAAACGGCGGGAGGGAGCGGGCTGTGAGGAAAAATGCCGGGAGTCAGTGGGCTGTGAGGAAAAATGGCGGGAGGGAGCGGGCTGAACAAGCGAGCCCGGAGCAGCGCCAACCGACCTGGGAGGGTAAGAAGTAGAAAGATTCAAAGTGCGACGTCACAGGAAAGCGATTGGTTGGTCAGTATTTCTCTTTTTCTTGGGCATTGATTTAAATTAAGAGCCGGGATTAAAAACTAAACGTTCAAAACTTAAACACTTAATTAAATACGTTAGAGATGGCAGGGCAGGCGATGTGTTACTGCTGCAACATGTGGGAGCTGGTGGACACCATTGAGGTCCACGGCGACCACATTTGCAGTAAGTGTTGGTTGCTCGAGGAACTTCGGCTCCGTGTTGATGAGCTGGAGTCTGAGCTTCAAACACTGCGACACATCAGGGAGGGGGAGAGTTACCTGGACGCTGTGTGCCAGGAGGTAGTCACACCCCTTAGATTAATTAATTCAAATTTGGTCCGTGGTCAGGGACCGGTGGGTGTGACTACGAGCGAGGCAGGTATGGGGACCCAGGAGGTAGTGGTGGAGGGGCCTCAGCCTTGCTCTTGCCCAACAGTTACGAGGTTCTTACTCTCTGTGTGGGTGAGAGCAGGGACTGCAGTGAGGATGAGCAAACTGACCACAGCACTGTGGTACAGGGAGCCATTCAAGTGGGGGGAGCAAAAAGAAATGTGGTAGTGGTAGGGGACAGTATAGTTAGGGGGATAGACACTGTTCTCTGCAGCCAACAGTGTGAGTCCCGAAGGCTGTGTTGCCTGCCCGGTGCCAATGTAAAGGACATCTTCTCTGGGCTGGAGAGGAACTTAGAGTGGGAGGGGAAAGATCCAGTTGTCGTGGTCCATGTAGGTACCAATGACATAGGTAGGACAAAGAAAGAGGTTCTGCTGAGTGAGTATGAGCAGCTAGGGGCTAAATTAAAAAGCAGAACCACAAAGGTAATAATCTCTGGATTACTACCTGAGCCACATGCAAATTGGCATAGGGTAAATAAAATCAGAGAGATGAACGAGTGGCCCAAAGATTGGTGTGGGAGGAATGGGTTTCGATTCTTGGGGCACTGGCACCAGTACTGGGGTAAGAGGGAACTGTTACATCGGGAAGGGCTTCATTCGAACCAGGCTGGGACCAGTGTCCTGGCGAATCGAATAACTAGGGCTGTAGATAGGGCTTTAAACTAAATAGTGGGGGGGGGAGAGGTCCGCTGAGCGGAAATTTAAAAAGTCAAAGAAAAATGAGAAGGCAAAAGTGCAGTGTAGCGATGGGGTAATGATCACTAGAGTGAGACAGGAAGGGACAGAGCGTATACACAAGAGTGCATCAGAAAGCAGGGTCAGAGTAGGGAAAAATGGTAAGACAAAATTAAAAGCTCTATATCTGAACGCACGCAGCATTCATAACAAGGTAGATAAGTTGACAGCATGAATAGAAATAAATGGGTATGATCTGATTGCCATTACAGAGACGTGGTTGCAAGGTGACCAAAGCTGGGAACTGAATATTCAGGGGTATTTGCCATTTCGTAAGGATAGGCAGAAAGGAAAAGGAGGTGGTGTAGCTCTGTTAATAAGGGATGAGATCAGTGCAGTAGTGAGAAATGATATTTGCTTAGAAGATCAAGACGTAGAATCAGTTTGGGTGGAGATAAGAAATAATAAGAGTAAGAAGTCACTGGTGGGAGTGGTCGACAGGCTGCAAACAGTAGCCACTGTAGGACAGAGTATAAATCAAGAAATACTACAGGCTTGTAAGAAAGGTACGGCTATAATCATGGGAGATTTTAATCTTCATATTGATTGGACAAAGCAAATTGGCAAAGGTAGACTTGAGGAAGAGTTCTTAGAGTGTATATGGGATGGTTTCTTGGAACAATATGTTGTGGAACCAACCAGGGAGCAGAGTATTTTAGATCTAGTAATGTGTAATGAGGCTGGATTAATTAATGTGAGAAGTCGCACAACACCAGGTTAAAGTCCAACAGCTTTATTTGAAATCACAAGCTTTCGGAGCGCTGCTCCTTCGTCAGGTGAAGGAGCAGCGCTCCGAAAGCTTGTGATTTCAAATAAAGCTGTTGGACTATAACCTGGTGTTGTGCGACTTCTCACATTTGTCCACCCCAGTCCAACACCGGCATCTCCACATCAGGATTAACTAATGATCTTGAAGTGAAGGATCCTCTTGGGAAGAGTGATCATAACATGGTAGAATTTCAAATTCAGTTTGAAGGTGAGAAAGCTAGGTCTCAAACTAGTGTCCTGAACTTAAATAAAGGCAGATTTGGTTAAAGTGGACTGGGAAAATATATTACAGGGTAAGACTGTAGAAAAGCAGTGGCAAACATTTAAGGAGATATTTCATAACTCTCAGCAAAGATATATTCCAGTGAGAAAGATAGACTCTAAGAGAAGGATGAACCATCCGTGGCAAACTAAGGAAGTAAAGAATGGTATCAAATTGAAAACAAAGGCATACAATGTTGCGAAGAATAGTGGAAGGCCAGAGGATTGGGAAATTTTTAAAAACCAGCAAAGGACGACTAAAAAAATGATAGAGAAGATAGCTTATGAGAGTACATAGAAACATAGAAGATAGGAGCAGGAGTAGGCCATTCGGCCCCTCGAGCCTGCTCCGCCATTCGATGAGATCATGGCTGATCATCCAAACTCAGTACCCTGTACCTGCCTTCTCCCCATATCCCTTGATACCTTTAGCTTTAAGAAATATATCTAACTCATTCTTGAATATATTTATTGACTTGGCCTCAACTACCTTCTGTGGTAGAGAATTCCACAGGTTCACCACTCTCTGGGTGAAGAAATTCTTCCTCATTTCTGTCCTAAATGGCTTACCCCTTATCCTTAGATTGTGACCCCTGGTTCTGGACTCTCCGACCATCGGGAACATTCTTCCTGCATCTAGTTTGTCCAGACCTGTCAGAATTTTATATGTTTCGATGAGATCCCCTCTCATTCTTCTATACTCCAGCGAGTATAAGCCCAATCGACCCAATCTCTCCTCATATGTCATTCCTGCCATCCCAGGTATCAGCCTTGTGAATCTTCGCTGAACTCCCTCCATGGCAAGAACATCCTTCCTCAGATAAGGCGACCAAAACTGCACACAATACTCAAGGTGTGGTCTCACCAAGGCCCTGTACAACTGCAGCAGGACATCCCTGTTCCTATACTCAAACCCTTTCGCTATGAAGGCCAACATACCATTTGCCTTCTTCACCGCCTGCTGCACCTGCATGCTTACCTTCAGCGATTGGTGCACAAGGACACCCAGGTCTCGTTGCACTTCCCCTTCTCCCAATCTATTGCCATTCAGATAATAGTCTGCCTTTCTGTTTTTGACACCAAAGTGGATAACCTCGCATTTATCCACGTTATATTGCATCTGCCACGCTTCTGCCCACTCACCCAACCTGTCCAAATCATCCTGGAGTTTCTCGGTATCCTCCTCACAGCACACACTCCCACCCAGCTTTGTGTCATCTGCAAACTTGGAGATATTACATTTAGTTCCCTTATCTAGATCATTAATGTATATTGTGAATAGCTGGGGTCCAAGGACCGATCCCTGCGGTACCCCACTAGTCACAGCTTGCCACTCGGAAAAAGTCCCATTAATTCCTACTCTCTGCTTTCTGTCCGCCAACCAGTTCTCTATCCAAGTCAATACCTTGCCCCCAATCCCATGTGCCTTAAATTTACACGCTAATCTCTTATGCGGGACCTTATCGAAAGCCTTTTGAAAGTCCAAATACACCACATCTACTGGTTCTCCCTTATCTATTTTCCCAGTTACATCCTCAAAAAATTCCAGTAGATTAGTCAAGCACGATTTACCTTTTGTAAATCCATGTTGAATTTGTCCGATCCTGTCACTGTTTTTCAAGTGCTCAGCTATTACATCCTTTATAATGGACTCTAGCATTTTCCCCACTACCGATGTCAGGCTTACCTAATTCCCCGCTTTCTCTCTACCACCCTTTTTGAATAGTGGGGTAACATTAGCTACCCTCCAATCCATGGGTACAGTTCCAGATTCCATCGAATGTTGGAAGATGATCAGCAATGCATCTACTATTTCTAGGGCCACTTCCTTAAGTACCCTAGGATGTAGATTATCAGGCCCTGGGGATTTATCGGCCTTCAATCCCGTCAATTTCCCTAACACCATTTCCCTGCAAATACTGATTTCTGTCAGTTCCTCCCTTTCATCAGACCGTATGTTCTCCAACATCTCTGGAAGGTTATTTGTGTTCTCCTTTGTGAAGACAGAACCAAAATATGCATTTAATTGGGCTGCCATTTCTTTGTTCCCCATTATAACTTCCGCCGCTTCTGACTGCAAGGGACCTACACTTGATTTCACTAATCTTTTTCTCTTCACATATCTATAAAAGCTCTTACAGTCAGTTTTTATGTTCCCTGCAAGCTTACTTTCATATTCTATTTTCCCCTTCTTAATTAATCCCTTTGTCCTCCTTTGTTGAATCCTAAACTGCTCCCAATCCTCAGGGTTACCGCTTTTTCTGGCCAATTTATATGCCCTCTCCTTGGATCTTATGCTATCCCTAATTTCCCTTGTTAGCCTAGAGGATAAGCTAGCAAGAAATATAAAAACAGACAGTAAGAGCTTCTACAGGTATATAAAAAGGAAGAGAGTAGCTAAAGTAAACTTTGGTCCCCTAGAGGATGAGTCTGGGGAATTAATAATGGGAAACAGGGAAATGGCAGAGACTTTGAACAAATATTTTGTATCGGTCTTCACGGTAGAAGACACTATAAGCATCCCAATAATGGATAATCAAGGGGCTATTGGGGTGGGGGTGGGGCGGGAACTTAAAACAATCACTCACTAGAGAAAAAGTACTAGGCAAACTAATGGGACTAAAGGTGGACAAATCCCCTGGACCCGATGGCCTGCATCCTAGAGTCTTAAAAGAGGTGGCTGCAGAGATAGTGGATGCATTGGTTGTAATCTACCAAAATTCCCTGGATTCTGGAGAGGTCCCAGCGGACTGGAAAACCGCAAATGTAACGCCCCTATTTAAGAAAGGAGGGAGACAGAAAGCAGGCAACTATCGACCAGTTAGCCTAACATCTGTCATTGGGAAAATGTTGGAGTCCATCATTAAGGAAGTGGTAGCAGGACATTTAGAAAATCATAATACAGTCAAGCAGAGTCAGCACGGTTTTATGAAAGGGAAATCATGCTTGACAAATTTGCTGGAGTTCTTCGAGGCAGTAACAGGCAGGGTGGATAAAGGAGAACTAGTAGATGTCGTGTATTTGGATTTCCAGAAGGCATTCGATAAGGTGCCACATAAAAGGTTACTTCACAAGATAAGAGCTCACGGGGTTGGGATAATATATTAGCATGCATAGAGGATTGGCTAACTAACAGAAAACAGAGTCGGGATAAATGGGTCATTTTCAGGTTGGCAAACTAACTAGTGGGGTGCCGCAGGGATCAGTGCTGGGGCCTCAACTATTTACAATCTATATTAATGACTTGGATGAAGGGACCGAGTGTAATGGAGCCAAATTTGCTGCTGATACAAAGATAGGTGGGAAAGCAAATTGTGTGGAGGACGCAAGGAATCTCCAAAGGGATATAGATAGGCTAAGTGAGTGGGCAAAAATCTGGCAGATGGAGTTTAATGTGGGAAAATGTGAGGTTATCCACTTTGGTAGGAAAAATAAAAAAGCAAATTATTATTTAAATGGGGAGAGATTACAAAATGCTGAGGTACAGAGGGATCTGGGGGTCCTTGTACATGAATCACAAAAAGTTAGCATGCAGGTACAGCAAGTAATTAGAAAGGCAAATGGAATGTTGGCCTTTATTGCAAAGGGAATGGTGTATAAAAGCAGGGAAGTCCTGTTACAACTGTACAGGGCGTTGGTGAGACCACACCTGGAGTACTGCGTACAGTTTTGGTCTCCTTATTTAAGGAAGGATATACTTGCATTGGAGGCAGTTCAGAGAAGGTTCACGAGGTTGATTCCAGAGATGAAGGGGTTGTCTTATGAAGAAAGATTGAGGAGGTTGGGCCTGTACTCATTGGAGTTTAGAAGAATGAGAGGGGATCTTATTGAAACATAAGATTCTGAAGGGGCTTGACAGGGTAGATGCAGAGAAGATGTTTCCCCTCGTGGGGGAATCTAGAACCAAGGGGCATCATTTCAGAATAAGGGGGCACCCATTTAAAACGGAAATGAGGAGGAATTTCTTCTCTCAGAGGATCGTGAATCTTTGGAATTCTCTTCCCCAGAGAGCTGTGGAGGCTGGGTCATTGAATATATTTAAGGTGGAGATAGACAGATTTATGAACGATAAGGGAGTCGAGGGTTATGGGGAGCGGGCAGGGAAGTGGAGTTGAGGCCAAGATCAGATCAGCCATGATCTTATTGAACGGCGGAGCAGGCTCGAGGGGCCAAATGACCTCCTTCTGCTCCTACGTCTTATGTTCTTGTGTGAGGGAAAAATGCTCTGTGGAAAAAGAAAGAAGCTTCTGGTTCCAGATTAATGTGCAGTACGCTTCTGCGCAGCTTCCGGTCGTTGGCAGGAGTCACTCCGTAATCATTTTTACAACAGCTTTGACTGAGACTCTCGGTTAATCCCAAATGATAGGTAGTTCATGCTGTAAACTGATACCTGCTAAGAACTGGTTTGAGATTGGCCAAACTTAGTGACTGCTGCTTTCCTAAATATTTTGTTATAGATGAAAACAACATGAGTGACAAATTACAGTCAGTTTAGAATTTCTGTAACATTACATTGTATTATCTCTATCTGTTGGATTTTGGTTCCTTTATTCTGATTGGTTTTAGTAAGTACTAATTGAGGAGATTATTATATTGGAGGTTCATTGTCCTTTATCTTTCCTAGATTGGCCGTACAGAAATGGTTAAAAACTGCCTCGACCCAAAATTTTCGAAGAAATTTCTGATCGATTATTACTTTGAGCAAGTTCAGAAACTGAAATTTGGAGTTTATGATATTGATAATGAAACTTTTGATCTGGGTGATGATGATTTCCTGGGAGAATTTGAATGTACTCTGGGGCAGGTAAATACAAATATTTCATTCTTTTGCTTCTTAAGCCACTGAATACTCCAGGTGGATTCTACAAAGCTGTTTAATTTGTGTTTTATAGCTCAAGTCAAAAAATAACTTTTTCTTGTACTGCAGTAATTATTATGCACTGCAGTAATTTTCATGAATTACTCTTTTTGTAACTTTCATAGTGAAAATGTTTCAAGATATGATAGCAATGTGTTGGATTTTATTGTAAAGTCCCTCTCTGCCCACGGAAGGCAATACATCATTATGACATTTCTGTATCTATGAAGAACTTTGAAAAGTATTTTTATGTTCATATCCATCTTCTGCTATACATTGCTGAAGTTGATGAGGCTTTTCCATGTTGGCTGATATCAAAGTTTGCTAATGATATCAAGTTAGCAGCACAACAAACTGAGGAAGTTTGCAGGAGAACATAAATAGGTTAATGGGGTGGGCAGACAGGTGCCAGGTGCAGTTTGGCGTAGAAAATGTAAAGTTTTACGAAGCAAAACATTATAAACTGAGGCTCTAATGTACATAGGAGGACACAGGTTATGGTTACTATCAGTACTGATCTGCTTTTGTCATCTTCAAGGCTAACATTGAACTGTTTTGAAGTTCATAATGTATAGTGCTTGTATTTTATGTTTGAGAAAAATGGGATCTTTAACACTAGTTGATTAGCACAGACTCTTAGTTTTCGTTTCCATGCTAATTATTTTTATGATAAACTAATAATATAAGTTTGAATTGTTTTGACAGATTGTCTCCAGCAAGAAATTGACCAGACCCCTTGTGCTGCAAAATGGGAAAGCGGCAGGCAAAGGAACGATCACGGTACAGACCCAAATGTCTCATTTATTTGCTAGAGCTTGATGGTGGTTAAATGAACCCTGCAATTCCTGATGGTCTGTTGCAGCCCTGGAAGTTCTGCACACTGACTGGCCCTAATGCTGACTCCTTGGGAAATCTCAGGGTCAGGGTAATCACCATATTTTGAGAAGGTGCCCACGCTGTTTCAGGGCAGCTGGGGTGCCAATCCCAGTTGGGTGGAGGGGTAGCTGTGTGTGAAGTGTGTAACTTGGTTGATTTAAGTGACATTATTTATTTATTGCACCTTACTGGTGATGGCCAGGCAAATCAACAAACTCGTCAAAGGTAATTTAACTGAGAAGGGCACTATGGCTTCAAACAATGTTTCATTGTGATAGTCTTTTAAGGAAGCAAGTTAGCAATGAGGAAGAAGAATCACAGTGGGGTGATCAGTATAATGTTAAGTGTCATTAATTATAAGGCTTATCAGAACCAGATGCCAGATTTATGTGTGTTTTAAACCTATTCTGAGAATTTATTTATGCTTTATCTCCCGGCCAGGCAGTACCTTGGTTATATTTATGGCCAGGAAACCGCTCTGTACATTAATGTTCATAAGCATGAACAGAGCTTCATCTGATACTGATATTGAGAGCTCTGCCAAGGGTGCCTACTTTCTCAAGATGTTTAAGTCAACCCTTTAAGTCTATTAAGTGCACAGAAGTTTTGAAGGACCTTCCTTAAACCAGGTCTGACACTGCTCTGCAGTTGTACTCCATGCAGTGTGTGACTGCTTTTCCAGGGGGTAGGGAGCTCTCTACCACTTGTGTTGTCAGACCAGGACCTGGTTCCAGATATACAAAGTCACTTTACGTTGTTGCAGACCAGAAAGTCCTTTGCAGTTATGCAAATATGGCAGTGTACTTGATCTTCAGAGAGGCATTGTGGCACAACAAGCATTAATATACTTTTCTCTCCCCTATTCTTTTGAGTATCTGACCTCAACTACTTTGCTGTGAGGAAGGGCTGAATAGAAGTGGCTTTCCTATAAGGTGAGAAGTTGCACAACACCAGGTTATAGTCCAACAGCTTTATTTGAAATCACAAGCTTTCGGAGCGCTGCTCCTTCGTCACTTCACCTGACGAAGGAGCAGCGCTCCGAAAGCTTGTGATTTCAAATAAAGCTGTTGGACTATAACCTGGTGTTGTGCGATTTCTCACTTTTGTCCACCCCAGTTCAACACCGGCATCTCCGCATCATTCCTATAAGGTGGGAGAGTTGTTTGTGGGCCATGCCTGTATGTGCCTCTCAGTTAACCAGGTAAGAGGCAGCATAGCTGGTTGCCTGGGAGCAGGTAAGCTGTGCTAACTCCAACATGCAGGTGGCCTGTGGTCCGAAAAGATGATTAATGGAAAAGAGAAGTAGGTAGATTGGAAGATAATGTAACTTTTAGTAAACTTTCTCTTTTGGCTTTATCTACTCTAGATTTTTGCAGAAGAAGTAAAAGATAACAGAGTGGTAAACTTTGAAGTTCAAGCACGCAAGCTAGATAAAAAGGTAGTGTGCATTTTTTTAAAGAAATCATTTCCTGATGTACCAAGTTTGTTTTTTTGGCAGTTATTAGTTTACAGTGTTACATTTTTTATTTCTAGAAATAACCTACAATGTTTGACTTTTATTACTTGTGATGATTAGGATTTTTGGGGGAAATCGGATCCTTATTTGGAATTCTGCAAACAGACACATGATGGAAAATGGCAAATGGTGCATAGGACAGAGGTGAGAGATGTTTTCTGACAGACTTAATGATAATGCTCCCTCTGCTTTATACAATGTTCTGATTCTATATAAATAAATAATAAGGTAACAGTCTTTTTTCTCAAACACAATCGTATCTAATTGATCAGTTTATTATAAGGTTATGAGGCAGTGTCAGGGTTGCAGGACAAGGTTTTTAATCAAAGTGCATGTTTATTGTATCTGATGAAAGAAATTAGGTTATTACTGCTTAACATTACAGCGGAACCTAGCCACAAAAACTTTGTGGGTGTCGAAGCTTAATTTTGCATTAGCCAGTTAAAATATATTACTAGTATTTTAAATTGATTTCCACAGACTCTAGGCTCTTAATCCAAAAGGATTAAATAGGTATGTGGTATCCAGTTTCTCATAGATCACTGATATAAAAAGATTAATTATCCTCTCACTTCCCCCTGCCCCCCTAGCCTTGCTGCGCACAGCTTGGATGAAGCACGCCTGAAGTGCACTCTGCCTTACCTGATTCACATGTATTTCTGGGTTCAGATTATCTGCATATGCCTGATTTCCCCCAGTGACGGTTTTCCCCCGGCAAGGGCCTGCTCAGAAGCAGGGAAGAAAAATTAACTGCTGACTGAGAGATCTACAATAGTGGAAATGCCTGCGGTCCAAAAACAACAGCCAGGCAGAATGCATTCAGCCACAAAGATCCTGTGCTGCATTTGGGAGAGGAAAACAAACTTTTATTTTGGTCTTCTCTGGCTTTCTCCCGGGAAATGAGCATTCTCCAGACATAAAACAGAGACAATTGGTCTTAATATTTCTAGTTTTGTACGTGACTACAGTACTGCTCCTGTGTTGTTCGAACACTTTCGTATGGCCTAACTTCAGTACTTTATTCCTTTACCATTTGTGCTGTTCCAGTGAGAGAGAGACATCAATTAATTACATTACATTGCACATCTTTCCAATAAAACAAGTTTTAAAATTCTAGTTCTAAACTTCAACAATGTAGCATTCCTTCTGTATTGCACTGGAATATCAGCATAACTGAACTGGCATCCTACTGCCATGGTGGAACCCGCAATAATAATAACAACAATAGCGTGAATTTATATAGCACCTTTAATGGGGAGAAGTGTCTCATGTTGCTTTATAGAGGTGTCATCAGATAAAAGTGGCTGCCGAGCCAAAGAAAACAATATTAGGAGGGGTGGCTAAAAGCTTGGTCAAAGGGATGGATTTTAACAGGGCCTTAAAGGAGGAAAGGGAGGTAGAGAGACACAATGGTTTAGTGAGGGAATTCCAGCGTGTAGGGCCTAGACGACTGAAAAGACAGCCGCTTATGGTAGGATGAAGAGAGTGGGGGAAGCACGAGACCAGAGCCATAAGAACATGGAGCTTTCGAAGGGTTGTAAGGCTGGGAGTGGTTACATCGGTAGGATGGGGCAAGGGATTTAGGTAGGCGGATGAGAATTTTAAATTTGAGGCAAAGGGGGACCGGGAACCAAGGTAGGCCTCCAAATACTGGGGTGATGGTTGAGCGGGACTTGGCGTGGGATAGAAAATGGGCAGCAGAGTTTTGGATGAGGTGTAGTTTATGGAGGGTGGAGGATAGGAAGATGACCAGGAGGACACAATGGTAACCTCTTTCCTAACTAGAAAATATTCAGATTGACCTTTGCAACATAAGACTCAGGAACTGGAAAATTAGGTATTTGAACTAGCCATGAGCAAAGTCTCTATTGAGAGCCATTTAAGCCCAATAATGGAATAAAGTAGTCCCAGGAAATTTATTCTATAAGTCCAATGTAATGGAAATCTTTCCTTCCCCTCCGCCCACCGAACAAACGATGATGATATATATAAGCTGCACTATCCAAACACCATCCTTAAACAAACGTGTGATGTTTCCAATTCCAAAACTGCATGTCACGCACCTCCAGTTAGGTAACTGAACTGAACATTAACACCGTTATTATAATGAAAAAAGATACAAAACACCAAATACTTTTTGTGACATTTCAGTGTATTGATTTTTTCTTTTGTCATTTTCAGGTAATAAAAAGAAATTTAAACCCCACTTGGAAACCATATAAAATTCCTTTGCAGTCCCTGTGCAATAGTGACTTACAGAAGCCAATCAAGGTATTTTTCATTTATACCTGTCAGAGAAAATATGCTTTTGACACATTTTTCTGAACTTCCATTCTCATTACTGAATAGCTAAGGAATATTTACTTAGTAGCTTAATTATTAAAATGAGTATTAAACAAAGCTACTTACTGAAAACTTGTATGGGCATCAGCGATCGAGGATTGATTAGACTGAACAAGAATCTACAATCTAGGAGTTTGAAGTGGAAACTCTCCAACTCGTAATCATGCTCTTTTAAGCTTTTTCATTCTCTCTTTCACATGCTCTCCTTCCTCTCCTGTTATAAAACTGACTTCGCAGTCTAGCAAATAGCAGCTTTTATTTTGTCGTTTGAAAAAACAATCTTGTAGCCTGTGACTATCTGTAAGCAGATGTATCAACTTTATAGGTCTTTTGTCGAATTTTAAATCTGTTTAACAACACACTCATTTACTGCTGCCTTTTTATTAAGCATAGTATTTACTTGCATTTATGAGTGCTGTATATGTATCAGTTTTGTTAAATCCAGTTAAGTATTTGAAAAGGTCATGCACTGGAATATAATGTTTGTGGTAATGTTTGAATGGTGATGGTGCTGCCTTTACTGCTCAAAGAAAGATTGAATGAAAACGCCCAAAAGTTCTATTTAAATGACTGACTTGTTTAAGCACTAAGGGTATGTGAGAAATGTTGTTTTTGGTAACTCTGTTTCTGATACATTTTGGCTTAGCTATGCAGCATATACATTGGCTGAGTGCAGAAATATGTGACACACATACTTTTGGATAAATTTTAGATTTTGTGTAGAAATTTTGCCTATAACCAACAGTTACTGAGCTTCAAAAATATTTTGTTGGTTATGAAGTACTTTGGGAAGTAATAAAGTATTATACAAATGTAAGCTCTTTAATAAATTGGCTCTTCTACACTTCAACCTACTCAATGAAAGATTTTTTTTTCAGGTAACCTGCTATGATTATGATAACGATGGGTCACATGATCTAATAGGGACATTTGAGACCAACATGGAGAGACTGCAGTTGGCATCGCAGAGTTCACCAGTAAGTTTGTGTTGTCTTATAATGCTCCTGTTTAATGCAACAGAAGGATTCCGCTAATTTATTCTACTTTATGTAAAAGAGAATCAAAGAAAATTCAATTATAGTAAGTTATTGTTAGATATTTAAAAAAAATATTTCTCATCTTATGTCCCCACTGTGCACCAACTGACAGGAAGGTGAGCTGCTTCATATCTAGGCCTCTACCAATGCCATTCTTCAGCTAGCTGTGAGAAGGTGGGCGAGGGTGATCCAGGGTGACTTGCACTTTTGTATTTGCGTTTATTTCACGTTTTCACTTTTCTACCCCTTTTTTTGTAGGGAGCATTCTGCTCGTCATTTGGCATCTTGTTACGTGGTGAATTAGAAAAGCAGTAGTACCAGAAGAATGGAACATAAGCGCATAAGAATTAGGAGCAGGAGTAGGCCATATGGCCCCTCGAGCCTGCTCCGCCATTCGATAAGATCATTGCTGATCTTCAACCTCAACTCCACTTTCCCGCCTGATCTCCGTATTGCTTGATTCGCTTAGAGTCCAGGAATCTATCTTGGCCTTGAATACACTCAACAATTCAGCATTCACAGCCTTTGGGGTAGAGAGTGAGGAAATTCGTCCTCATCTCAGTCTTAAATGGCTGACCCCTTATCCTGAGACTATGCCCCCTAGTTTTAGACTCTCCAGCCAGGGGAAACAACCTCTCAGCATCTACCTGGTCAATCCCCCTCAGGATCTCATATGTTTCAATGAGATCACCTCTCATCCTAAATCCAGAGAGTATAGGCCTAATCTATTCAATCACTCCTCATAGGACAACCCTTTCATCTCGGGAATCAATCTAGTGAACCTTTGTTGCACTGCCTCTAAGGCAAGTATATCCTTCCTCAGATAAGGAGACCAAAACTGTGCACAGTACTCCAGGTGTGGTCTCACCAAAGCCCCGTACAATTGTAGCAAGACTTCCTTAATCTTGTACTCCAACCCCTTTGCAATAAAGGCCAACATGCCATTTGCCTTCCTAATTGCTTGCAGTACCTGCATGCTAAATCTGTGTTTCCTGTATAAAGACACCTAAATCTCTCTGAACGCCAACATTTAATAGTTTCTCACCATTTAAAATAATATTTTGCTTATCTATTCCTACCAAAGTGAATAAGCTCACATTTCCCCACTTTATACTCCACCTGCCACCTTATTGCCCTCTCACTTAACCTGTCTATATTCCTTTGCAGGCTTTGTGTCCTCCTCACAGCTTACTTTCCCACCTGGCCTTGTATCGTCAGCAAACTTGGATACATTGCATTTAGTCTCTTTATCCAAGTCATTAATATATATTGGGCCGTATTTTCCGATCGCAGGCCTCCCGCGGGCGGAGGCCTGCGATCTGGAAAAATCTGCGCCCTTACCGGAGGGCTCCAGGGACGCACACGCTTCCGCTCCTGGGCCTCTCCAAACTCCAAATGCGCAGGGCCCACGTATCCCAGGGGCGCATGTAGTTCGCAACGTCCCTGGGATCACGTGGGCCATGGGGAGCCAATCACAGAAGGGAATCTGCATTCATACTTTTGACAGGAAGACCTGTCAAATATATGAATGGAGATCAATGAAAAAACATAGTAAAACTTGAAATAAATTTTGCATTTAAAAAAAAAAGACTTGAAATTACAATAAATTAAGTATTTTAAACAAAAATTTAATTTTTTGAAAAAATAATTAAAGTATTTTACGGCGCTAAAAATAAACTTATCTTTTTTTAAAGTATTTTTAAATGATAAATCTGAATTTTTTTAACTTTTTTTCAACTCTCATCCTGGTAAAAGCAGGCCTTACGCCTGCTTTTAACAGGCGTAAGAATTGTAAGGGTTTTCTGCGGGCGGAGGGTCTCCAAAAAGCGGAACTATCCGCCCGCAGAGGCCCTTCTCCAGTGCAGCCGGAGGATCTGTCAAGACCATTCTTGACAGATCGGAAATGCCGGTTTTCAGCGCATGCGCTGTGCATGCCTGAAACCGGCATTTCTGATGTCCCTACTGGTGTGTACACAGTGCGTACCCACCTGTTGGGATCGGAATATCCAGGCCATTGTAAGTAGCTGAGGCCCAAGTACAGATCCTTGCGGCACCCCACTAGTTACAGCCTGCCAACCTGAAAATTACCTGTATCCCTACTCTCTCTTTTCTGTTCGTTAACCAATCCTCTATCCATGTTAGTATATTACCCCCAACCCCATGAGCCCTTACTTGTGTAACAACATTTAATGTGGCACCTTATCAAATGGCTTTTGGAAATCCAAATATGCAACATCCTCAAAAAACTCTAATAAATTTGTTAAACGCAATTTCCCTTGCATAAAGCCATGTTGGCTCTGCCTAATCATGTTATGATTTTCTAAGTGCCCTGTTACCACTTCCAAATAATGGATTTCAGAATTTTCCCGACGACTGATGTCAGGCTAACTGGCCTGTAGTTCCCTGTTTCCCCTCTCCCTCCTTTCTTGAATAGCGGGGTTACATTTGCTACTTTCCAATCCATTGGGACTGTCCTAGAATCTCGAATTTTGGAAGACCACAACCAATGCATCCACTATCTTTGCAGCCACCTCTTTTAGAACCCTAGCATGTAGGCCAACATGTCTAGTGGATTTGTCGGCTTTTAGTCCCTGACTAGACTGTGTCCTACCACTACAACATTCCTTTTCTCTCCCCCCACTTGAATGACCTCCCACAGTGAGCAGTTTGCTCACCCACCCTGCAGACTCTGCCCTCATCCAAACAGGCAGCAAGAACCTCATAGCTGTTGGATAAGGACAAAGGCCAATGCTCCTCCAGTACTGCACCTGGGGCCCCCTTACCTGCCTGAGTCTTACTCGCACCCTCCTATCCCTGACCACTAACCAGACCTGTACCACAACCTAACCTATGGGGTGTGACTACCTTCTGGATCAAAGTGTTAAGGTAACTCTTTCCCCTCCCTGATGCCCCCCAATGTCTCTAAGCTGAAGTTCCTCGAGATGCAGACACTTGCTGCAGACGTGGTCATCCGGGATCGCGATGCTCTCCACAAACTCCCACCTGCTGTAGTGCGGCACACCACTTGCATTGACATCCCTATATAACCTTGTTTTATTTATCTAATTAATTAAAAGTTTATGTATGTAATTAACTTAGTTTATATTTAGTTTTTTAACTAATGGCTTGATGTAGTTTGTTAGCGGTAGATTAAATTAAATAGTTACCTGTAACACAAAGCACTACAAGAATTGGAGGCAAAAAGCAACACCTCTTTCCCCTTCTGCTCTGAATTCCCACTCTCTCCAAATTCCCAACTTTAATGCTCTGTTTAGAAGCACTCCGTTTAAGACCACTCTCTGCAAACCAAGTAAGGCCAAGTGGTTTTGGAAAAGAATTCCAGAGAGTAGAGCATCTTGGTCTATGATGTGAACAGAGGATGTGGGGAATAATTAGTACGCTAAAGTCAGAGGAACAAAGGGTGTAGGTTGGGTCATATGGCTGGCGAAACTTGATAATGTGAATGAAGATCTTGAAATAAGGGCAGCTGCCATGTTGGGAATTGCACTCATGTCTCCGGATCATTAGTCCCGGCCTCTGGATTACTAGTCCAGTAACATAACCACTATCCTACTGTACCCAATTACAGCAAGTTACGGAGATAGGGAAGGGCAAGGCCATGGAAGGATTTGAAAACCAGATTGAGAGTTTTAAAATTGAGGTGTTGCCGGACCGGGAGCCAATATAGATCAGTGAGAACAGGGGTGATGGGTGAACGGGACTTGGTGTGAGTTAGGATACGGGCAGCAGAGTTTTGGATGAGTTCACGTTTATGGAGGCCAGCCGGGAGAGCATTGGAATAGTCCAGTTTAAAGGCAACAAAGGCACAGATGAGGGCATCTGTAGCAGAGGAGCTGAGGCGGGGTAGAGACGGCCGATGTTACGGAGGTGGAAGTAGGCGGTCTTGGTGATGGAGCAGATATGTGGTTGGCAGCTCATCTCGGGGTCACATCGGACGCCAAGGTTTTGAACAGTCTGGCTCAGCGTCCGGCAGATGGATGGAGTCAGTGGCGGGGACTCAAGACAATGACTTTGGATTTCACAATATTTAGTTGGAGGGAATTTCTGCTCATTCAGGACTGGATGTCGGACAAGCAGCATGACAAATCAGAAACAGTGGGGGGGGTCAAGAGAGGAGGCGGTGAGGTCGAGCTGGGTATCGTCAGCGTACACGTGGAACCTGACATTGTGTTTTCAGATGATGTTGACGAGGGGCAGCAAGTCGATGAGAAACAAGAGGGGGGCCAAGGTTAGATCCTCAGGGTCTCCAGAGCTAACCGTGTAGGAGTGGGAAGAGAAGCCATTGCAGCTGATTCCCTGACTACGACTAGATAGATAAGAAAGGAACCAGGCGAGGGCAGTCCCACCCAACAAGATGATGGAGGAGTGCCGTTGGAGGAGGATGGTGTGGTCAACCGTGCCAAAGGCTGCAGACAGAACGAGAAGGATGAGGGGGGATAGTTTACCATGGTCGCAGTCACATAGGATGTAACTTATGACTTTGAGGGCCGTTTCACTGCTATGGCAGGGGCGGAAATCTGATTGGAGGGGTTCAAACATAGAGTTGCAGGAAAGATGGGCACGGATTTGGGCGGTGACAGCATGTTTAAGGGTGTTTATTTTGAGGAGGTGGGTGATGAGGCAGATTTGAAGTGGAGGAGGACAGTACCTGAGGAGAAGGAACCATTAACAATATCAACTAACGTGGAAGCCAGGAGGAAGTTGGGTGGTCAGCAATTTGGTGAGAATAGGGTCGAAGGAGCAGCATGTTCAAGATGAGCTCGGAGAGGGTATGTGGAGATATAGGAGAGAAATTAGAGAAAGATGCGAGTTCAGGGCTAGGGCAGGGAGGGAACCTTAGGTCAATTTGGCTTGGTGGGCTAGGGGATGGGACCAGGGTGGGAGGAAGCAATAGCCGGCCGAGTCCAAGGACAACGGGCATGGGGAGGGGAAGGGCAGCTTAGAGTTTTGTTAGCGCATTGGGAGAGACAGCAGGACAGGAATCAATGTGTGACTAGTTCATATTGGTAGATCTGCAACAGGAAACACTGTAGAGAACAGGGCCATATCACCACCTGCCTTAGAGGTACAACTGGGAGGACTCCTTGGCAGATTAAGTATAATAATACCTATTAAGTAATATAGCGTGACAGAGAAGTAAAGGGAATTAAGGGTTACGGGGAGTGGGCAGGAATTTGGACATGAGTCTAGGTTTGGATCAGTCATGGCCCTGTGGGTAGTGTAGCGGGCCCAGGGGCCGTGTAGCCTGATCCTGCTCCTATTTCGTGTGTCCAATTCTGTTAGGTTCAGGAGATGGTTCTGTGATAGTAGATTGGCGGTTAGGATCAGATCAGCCATGATCTTATTGAATGGCGGAGCAGGCTCGAGAGGCCAATTGGCCGACTCCTGCTCCTATTTCTTATGTTCTTATGTAAATGATGTATTGGAATGGTGTTATAGGAAGTAAATGCGTAACTTTAAAGGAAATGTGTATTATGCAAAATTAAAAAAATATTACAAGCTGATCTCTTGTGGTGTTGCTCGTGGTAAATCAAAGGATATATTGTTTCATGCTGTGTAATGTATAATACATTATCAGGGCCACTCATTTATGGTGATTGAATAAGTCAACTTGTACTTTTATTACAAAATATGGTAGGAATTTTAGTGATATTTTTGTACTTGAATTTTACCTCTTACCTTTTTTTAAAGCCCAGGATACCAAGGAAGATGGTAGGGAAGATATTCCAGGTTGCAGGTAGGTAGGCGGTAGATTGCAGGAACTGTATGTAGCAGTAGTGGGGAGTTGGAGTGATTGCTTGGTTGGTAATGTTGCAAGGGTCTGATTGAACCAGGAAAAAGTTTGAGTTGAGGGATGTGAGAGCACAAGAAAAGACAGTCAAGAGTGAGGTGAAATTTGACTTTGACGGTAACGCAAAACTGGCGATAGCGAATTGGCAGCCTGCTTTACACACTGCCCAATTTTCTTTTCCATGGACTTCAATGGATAAGAAAATTGTACGGGGTGTAAAATCGGCTGCCATTTCGTTATTGACTGTTTTGTGCTACCGCTGAAATCGAATTTCACCCCCAGGTGTTTAGAGCACTGAGAATGGAATCCCCAGGGACTGGTAGATAGACAGGTACGTCACAGCATAGCAGTACTGAAGGGCGTCGTGGGACTTGAATGAATGGCAGAGAGGTGCTGATTATGGTCATCGTGGGAAAGTGAATGGGGTGTTGGAATGCTGGGATGGCAAAGTGTGGGAGCATTGGGGATGGGTAGGGACTGCTGGGTGTAGGAGCAATGGGAGGGCAGTTGCTCATTTTCTGAGGGAGTAGACCAGCAGTGGGAGGAATTGGAATGAATTTTCAAAGTCTGGGGGAAAGACACAGGAGGGAATGGGAGCAGTCTGGTTCTGGCAGCGGGTGGGAGGAAAGGTTTCCTGAGTAGTGACTTGGGGAAATCTGCATTATTTAGAATGCTGCTGAGTATTTATTTTAAACAAAATATGCTCCCTGGATCATTGCTGAGAATTCTTACAGGTAAACCTCCCCCCAAGCGACTGCCATCAATCCCCACTGAGCTACTGCCACCAATCCCACACTGTGATTGGGCCACCCTCACTCCAATGCAAATTGCCATCAAAGTTTCATATAAAAATGACAATGTATGACTTTAAAATTGGAGATTGAATTATGTCTGCATGCTGTGATCCAATTATTCACCTCACCTGAAGATTTCACTTGGTCTTGATTCCCTATGTACAATGTCATGGGAGATTGACTAATAATGCAGTTGAACACCTGACAAAAAATTGCTGGTATCCCAATTTAGTGTTGGGAAACCAGTGAAGAGGAAGGAGCAAGTGAGGGGATGGGAAGCACAATGGCCAAGCCTGAACCCCAAGGCAGTAGAGAGTATGCCAAGAGTGGGAAACAGCAGCCAAGGTCTAAAGCTAAAGATCGCAGGGAGAAGGCTGGGGGTGTGGGAACAACAGTCGAGGCAGAGGTGATAAGCGAATGAGAGATGGCAAAGGAGTGGGTGACATTAGCAGTGGGAGTGATTGCCCAAACAGCAGTGCCAACATGAATGGGGTCCCCGTTAAAAGAACATTAAGTCTAAATTTCAAATAATTACATTTAAAAGATAAACTTACTGAAAGGTCTGAAAACTGAGATATTCGTTCCCACAGTGTCACCTAAGCTGGAGTCCAAGCTTGGCGGCCTCAGATCAGTAAATCAATAGAAAACATTAGCACAACAGAAAATTTTGACACAAGAAGTTCACAAAAGGTGCAAAATTTTTAATTTATTATAGATAGTAGGCAGATATGTATATAGTTTAAAGTATCTAGAGAGAGGAAAGGCGCATGTACTGCATTAGGATTCAATATCTTAATAGTGTTTCAGTCGATCACACCAATGAGGCCTACACCGTGACTGCCTACTTGGGGACAGGAATGATTAGTTATGCGATTATCATTGGATTTCAGTTTACAAATATCTAGGCCCGGAGTTTCCTGGAAATTTTTAGCATAGGGGGTGATATTCTGTCATTTATTTTCCAAGGGAATTTTTGGGTAACTGATTTATGCAGGCATAAAATGCTAAGACATTGGTATGTGCGAATTACCTCGATCATTTGTGCCGCTTCCAAGATGTAGCCACCGAAACCCTCTGCCACTCATTCACATCGCTCCATCCCCAAGGCAAAATACCAACTCGTGGGAGTTTCCTGGATTTACGCAATAATGTGGTGGCATAGATCTACGCCCAAATATTTAGATACAGCATAACCCAGAGTCACCTGATTTCAGCATAATGGAGATTCCTGGCATTTGATGGGGATTTTCCATCAAGTTACCTGATTTAAAAAATAAATAAAATCCACTAGACAAGAATACAGACACCCGCAGTAAATCTTTATTTTCTGAAACGAAGGCATCATTTTTAAAATGGCGCGTAGACGTGTAACACAAATTGACGCTGCATTTGTGCCCATTCACACTAGTTTTAATGTTTCGGTGAAGGTAAATGTACTCCCCAGGAAATTTCTGTGTGAATTTCCGTCGACAAATCGATGGGGAAACTGGTGTAACTCTTGGCATTTCTGCGTAATTGCAATCCCGTAAATTCAAGGCCCTAGTAAAATAATGTGCAACAAGGGTGACCGTGTCATTTTAAATAATGTTTTGGTAACTTTTTTAAATTGTATTCCAGTAGAAATCAGACTTTAAAAATATTCATGCAAGAAATCTTTCCAAGTTAGCATTGCTTGTCACATGTCATTTTAAAGTAAGTGACTGGGGGTTTACAGAACTATGAAATTGGCCCTGTACAGTTGTTATGTTAGAAGAAATGTGCTATCCTGTAGTTTTGGACTCTGACCAGAGGCTTTTAGGATCAAATCCTGGCCTTGATTGATGTGGAGATACCATGTATAATTTATTTAGTCAAAACCAAAACATTCCTGACACTGAATCATGTTTTCTCCTTCTCTGTTATGCACCATTTTTTCCACTTCCTCTGCAGCAAGGTACTATTCCTGGCTGAGCGGGCGGGTATTCAATCTGAAACCAAGCCTCTGATAATAGCACTCTATTTTAGGCCACTGGTGTGACCAAACTCCCCTCCTCAGCATTACAGGCAGCCACATTTTGGGAATGAACTTGTGTCTGATTGCATTTCACCCACAGCAACCTGCCAGTGAACTGAGACTGGTGTTCCAAAGAAGCTTTGAAGCATTCTTGGCAAACTTAATATAGGAGTAATTCCAAATATAAAAATAATCTGCATGGAAAAATGCTGTTGGATTAGTCAATACTGATAGCATTCCTTTCATTCTCTGTGGTTTCTGTTTTCATACTGAATACCATGAATCAGCTTAGTGATGGTGCTGTATCCATTTCTCATGATCTGCCACAACATTTCTCATGGTGTTTCTCTTGCAGGCAGAGTTTGAGTGTATTAATCCAAAGAAGAAACAGAAAAAGAGAAGTTACAAAAACTCGGGAATAGTGAGTTTTAAATTGTGCCAGGTAAGTATTATTGTAGTTTATCTTTCTAAGGATAGACATGTTTTTGTAAATCCATTCAACAGTTTATATAGTCCCACCTCTAATATGGTTCATGAACCCATCCAGACTCTTCCCACCCCATCCAGTTTATCAACATAACTGTGCAGGGCTGTATCTTATTTTCCCTCAATGACACTAAATATATTTGGCAGAATGTAAATGTTTAAATTTTTATTATTTGCAGCACAATGAAAAATAGTTATTTTCTGCAGAAATGAATCAAACACAGTCTGGTCTGGATTGACTTTGGTAATTTCAGTTTCAACTTTTTATTATTTTCCCTTGTTATCCAAATCGCAGTGAGTAGGGTTAATTTGAACTGACTGGTATTGTTTTGGCTTTGGTTTGCTCACCTCTATTTAGCTGAGCTCTGATTAAAGCATCAGTTAAATCCTGCCTCCCCTCCCTCTGGAAAAAAAATCACAGTTCCATTTAAAAAAAAAAAATGCACGGGGTTTTGCCAACGTAAGATATGCTTTTTAAAACAAGAAGGCATTGTTGAGTACTGAAAGTGCCGTTGCAAAATCCCATGAATATAGTTTTGTGTTTGGAAGAAAAATTGAGCCAAATCCACATCAGGCTGGTTACAGCTTGTTCTTTCAAATATCTGAAGCCTAAATAAGTCCATTGTCCTGGTTTATGACGATCAGTACTTACTTTCCTATGGATATATTAAAAGGAAGATTACTTTTATTTTACTGTATATTGTGCTCAAACCCGTACATTTTCTTCAGCTCCAGTGGATCCACTAATTTAGGTGCATCTTGCATTCTTTTCCTTTGTGTGTCAGTTAGTCTTTTTTCAGTGAGACAGCACTGGCAGAGTATATTACAGTGCCATTACATATCATCATGAACTTGGGGTTGTGTGTCCATGAACCACCACATCAACAAACTTCCAGTCTCAGCTGTGTTGCTGTGAGAAGTACCACGGGCAGGTACATGTCTATTATGGACAATGGCGTCTTTAACCAGTATAGGTTGTTGCACCTCCTAGTAGCCTGTTCTGCAGTGGTAGAAAATTGGGAGCAAGTCACTCAAACTTTGAGAAGTCCTGAGGATGTGAAAGCTGTTATATAAATGCAAGTTCTTTATTTCTCAATGTTGCTGCTACAATAGACAATTTGTCAATGGAGACAATTAATAAGTGCCTTTATTAATTAAAGATTTGCAATACTGCGCTCTGGTTGAAACGGAATGGTTTAAAGTGAACAAATATTAATATTCAGATAAGAATATTAATTGATGGATTGAGTGAGACCTGTCCAAGCCGGACGGGTTACACCTCAACAGAGCCAGGACCAATATTCTCGCGGGAGGTTTGCCAGTGCTGTTGGGGAGGGTTTAAACTAGCTTGTCAGGGTGATGGGCACCAGCATATAGGAGTAGAAAAGAGGAATAAGGTGCATGAAAGAGTGAGTGTGTTGGATAGTACTAGAGAAGAACATATTACTAGATGCAGAAGTAGTACCATATTAGATACTAAGAAAGACTACGAAAAATTCAAAAATGGGTTTAGAATGCATGTACGTAAACACACAAAGTGTGGTGAATAAGGTTGGTGAGCTACAAGCACAATTAGCCGTGTGGCAATATGATGTTGTGGCAATAACGGAAACGTGGCTTAAAAACGTTGAGAACTGGGCACTTAATATTCAAGGGTGCAAGGTGTTCAGAAAAGATGGGGAAGGGAAAAAGGGAGGTGGGGTGGCAGTGCTGATTAAGGAAGACATTGTAGTGTTGGAAAGGGAGGATGTTCTTGAGGGGACGAGGACAGAATCCATTTGGTTCGAGTTGAGGAGCAAAAAGGGTATGATCACACTATTGGGAGTATTCTACAGACCTCCAAATAGTGAGAGGGAGGTAGAGGAGCAAATCTGCAGGGAAATTGCAGCGATATGCAAGAGCTATAGAGTGGTATTGGGGGACTTTAATTACCCAAATATCAATTGGAATAATGCTAGGGTAAAGGGAAAGGAGGGGGAGGAATTTCTGAAATGTGTTCAGGAGAATTTCCTTGACCAGTATGTTCTTGGCCCAACTAGGAAGGAGGCACTGCTGGATCTGGTGCTGGGGAATGAGGTGGGCCAGGTCAACCAAGTGTCTGTGGGAGAACACTTGGGTACGAGTGATCATCGTATCATAAGAATTAGATTAGCAATGGAGAGGAGCAAGGAACAATCTAGAGTGGAACTTCTAAACTGGAATAGGGCTAACTTCTAAACTGGAATAGGGCTAACTTCAATGGGATGCGAAAGGATCTAGCCAGGGTAAAATGGAACCAAAGACTGACAGGAAAAACTGTAACGGAACAATGGGTGATCTTTAAGGAGGAGATGTTCCAAGTACAGGCTAGGTACAGTCCAACAAGAGGGAAGGGTAAAGGAACCAAAGCAAGGGCTCCTTGGATGATGAGGGAGATAGAGAAGATGATGAAACAAAAAAAGAGGGTGCATGATGCATGTCAGGTGAATTCTTCAAGGGAGAACTAGACCAAATACAATAAGTTGAGAGGGGAAGTGAAGATGAAAATAAGATTGGCAAAGAGAGAATTTGAGTAGAATGGTGGTTAACATAAAAGGGAACCCAAAAATCTTCTACCGGCATGTAAACAGTAAGTGGGTAGTAAGAGGTGGGGTGGGGCCTATTAGGGACAAAGAAGGTGATATATGCTTAGAGGCGCAGGGCAAGGCTAGAATACTCAATGAGTACTTTTTATCGGTGTTTACTAAGGAGGTGGATGCTGACAAAATATTGGTAGAAGTGGAAAAGGTAGAAGCAATGGAAGGGGTGAAAATTGATAGACAGATTGCACTAGAAAGGCTGGGTATGCTTAGAGTGGGTAAGTCGCCTGGTCCAGATGGCTTGCATCCCAGGTTGCTAAGGGAATTGGGGGAGGAGATAGCGGAAGGGCTTGCCATAATTTTCCAATCTTCCCTAGATGCGGGGGAGGTGCCTGAGGATTGGAAAATGGCAAATGTGACACCATTGTTCAAGAAAGGGTGTAAAGACAATCCTAGTAACTACAGGCCGGTCAGTTTAACATCAGTGGTGGGTAAAATTTTTGAAACAATAATCAAGGAAAAAATTAATGGGCACTTGGAGAGGTTTAAGCTAATTAAGGAGAGCCAACACAGATTTATAAAAGGCAGATCGTGTTTGACTAATCTAATTGAATTTTTTGATGAAGTAACAGGGATGATTAATGAAGGGAATGCAATGGATGTTGTCCACATGGATTTTAGGAAGGCATTTGACAAAGTACCACATAGAAGGCTGGTTAACAAAATTGAGGCTCATAGAATAGATGGGTCAGTGGCAGCTTGGATAAGGAATTGGCTTAAGGACAGAAAACAGCGAGATGTGGTAAATGGCTGTTTTTCAGACTGGAGGATGGTAGACAGTGGTGTTCCCCAAGGGTCAGTGCTGGGACCACTGCTTTTTTTGATATCTATAAATGATCTGGATATTGGAATACAGAGTAGAATTTCTAAATTTGCCGATGACACCAAACTTGTGGATGTGGCAAACAGTGAAGATGAAACCAATCGACTGCAACAGGACATAGAAAGGCTAGCAGAACGGGCAGACAAGTAGCAGATGGAATTTAATACAGAAGTGAGGGGTGATGCGTTTTGGCAGAAGGAACAGGGAGAGGCAATATACACTTAATGGCACAGTTTTAAAGAGTGTGCAGGGACAGAGGGACCTGGGAGTTAATGTGCATAGGTCCCTGAAGGTGGCGGGACATATTGAGAGAGTGGTTTGCAAACCATATGGGATCTTGGGTTTCATAAATAGAGGTATTGAGTGCAATAGTAGAGAAGTTATGCTGAACCTTTATAAAGTGCTGGTTAGGCCACAACTGAAGTATTGCGTCCAGTTCTGGTCACCACACTTTAGGAAGGATGTGAAGGCCCTTAAGAGGGTGCAGAGGAGATTTACCAGAACGGTTCCGGGGATGAGGGATCTTAGCTACAAGGACAGGTTGGAGAAGCTGGATTTGTTTTCATTAGATCAAAGGAGGTTGAGAGGTGATTTGATAGAGGTGTACAAGATTATGACGGGTTTGGATAGGCTAGATGGGGAAAGGCTGTTCCCACTAGTTGATGGTACAAGGACTAGGGGACACAGATTTAAGGTTTCGGGCAAGAGATACGGGGGATGTGATGATTAAAAAAAAATTTACGCAGTGAGTGTGAGGACCTGGAACTCGCTGCCGACGGAAGTGGTGGAAGCCGAGACACTCAATGTTTTCAAGGGGAGACTGGATAGGCACTTGAGTGAAATAAACTTGCAGGGCTACGGGGATAGAGCAGGGGAATGGGACTGACTGGATTGCTCTCCAGAGAGCTGGCATGGACTCGATGGGCCGAATGGCCTCCTTCTGTGCCGTTATGACTCTGATTAATAGATCATCAATGTATTACACAGAAAATTTGACAAATGCTGATTTTAAAATTCTAAATATTTTTTGCAGATTGTGAAAGAGTACTCTTTCTTGGACTACATTATGGGTGGCTGTCAGATGAACTTCATTGTGAGTAAATTGTTCAAGTTTATAAAACTGATGAAGAATGTTGACCGATGTTTGCAGTCTGTTTTTGGGAATGAAAATGAGAGTGTAGGTGATTTTTTTTTTCCGCACTCCATCTATTTTTTTTAATGAGTTGAAATTAATACAGTTTCTGCAACCAATTAATGATCTTGGCCTCATTAGTTCTAATCCTTGGGAGTTTACTTTCATCCTTAACTTTCTTCAGTTTTCTCATTGTTACTCTCTCTTCCCATTTTGTTTTCTTGCCATTTTACTTTCTTGGAAGCAGTGGTCTAAATTGAGAACAGCAAACAAACTGGGCCCTAGAAACGAAGTTTACATTAATATTTACCAGACAAATGACCTGGTTGTATTAATACAAACCACTTGATTTGCTTTTATTGGTTTGTTCTGCGCTTTATTTTATCCCACATCGCATACCAAGGCAAGAAAACTGATTTCCTACTGAGTAATGGATTGTGTGTCGGTCCCAATAATTTCTCCTTACCCGTGGATTGGTAGTGCTTGACCTCTAGTTGATACCTCCCAACGTTCAGCTAACTGCAGCATTCATCTGTGTCATCACTGTACTGCATTGTGTTGTTGCACCAGCCCTTATGAGCGTGTATGCATGCTTGTGTAATATATGTACCTTTTAGTCTTTTATATGTTCACTCTATAACAACTTCATTCACCTAAGTGCTGGAAAAGTAATAAGCGTCCTATGTGGAATTTTTTTCATGAAGGGCATGGACTGGTTAGGCCGAATGGCCTTTGTCCGTGTCGTATATCCTACGACATACTCCCACTGTTTTCTTTTGTTATACCGCGTGTCATATGTGACTGAGTGAGCCATCTGCTCTATGCTTCCGCCAGTGTGAAATGGCCACTAATAGATGCATGACAGCAGCCTGGAAGCAACTCTTTCTTCAGCGCAGCATCTCCCCACAAAGGCATGACTGAGATCAGGAAATCAGTGGCGTGGGGAAATTCTTCTTTCGTATGGTAGTAGCAAAGCAAATCAAATGTCAGTATTTAAGTCCGATATCCAGGTCCAAGCTTCCGGTGTAACAGCATGGATATCTTGTAGGCTGCCTGCGAATTTCCTCTGAGGGCAGTGCTCAATGATGTGCTCCAGGGTCTGATTAGGAACTCCACAGTCGCATGATGGGGATGCTTTAATCTTCCATCTATGGAGAAGGTGGCAGCATCTACCATGACCAATTCTGAGGCATTTGCTGGTTGGCCACTGTGGGGAAATTAAACCTCTACTTCACTCCATGGAGGTGTCTCAGGCTGAACCGGACCATTTGCAACCTTGGTGTCCTATTTGACCCTGAGCTGAGCTTCCAATCCCATATCATCTCCATCACCAAGACTGCCTACTTCCACCTGTGTAACATCGCTCAACTCTGCCCCTGCCTCATCTCATCTGCTGCTGCAACCTTCATCCATGCCTTTGTTGCCGCTAGACTCAACCATTCCAATGCACTCCGACCTTGTACCCTCCGTAAACTTGATCTAATAAAAATCTGCTGCCCGTGTCTTAACTCGCATCAAGTTCTGTTTACCCATCACTTCTCTGCTCGCTGACCTACATTGGCTCCCAATCCGGCAACATCTCGATTTTAAAATTCGCATCCTTATTTTCAAATCCCTCCTTAGCCTCGCCCCACTATATCTCTATCACCACCTCCAGCCCTACAACCCTCCAAGAGCTCTGTGCTCCTCCAATTCTGGCCTCTTGCGCATTCCCGATTTTAATCGCTCCACCATTGGCGGTCATGCATTCAGCTGCCTTCGCCCTAAGCTCTAGAATTCCCTTTCTAAATATCTCTACCTCTCTGTCCTCCTTTTAAAGATTCTCCTTTAAAAACTACCTTTTTGGCCAAGCTATTGGTTACCTGTCCTAATATCTCCTTATGTGGCTCGGTGTCAAATTTTGTTTGATAACGCCCCTGTGAAGCACCTTGGGATGTTTTACTATGTTAAAGGCGCCATATAAATGCAATTTGTTGTGGTTGTTGCGTTAGTCTTCCCACATGCCTTGCTGTTCATACTATGACTAGCTTTAAAATTAGTGAAGGTGTGGAACCATGCACAGTTGATCAGATTTCCAATATTTCCTTTTTTTTTAAATTAACTTACATATTTACGAGTGGAAAATATTTTTTGAATCTCTCTATGCTCTCGTTGTCAAATGGAACAGTAAATAAATAAGTAATTCATTCAATTTTGAAAAGGATAGTACTGTGTCTTGTGGGATTTCTAGGTTGAGCCATAAACGTGATTCTGTGAACCAACACTTTCAGCGACCGTAGCTTGAGAAACTGCAGACGTGCACCTTGTGACTTCTGTAGATTAAAATGATATTTTTGGAAAAATCGCACGCTGCACACCTCAGATTTCCAGACGTGCATTCCTTACTGGGCGCTGTATCATGGAAACACACCTTCTTACAAATCATGGTAGTGCCAAAAGAATTTGTAGTTAGGAATCACATTATTGTTGGATATAAAAGCAAATAGCTGTTTCAATTGTTCTGTTAATAGATAAGCATATTAGTTGGTCGGGGAACGTAAACAAAAATGAGCTTCAATATTTAATCAAATAAAGTGTAATGCTTGGGGAGCAAAGCTGAGGAGTTCCACTCTTAATACAACAATTAACATGGACTTCATTCAGCATTGATGGGGTTACATTAAGGATCTGTGTTCTGTTTTATAATCATTTCTAGCAAATGTTTTCTTGCTTCTTAATTGCAGGTTGGTATTGATTTCACAGGCTCGAATGGAGACCCTCGTAAACCTGACTCTCTACATTATATAAGTCCTAATGGATTTAATGAATACCTGATGGCAATCTGGTCTGTTGGAATGATCATTCAAGACTATGATACGTAATGCATTCCTGTTTGTTTATTTTATCAATCTGGCTTCTTGCCTTTTATTATGTGCCCCTTTCTTGGTTTCCTTGGGCTAGACATATATCTTTGCCTAGAGGGTGGATAGGTGACCTGATTCCAAGACTTTGACAATGTTTTTTTTCCTTTTTTAAAAAAAAAGTGTGAGATTAGACTGAGGCAATTTGCCTTCTCTTCCTCTATATAGGAATCTCATTTCTGCTCTTCACAGCTGCATTTGAGTGTGTGAACCTTGTAGCATTGCTTTAATGTTGATCATTTACTGATGCAAATACTGAATTGTGAATGATGTATAACAATTGTTTTTTAGTTATTCTATTTATTGTTACACATTTGAAATTTAACCTTCAAATCTGCAAGAGAAACACTGTAGACTTTATTTTTAGGGTTTGTTTTATTTGTGTATTTTTTTGAAATGCAAATTTATATTACAAAGTATTTACAGCGCAGAAACAGACCATTCAGCCCAATAAATCCATGCTGGTGTTTATGCTCCACATGAACCTCCTCCCACCCCTCTTCATCTAACCCCATCAACATATCCTTCTATTCCTTTCTCTCTCATGTGCTTATCTAACTTCCCCTTAAATGCATTTATGCTATTCACCTCAACTGCTCCTTATAGCGAGTTCCCCATTCTAACCGCTCCTGGGTAAAGAAGTTTCTCCTGAATTCCCTATTGGATTTATTAATGACTATCTTATATTTATGGCCCCTAGTTCTGGTCTCACGCTATCAAACACTTTCATAATCGTAAAGACCTCTAGCAGGTCACCCCTCAGTCTTCTCTTTTCTTGAGGAAAAATTTTGTACAAATGTGTTTTAAAATGAAACTGTTTTGTACCATACAAGTACAAGAAGGGTTTGGATAGTTTTCATTTTTTTAGCAGGAATTATTCTTTAATTATATTCAACTGTAGTTACCAGTGATTTAGTTCCCCACCATTGCTCAGACCCTCCCATATTATCATCCTTACTTGTGATCGCTAACAGAAAATGCTGGCAATGCACTAATTTGGACAGAGGAAAAATAGGGTTTCGATTGGGACTGATCATTAAAGCTCATGTACATAAGAATATAAGAAAAAGGAGCAGGAGTAGGCCATTCGGCCCTTCGAGTCTGCGCCGCTATTCAATAAGATCATGGCTGACCTTCTATCTCAACTCCACCTTCCCACACTATCCAATATCCCTTGATTCCCTTAGTATCCAAAAATCTATCGATGTCTGTCTTGAATATACTCAATGACTGAGCATCCACAGCCCTCTGGGGTAGAGAATTCCAAAGGTTCACAACCCTCTGAGTGAAGAAATTTTTCCTCATCTCAGTCCTAAATAGCTGACCCCTTATTTTGAGACTGTGTCCCCCTAGTTCTAGACCCCCCAGCCAGGGGAAACATTCTCCCAGCATCTACCCTGTCCAGCCCCTTATGAATTTTATATGTTTCAATGAGGTCACCTCTCATTCTTCTAAACTCTAGGGAATATAGGCCTCGTCTACTCAATCTCTCCTCCCCTCCCCCCCCAGTCCCAGGAATCAGTCTAGTGAACCTTTGTTGCACTCTCTCTATGGCAAGTATACCCTTCCTTAGGTAAGGATACCAAAACTGTACACATTACTCCAGGTGTGGTCTCACCAAGGCCCTATATAATTGCAGTAAGACTTCTTTACTCTTATATACTCCAATCCTTTTGTAAGAAAGGCTAACATACCATTTGCTTTCCTAATTGCTTGCTGTACCTGCATGTTAACTTTCTGTGATTCGTGTACGTGTGAGACGTGTCAGCTGTGGCTCAGTGGGTAGCACACTCGCCTCTGAGTCAGAAGGTTGTGGGTTCAAGTCCCACTCCAGCGACTTGAGCACATAAAGCTAGGCTGACACTCCAGTGCAGTACTGAGGGAGTGCTGCACTGTGAGAGGTGCCGTCTTTCAGATGAGACGTTAAACCGAGGTCCTGTCTGCTCTCTCAGGTGGACATAAAAGATCCCATGGCATTATTTCGAAGAAGAGCAGGGGAGTTATCCCTCAACCAACATAACAAAAACAGATTATCTGGTCATTAGCACATTGCTGTTTGAGAGATCTTGCTGTGTGCAAATTGGCTGCTGCGTTTCCCACATTACAACAGTGACTCCACTTCAAAAATACTTCATTGGCTGTAAAGCGTTTTGAGACGTCTGGTGGTCATGAAAGGCGCTATATAAATGCAAGTCTTTCTTTTTCTTTCAAGGACACCCAGGCCCTTCTGAATACCAACATTTCCCAGCCTCTCACCATTTAAGGAATATTCTGCTTTTCTATTTTTCCTAGCTTTGTATCGTCAGCAAACTTGGATACATTACACTCAGTCCCCTCATGTATGCCATTGATATAGATTGTAAATAGCTGAGGCCCAAGCCCTTGCGGTACCCCACTAGTTACAGCCTGCCAACTTTAAAATGACACGTTTATTCCTACTCTCTGTATTCTGTCTGTTAACCAATCCTCAATCCATGCAACCAATCCCATGAGCCCTAATTTTGTGTAATAACCTCTTGTGTGGCACTTTATTGAATGCTTTCTGAAAATCCAAATACACCACATCCACTGGTTCCCCATTATCTACCCTGCTAGTTACAACCTCAAAAGTTCTCGTGAACTATTGCATCTGAAATATTAATCTGTATTTTCTCAAACAGTGATCAACCCAATGTGCAATTCCAACAATATCTATTTTTAAATTTACTTTTCCAGCATAATTTATCTTTAAATTTCTCCTCTAACCAGTGGTTGAGATAATTGCAGAGCAATGTCCCCACTACCAGTCTTGTCAAAGCTCATGGGCACTACAGTGATTGAGAAGCTGTTGCAAAAAAATCAATCCCAACCTGCTCTTTAGTCACCAATCTGGCTTCAGAGAAAACCTGTCAAATTTTCATGCTCTAAATTTCCTGAAGCTCTGACCGCTCTCAAATAAATTGTCTAAGTCAATTAGAGAGTTGATCTGTATTTGGTAGACTGTCTTGATGATGGGTATGAACATTTTTAAATGCCTTTTAGCTTCTCAATTTTATAGAAATAAAACATCCGTATTAATTATTCATTGTGTTCCAAATGGAAGTGATTTAATTGAGTTTTTGTATGTAGAGTGAGGGGTGTATGAAACACAAAATATGCAAATTTTAGCAAGAGTTTTAATTTTGATTCATGTTGAGCCATGGATCTATAGATTTATGCAGATCCCATGATCCACTTGTTAAAATTATGCTGTTTTGGGGGGCTGAAATGGATTTGTAAATAATGTGGGCTTGTAAAACCTAATCTGATGGATTGGTTTCTTCTCTTCCACAACTGTCCCCATCAACAGGTCATATTTTTGCTGCTTGATCATAGTGAGTAAAAACTTGCAGTTTAGCTGCCGAGCAGATCCATCAATATTTGAAACTTTCAATCTCGCGATGCTGAACTGGGTTAATTTCTCTGTGTCCAACATGAAGTTAGAGCAGTCGCCCTAGCCATGAATTTGAGAGGCTGCCCTCTTGTGGTATATCTGGAGAGCTGTTAATCTGGAGAAACTATTTCTGAGGCCAGTAATAGTTTTTGTTGGCTTGTATGCCTCCCTGTTGCCTGGTTTGTTACCGGCTCCTCTGGAAGCATAATATACCAGTCTCTCAGAATAGATGTGCCTTTTACTTGTACCTTGAATCAGGTTATTTCTAGACCACTCCAATGGAGATAACCTAAAATTAGCTCATTGTTTCCTCAGGATTATACTACCAAAATTACTTTCACTGATGTGTGTCTCAGAGGTTTTGCTGCAAGATGTTTTTAGAATTCTAGATTACTGTGCCATGTAAATGTACATCTTTGTTCCATATAGACAGGTTAGTACCTACCACATCAAGTGTAACCGGCTACAACTGAAGCTGTGGCCATATTATGTGAGCATTCCATGTAATGCGGCTATGTGAAGTATTGGTCACTCCTTTACTAAGTACTTATTGGCTGGACTAATCTTCCAAAGAAAACAGAATTTTTGTCATTAGTTACATGGTTAGGCCTAAACAAATGATAGATACTTCACCTTCTGCCTCATCTTTTGTCACTTCACTGCAATAATCTTATGCATATAAATAAGAAAGGGAGCAAGATAACCTTCAGCATGGTCTTCATTTTTTGTAGTTTATCAGCCATAAACCTCTTTCTCATTCTCTTCCTCCATTATTTCTAATTCTAATATAACGTGCTTGAACACTATTTGATTTGAGCATTCAGTTGTTTTCCTTGTGTAATCAAGACCTACTCTACAGTCTGTCTCTATTGAAAAGAGTGGCTTGCTCGGTCCCATGAGTCGAGGAACTTGAAAGTTTGAAACCCTTTCGCGGTCAGGAATACTATGTCTGATTTCCATTGGATCTCCTGAACACTTTTAAAAATGTTACCAAAGGGGAGCTAGAAGCATGCCTGTGAGCATACATGTGCAAGGCTATTTTTTTGGTGACGACAAATTTTAATCTGAGCTAGGCATTATAAACAAGGTACTGTCTGGCTGGAACCGTTTGGTCTGCAAAATAAATGCACCCTAGAATTTGGGGACATTGATGGAGATATCCTATTAGTCTTGCTTGTGCAGAAAATTTGTTGTATCTCACTGTTGGTTATGATGTATGCTTTCTTGCCTTTCAGTTTGCTGGCAAGTGTCTGATTATGATTATTTTATTTTAGAGACAAATTGTTCCCGGCATTTGGATTTGGTGCACAGATACCCCCTAATTGGCAGGTAAATATGGATCAATTAATGAAAGATATTACTAATATTATTTTATATTTTGTGTACAATTTATACTTTCAGTGGCTTTTTCTTCCCTCCAGGTTTCGCATGAATTTCCACTTAATTTCAACCCTACCAATCCATTCTGTGCAGGTATGGCATTCACTTTTTTTTTTTTTTTAACCCGTTTTAAAATTAGTGGCAGTACTAAACTACTTTTGCAATGAATTAGTGTTTAGCACTGTTGTGTATGATTTGAGATATTTTGAAGCACTGAGGTTTCATGCTCAACTACTCATCGTGGGGGATGGTAAAATATAATTAATTACAAAACACAAACGATGCAAATTCTTTAGAAAATCCTCTTGTTCTATATTGTTTGGAAGGTTGTCATATTTCATTTTTTAATAACATAAAAGGGTTTCTTAATGGAACGAGTTCTTTGAACTATTTGTATTATGTTTTGTGAGTACAAAAGATAGCGAGTAAGAGATAAAATATCCTGTACTTAACTGCACTGTAAAAAGTTGGCATATAACTATGCTAGAACAAATTTTAATTTCAATGCTCAGTGTTATACTAATTAATATAACATATCATCATGTAAAATGATAATGATTCTGCTCTAGTGATAACATTTGCTGCTTGCGTCCTGCAAGCACTGATGCTAAGAAAAGACCTAAAATCAGGTCAGATACTGGCTTTGTTTTTGGGAGTAATATTTGAAAGTAGTTTGTCTACAAAATATTTAGAATCTGGTTTACAGGTACAGATTGTGGAGTCGGTAATGTGAAATTCATTCAATTATCTCAATGGAACAGCGTAATTTGCATCCAGTTTGAAACCTTCAAACGTTTCAGTTTTAAGCTTAGTATGATTATGGTCTCTCCACTATACCAGCCTGTAACAATTAACCATTGTGAGCATAGTATACTCAAGTAACTAGGCCCATTTTTTCCTACCTTTCCTGTTTCCATTTATTTAAATAGGTTATGGTTCAATTTGTATAAGTGTGCTATCAGTTTAGTAAAATTAGTTTGTAAAAATTCAAATTAAGATGTGAGGTAATTCCAATCATAACTCCTCCTTTTAAGACCCTCCTTAAAATCTACCTCTGACCAAGCTTTTGGCCACCCCATCTAATATCTCATTCTTTGCCTTGGCATCTGTTTTTGTCCGATTATGCCTCCGTGAACCACCTTAGGATATTTTTCTATGTTAAAAGCACTGTAGAAATGGAAGTTGTTGTAGCAGTACATGTTGTTGCTAGAACCATAGAATTTTACAGAACAGAGAATGCCATTTCGACTATTGTATCTGTGCTGGCTCTTTGCTAGAAAAATCCAAAACTAATCCCGCTGCCCCATTTTCTCATATACTTGTATCTTTATATGCTTCAAAAATGTATCTAATTTTCCCATAAAAGATACAATGGTCTCTGCCTCAACCATTTCCTCTAGCAAAGCATTTCATGCCCCAAACAGCTCTTGTAGTTGTGATAGATGAGGCTGATGTTGGGTCAATGCAAAGGTTGAACCCCCAGCACCTAATGATCTGAGACACAAACGCTTTCCAGGTAATGAGTTTGAGCAGCTATCGTACTCGGTCTTAGTTTTCTCATTAGCTATATAAACGGCATCTGCTTTCAGCATGGTTTTTAAGGAGGAACACCCCCACAACATACCAGTCTCATCTGTTATCACTTCAGTTCTGGTATATAGTAAACTTACTAAAAATATGACTACGAAATTCGGCACCTTAGTGCCGATAGGTAAGCCCGTTTTAAAAAAAATGGTGCTCGCGCGTGCTGTTTGCCATCTTGATCAGGGCGATGGCACGGGCGGCATGTGTGCGCGCCGGCAGTATGCAGAGTAGGCAGATCGTGACATAAGTCAGCGTGTAACGCTGATTTGACGCACGACCTGCCATTTTTGAGGTCACCGCTCCATTGAACGCCCTCTGCTAAACATGCAGAGCTGAACGAGGGACCCCTCACCAGCACTATTTAAAGGGAAACATCCAACTTGCAGCTAAGTTGATTATTTCTCTTGTACTGGCTCTTGCAGAGGTTGTAGGAGTACTAGCTTGCTGGAAGACATTTAAAACGTTGTTAGTGTGCAGGGAGTGCTGCTGGATGTTGGGAAGGTGTGGCTGCTACTGGAAGGCCTCTGAGTACACCACTTGCTCCCAGTCATGGGGGCTCTAGTTGCAGTCCCCGTCGTGCTGCAGCATGACGGGGAGATGGAGCAGAGGCAGCAAAGAAGACAAGCTGCTCACCGGGAGGGGGAGGAGGGCTCTCAGCAGGAGACCTTACAACAACAACTTGTATTTATATAGCGCTTTTAACATAGTAAAACGTCCCAAGGCGCGTCACAGGAGTGTTAGAAGACAAATAATTGACACCGAGACACATAAGGAGAAGTTAGGGCAGAACGAGGTAGGTTTTAAGGAGCATTGTAAAGGAGGAAAGAGAAGCGGAGAGGTTTAGGGAGGGAGTTCCAGAGCTTGGGGCCTAAGCAGCTGAAGGCCTGGCCACCGATGGTTGAATGATTATAATCAGGGATGCTCAAGAGGGCAGAATTTGAGGAGCGCAGATATCTCGGGGGTGGGGGTGGGGTTATGGGGCTGAACGAGATTAGAGATAGGGAGGGACAAGGCCATGGAGGGATTTGAAAACAAGGATGAGAATTTTGAAATCAAGGCGTTGCTTAACTGGGAGCCAATGTAGGTCAGCAAGCTCAGGGGTGATGGGTGAACGGGACTTGGTGCGAGTTAGGACACGGGCAGCCGAGTTTTGGATGACCTCAAGATTACGTAGGGTAGAATGTGGGAGGCCAGCCAGGAGTGCATTGGAATAGTCAAGTCTAGAGGTAACAAAGGCATGGATGAGGGTTTTAGCAGCGGATGAGGGTTTTAGCAGCAGATGAGCTGATGCAGGGGCGGAGACGGGAGGTGGAAGTAGGCAACCTTAATTATGTCACGGATATGTGGTCGGAAGCTCATTTCAGGATCAAATATGACACCAAGGTTGCGAACAGTATGGTTCAGCCTCAGACAGATGCTAGGGAAAGGAGTTTGTGGCGGGGACCAAAGACAATGGCCTCGGTCTTCCCAATATATAATTGGAGAACATTTCTGCTCCTCCAATACTGGATGTCGGACAAGCAGTGTGTCAATTTAGAGACCATGGAGGGGTCGAGCGAAGTGGTGCTGAGGTAGAGCTGGGTGTCGCCAGTGTACATGTGGAAACTGACGCTGTGTTTTTGGATGATGTCGCCAAGGGGCAGCATATAGATGAGAAATAGGAGGGGGCCAAGGATAGATCCTTGGGGGACCCCAGAGGTAACAATGCAGGAGTGGGAAGAGAAGCCATTGCAGGTAATTTTCTGGCTACGATTAGATAGATAAGAATGGAACCAGGCGAGTGCAGTCCCACCCAGCTGGACGATGGTAGCGAGGCGTTGGAGGAAGATGGAGTGGCCAGCTGTGTCAAAGGCTGCAGACAATGACTATCTCCAACAAGTCAGAGTCTAACCACCTCCCCTTGACATTCAACGGCATTACAATCGCCGAATCCCCCACCGTCAACATCCTGGGGGTCACCATTGACCAGAAACTTAACTGGACCAACCACATAAATACTGTGGCAACAAGAGCAGGTCAGAGGCTAGGTATTCTGTGCCGAGTGTCTCACCTCCTGACTCCCTAAAGCCTTTCCACCATCTACAAGGCACAAGTAAAGAGTATGATGGAATACTCTCCACTTGCCTGGATGAGTGCAGCTCCAACAACACTCAAGAAGCTCGACACCATCCAGGACAAAGCAGCCCGCTTGATTGGCACCCCATCCACCACCTTAAACATTCACTCCCTCCACCACCGGCGCACCGTGGCTGCAGTGTGTACCATCTACAAGATGCACTGCAGCAACTCACCAAGGCTTCTTCGGCAGCACCTCCCAAACCCACAACCTCTTCCAACTAGAAGGACAAGGGCAGCAGATGCATGGGAACACCACCACCTCCAAGTTCCCCTCCAAGTCTCACACCATCCTGACTTAGAAGTATATCGCCGATCCTTCATCGTCGCTGGGTCAAAATCCTGGAACCCCCTACCTAACAGCACTGTGGGAGTACCTTCACCACGCGGACTGCAGTGGTTCAAGAAGGCAGCTCACCACCACCTTCTGAAGGGCAACTAGGGATGGGCAATAAATGCTGGCCTTGCCAGCGACGCCCAGATCCCATATAAAAAAAACGGATAAAAAAAAAAAGAGGTTGAGAAGGACGAGCAGGGATAGTTTATCTTTGTGACAGTCACAAAGGATGTTATTTGTGACTTTGAGAGCCATTTCGGTACTGTGGCAAGGGCAGAAACCGGATTGGAGGGATTCAAACATGGAGTTCCGGGAAAGATGGGCACGGATTTGGGAGGCGACAACACGTTCAAGGACTTTGGAGAGGAAAGGGAGGTTGGAGATGGGGCGGTAGTTTGCAAGGATGGAGGGGTTGGTTTTTTGAGGAGAGGAGTGATGACTAGATTTGAAGGAGAGTGGGACGGTACCCGAGGATAGCGAACCGTTAACAATGTCCGCTAACATGGGAGCCAGAAAAGAAAGTTGGGTGGTCAGCAGTTTAGTGGGAATAGGGTCGAGGGAGCAGGAAGTGGGTTTCATGGACAGGATGAGCGTGGAGAGGGCAAGAGGGGAGATCGGAGAGAAACTGGAGAAAGATGTGAGTTCAGGGCTAGGGCAACCATCCACCTAGGGTCTTCAGGGAGCACTTCTACTTGCACTTAAGCCAGGAGCAGCGTGTTCGGCGGCTCCGCTTCACCAAGGTGGTGGTTACAGAATTCTGCCACCTTGGAACCAGACCTGCAGCCTCCGGGCAGGGCGACGACGGCTCTGCCAGTGGCCCTCAAGGTGACCTTGGCCCTCAATTTTTTTTTGTCAGCGGATCCTTCCAGGCTGGAACAGGCAACATAGCAAACATCTCGCAGTTCGCCGTCGGTCGCATCCGGGAGGTCACAGAGGACCTGTACTCTAGGAGAGGAAACTTCATTTCTTCTCTCCAAACAGAGAGGAGCAGGAGGACTGCGCATGTGGCTTTGGCAGGATATTGGTCTTCCCTATGGTGCAGGATGCCATCAACTGCACACACGTGGCTTTGCGGGCGCCGCACATCAATGGTGAGATGTTCCGTAACCGCAAAGGGTACCACTCACCATGTGCAGTTGGTGTGTGACCACGCCCAACGCAGCATGATGGTGAATGCCCAGTATCCTGGCAGCAGCCTTCATCCTGCGCCAGTCTGCTGTGCCAGCAATCTTCCAGCCACCACGTCGAACCCATGGGTGGCTGCTAGGTGACGAGGGCTAACTGCTCTACACATGGCTGATGACTACCCACCACTCATTGCCAGCACTCGTATAATGACAGCCATGCTGCCACGAGGAACATCATCGAGCAGACCATCAGGGTGCTGAAGCAACGGTTCCACTGCCTTGACTGCTCGGGACGAGCTCTTCAGTACTCGGCGGAGCAGCTGTCCCAACTCATGGTGGTCTGCTGCATCCTCCACAACTTGGCCATCATGAGGGCGCAGCCCTTGCCACCACGGGTTCCACGTCCACCTCCGGAGGAGGAGGAAGGGAGGAGGCTGCCTGCAAATCTACAATCCGGACGAGCTGTCTGTGAATGTGGATTTGCAGGCTGCCTCCTCCCTTCCTCCTCGGACTCTGGTTCCCCTGAATGAAACCCCAGATCCCCGTTGCTCAGCACTACCCCACCTTACCATCCCTGTCACAGAATATCTCAGCGTCCTCTTGGCCAAATGCTGAAATGAAAGCCACCACAAAACAAACATAATTTATAAATGATTCATTCCAAAACTACATGACAAAGTCAACTAGTCACCCTTAGTGCCTGTCTTTTGTGTGCCTTTGCCTATCCTGGTGCTCCTACGAAGTGCTACCTCAGTGGTTGCAGCATGGCTGGTGGAAGGCTGCTGCCTTACACTGGGCGAGACTGCAGATGGCCTTGCAGGACGACCTCGAGCAGCTCTGGGCCTAGAAGGCCCGGCTGTAGACTGCACAACCTCGGCATCGACGGCAGCAGTCTGGGCTGGCTGGCCGACAGGCAACAGCAAGGGCACTGGTGGAGTAGCAGTAATGCAAATGCTGTCATCCTGAGAGAGGACAACACGTTCGTGCTCCACAGAGCCATTGGCACTCCCCCAGGGCGGCGCCTCAGCAATCCTAGTAATCTGTTGGACAGATTGCTGGACTGCTGTGAGACCCTGCAAGCAATGTTCCTGTTAATTCTTTTGGGTGCGTGGCCCCTTTAAGGACCTGCGCAGCTCATTCAAAATGCCGCACATGTGCGGTTATTACCATTGAAAAGCCAACTGCACGGAAGGTCCAGAGAGCGGAGCGACCGCACAGCTTAAAGGGAACATTGCCTGCAAGCCCCTTTTCCTACTAGTAAATGCAGCCACAATGGCAGCAGTCTGAGCTTGAATGACCGAAGTCTGAGCTTCCACTGCAGCACTCCGACATTGGGCTCCTTCTGCTTGTGGTGCAATGGAAGCTGAGACATTGCCCATCAGACCTTGCATCGTGGTTGGGTCCATTAGTGCACCAATGGAGTTGCCCATCACTTCCATCCTGGAAATCTTGCGCTCCAAGCTCTGCGCAAAGCCCTATGCAAAGTTGGAGCCGGACTCCTCCATGCTTCTTGACGGTGACAGCAGGCTCTCTGGCAGGCCTGCCAATGTACCAAGCATTTCTGTGTGCATGCCCATCACCCTTCTGAAGGCCGCACGATCGAAGCCTTCATATGAGTCCTCTGCAGCAGAACTCATATGTGACTTTGCCCTCCAGGGAGCTGGCATCTGCACTACCCTTATCCCCTGCCCTGGTTGCAGGCCACTCGTGCCCGCTGACTCACCACATGCAGATCCCACCTCTATACTACCCTCTAAAGTAAGCGCTGTGCCATTTTCTGAGCTGGTGCCTGCAAGTGTCAGATCGCGTGACAGTGTCTCGTCTCTTCATCACTCTCCTCCTCTTGTTCTTCCTGCACTGGATGGGCTGGTTGGAGTTCTTGGGTATCTGAAAGGAGAAAGGCACAAGGGTAGGGTTGTGATGAGGAGAGGGGTTGAAAACAAGATGTGCATGTTTACACCATCAGCAGCTTGTAAGTGAGAAGTGATTGTGGGATGAGGGGAAAATGGGATGCGAGAAGGAGGATTAGGTATGAGCATGCAGTCATCATCAATGCTTTCAGCCTCGTCGATCGCCACGGCTTTAGTGACTGCCCCTCCAATGATGTCTAGCACTGACTGCTCCAGCTCGGTCAGGTTATGCAGCTGTGCCTGCCCCCCACCTGTTAGCTGCTGCTGGTGCTGGTCATGCACCATCTTGGCCTGCAAGAGAAAGGGAAGTGTGTCATGAGTGTGGTGCTGTGTGTTTGAGTGATGTGCCTGTCATGGTTGAATAGTTGGCAGTGTGTGCAAGGTCTGAGATGTGAGTGTGAGGCTTGCAATAGTAGCAAGTGTGTGAGGTGAGGCTATGATTGTGAGGTATGAGTCATGATTGCTAGAGATTGTGGATAGGTGAGTGATGGTGTGGTGCATTGAGCAGTGTGTGAAGCTTGTGGTGTGGATGGTAGGATATGGCATTTAAAGATGCATTTACAGACCTTGACTACTTGTGTGAAATCATTAAACTTCTTTCGGCACTGGATCTAGTTCAGGGGGAAAGACTGGTGGCACTGACTGCTTCAGCAATCTTCCCCCACTGCCTTTCTACTGTCAGTCTAGAAGGCCTCCTGGCCCCCTGCAGGTAGAGGATCCGGCTCCTCCTTTTGACCTCCTGCACTAAGGCCGCCAGTGCTGTGTCTGAGAACCTAGGTGCCCTGTTGAGCCATAGCTGCCTTCCACTTTCCATTGCAACAATTACAATGAGGTGCACATTTCAGAAAGCACCTCCCCTTTAAGAAGTGCAGACTGCATTTAAAACTACAGGCTACCTTTAAACAGAGATCACACTTCCCACAAAATTGAGCCCCCTGCTGAGCGCTGAGCAATCCGCTGCGTGTTCAGCACTGGGCTCAGCATTTCAATCAGGTTAATTAGCAGGCAGCACAAATTTTGTGTGCTGCCTGCATTACTTTCAACAGGTGCGGGTAGATCACGCATCATTATCCCTGAGTCAGTTTTCGGGCCTTATCGAATTTAGCCCCCTATGTATTTACAAATAAAAAATTGCCTGAAAATCCATTTCGCAGTTTTTTTACTGGAAAATAAACTGGTTACTGCTTGTGGGTGGGTGAGAGCGTTAAGTGCCACTCCAGAGACTTGAGCACAAAATCTAGGCTGACACGTCAGTGCAGTACTGATGGAGCGCTACACTGTCAGAGTGCCATTAAACCGAGGCCCCGTCTGCCCCCTCGGGTGAATGTTAAAGATCCCACGGCACTATTTTGAAGAAGAGCAGGGGAGTTCTCCCCAGTGTCCTGGCCAATATTTATTCCCTCAACCAACATCACTATAAAAAAAAAATCTGATCATTATCACATTGCTGTTTGTAGGAGCTTGCTGTGTGCAAATTGGCTGCCCAGTTTCCTACATTACAACAGTAACTACACTTCAAAAATACTGCGCTGTAAAGCGCTTTGGGACGTCCTGAGGTTGTGAAGGGCGCGATATAAATGCAGGTTCTTTTTCTTCTATTATTCAAATGTCTGTACAAGATGTTTTATGAAACACAAAAATGGGAATGCATTTTGAATACATTGTTATCTTACAGGAGTTCTGCAAAATGGGTAAAATCATTGTGAAACTTGCAGGGCCACAAATTGTGGTGAGGATGGCAATAAGTTCTCTCTTGCATGAAACTTGATTTTTCATTATGATTGTGTTTCTTAGGAGTACAAGGGATAGCTGATGCCTACCGAAACTGTCTGCCTCAAGTCAAGCTACATGGGCCCACAAACTTCTCTCCCATAATAAACCATGTGGCAAGATTTGCAGCTGCAGCAGCGCAGCAGCCAACAGCTTCAGTGAGTATATCTACACGCGCATATAGGACTCCTCTCCATAGAGTGCAGAAAAAATCAAAAACTAAAAAGGCATCATTAGTTTTCTCCTCCCCCACCCCCCCTATATTTCTGATGAGGTTTACCTCAGGAAGCTACATCTGTTACAAAAATGAAATGTTTCATTTTTTTAAAACCATATAATTTGTGCTAATATGTTGGTGCACACCGAATAAATTAGTACAAACAAACTAACTCCATGCATTCAGCATATATACATTTTAAGAGGGATTCTGATAAATGCTTGAAGAAGCAAAATCTTACTGTGTGCAGTTTCGAGTAATTTAGCCATGGAAAAGGTACATTATAGATTGAATGGCATGATACCATGGATGACATTATGTCGTTGCAATGAGAAACTTGGAAAACTAGTATTCACTAGAGCACAGAAAGTTAAGAGGGAATCTATAAGTAGTTTTCACTTGAAGAAACAAGGTGGCCTCTTGGATACCAGAGTTGGAGATTTTCACCTGAACATGTGGTAAACAGGACCTTTGTTGAGACGAGGCATCCCAGATAATGGTTCAAACTGGATGCTTTTTGTTTGTGTAAAAAGTGTTTCACAGTAAGTTAGCCTTGAAAAATTGTGAACAATATTTTTATCTTGCTTTTGTGCCAGCTTGCATTAAAGGGGAGAGAGAGATAATTGCATGGAGTCCTTGCTGGCTAAGTCTGCTCTCACTACTGCTACAAGAGCTGGAGGCTGAAGGAAGGGCTGTGGGGTTCATCTCTCATGTAAAACTTTTCTTCATGGATAGATAGTCCAAAATTACGTGAGGACTGTTAAGGTGGTAAGCCATCTGGAGGTGGATTCTCCTCTTTGAGGCAGAGTTCCATGAGGGCAGATTAATGCCTGCCACGACCTCGACCCATTTTCCTGGATTGGGGCTCATTGCATATACATGGCAGGCTCCTAGATGTCAATAAGGAGCCTGTTAATGCAAGTGAGGAACTTCTGGCGATGAAGAACCTTAAAGGGGCAGAAGTGATCTCAAGATCAGAATGAAGGCAACCACTGAAGGCCTGGGCCAAGATTGAAGCCTTCAGCAGGTAATAGGGGCCAACTGAAAGGAGAGGAGGCCTCTACAAGGGGGCCTTTGTTGCTTCCGTGGCTTATTGCCACCTTCCACATGGCAGCCCCAGGAAGCAGCAGTTACTGGGATGGAAATCTGTCGAGGAGTCAGGTCATTTGCATACAGTGGGCAGGGGAGGAGCAGCAGCAGTCCCAGTGGGGGCTGGGGAGGACAATCCCAGTCAGCACTGCGAAGTATTGGCCTCTCCACCTGAATTTTCCAACAGGCTCTGCTGCGACGTCACCTGATTTTGGTTGGGATTACAGAGGTGAATCTCCCCTCCTTTGACTTTTATTGTTTTGGAACTGTTTAAAGTAAGTCTTAGAAATGAAGTATTTTATTATTATAATCATCATAAATTCACACAATTTATAGCACGAAAGGCCATTCAGCCCATCATGCTTGTGTTGGCTCTGAAAGAGCTATCCACTTGGTCCCATTCTTCTGCTTTGTCCCCATACCTTTTTAAAATTTCTTTATCAAATATTTATCTCTTTTTTAAGTTCCAATTTCCCTACTCTGTCCTCATAACTAAAGCCTCTCATCCTTGACAATTTTAGTAAATCTCATGTATCCTCTCCATGGCCTTGACGTAATTCCTAAAGTAGTGTACCCAAAACGGGACACAATGCGGTAGAATTTCTACGAAGGTTCCCCACTCTCCTGCTGCACCCGTTTAGTATCTGCATCATTCCTTCATCCTCAATCTTAAGATTTCAGCCACGATTTAAACTCCTGGCGGGAGTTAGCAGCAATGTGAAGCAAAATCATCTTGCAGTGTTACTACATCTGTACTGTAAATGCAGCTTTAATGTATAGCTCAAACAAACTATGCATCCATTAAATAATTATGTATTTACTGTGCTGGATATAAAATGCATTTGCAGCATATTGAATTGCATCAAAGGTGACTCTTTTTTTCCCTTTAACAGCAATATTTCATCCTGCTGATCATCACGGATGGCGTGATTACAGATTTAGATGACACAAGACAGGCCATTGTGAATGCTGCTAAGTTGCCGATGTCCATCATCATTGTTGGTGTTGGCGGAGCAGATTTCAGTGCCATGGAATTTCTGGATGGTGATGAATGTGTTCTGAGATCACCCACTGGGGAAATAGCTATCCGAGATATTGTCCAGTTTGTACCTTTTAGAAAATTTCATAATGTAAGTTTTGCATGGTCACAGTGTTACGTGATGGCATCAGTGTTTCAAGATTTTATTTTAAATTGTGTTCTGAAAATCATTACTCTGAAAACTGATTTCATTGTACAGTTTTATGCACACTATTATCAGGAGAATACATTATTAGGATTTTTGGCATGGTTCCAATCCTACCTGTCCCAACATAACCAGCACATTTACTGCAATAGCTTCTATCCTGCCTTGTCCTATTGTTTATCTGCATGCTGCCCTCAGTGACATCTCTGGTTAGCATGGGGTCAGTTTCCATGGGCTGGATTTTGTCAATGGGGTCGTGATGGAGGCGGGACTCCCACTTTTTGGGTTGTAGTCCCGCCTCCATCGACTTGTGGCCAACCCACTGTATTTTCCCTTGATTGATCTTGTTAAGCCCACCCAGCAGGCTTAGCAGGCCAATCAAGGGTCCCTTGGATACAGGTGACGTCAGCCATTGAAATTTCATCTGTCGAGCTTTTGACAGATGAAATTTCAGCGTTTGACAGCTCTGTGAAGCTGTCAAACACTGACAATATGATTTCTAACTTGAGTCTCTGGACTTAGACTCAGTTAGAAATCAATCCAGCACAGAAAGCAGAGACTGCAGCTTTTGACAGCTCCACGGCCATTCTGCTTTCTGTGCCGGTGAACTGAGGGACTCCCGAGAACTGAAGGAAGGAAGCCTGCAGGACAAAGTTAAGGTAAGTACAAGTTCTTAAAACACTTTACACACACCAAACACACTTACCTCTGCACTCATGCACCCATCACTCACCTGCACACCGGACATCTCGACCCCTCCAAGCCCTCCAGACTGACGGTCCGCCTCGCTAAATCGGCGTGGTTCGGACCTGTTGGGAAGCCCACACTTCAGGGCCAAAAATAGGGATTAGGCAAAAAACTGGCTGTTAACTACCTGTTAACAGGCAGTTTATTGGCACTAATCCCCTTCCCACCTCAGGGAGGCGGGTCCCAGCACAGGTCGGGTACCCGCCTCCTGTGAAACTGGCATGGAGGCGGGTTGGGTTCGGGACCCCCGAATCTGCTATTTTAACCCCCCACACGCCGCCAAACCCGCCTCCACGGGTCAATGAAAATTCTGCCCCATGTGTATACTGATTGATACCCAGCTCTACCTCTCCTCCAACACACTTGACACCATGATCAGCACTGAGCTGTCTGACTGCTTGTCCGACATCAAATTATGGATGAACCGGAATTTTGTCCAATTGCATATTGCCAGGGTTGAAGACATTTTGTTTGGCTCTTGTCAAAAACTCTGCACCCGAGCCTCTGCTGCTTACTCAAGCTGAATTTGATGCATAACTTGGTATTCTCAAGTTGAGGTTCAAACCCCATATCGTATCTATCAACAAAATCCTGTATGTAAGAACATAAGAATTAGGAGCAGGAGTAGGCCATATGGCCCTATTCAATAAGCTCATGGCTGATCTTCGACCTCAACTCCACTTTCCCGCCCGATTCCCATATCCCTTGATTCCCCTAGAGTCCAAAAATCTATTTATCTCAGCCTTGAATATACTCAACGACTCAGCATCCACAGCCCTTTGGGGTAGAGAATTCCAAAATTCACAACCCTCTGAGTGAAGAAATTCCTCCATCTCAGTTTTAAATAGCTGACCCCTTAACCTGAGACTATGCCCCCTGGTTCTAGACTCTCCAGCCAGGGGAAACAACCTCTCAGCATCTACCCTGTCAATTCCCCTCAGAATCTTGCATTTTTCAATGAGATCACCTTTCATTCTTCTAAACTCCAGAGAGTATAGGCTCAATCTCTCCTCATAGGACAACCCTCTCAACCCAGGGATCAATCCAGCAAACCTTCGTTGCACCACCTTTCTCCAATAAGGAGACCAAAACTGTGCACGGTACTCCAGGTGTGGTCTCACCAAAGCCCTGTAGAATTGTAGTAAGACTTCCTTACTCTTGTACTCCAACCCCCTTGCAATAAAGGCCAACATGCCATTTGCCTTCCTTATTGCTTGCTGTACCTGCATGCATGTCTCCTGCCTCCCCCCCTTGTCTCTCTCCTCCTACTCCTGAAACCCTAACGCACATGTTCATTTCTAGGCTCGACTTCTGTATTCTTCCTGGCCTCCAAAGCCCCACCCTACATAAACTAAAATCCCAGCACAGGGACCATGTCCTTAACCAAGTCCTGTACTCTTACTACCCCTGTACTCACCAACTTCTATTGGTTCCCCATCCTCCAATGTGTTGAATTTAAAATTCTCATCTACAAATCCCTCCATGGACTTCCCCCATCCCTATCTCTGCAAGCTTCTCCAGCCACTAATTGCCACTATTCTGACTGTGACATCCTTTGCATCACCATATTTCTGCTCCACCTTTGGTGGCAGAATCTTTAGTGATCTTTGCCCCACATTTGCACACTCTCCCTAAACTCTTCTCTTCTGTCTTGATTTATCTTTCCAACCTTCAAAACCTACATCTTTGAACCATGCATTTGGTCATATGCCCCGAACTCTTGTACAGTACTACTAGCCCTCTGTTTTTGTCTCTATGAAGCACAGATTCAACGAATACTAATAGTAGAGTATAAACAAATTACATATAGGGGTAAATTTTACAGTCCCAGCACTCAAGCTCAGAGACTGGTGCACTGAAAGCTTTTCACTTTTCTAAAATAGAAACGGCCATCCCTGCCGAATCTGCCAAGGCCAGCACTAAACCGTTATGCTTTGCAAACCCTTGGCAGGGATTAGGGGTCCCAACAGAAGTTCACCAAAGTGGGGAGTGAAATATTGTCAGCCTGTACAAAGGTGCTGTGGGCCAAAATAAGTGGGCAAAAACCAGTGGATTACAAGAAATTGAGTCTATGTGCAAGTGATGGAGCAGTGCAGCATCACAATATCCTGTTCATTAAATGGTGATGCTGCATGAAACAGCTGCAAGGAGCATTCCAGTGATGTACCCCCAGATTCTTGGAACTGAGCATATTTAGTTTAACATCTGAAAACAGTGCAGTTGGAATGGATTTATACTGGGGCCACTTATAGTTCGGAGACATTCTCTAGTTTTACACAAGTGCAACAACAACTTGCATTTATATAACGTCTTTAATGTAGTAAAACATCCCAAGGCGCCTCACAGGAGCGTTATCAAACAACATTTGACACCAAGCCACCTAAGGAAATATTAGTACAGGAGAGTTGGGTTTTAAGGAGCATCTTAAAGGAGGACAGCGAGGTGGAGAGGTTTAGGAAGGGATTTCCAGAGCTTGGGGCCTAGGCAGCTGAAGGGATGGCTGCCAATGGTGGAGCAATGAAAATTGGATGTGCAAGAGGCTAGAATTGGTGGAGCGCAGAGAGTTCGGAGGGTTGTAGGGCTGGAGGAGGTTACAGAGATGGAGAGTGGCGTGGCCATAGAAGGATTTGAGAACAAGGATGAGAATTTTAAAATTGAGGCGTTGCCGGACCCGGAAACAATGTAGGTCAGCGAGCACGAGTGATGGGTGAACGGGGCTTGGTGCGAGTTAGTATATGGGCAGCAAAAGTTTGATGAGCTCAAGTTTACAGTGGGTGCAAGGTGGGAGGCCGGCCAAGAGAGTATTGGAATAGTCGAGTCTAGAGGCATAGATGATTGTTTCAGCAGCAGATGAGCTGAGGCAGTGGTGGAGATGAGTGATGTTATGGGGATGGAAGAAGGCAGTCTTGGTGATGGAGAGGACATGGGGTTGGAAGCTCCGCTCCGGGTCAAATAGGATGCCAAGTTTTCAAACAGTCTGGTTCCGCCTCAGACGGTGGTTAGGGAACAGAGATTGTGGCGGGGACCAAAGACAATTGGCCAAAATTGTTGTAGCAGGGCATCTAACAGCATCTGCTGTTAGTTAGACTTGCCCTTGCACATTTAGGTTTTTACATTTTTTCCTGTGGCAAGTTGCTGAAAGTGCGAGCTGATGACGTCACAGCAAAGGAAACCAGGCATCTGGGACCTGAGTGATTAGGGCAAGGAACTGTGTATCTCCTTAACCAATCGGATTGAAGGATTGTGAAATTAACAGCACAAGAACTTATGTCAAACATGTAAACTTACGTTTTGTTAAATTATATAAAACCTTGGTTAGACCACACTTGGAGTACTGTGAACAGTTCTGGTCTCCATATTATAAAAAGGATATAGAGGCACGGGAGGAGGTGCAAAAAAGATTTACTAGAATGATACCAGAATTGAAAGATTGAGCAGGCTTGGGGCACATTCTCTACAAAAGGGAAGACTGAAGGGTGACCTGATAGAGGACTTAATGAAGGGGTTTGATAGGGTAGATGTAGAGAAAATGTTTCCACTTGTGGGCGAGACCAGAACTAGGGGCTATAAATATAAAATAGTCACTAATAAATCCAATAGAAAATTCAGGAGAAACTACTTTACCCAGAAAGTGGTTAGAATATGGAACTCGCTACCACAAGGAGTAGTTAAGGCGAATAGGATAGATGCATTTAAGGGGAAGCTAGATAAGCACATGAGGGAGAAAGGAATAGAAGGATGTGTTGATGGGGTTAGATGAAGAAAGTGGGAGGAGGCTTGTGTGGAGCATAAACACTGGCATGGAGCTGTTAAGCCGAATGGCCTGTTTCTGTGCTGTACATACTTTGTAAAGAGCTGAGAAGGAAGTGTAAATTAGAGTGGATGAATTCAATGTCAAATTAGGTACAGAAAAAAAGAGTGGGAATGAAAGATTGGATTAAGAGAGAAAAAAGACAGGAAGGAAAATTAAAGAAAAATATTTTAAATTTGACTGGGTTTTACTTGTGCAATTCGCCTGAAATTGGCCAAACCAGCGAAAAAGATCAAGGAATTTCAAGCACAAGTTTCATCCAGGGCAAATTGCGTTTCTGCGATCTTTTGAGTTGGTTTAAAAAACATTGCGCTGGAAGCCAACCCCACCTACAAAGCTGGCCACACCCTCATAGAATTAATCAGCATGCTGAGTTTCCGCTAATTGGGTCCGTTTGTCGGCCTTCGAGAAGGCTCTTAAAAATTAAACTCATTTCCTAGGCTTAAGAAAGAAAGGCGTGCATTTACATAATGCCTTTCACAACCTTTACAGCCAATGAAGCACTTTTGAAGTGTAGTCACTGTTGTAGGAAACACGACACCCAATTGCACACACCAAGCTCCCACAAACATCAATGGCCCTGAAATTCGCCTCTCCGGCTTGCTGCGGGGGTAAGGATCGCGCGCGCACTTACCTACCGCGCCTGCCGTTGTGTTTTGGGCCCACGGGAACTTCAGCTCCTGGGCCTGCTCCAAGTGCCGGCGCGCAGTGCTTGCGTGTCCCAGGGGCGCAGTTAGTGCGATGCGTCCCCTGGGATCATGTGGGCCATGGAGAGCCAATGGCAGCAGACCATCTTTCATTCATAGATTTGACAGGAAGACCTGTCAAATGTATGAATTGAAATCGGCCCCAAAAGAACAGCTAAACTTAAAATAAATTAAAAAAAACCCATCACATTTATAAAATAACTATAGTTAAATAAATTAACTACTTTAAACAAAAATTTAAATTTTTGAAAAAATTAAAATACTTTTTAACAGTGCTAAAAATAAACTTACCTTTCTTTAAAGTATCTAAAAAAGATAAACCTGTTGAAAAATGTTTTACATTATACTTAATTAACCACTTACCTTGTTGAAAACGGCTCCTGCGCCTCCTTTTTAAATGTGCAGGTTCTTCAATACTTACCCTCCCGTAGAAACCTGAAAAAAAACCTAAGTTTGCTGCGTGTGCGCAGCCTCTACCGCGCACGTGGTTCACCTCTGAACCGCTCCCTTCACGAGACCGGAAGTTGCCGTTTCCCGTGCATGCAGGAAGCCGGCACTTCGGGACGCCTTACGGGTGAGTGCGCACTGTGTACTCACCCGGGAAGGGCCGAATTTTTGGCCCAATGTGATCATCTGTTTTTGTTATGTTGATTGAGGGATAAATATTGGCCAGGACCCCAGGGATAACTCCCCTGCTCTTCTTTGAAATAATGCCATGGGATCTTTTACGTCCACCTGAAAGCAGACGGGGCTTCGGTTTAACGTGTCTTCCGAAGGACGGCACTGCTGCCAGTGCAGCACTCCCTCAGTACTGCACTGGAGTGTCAGCTTAGATTTTCGTGCTTATGTCTCTGGAGTGGAACTTGAACCCACAACCTTCTGACTCCGAGGCGAGGAAAGGCATCATTATTGGCTACTTTGAGGCTATTAAATAAAATACAAAAGTGAAATGTGAAGTGGTTTGAGTGACAGTGGTCCCATGTTCGTGCAGTCTTTCATTCATTCATACGTACTCTGAAAAATTATAATTTCTGGATGCTTGGTTATCTAACATCTCACTACATTGAGCAAGCCAGTTTAACATACTCAATATGCCCACTTTTTATATCCATAATCTCATGGTAGTTAAGTTAAAATGGTGTGATTCAAAGTTGGGTGTAGACATCTGACACCCTAGACATCATATCTGGAAAGACCCTCAGTGCCCTTTATTGAATATTCTGCCCTTTTCTAGCCACCTTCATTTCAAAAGTCACACTATCCTGCAAAAAATCTAAGTAAACCCATTTCATAATTTCTGTAGAATCCACAACATTGTTCGCTAACCTCTTAATCATAGAATGGTTACAGCACAGAAGGAGGCCATTCAGCCTGTCGAGCCTGTGCCGGCTCTCTGCAAGAGCACTGCAGCTAGTCCCACTCTCCCACCCTTTCCCCGTAGCCCTGCCAATTTTTATTTTCAGGTACTTATCCAATTCCCTTTTGAAAGCCATGATTGAGTCTGCCTCCACCACCCTTTCAGGCAGTGCATTCCAGATCCTAACCACTTAATCATAAAATCATCGCTGCATAAAGTTCTTTTCTCATGTTGACTTTGGGTCTTTTGCCAATCACCTTAAATCTGTGCCCTCTGGTTCATAGAATCATAGAAAGTTACAGCACGGAAGGAGGCCATTTCGGCCCATCGTGTCCGTGCTGGCCAACAAAGAGCTATCCAGCCTAATCCCACTTCCCAGCTCTTGGTCTGTAGCCCTGCAGGTTAGAGCATCCCAAGTGCACATCCAAGTACTTTTTAAATGTGGTTAGGGTTCCTGCTTCTACCACCCTTTCAGGCAGTGAGTTCCAGACCCCCACAACCCTCTGGGTGAAGAAATTTCCCCTCAAATCCCCTCTAAACCTTCCACCAATTACTTTAAATCTGTGCCCCTTGGTTTTTGACCCTTCTGCTAAGGGAAATAGGTCCTTTCTATCCACTTTATCTATGACCCTCATAATTTTATACACCTCAGTAAGGTCTCCCCTCAGCCTCTTCTGTTCCAAGGAAAACAGACCCAGCCTATCCAGTCTTTCCTCATCGCTAAGATTCTCTACTCCCGGCAACATCCTTGTAAATCTCCTCTGTACCCTCTCTAGTGCAATCACATCTTTCCTGTAATGTGGTGACCAGAATTGCACGCAGTACTCTAGCTGAGGTCTAACTAGTGTTTTATACAGTTGAAGCATAACCCCCCTGCTCTTGTATTCTATGCCACGGCTAATAAAGGCAAGCATTCCGTATGCCTTCTTAACCACCTTATCTACTTGCCCTGCTACCTTCAGGGATCTGTGGACATGCACTCCAAGGTCCCTTTGTTCCTCTACACTACTCAGTATCCTACCATTTAATGTGTATTCTATTTCCTTGTTAGCCCTCCCCAAATGCATTACCTCACACTTCTCAGGATTGAATTCCATTTGCCACTGTTCTGCCCACCTGACCCAATTTATTGATAACTTCCTGCAGTCTACAGCTTCCTTCTTCAGTATCAACCACACAGCTGATGTTAGTAACATCTGCAAACTTCTTAATCATACTCCCTATATTCAAGTGTAGATCATTGATATATACCACAAAAAACAAGGAACCTAGTACTGAGCCCTGCGGAACCCCACTGGAAACAGCCTTCTAGTCACAAAAACATCCATCAACCATTACCCTCTGCTTCCTGTGTCCGAGCCAGTTTTGAATCCAATTTGACACTTTGCCCATGGGCTTTTAACTTCGTGACCAGTCTGCCATGTGGAACCTTATCAAAAGCCTTGCTAAAGTCCTTATACACTACATCAAACGCACTACCCTCATCTACCCTCCTTGTTACCTCCTCAAAAAATTCAGTCAAGTTTGTCAGACACGACCTTCCCTTAACAAATCCGTGCTGACTATCCTTGATTAATCTGTGTCTTTCTAAATGAAGATTTATCCTGCCCTTCAGAATTCTTTCCAGTAATTTTCCCACCACTGAGGTTAGGCTGACTGGCCTGTAATTACTCGGTCTATCCTTTTCTCCTTTTTTAAACAAGGGTACCACATTAGCAGTCCTCCGGCACCACACCTGAAGCCAGAGAGGATTGAAAAATGATGGTCAGGGCCTCTGCTATTTCCTCTTTTGCTTCGCTTAACAGCCTGGGATACATTTCATCCAGGCCTGGGGATTTATCCACTTTTAAAGCTGCTAAACCCCTTAATCCTTCCTCTCTCACTATGTTTATTTCATCTAATATTTCACACTCCTCCCCCCCCCGATAGAAATGTCTGCTTCGCCCCTCTCCTTTGTGAAAACAGACGCAAAGTATTCATTAAGAACCCTACCGACATCTCCTGCCTCCACACACACATTACCCTCATGATCTCTAATAGGCCCTACCCTTTCTTTAGTTATCCTCTTACTCTTAATAAATATATTTATAAAACATCTTTGGGTTTTCCTTGATTTTACTTGCCAAGAATTTTTCATGCTCTCTCTTTGCTTTCCTAATATCCTTTTTAATTGCACCCTTGCACTTTCTGTACTCCTCTAAAGATTCTGGAGTATTTAGCCCTCGGTATCTGTCATACGCCTCCCATTTTTTCTTTATCCTACTCTGCATGTCTTTAGACATCCAGGGGGCTCTAAATTTGTTAGTCCCACCTTTTTCCTTTAAGGGCACATGTTTGGTCTGAACCCTCTGGATCTCGTCCTTGAATGCCTCCCACTGCTCTAACACTGATTTACCTTCAAGTAGCTGTTTCCAATCCACTATGGCTAAATCCCCTCTGAGCTTAGCAAAATTTGCTTTTCCCAATTTAGAATTTTTATTCTTGGTCTATCCTTGTCCTTTTCCATAACTACCTTAAATCTAACAGAATTATGGTCACTAGCACCAAAATGCTCCCCCACTAATACGCCTTCTACCTGCCCAGCTTCATTCCCTAAAACTAAGTCCAGAACCGTACCCTCCCTTGTTGGGCTTGCTACATACTAGCTAAAAAATTTCTCCTGGATGCATTTTAGGAATTCCGCACCTTCTATACCCTTCACACTGGTTCTCGACCCTTCCACCAATGGGAACAGTTTCTCTCTATCTACTGTCTAGACCCATCATGATTTTGATCACCTCTATCAGATCTCCTCTCCACCTTCTCTGCTCCAAGGAGAAAACCCCCAGTTTCTCTAGTCTATCCACGTAACTGAAGTCCCCCATCCCTGGAACCCATTTCCGTAAATCTTTTCTGCACCCTCTCTAAGGCCATCACATCCTTCCTAAAGTGCGGTGCTCAGAATTGGACACAATACTCCATTTATAAAGGTTCATCATAACTTCCTTGCTTTTGTACTCTATGCTTCTATTTATGAAGCCCAGGATCCCGTATGCTTTTTTAACTTTTCTCAACCTGCCCTGCCATCGTCAACGATTTGTGCACATATAACCCCAGGTCTCTCTGTTCATGCACCCCCTTTAGGATTGTACCCTTTAGTTTATATTGCCTCTCCTCATTCTTCCTACCAAAATGTATAATTTCGCACTTTTCTGCGTTAAATTTCATCTGCCATGTGTCTGCCCATTTCACCAGCCTGTCTATCACTCTCCTCCTCACTGTTCACTATACTTCCAAGTTTTGTATCATCTGCAAATTTTGAAATTGTGCCCTGTACACCCAAGTCCAAGTCATTAATATATATCACGAAAAGCAGTGGTCCTGGTACCAACCCCTGAGGAACACCACTGTGTAAGATCCTCCAGTCTGAAAAACAACTGTTCACCACTATTCTCTGTTTCCTGTCACTTAGCCAATTTTGTATCCATGCTGCCACTGTCCCTTTTATTCCATATTCAACTTTGCTGGCAAGCCTATTATGTGGCACTTTATCAAATGCCTTTTGGAAGTCTATGTATACCACGTCAACCGCATTGCCCTCATCAACCCTCTGTTACTTCATCAAAAAACACGATCAAGTTAGTTAAACACGATTTGCCTTTAACAAATCCGTGCTGGCTTTCCTTAATTAATCCATACTTGTCCAAGTGACTGTTAATTTTGTCCCGGATTATCGTTTCTAAAAGCTTCCCCACTACGGAGGTTAAACTCACTGGCCTGTAGTTGCTGGGTTTATCCTTGCACCCTTTTTTGAACAAGGATGTAACATTTGCAATTCTCCAGTCCGCTTGCACACTCCTGTATCTAAGGAGGATATTCTGAAATAAATGATTCATAATGTCCAATTAGCTCCAGGGGAGTTACTCACTGACTCTTCATTCTATGCACCCCTCTTCCTGGTTTCCTGGAATCTTGTCATATTCATGCATTATAACCAAACTGTAAAGTGGCACATATCAGAGTTGGAGCATTTACTTTGCTGCTCTGTGTTATGGAAATAAACGCCACGATTAGTACCATCACGATTCAGTGGTCTGACCAGTAGGTGGCGGTCTCCTCCAACCTTAGTCCAGTCCTGTTAATTGTGCCCATTTTAGCTTCTGCTTCTGACAAAACAGTTATACAACAAAAGTTATTCTGACAATATGCATTAGTTTGCCTGTCACATTTGTATCCTTTTGTAGTGTCATTCCTTTCTGGTTTTACATTTTTTGTCGATGAAAATTTGCAGGAAGTGCTGTTGAGGTATTGACAGAAATACGCAACTAGATTTTTCAAGGAATGAAAAATTCTAACCTCCGTGACCTAATAATTTGGAAATTTTACCCCTCAATAATTATAAATGTTATATAGACTATTTGAATGCCTAATTTGTATGCATTTGATGTATATTTTTGTTGCACATGGGATTTTCATTTAAACAAATTTCAAAAATAGAATTAAGAAGTCAGATTTCAGGTTAAATTGACTTGTCTATATTAAACTAGATTAACATTTGTATCTCTACAGGCAACAAAAGAAGCACTTGCACAAAGTGTACTGGCTGAATTGCCTCAGCAGGTGGTGTGCTACTTCAACACACGCAAACTCCGTCCTCCTAATGAGCCAAATCCTTAAGTACTCTAAATTCATAGCCAAATGTTTGTAATACACTATGCCAAATAAATTTATAATTTTTGTTCTAAATTTTAGAAATGCATGTATTAACAAGGTATTATATATTACATCTGTAATTGTCCATAGTTTTAAAATTATTTAAAATAGTTTGTTGCTTTATAAATATTTTGTATGTGAATTTAAGACAATTACTCTTTTTTTAACAAGTAGTTGAAGTAATCCAATAAAATTCAGTGAGATCAAATCATTGGATCATAATCATTTACCAATTGCTATCAGTGTAAATTTGTTCATTTGCCTTTGATAACTTTTTAGTAATGCTTAAAGAAGCAATTTTTGTTAGCTTCCAATGCCTTCTCCAGTTTTTATACTGTTATGAATGATAATTCAACTTTTGGATTATATGCCTGTATCTGGCACCAATGTATACAGCATATATAGTATAATTACTTAATTATGAAATTGAGAATGATTTACATATCCTGTATCATCATATAGCACTAAGTAAGTGTATTGTACCAATCATTTACATTTTTTTAAAGAGTGGAATAATTGAAGAATAAAATTGGAAGTAAAGCTAAAAGTAATTATACTGTGGGCTACATTATCCAACCCATGATGTTCTATGTATATGATGCAGTTTTTAAAACTGGTGATGTAATACTAAGTAGAAGACTTAACTTTGGCCATATTGATCGACATTTGCAATAATATTTTTTTCCATTTTTAAAATTTTGTGTCTCTTATAAATAAAAAAAAGATGTGCTGGATAACCACTGAATATAATCAAGTCTAAAAACAGAAGATGTTGAAAATGTATGCAGGACAATTACCATCTGGGTGAGATCTGTCTTCAGAACAGATAAAGGGTCACGTCTGATACATTGGCCTTGATTTGTACAGGGCGTGTGAATTGTGGCCCACCTGGAGAGGTCGGTTAAATTAAACTTCCCGGAGTCCCGCATGATGCCCAACTAGATATAATACCTTGCCGGCAGGCGGGAATGGGAATTTGGCCACAGAAGGGATGGGGAGGCCTAAGGACTCCTTGAGGGGCCTGGGGGTAGCACTCCTGTTCCTCCTGGCCCACAGGGAGTTCAGAGAGAGACATTTTTAAAACTTACCTTTGCCTCTTTTGGCCATGATTCTAGTGCGAGACTCCCCTCCCCTTGCCTTGTGTTGTCGGTGATGTCATCGGGCCGTGACTTTTGCAGCTTAAGTACACCCCCGCCTGCTTTTAGCGGGAACCTTGTTGATGGCCTGAATTGCTGCCATCAATATTATAGCAGCCGGGAACGCGATGGGTTGGTGGCAGGGTTTCGATTAGCAAGATTGTAACCTTTCGTCCTACCCTTTCCTACCTGTTTGGGGGCCATTATCTTTTTCCTTTCCAGAAGCCAACTGAACTACAGTGCATTTCCAGCATTTTCAATTTTTATTTCAAGATTCATTTTTTTTAATTATGACTGTTGCTCGTGCATATTTCGGTCAGATTCCCCCATTTAATAAGTACTATTTGTAAGCGGTGTCTGTGTTTATCCTCATCATCTAACACTGCTCCATCGTGTAAAACACCCTGGTAAAGTATAATATTATCATGCATTGTTTTATAGAAAATCTTGTATTATAGTCATTTGTACTGTTATTCTGTATTCATTTCTACTTGATCTCAAAATTAAAACTCATGAAAAAGCATTAAAAAAACCAGCGCTGTTAAACAATTTAGCAAGATCTCTTCAATAAACCTATCCAGCCCTTAAAACTACAGTATCCAGTTACTCTTCAATTAATTAATTTAAACAAGACACCACTTAATTTGTGTTCCTTGTAATTTTGTAACAATATTCATTAATCTTTGATTTCCTGTGGCATTAATTATAGACAAAAAATCACTTCTTGCAACTTTCATTGCTATGTTCCCTACTCTTCAAATATGATTTGTTTCTGTTTAATAAATATGAAATATATGCCAATCAGGTGTAAGTGTGACAGATGTTTGCACATATACAGTTGTGATGCTCGAGACTTCACACGTGAGGTGCGACATCTGGAATGTCATTGGTAAAACATAGGCTAGATATATATTAAACTCAATCCTTTATACCGATGCTTTTCTAGAAGGTTGCCCTGGAAGTTGCTAGTGAACCCTTGTGTCTATCACCATGGCAATTCCTGCAAGGAGGTAGGAAAGAAAAGTTTCTGTAGCTTTTCAGACACGTTAATGTTGCCTTCTGTAACTGCATTACAGACTTGTATGGACTCTTGCCTCTACAGTTGAGGATACAGTAACAACAATGTGCATTTATATAGTACCTTTTAATGTAGTAAAAACTTCTCAAGGCGCTTCACAGGAGCATTATCAGACAAAAGTTAACACCGAGCCACATAACGAAGTATTAGGACAGGTGACCAAAAGCTTGGTCAAAGAGGTAGATTTTAAGGAGTGACTTAAAGGAGAGAGAGGTAGAGAGTCACATTTCAGTGTTCTTAATTTGTTTAAACAGAGGTTCAGTGGGAGATTGAGAATGTCAAGCTCTTAATAAAGGATATTGTCCAACGAAGAAGGGGATTTCCCCACCCTATCCCCATTTTGTCCTCTCCTTTCCTGAAGGCACTTGTGACTGCTTAATCTGTATGTCTCAATAGAACACTGCCATGCCTATACTGTTGAGCCAACATGATTGTGTTGTTGAATTTGTTTGCAACTTACTCTTGACTCCTTCCACTTAAGGATGTTACTTCACCTGTAGATTTTAATCCCTAAATCAGGTGCTTGATTCAGGTGAACCACTGATAGACATTCAGTTGAAATACATAAAGCATGGTACCAAGGAGTGAGTGAAAGACACTAGCAAGCATGCAGATATCTTCCTTTATAGTTTTCAGCTATTGTAGGGTAATTCATCAGAATACACTTCCCCTATAAACATATTAGCCTAGACTTTCTGATTGCATGGAAGCCAGTGCACTTGTCTGACCTTTAATTTGCTGAACCTGCTTATATTCCAGGGTCAACCTCATTAATATCCATTGTATTAATGTGGCTGACCCTCAAATACAAGCAAGGTCAGCTAACTAAAGGTCAGACAAGTGCTCGTCCTGAACTGCCCCAGCTTACGTGCATTGCACATACTGTGATTGTGAGCTTATCAATTGTGTATAGGAGGAGGGGAGGGAAATCAAATGCTCTTGCAGCAGCTTAAAGGGCAGCCTTTATGGGGCACAGGAGAGGGCTGTGTTCAGGCTGGACCACAGCGTCAGCTGCACAATGTGAATACTCTGAGAACCATCTGGCAATTCAGGAAGGATTTTAATGATCTTAGCAGGTCAGGCAAAATAGGAGAACCCACATTTACTTCCAGTGGAGGAAAAATTGGGTCGCGCCCCCTTTGGGGTGCTAACTTCGCTGGGGCGCTAAAAGTAGGCACCCTGTGCCGTAAATTGAGTGGAAGTGCCCCAAGCAGGATGCGGGGTGCTACTGGAAGTGCTCCCCCTCCTTCCTGGGGCGTTACCATTCAATATCGAGGCGCTACGTGTAACAACGCCACGCGCGTCAGCACGTAGCCCCGTGGTATTACAGGCATCCCTCCCCTGTTTAAAGTGGAGACACCTAGCGCACCGGGGCCCTGCCGAACCACCGGGGAACGGGGTGCCAGGAAAACAGCCCGGTACTCCACTCGAGGAGTGCCGTGCTGACTGATTGCGGCCGGCACCCTGCATGAAGAAGCGGGAGGGGGCAGGTGCTGGCAGGTGGCCCAAAAAAATGCACCTGCCCTTTAATTAGCACCGCTGCAGCCGCAAAAACACCACCCTGACCCTGTCGGACATCTCGTCCGGCGGTAGGTCAGGGGGTGCGACCGAAGTTTGCGAGCGGGGCGTTGCGCACGGCAATGACTTCATCGCCGGAGAAGCAGCACCGCCGCTAACTTCCTGCTAAATTTTGCGGGAGGCGTTCGCGGCGCCGCGCCCAGGCGCTAGGTGCTTTACGCCCTGTTAGCCTGGGGCGCTAAAGGGTGATGCAAACCAACCCAATTTCCCCCCCCCCGTGAGCTTAGCATGTATGGCATTAATAATTACTTATCACCTTTGATGCTTACAATGGTTATTTTTTATGCAGCAGGATGCACTTTGAACCACTGCCCTTCACTGGAAGTGTTCCTTAACTCACGTCATTGTGTTCAGCCCAAAATAATCCTTCCATCTAATTTAGCTGTAACCAGGAACATGTCATCATAACCACTGTGGGTTGCGATGTTGACATTTATATATCAACGTAAGTATTATAGCCTTTCACATCTACATTGGGTGCAGGAGAAGATAGCCCATAGCAATAGAGAGAACGTGCACAGGAGCAGTGCCTGCAAATATTCATTATGTAACTTCATGTGATTATTTAAAAAAGGTGGTAGAGAAAAAACGGGGAATTATAGACCGGTAAGCCTGACATCGATAGTGAGCAAAATGCTAGAGTCCATTATAAAAGATGTAATAGCAGAGCACTTGGAAAACAGTGACAGGATCGGACAAAGTCAACATGGATTTACAAAAGGTAAATTATGCCTGACTACTGGAATTTTTTGAGGAATAACTGGTAGAATAGATAAGGGAGAACCAGTGGATGTAGTGTATTTGGACTTTCAGAAGGCTTTCGATAAGGTCCCGCATAAGAGATTAGCGTGCAAAGTTAAAGCACATGGGATTGGGGGTAAGGTACTGATTTGGATAGAGAACTGGTTGGCAGACAGGAAGCAAAGAGTTGGAATAAACGGGTCTTTTTCTGAGTGGCAGGCAGTGACTAGTGGGGTACCGCAGGGATCGGTGCTAGGACCCCAGCTATTCACAGTATATATTAATGATCTAGACGAGGGAACTAGATGTAATATCTCCAAGTTTGCAGATGACACAAAGCTGGGTGGGCATGTGTGCTGTAAGGAGGATGCAGAGAAACTCCAGTATGATTTGGACAGGTTGGGTGATATAGCAGATGCAGTATAATGTGGATAAATGCGAGGTTATCCACTTTGGTGGCAAAAACAGGAAGACAGATTATTATCTGAACGGCAATAGATTGGGAAAAGGGGAAGTGCAACGCGATCTGGGAGTCTTTGTGCACCAGTCGCTGAAGGTAAGCATGCAGGTGCAGCAGGCGGTTAAGAAGGCAAATGGTATGTTGGCCTTCATAGCGAGAGGATTCGAGTACAGGAGCAAGGATGTCTTGCTGCAGTTGTACAAGGCCTTGGTGAGACCATACCTTGAGTATTGTGTGAAGTTTTGGTCGCCTTATCTGAGGAAAGATGTTCTTGCCATGGAAGGAGTGCAGCGAAGATTCACCAGACTGATACCTGGGATGGCAGGAATGACGTATGAAGAGAGATTGGGTCGATTAGACTTATATTCGCTAGAGTTTAGAAGAATGAGAGGGGATCTCATTGAAACTTATAAAATTTTAACAGGACTAGACAGACTAGATGCAGGAAGGATGTTCCCGATGGCGGGGGAGTCCAGAACCAGAGGTCACAGTCTAAGGATAAGGGGTAAGCCATTTAGGACTGAGATGAGGAGGAATTTCTTCACCCAGAGAGTGGTGAACCTGTGGAATTCTCTACCATAGAAGGCAGTGGAGGCCAATTCATTAAATATATTCAAGAAGGAGATAGATATATTTCTTAAGGCTAAAGGGATATGGGGAGAAAGCAGGGACAGGGTACTGAATTTAGATGGTCAGCCATGATCTCATTAAATGGCGGAGCAGGCTCGAGGGGCCGAATGGCCTACTCCTGCTTCTATCTTCTATGTTTAAGGCTTCATGTGATTAAGACTTGCAAGTTCCAGGGAGAGAAGCAACGGGTAGGGGGAGTGGATCTACTGGAAATGCAGAAGAAGACTAGCTCCAACTCAGGCCTCGTGGTAACCTACTCTTCCTATCCGTGACAATCTTCCTACTGCAATTTATATGTATAGGCTGCTCAAAAGACGTTATGGTAAACTCTGTTCTGCTTCTCTTTGTCTAGGTGTTCATAGGAAGTCATGGCCAAGTTGCAATATTACAATGTATCTGTCCAACTCAGCCCTTTCCCATCTTTACTCGCTGTATCCCTTGTAACTGCAAGTGCAGATTAATCCAACCTCAGGAAATTTAGAGAGTGAATTATAGGATAATGCATTGGATAAAACGCAGAGTGCAAGAGAGTGAGAGTTGGTGGTAGTGACAGAGACAGATAGGCATCTGTTGTCCTGTTTTAGCTGATGAGCCTACGAATCTGGACCTTATGGTGCCTGTATTTAAAAGGGATGCTTTCTGAGCACTAAAAGTTGGTGTGTTTATTGGGGACCATCTCGAACAACCTGCTGCAGGTGGCAGCTTGATTGGAGAAGTCCACTTGTGGCATGTATGTAGCTTTTCATGATGGTTTTGCATTTGGCAACTCTGGGGTCATCTGCCAGAAGCCCTAAAAGCAGTGGATATTTGAATTTAATTGGGACACTTTATTTTTCAATTTTTGTGATATATACACAGCCCTGTTGGCTAAAATCCTTGGATATTCTGCAAAAGGATCACGTACACAGGCCATGAATGGAATGATGATCTAATTAGTTAAGTCTTTGTCAAAGTTTTGTGTCTCTAAGGTGTGATTTTATTCTGTGTGCTAAGCTTTAGAAGTGATGAGAAGATCATAGTAATATCATTTTGAACTATCTGAATATGTATGTAATTTTTGTTATAAATTTTGCAGATGTCAAAGACTGAAATCAAGTAAAGTCAATATGCAGTAGGTACAATAAATGCATTTTAAGGTGTTAAAGAAATATCACCAGAAAATAACGTGTGAAGATTGAACAGCAGTAAAGCATTTCTGCATAGTTAAGGAGCTGAATGTGCGATGAATCACCCTGCTGCTTACCTGTAATTTCCATATTTTAGTAAATAGATTAATGAGGGCATTCAGAAAATCATATGCCATGAGTTCTTCTGCCGCCTTCGGGGGAGCATGAGTAAGATATATTACTTCCCATCTTGCTGATAATTTCCCATTTATCTTTTTAATAAAACATTTGCCGCACTGTTTTGAAATCTCTTCTGCTATGTATACTTTAACTGAAGATAAATGTAGAATAGCAACCTCCACTGAACCCCACAGGGCTGAATCTATAGTATGGAGAGAGACCAAAGAAAATTAACTCAATGTGCTAAAGATACTTCATCTGCTTATGAAAACCCAATCCGCATTCATCACAACCAGTTACAGACCTTTGTTAATCACCTAAAATTAAAATAAGCCTCATCCAATGACTTGTTTTACCTCCCGGTGTGGATGTTTAGAGTAATAGGGAAACAATTGTAATTGAACTGGATTTTGGTCTTTTATAAATTAGAGTAGATGGGCTAGAAACTCCCGTTTGCATCGAAAGTAGTGTTAATGGCTGCAATGCTGTGGAGAATAAATTCGTCTGGGGTGCTGGAGATTGGTGACGCAGCGCTAACCTTCCGTGCACCGTCCTCCTGCTGGTGTTAGTGGAGACCTCCAAGACGAAGTTCCTGTCCTGAAGTGACGTTCGAGCTTTGCACAGCCTCTGGAAGCAAGGAATTGTGGGCAATTAAAAGGGCTATGAATTAAAGGGGAAATGCTCTCAGGACTAATAATAATTAAAATGCAGTGGAAAAAATGCAGTTTTCAGCCCTTACACCTTTCAAAAAAAATTAAAGCTCTTAAAGCTGAATTCCCTTCCGAACCTCAAAAAGTGGGAAAACTGCCAGGGATGGGGCACCCAGGATCTCGCACACAGCACTCCAGCTTTGTGCAGGGGGTCAACACTGCAAGACAGGTCCTCTACCCACATGGGCCAGGAGGCCCTCCCGAAAGAACGATGTGCGATAAGATCACCAAGGCCGTCACTGCCAGCAATGTCGCCCCCCACCACCTGGCTCCAGGGACCAAAGAGGCTTCATGACCTCAGACCACTGGTCCAGGTCAGTGAATGCATCTTCAAAGGCCACCTCGTACCAGCTGCACCACTAGCCTCACGCTCTGCTCATTGCATAACCTCCCCCCCCTCCCCTCATCCCACCATCACTCACCTACCAACAATCTGTACCAATCACGAGACACACCTCACCCCCTTGGAGGAGACGGTGCAGATCATTCCTGGCAGGGGCATGGCTGAGCCCTTGGCCAGTGGCGGGGCTGAAAGGATACAAGATGCTGGTATGTTCATATGTTATCCTCCTTCTGCCCTCCCATCACCACAACTTCACCCTTCTGCCTTCCTCATTTCGCACACCCAAGAAATGCAGCCTGCCTAGCCAGTAGTTGACCAAGAAGGGGGGAGAGGAGAGTGAAGAAGAAGAAACACCATCACTTGATTTCACACTCTCAGCCACCAGCTCCTCAAGGTTGACCAGCAAGACCATTTGCAGTATCCCCCACTGAAAGTCAGCAGCCTTCCACCAGCCATGCTGCAGCCACTGGGGTAGCACTGTGTGACATCAGTAGGATAGGCAAAGGCACACACAAAACAGTCATGAAGAGAATGCATAAGGGTGATGAGTTGATTTCTTGATGTCATATTGGATGGATAGATGTATAAAGTTGGATTGGAAGATTTGCTTTGTGGTGGCTTCTATTTCAGCATTGTGGCCAAGAGGACACTGTGATGGTCAGTAACAGAGGGATGGCAAGGTGTGGGACAAATGTTGAAAGGGGAATTGGGGTTGTGGTCACTGGTACCGCAGGCAGATGATTCCATCCTGGATATCCCGGCCAGAAAGGGGCTACCTGGGTTGTATTCTTCCTTCTGCTTCCTCCTCATCGGCTTCTTCCTCTTCTGTGCCTTCCTCTTCCCTCTGCGAGCAGGTGCTGTAAATCTGAAATGACAGCAATAAAAAAAAAGAAGGTTGGGATGGGAATAGGGCCATTAAGGGATAGACAGGATAATGCCACAGGTAACGATAGAGAGATGGCGGAAATATTAAATAATTATTTTGCTTCAGTATTTATCAGGGAGATAGAACAGGTGGACATGACATTGGATGATGAGATTAGTAATGAGATAAGTGCATTTAAAATAAAAAGAGGGGATATATTAAATAAACTAGTCAAACTCAAAGAGGATAAAACCCCTGGTCCGGATGGATTGCATCCACGTATTTTAAAATAATCTATTGAAGAGATAGCAGAGGCATTACTAAACATATTTAATAATTCGTTAGAAAAAGGTGTAGTGCCAGAAGACTGGCGGATAGCTAACGTAATACCAATATTTAAGAAGGGGGATAGAACATGTCCAGGGAATTATAGACCAGTCAGCTTACCATCGGTGGTAGGAAAAATAATGGAATCCCTACTATAGGAGAAAATAGAAGAACATCTAGAAACCAAAAATATAATAAGGAATAGTCAGCATGGATTTCAAAAGGGAAAGACTTGCTTGACCAACCTCATTGATTTTTTTTGAAGAGGTAACAGAGAGAGTAGACAATGGTAATGCAGTAGATGTAATTTATCTAGATTTTCAAATGGCCTTTGATAAGGTACCCCATAATAGACTGATGAACAAGGTCAGAGAATGCAGAGTCAGGGGACAAGTAGCAGAATGGATTGCTGGCTGGCTTCAAGACAAAGCAGAGAGTCAGGGTAAAGGGTAGCTATTCACAGTGGCAGAAGGTGGGTAGTGGTGTTCCACAAGGATCAGTGCTGGGAACACTGTTGCTCACAATTTACATTAACGATTTAGACTTTGGAATCAAAAACATAATTTCTAAATTTGCGAATGACACCAAATTGGGGGGGATAGACAATACTGAGGAGGACTGCAACAAATTACATGAGGACATTAATAAACTTGCAGAATGAGCATATAATTGGCAAATGAAGTTCAACACAGATAAATGTGAGGTATAACATTTTGGTAGGAAGAATAGGGAGGTCACTTATCACTTGGAGGGTGTGAGTCTAGGTGGGGTAGAGGAACAAAGGGATCTCGGAGTACAAATACACAAATCACTAAAAGTTGCAACACAGGTTAGCAAGGCCATAAAAAAAAACCAAGCACTAGGGTTTATTTCTAGAGGGATAGAATTGAAAAGTAAGGAAGTTATGCTAAACCTGTATCGAACCTTGGTTAGACCACACTTAGAGTACTGCGTACTGTTCTGGTCGCCATAATATAAAAAGGATATAGAGGCACTGGAGAGGGTGCAGAGAAGATTTACAAGGATGATACCAGAAATGTGAGGGTATACATATCAGGAAATGATGAACAGGCTGGGTCTCTTTTTCTATTGAAAAAAGAAGGCTGAGGGGTGACCTAATAGAGGTCTTTAAAATTATGAAAGGTTTTGATAGAGTGGATACAGAGAGAATGTTTCCACTTGTGGGGAAGAGCATAACTATCAATATAAGAAATCCAATAGGGAATTCAGAAGAAACTTTTTTACCCAGAGAGTGTTGAGAATGTGGAACTCGCTACCACAGGGAGTGGTTGAAGCGAATAGTATCGATGCATTTAAGGGGAGGCTGGACAAGCATATGAGGGAGAAGGGAATAAAGGGTTATGCTGATAGATTTAGATGAGGAAAGACAGGAGGAGACTTGAGTGGAGCATAAATGCCAGCATAGACTGGTTAGGCTGAATGGCCTATTTCTGTGTCGTATATCCTGTGTAATCCTATGAAATACTCAGCTGGTCAGGCAGAATCTCGACCTGAGACGTGAACTTTGTTTCTCTCTCGACGGATGTTGCCTGACCTGTTGAGTATTTGCAGCATTTTCTGTCTTCTCAGAGGCCTTCCTTTACCATCGAGGCCTTCGAGCGTCCAGCAGCACCCCCTGCCCACTTAAAAAACTTTTAACATCTATTGCAGCAAGCCACTACTTCAATAAAATAAAAAAAATATAGTTCAAAAGCTTAAATCCCTTAATGAGGTGCTGACATCGCCACTGCCAGCCTGCTTGCATGCCAGGTTTACCTGAATTCAGCGCTAGGGTCGAAGTTTGGAGTGGTGACGTTAAGTCGGCGTTGCACGGCGATTGACATCACCACGCCACCATTATCTTTTCCAGGGCGCTGCCAGTTACCGGCAACGCAAATTAGGGAGGAAAATGGCAGCCGCCATGCTACCCATCACCAGCTGGCGAAAGAGCGGCCGCCGCCATTTCGTTCGCCATTTCATGGCACTACGGAGTGGTGGTAAGTAGATGAATTTCTAGTCCATAGAGTACAAAAGACAGGACGTTATGCTAAACCTATGTAAAACACAGACTGGAATTTTGCGGAGGAAAGCGGGTTGGGGGCGGGGGAGCTCTGAGGTGAGGTTTCCCGCAGGCCCTGCCGACTTTAACGGCAGGAACTGGTTTGCATATGAGGCCTCGGTTTCCCGCCAGATTGAAAGGCTGGCTGGCTGCGGGCGGGTAGGCCTTTGGCTGAACAGTGGAGGGAGGGAGGACGTGAGGGCTGGGCCGTTAAATGGAGCGGGGTGTGGGGGGAGAGAGGATCGGGGGCCGGGCAGACGATGGGGGGGGGCGGGTGGGTAGATGACTGGGGTTCGGGGAGCTGAGCAGATGATTAGGGGGGCGGTAGGTAGTGGATCGGGCTGGGCAGACGGTCGGGGGAGTGGGGGGCAGAGAAGATCGGGGATCGGGCCGGGGAAAGGATCGGGGCCGGGGGGTGGTTTTGGATGGTTGGCCAGTGGTTGGGTTCGGGCCGTGCCGTTAAAAGGATGGGGGGTGGGGTCGGGCAGAGATCGGGGCCAGATGATCGGGCTGGGTGAAGAGAAGATCGTGGCCGGCCTCAGCATCGGGGGTGCGGGGTGGAGGGGAGGCCTCGGGAGGTGATCGGAGGCCTCGTGAGGGGGTCTCTGATTGTGTGGGTTGGGTTAGGTAGGGACCCTGGATCCAGGAGGTAGATATAAAGGCACTTACCTCCTGGATCCAGCAGCTCCCATTTTGCTTTAACTTCCGGGTTTCACGAATTGTGTGAAACCCGTCCATCTGCAGTTAAAAACAAAATGGAGGGTACAAAAGAGGCTTCCGGCCTCATTATAATATTTAAATTGACGTTCCGCCCCCTGGGAGCGGGTTGATTGCCCGCGCCCCCCTCCCCTCCCCACCACGTCCCGCCTCCATTAAAACCGGAAGTGGGTGGGTGGGTTCAGGTCGGGAATCCCATTTTTAACAATATAACTACCCACTCTCCAAACACACCCATTTTTTAAGGTTAAAATTCCCCCCACTAGTTTGGCCCCAGCTGGAGTATTGTGTCCAATTCTGGGCACCACACTTTCGGAAGGACGTGAGGGCTTTGGAGAGGGTACAGAAGAGATTTATTGGAATGGTTCCAGGGATGAGGGATTACAGTTATGTGGATAGACTAGAGAAGCTGGGGTCGTTCTCCTTGGAGCAGAGAAGGCTAAGATTTGATAGAGGTATTTAAAATCATGAAGGATTTAGATAGAGTAAATATAGAGAAACTGTTTCCAATGGCTGAAGGGTCGATAACAAGAGGGCACAGATTTAAGGTGATTGGCAAAAGAACCAGAGGTGACATGAGGAAAAACCTTTTTATGCAACAAGTGGTTAGGATTTGGAATGCACTGCCTGATAGGGTGGTGGATGCAGATTCAATAGTAGCCTTGAAAAGAGAATTGGATAAATATTTGAAGGAGAAAAAATGTTAGGGATATGTGGAAAGAGCGGGGGAGTGGGACTAACTGGACTGCTCTTCGAAAGAGCTGATGTAGACTTGATAGGCTGAATGGCCTCCTTCTGTGCTGTACTATTCTATGATTCTATAACTGCATTTATATTATAGCTGCCATTGGAGTCGGGGCTGCCTCCATAGATAATCTGTAATGCAACACAACATAAAAGGGATTCATCTTCATGATCAGCAGATTTATGTTGGAAAGTCAAGTCTTGTTAACATTATAGCATAAAAATGGATATTAAGATATTCACATAGAGCCAGATAATGAGCTACAGAAAGAAAGAAAGACTTGCATTTATATAGTGCCTTTCACAACCGCAGGATGTCTGAAAGCACTTAACAGCCAATGAAGTACTTTTGAAGCGTAGTCACTGTTGTAATGTAGGGAAACGCAGCAGCCAATTTGCACACAGAAATATCACACAAACAACAATGTGATAATGATAAGATCACCTGTTTTGGTGATGATGGATGAGGAATAAATGTTGGCCAAGGTACCAGGGAGATCTCCCCTGCTCTTCTTCGAAATAATGCCATGGGACCTTTTACGTCCACCTGAGAGGGCAGATGGGGTTTGTAGAATTCGCAATATAATCGCGATTTTATAAATAAGGAGAAAACACATAGTTTCGTTCAAACAGCTTTATTTCAGCAGAATGCTGTCAGGTTTTCAAAGTGGACACAAGCAGCCTGTAAAATGGCCGCCACGCCTCGTGGCAGAACATTCTAGACTTTTCGATAAGCAGACAAGATGGCGCTCCAATAAACATTTGTGCGAGATCGATCAAGACTCAGCACATTTGAGATAATACACAAGACATTATGGGTTTGCAGTATACACATAAATACTGGAATCGGTCTCCCAGGTGTGAATAAAGGGCTATTGTACCGAGCGATCAAGAACCCATCCAAAGACATTAATATGCAAAATCCCCACGACTCTACGATGAGAGAGCCGTTTGCGGGTAGTTACAGAAAACATTTGGAAGCCCCAAAAACCCCTCCAGGGAGACTACTGACCGGTTACACAATGGGAAAAGTATTAACAGGTACTCAGACAGTTACGAGTATCCCCGAAACCCATTAAAACGGAGATCACCCTATACAAGAAATTTGAGCGCCAAAACCCTAACAAAAGAAAAGACATTAAGGTTGGGCGGGAAAAGAAGAGTTTCAGCACTATAACTGTAAAACTACAACCGTCCATCTTTCTCTTATTCTCCTGCCTCTTGCCGCTTGCATCGTGCCTCTGCCTCTTGCAGCTCTTAAAGACTGTTGAACTTTCTGATCCGCCAGGATCAGCCTCGTGGCTTGCCGCGAAGATCTGTGTAGAACTGGGCTGTGAAGCCTTGAAACGGGCACACCATCCCGAGAAGTCGGTAAACGGTGTTGGAACCGAAGGCCCGAGATGAGATGAGATGAGATGAGATGAGATGAGAAGAGAAGAAGACGACCATACGTATCGCCACGGTCAGTAAGCCCCGACCGCGCCTGTAGGTCGAATAGACACTTTCCTTGCCCAGGAAGACTATCTTTTGAGCTTTACAGAACTGGCATCGGAAGACTATTCTTCGAATTTTATCGCATCAGTGCGAGGGCACAGGAAGACTCTTTTTTGAGTAGAGTCGGAACTCCAAGGACAACACAGATCTTCATGACAGCAGATGGTCCAGCCTGCTAGCCGGAGCAGAAACGAGTAAACAAGTGGCGTACAGAGACCCCTGATCAACACGTGGGTGATCAGGTGCTGCGGTAAAAACATCCGAGCAGAGTTTTCGGAATTCTCCGAGTTATCACGAGTGGTGAGCATGAGTCTCGATCCTACAAATCTAGTTTAGAGCAGGTATTGATAGGGGAGGGTTTAAGTTTTAAGGATAACTGTAATGTGTGCCCCCATTTACGATGTGTCGTTCGTTCCTCGTTTCCCTGAAATTAGTTACATAACTGCGTGTAAGATTGTACTGTCATTAATCTGTTCTTATGACATGTATTTCGTAATCTTGAATAATATGCAATAAAGATTTTTCCATTTCGTACCATTCAACCGGGTCTACCTGAGTTTTCTCTCCATTATTGCTCTCGCATCTAAGTCCAGTGTCAGAACCGTAAGGGCGAGTGGGTCGAACCACTCACAGGTGTCTAGTGCTCCCAGACTGGCTGGAGACCAGAACAGGCAACAAGGCCTAACCTCGCACTAGCACCCAGGCTGAGCACAGAGCCACACGGGTCAAAACCCTTACAGGTTTAACATCTCATCTGAAAGACAGCACCTCAAAAATTGCAGCAGTCCCTTTGTATTGCAATGAAGTGTCAGCCTAGATTATATGCTCAAGACTCGAGATTCTGACTTGAAACCACATCCTCTTGACTCAGAGGTGAGAGTGCTGCCATTGATTCAAAGCTGACACCTTAAAATGGATGTTGCATTCACTTACTTTCAAGACTTTGACAACTTCGAATTGTGCATCTGCTGGAGCTTTTAGGTGACTGCAAGGAAGGGAAAAGTAGGCCCAAGATTTTCTGAAGCCTCCCTGGAGATGTTATTGTCTAAAGTGAGCGCCAGTTGGGACGCGCTTTTCACACAATGTAAGAAGAAGATGCCCAACAATTTGGTGTAGAAAACATGGCTAGAGATAGCAGATCAAGTCAGCAGCAGCAGGAGCACCATTCCAAGGACCTGGATACAGTGTTGTATGAGATTTAATAACAAGGACAGCAAAGGTGAGTGCAGCCTTTCCTTTCCCCATCTCTTGCATTGTACCTGGCACTATTTGAAGGGGCTGCTCCTCAATTTTTGGCTGCACTTCAGTCCCACGCTCCTGAGCTTTGGTCACCCGGTGTGGAGGGGAGCGGGCAGATCAGAGGACCTCCTCATAGGACTGCTCCTGGGCCCGGCCAAGGTAGCCATTAACTGGTCCATGCAGCAGGCAGTCGAGGGGGTCGCTCGACCCGACTGCCTGCCTCTCCTCCGCGGCTATGTTCGCACCCTGGTGTCCCTGGAGATGGAGCACGCGGTGTCCACCGGCACGCTTGAGGCCTTCCGCGACTGGTGGGCTCCGGAGGGACTGGAGTGCTTCATCACTGCAAGATGTTGAAGCAGCAGTTATACATTCCTTTCTGGAGCAAAAACACAAAAGGAAAAGTGGCCCAACCATGGTTAACAAAAGAAATTAAGGATGGTATTAGATCCAAAGAGGAGTCATATAAAGTTGCCAGAAAAAGTAGCAAGCCTGAGGATTGGGAGCAGTTTAGAGTTCAGCAAAAAAGGACCAAGAGATTGATTAAGAGGGGAAAAATAGAATATGAGAGTAAACTTGCAAGGAACATAAAAGCGGATTGTAAAAGCTTCTACAAGTATGTAAAAAGAAAAAGATTAGTGAAGACAAATGTAGGTGCCTTACAGTCAGAAATGGGAGAATTTATAATGGGGAACAAGGAAATGGCAGAGCAATTAAACAAATACTTTGGTTCTGTCTTCACGGAAGAGGACACAAATAACTTCCCAGAAATGCTAGGGAACCAAGGGTCTAGTGAGAAGGAGGAATTAAAGGAAATTAGTATTAGTAAAAAAATAGTGCTGGAGAAATTAATGGGACTGAAAGCCGATAAATCCCCAGGGCCTGATAATCTGCATCCCAGAGTACTAAAAGAGGTAGCCATGGAAATAGTGGATGCATTGGTTGTCATCTTCTAAAATTCGATAGATTATGGAACAGTTCCTGCAGATTGGAGGGTGGCAAATATAACCCCACTATTTAAAAAAGGAGGAAGAGAGAAAACAGGGAACTACAGACCGGTTAGCCTAACATCAGTAGTAGGGAAAATGCTAGAGTCTATTATAAAGGATGCGATAACAGGATACTTAGAAAATATCAATGGGATTAGACAGAGTCAACATGGATTTATGAAAGGGACATAATGTTTGACAAACCTACTGGAGTTTTTTGAGGATGTAACTGGTAGAATAATTAAGGGAGAACCAGTGGATGTGGTGTATTTGGATTTTCAGAAGGCCTTTGATAAAGTCCCACATAAGAGGTTAGTGTGCAAAATTAAAGCACATGGGATTGGGGATAATATACTGGCATGGATTGAAAATTGGTTAATAGACAGGAAACAGTAGGAATAAATGGGTCTTTTTCAGGGTGGCAGGCGGTGACTAGTGGGGTACAGCAGGGAGCAGTGCTTGGGCCCCAGCTATTCACAATATATATCAATGATTTGGATGAGGGAACCAAATGTAATATTTCCAAGTTTGCTGATGACACGAAACTAGGTGGGATTGTAAGGAGGATGCAAAAAGGCTTCAAGGCCTTCAAGGCTTGATTGAATTTTTTGAGGAGGTAACAAGGAGGGTAGATAAGGGTAGTGTGTTTGATGTAGTGTATATGGACTTTAGCAAGGCTTTTGATAAGGTTCCACATGGCAGACTGGTCACGAAGTTAAAAGCCCATGGGATCCAGGGCAAAGTGTCAAGTTGGATTCAAAACTGGCTCAGAGACAGGAAGCAGAGGGTAATGGTTGATGGGTGTTTTTGTGACTGGAAGGCTGTTTCCAGTGGGGTTCCGCAGGGCTCAGTACTAGGTCCCTTGCTTTTTGTGGTATATATCAATGATCTAGACTTGAATATAGGGGGTATGATTAAGAAGTTTGCAGATGATACTAAAATCGGCTGTGTGGTTGATACTGAAGAAGGAAGCTGTAGACTGCAGGAAGGTATCAATAAATTGGTCAGGTGGGCAGAACAGTGGCAAATGGAATTCAATCCGGAGAAGTGTGAGGTAATGCATTTGGGGAGGGCCAACAAGGAAAGGGAATACACATTAAATGGTAGGACACTGAATAGTGTAGAGGAACAAAGGGACCTTGGAGTGCATGTCCACAGATCTCTGAAGGTAGCAGGCCAAATACATAAGGTGGTTAAGAAGGCATACGGAATGCTTGCCTTTATTAGCCGTGGCATAGAATACAAGAGCAGGGGGGTTATGCTTCAACTGTATAAAACACTAGTTAGGCCTCAGCTAGAGTACTGCGTGCAGTTCTGGTCATCACATTACAGGAAAGATGTGATTGCACTAGAGAGGGTTCAGAGGAGATTTACAAGGATGTTGCTGGGAGTAGAGAATCTTAGCTATGAGGAAAGACTGGATAGGCTGGGTCTGTTTTTCTTGGAACAGAGGAGGCTGAGGGGAGACCTTAGTGAGGTGTATAAAATTATGAGGGTCATAGATAAAGTGGATAGAAAGGACCTGTTTCCCTTTGCAGAGGGGTCAAAAACCAGGGGGCACAGATTTAAAGTATTTGGTGGAAGGTTTAGAGGGGATTTGAGGGGAAATTGCTTCACCCAGAGGGTTGTGGGGGTCTGGAACTCACTGCCTGAAAGGGTGGTAGAGGCAGGAACCCTAACCACATTTAAAAAGTACTTGGATGTGCATTTGGGATGCTCTAACCTGCAGGTCTACGGACCAAGAGCTAGGAAGTGGTATTAGGCTGGATAGCTCTTTGTTGGCCGGCGCAGACACGATGACCTGAAATGGCCTCCTTCTGTGCTGTAACTTTCCATGATTCTATGAAGGCGATTTAGACAAGTTGAGTGAGTGGGCAAATATATGGCAGATGCGGTATAACGTGGATAAATGTGAAGTTATCCACTTTGGTAGGAAAAACAGAAAGGCAAAGTATTATTTAAATGGTGATAGATTGGGAAATGTTGATGTACAGAGGGACCTGGGAGTCCTTGTACATCAGTCACTGAAAGCAAACATGCAGGTGCAGCAAGCAGTTAGGAAGGCAAATGGTATGTTGGCCTTCAGTGCAAGAGGATTTGAGTACAGGAGCAAGGATGTCTTACTACATTTATACAGGGCCTTGGTGAGACCACACCTGGAGTACTGTGTGCAGTTTTGGTCTCCTTACCTAAGAAGGGATATACTTGCCACAGAGGGAGTGCAGCGAAAGTTCACCAGACTGATTCTGGGATGGCAGGACTGTCGTATGAGGAGAGATTGGGTCGACTAGGCCTGTATTCACTAGAGTTTAGAAGAATGAGAGGGGATCTCATTGAAACGTATAAAATTCTGACACGGCTAGGCAGACTGGATGCAGGGAGGATGTTTCCCCTGGCTGGGGGGTCGAGAACGAGGGGTCACAGTCTCAGGATACGGGGTTGGACATTTAGGACTGAGATGAGGAGAAATTTCTTCACTCAGAGGGTGGTGAACCTGTGGAATTCTCTACCACCGAAGGCTGTGGAGGCCAAGTCACTGAATATTTAAGAAGGAGATAGATAGATTTCTAGACACAAAAGGCATCAAGGGGTATGGGGAGAGAGCGGGAATATGGTATTGAGATAGAAGATCAGCCATTGAATGGCGGAGCAGGCTCGAAGGGCCGAATGGCCTACTCCTGCTCCCATTTTTCTGTTTCTATGTTTCTACCCCCAAAATAGAATTTTCATTAATTTGTTGAATTTCCTTTAAATTTTGTTGAAGTTACAATTTTATTGGTTGTGCACCTCGAAAAAGGAACAACTGCTTCCTTTTTTTATTCGTGATGACACCAGCCATCAAATACTGAAATCAAATTAAAAGAGGTTGCATTGTAGCTGGTCACAAACCCTCTGCACCTCCTCCAGCATTCAGCAGTCACCACCCTGTATCACATCCCTCACCAACAATCACAAGACCACACTGCACCACATCTCATTATCGCTCCTAACACACATTCACCTGCTGCTTGCTGCTTTCACTGTTCCCGTGAATGGTATGCTCTTCTCACCTGTTGTAAGTTGCAAACTTGCAAATTCCTCTCGTGTTTCCTTCCTCAAGCCAGTTACTTCAGATTCAAAAACTTTCTATTCTCCTAGCATCTTGCTTCTTCTCAATCTCAGCTAATGCATTACATTCCTAGATTTTTGTTGAGATAGATAAACTTTTGTTCGGTGAGGGTGTCAAGGGATATGGAGCTACAGTGGGTAAATGGAGTTTAGCTGGAGATCTAATTGAATTTTTTTTAAATTCTTTTTTTGGGATGTGGGCATCGCTGGCAAGGCCAGCATTTACTGTCCATCTCTAATTGTCCTCGAGAAGGTGGTGGTGAGCCGCCTTCTTGAACCGCTGCAGTCCGTGTGGTGAAGGTACTCCCACAGTGCTGTTAGGGAGGGAGTTCCAGGATTTTGACCCAGTGACGATGAAGGATCGGCGATATACTTCTAAGTCAGGGTGGTGTGTGACGTGGAGGGAAACTTGGAGGTGGTGGTGTTCCCATGCGCCTGCTGCCGTTGTCCTTCTAGGTGGAAGAGGTCGTGGGTTTGGGAGGTGCTGTCGAAGAAGCCTTGGCAAGTTGCTGCAGTGCATCTTGTAGATGGTACACACTGCAGCCACGGTACGCCTGTGGTGGAGGGAATGAATGTTTAAGGTGGTGAATGGGGTGCCAATTAAGCGGGCTGCTTTGTCCTGAATGTTGTCGAGCTTCTTGAGTGTTGTTGGAGCTGCACTCATCCAGGCAAGTGGAGAGTATTCCATCACACTCCTTACCCGTGCCTTGTAGATGGTGGAAAGGCTTTCGGGAGTCAGGAGGTGAGACACTCGCCACAGAATACCTAGCCTCTGACCTGCTCTTGTTGCCACAGTATTTATGTGGCTGGTCCAGTTAAGTTTCTGGTCAATGGTGACCCCCAGGATGTTGATGGTGGGGGATTCGGCAATGGTAATGCCATTGAATGTCAAGGGGAGGTGGTTAGACTCTCGCTTGTTGGAGATAGTCATTGCCTAGCACTTGTGTGGCGTGAATATTACCTGCCACTTATCAGCCCAAGCCTGAACGTCGTCCAGGTCTTGATGCATGTGGGCATGGACTGCTTAATTATCAGAGGAGTTGTGAATGGTGCTGAACATTGTGCAGTCATCAGCGAACATCCCCATTTCTGACCTTATGTTGGAGGGAAGGTCATTGATGAAGCAGCTGAAGATGATTGGGCCTAGGACACTGCCCTGAGGAACTCCTGCAGCGATGTCCTGGGGCTGTGATGATTGACCTTCAACCACCACAACCATCTTCCTTTGTGTTAAGTATGACTCCAGCCAGTGGAGTGTTTTCCACCCGATTCCCATTGACTTCAGTTTTACTAGGGCTCCTTGATGCCACACTCGCTCAAATGCTGCCTTGATGTCAAGGGCAGTCACTCTCACCTCATCTCTGCAATTCAGCTCTTTTGTCCATGTTTGTACCAAGGCTGTAATGAGGTCGGGAGCCGACTGGTCTTGGCAGAACCGAAACTGGGCATCAGTGAGCAGGTTATTGTTGAGTAAGTGCTGCTTGATAGCACTGTCGATGACACCTTCCATCACTTTGCTGATGATTGAGAGTAGACTGATGGGGCGGTAATTGGCCGGGTTGGATTTGTCCTGCTTTTTGTGGACAGGACATACCTGGGCAGTTTTCCACATTGTCGGATAGATGCCAGTGTCGTAGCTGTACTGGAACAGCTTGGCTAGAGCGCGGCTAATTCTGGAGCACAAGTTTTCAGCACGATAGCCGGGATGTTGTCGGGGCCCATAGCCTTTGCTGTATCCAGTGCGCTCAGCCGTTTCTTGATATCACGTGGAGAGAATCAAATTGGCTGAAGACTGGCTTCTGTGATGGTGGGGACCTTGGGAGTAGGCCGATATGGATCATCCACTCAGCACTTCTGGCTGAAGATGTTTGCAAAAGCTTCAGTCTTGTCTTTGGCACTCATGTACTGGGCTCCACCATCACTGAGAATGAGGATATTCATGGAGCCTCTTCCTCCTGTTAGTTGTTTAATGGTCCACCACCATTCACGACTGGATGTGGCAGGACTGCAGAGCTTTGATCTGATCTGTTGATTGTGGGATTGCTCAGCCCTGTCTATAGCATGCTGCTTCCACTTTTTAGCATGCATGTAGTCCTGTGTTGCAGCTTCCCCAGGTTGGCACCTCATTTTTAGATATGCCTGGTGCATGCTCTTCTACACTCCTTATTGAACCAGGGTTGGTCCCCTGGCTTGATGGTAATGGTAGAGTGAGGGATATGCCGGGCCATGAGGTTACAGATTGTGGTGGAATACAATTCTGCTGCTGCTGATGGCCCACAGCGCCTCATGGATGCCCAGTTTTGAGCTGCTAGATCTGTTCTGAATCTATCCCATTTAACACGGTGGTAATGCCACACAACACGATGGACTGTGTCCTCAGTGTGAAGACGGGACTTTGTCTCCACAATGACTGTGCGGTGGTCACTGCTACCAATACTGTCTTGGACAGACGCATCTACGACAGGTAGATTGGTGAAGACGAGGTCAAGTAGGTTTTTCCCTCGTGTTGGTTCTTTCACCACCTGTCGCAGGCCCAGACTGGCAGTTATGTCCTTCAGGACTTGGCCAGCTTGGTCAGTAGTGGTGCTACCAAGCCAATCTTGGTGATGGACATTGAAGTCTCCCACCCAGAGTACATCCTGTGCTCTTGCTACTCTCAGTGCTTCTTCCAAGTGGTTTTCAACGTGGAGGAGTACTGATTCATCAGTTGAGGGAGGGCGGTAGGTGGTAATCAGCAGGAGGTTTCCTTGCCCAAGCTTGACCTGAAGCCATGAGACTTCATGAGGTCCGGAGTCAATGTTGAGGACTCCCAGGGTCACTCTTTCCCGACTGTATGGTGGAGCAAACTTGAGGGGCTTTTTTTTATTATTCATTCATGGACTGTAGGAGTCGCTGGCAAGGCCAGCTCTTATTGCCCATCCTTAATTGCACTTGAGAAGGCCTTCTCTGAGCCGCCTTCTTGAACTGCTGCAGCCCGTGTGGTGAAGGTACTCCCATAGTGCTGTAAGGGAGGGAGTTCAATGATTTTGACTCAGTGATGATGAAGGAACGGCAATATATTTCCAAGTCGGGATGGTGTGTGACTTGTCGGGAACTTGGAGGTGATGGTGTTCCCTTGCGCCCTGCTGCACTTGTCCTTCTAGGCGGTAGATGTTGCGGGTTTGGGAGGTGCTGCCGAAGAAGCCTTGATGAGTTGCTGCAGTGCAGCCACAGTACGCTGGTGATGGAGGGAGCGAATGTTTAAGGTGGTAGATGGGATGCCAATCAAGCGGGCTGCTTTGTCCTGGATGGTGTCAAGCTTCTTGAGTGTTGTTGGAACTGCACTCATCCAGGCAAGAGGAGAGTATTCCATCACACTCCTGACTTGTGCCTTGTAGATTGTGGAAAGGCTTTGTAGAGTCATGAAGTGAGACACTCGCTGCAGAATACCCATCCTCTGATCTGGTCTTGTAACCACAGTATTTATGTGGCTGGTCCAGTCAGGGCTGAATGGCCTAATGTTCCTATCGTGAAGCCCCACTCATGCACGCCCACTCATAACTCTCTCATTCCCCTGCAGGAGAAGACAGTGCACAACATGAAGGGGAGACATGAGACCGGGGGACACCAATCATCGTGGCCTTAATCCAGATGGAGCAGGAGGCAATGGAAATCTGTGGTACAGTAAGAGCTGACAGCATTGGAGATGGCAAGGCTGATAGTTTCTCTGAACAGAGTGACTGATTATCACTGAAGCCCCTTCGTGAACCATAAGCAATTGCACTTTAAGCCAACTTCAAAACATGAACTCTGTCCTTGTAAATCATTGCCCTATCTCTAAACCTTCTTTCCTTGAACATGCTGTTACCTCCAAAATCACGTCCTTCTTTCCACAACTCCATGTTTGAATCTCTCCAGTCGGGTTTCCACCCCTGCCACTGCACTAGAAATGGCCTTAATTAACATCACAATTGGCATCCCCTGTGACTGTGACCTTGACCGTGGCACTCTATCCCTCCTTGACAACCTCTCTGCAGCCGTTGACACAATCAATCGCACCATTCGTCTCCAACTACTCTTCACTGTTGTCCAACTCAGTGGGATGTTCTTATCCATCCAATCACAGCCAGAGCATCTCCAGAAATGGTTTCTCTTCTTGCCTTCACACTGTTACTTCTAGAGTCCCACAGGATCTATCCTTGGCCCCCTCCTATTCCTCAACTATCTGCTGCCCCTCGGCAACATTAGCCAAAGACATGACGTCAGGTTCCACATGTATATTGACGGTACTCAGGTCTAACTGTCCACCACTTCTCTTGCCACCACCCCCCCATGCCCCTCCCACCCCCCCCCCCCCCCACACCTCATTGGTGTCAGCCTGCTTGTACGATAACCAGTCTTGGTTGAGCCGCAATTTCCTCCAGTTAAACATTGGGAAGACTGAAGCCATCATCTTCAGCCCCCGCCACAAAATCTGTACACGCCACCAATTCCATCCCCCTTCCCGGCCATTATCTCAAGGTTGAAGTTAACTGTTCAAAATCTTGGTGCCATTTGATCTCATGCTAAACTTCCAACCCCATATCATATCCATCACAAAGGCCAACTCTTCCATGTCTGTAATATTCCACTTTAGCCTCAACCCATTTGCTGCTGAAACCCTCATCCATGCCTTTGCCACATCTTGGCTCGACTGTTCCAGTGCTCTCCTAGTCGGCCTCCCATCCTTTACACTCAATTCATCCAAAACTCTGCTGGTCATATCGTAAACTGCACTAAATTCTGCTCACCCATCACTCCTGTGCTCACTGATGTACATTGACTCTTGGTCCTCCATCATCTCTAATTAAAATTCTCATCCTCGTGTTCAAATCCTTCCAGGGCCTCGCCCTTCTGTATCGCTGTAACCTCCTCCAGCCGTACAACTCTCCGAGAACTCTGTTCTCCAATTCTGGACTCTTGTGCTACCCCGACTTCCTTTGCCCCACTATTGATGGCCATGGCTTCAGCTGCCTAGGCCTGAAGCTCTGGAATTACCTCTTTAAACCTCTCTGCCGCTCCACCTCTCTCTTCCTTAAGACTCTCCTTCAAACCCACATCTTTGACCAAGCTTTTTATCACCCCTAATATTTTCTTCTTTGGCTCATGTTACTTTTTGTCTGATTACACTGCTGTGAAGCACCTTTGGACATTTTTCCACGTTAAAGGTGCTATATAAATGCAAGGTGTTATTGTTGTAGCACCCAACACGTGTACTGACATTATAAATGTGATGTGTGGACTTCTCCAAACCTGATTTTTGGTATAAAAATAATGGGACATTTTGATTATTTTCCTCAAACTTGAGAGGAAAACATTCTTTCCTGATTCATTATCTTCATGGATAGTGGCAGCAAGTATGTGTAGAGAAGTGGAATACTTATTGGTGGTTTGCTGTGCTCGTAAACATTGGTAATGCCATGTGTGGGATGGTGTTGACCTTGCAGCATATTAAAATACTTGAAAAATACTATATAAACATTCCTTTGGAGACTCTCATGTTAAAATTTCTATTTGATAATAGAATTGCCCCAAAGAAAGTCAAGATGACTGTCTCTGAAATTTTTATTTTGTGTCATGTCTTTAATTTAGTAACTGATAATTGATTTGTGTCAAATTCAGTACGTAAGTCTTCTTATCATTATGTGCTCAATTTTTAGATAGATAATTGTGGTAAAATTATTTTTTTATGTCACACCCTAAGCGTAACAGCCCTAAGAAAAATTGATGAAGGGTATGCTCACAGTCAACCGTCTGTATTGCACTCTTCACAAGTTGCTTAGATGTCCACAAAGTGGCAGCACTTCACCTAATAATGAACTGAATACCCATCAAATACATGTATCTTTATTTAAGATTTACACAAATGTGAGTCCCTATACGGTGAATCTATAAAATGCTGGCTGCCTTTCACAAATGACACAAGCTGTATAATAACATCACTGACCTCAAAAGTCAACACTTTTAACTTTTAATATCTCTATAATGCTCACATCTAACATAAAACATCAACCATATTATGTACAAATCCATTTACAAATAAATTAATTCATCTTCTGATTACTAATTTTTAACTTTGTTATATATTGCTCAATGTACTATATATGGATGTTGCAGTTTTATGGCTATGTTTTTTTCTGCACTTCTATGATTTTAGATATTGCCATAATCAATGCATAATTGAAACATGATTCACAATCTCTGTATTTTACTGCTTTACACGTTACTCTTCCATTGAATGGTCAGTAGGGAAGTTAAGTTTTTCTTTGATCCATGAGGTTACACATTTAAGGCTGCCATTCTTTTTCTCTACAGTAACTTAAGAGTTGACTCATTCTGTTGACTTGCCTGTTGTCAGTCCAGTACTAATTCCCGCTGCATAAAATGATTCTGATGTTGGAGGGTCTTCATTTACTGCTGAAAGAGGATTTTCGCCTTTCACAGTATTTGGATAACCTGCAAATTGTCCTACCCTTAGTTTTCATTGAATATTACAGAGGAGTTTTTGGCTACAATGTATGAATGATAAGTCTTTGCCTCACCCTTCACAGTACTTGAATTCCATCTGCCATCTATGTTGCTTTGCATTCACGCAGAATTATCTACATTGGATGTCAAAAGTATTTATCGAAGTGCAGGTTCTGTTTTGATCATTTTCTCTCAGTTGTTTTATTTTGAATGCTCTTTTGTGTAAATATGATAACAGCAGCTGTCCTGTGTAGGTTAGCATATCCACCTTCACAGAGGTATTTAAATAAATAAGCCACAATCTCCAGTGTCATGGTATTCTAATATACTGAGGTGTGGCTCACTTCCAGCTAAATCAGCTTCTCCAAGTAGATATTGTTACTCTGCTAGCCCATCTGTTTGTGAAATTTTTGGTAACACAGCTGAATGCATAAACTCTTATTCCTTTGCAAAGATTTTATATTCTTTGCTTTAGTTCCTGATTTTATTTCATCTGAAATTCCATGCCTTGGCATTACAGATTTTGTGTGACTGATAACAGCGTGGCTCTCTCTGGCACACCATAAGGGCATGTTTGCTCACAGAATTTGTCATGGTGTTTCATTACTGATTAGAATTTCTTTCTGCTGAGAATTTCTGTGGCGTTGACAGATTTCACACTTGGACATTTGAATGGCCAGAACAACAACTTTTATGCCCACTACTTGAATTTGCTAATTCTACAAAGTCAGAAATAATTTTTTCCTAGCAGCTCCTGCCTCATTTTGTATGGTGTTAATAGTCAATCTTTCTTCATTAACCGGGACAGAGCTAAGGTCAAAGGACTGGGAGGTCAAAGTCCAGATTTGGGCAACTTGGCACAGCACAGCCACGACAACATCTTCCAATGTTGCATTAACGCTCGCATCAGACTCAAAACGGCAACATGATCACGATCGGGAATTTAAAAGTTAAGTAAGTTATTTGCAGTCAGCTTTAACTGAGTCCTGACATACAAAGTTGGCTGACCTCAAAGTGATTGGGGGGAGTCATGACCCTCTCCCACCCCACACCCCAACCACCTACTGGCATTAAAAAATCATGTGTTGCGTGGGACTCATCATTGGAATGCCATTTTTGTCCACAGGCCACCAAGTTTGCATTACGTCTTTCAGCACTATTAGGAATATAATAACAGGAGTACAGGATTAAACCATTTGGCCATTGAGCCTACTCCATCATGGCAGTTTCTGGTAGGAATACCCTAAGAAATGCCTTAAATTTGCCCTCAGAATAGAGTCAGTGATCAGACTGACTGCTGAGAAATGGAAAGGGTAAATGCTAATTAAATCATGAAGGCTTATATAAACAATTTTTTTTTTTACCGGGAATAGAGGACAAGCCTTCAAGACCACAGGCCCAGAGATAAGAACATAAGAAATAGGAGCAGGAGTAAGCCATTTGGCCCTTTGAGCCTGCTCCGCCATTCAATAAGATCATGGCTGATCTTCTACCTCATCTCCACTTTCTTGCACTATCCCCATATCCCTTGATTCCCTTAATATTCAAGAATCTATCGATCTCTGTCTTGAATATACTCAACGACTGTGCATCCACAGCCCTCTGGGGTAGAGAATTCCAAAGATTCACCACCCTCTGAGTGAAGAAATTTCTACTCATCTCAGTCCTAAATGGCCGACCCCTTATTCTGAGACTGTGACCGCTGGTTCTAGACTCCCCAGCCAGGGGAAACATCCTCCCTGCATCTACCCTGTCAAGCCCTGTAAGAATTTTGTATGTTTCAATGAGATCACCTCTCATTCCTCTAAACTCTAGAGAATATAGGCCTAGTCTACTCAATCGCTCATTAACGGGGACATAATGGTGTTCGTCTTATCTGGACCTGTATGAGACCCTTTGTGAACAAAGAACTGAGAAGCTAGGGAGGACATGAGTGACCTGGCATATTTAGGTTCTGGGGTTTCATTGATTTGGAAGTCATAAGGAGTATCAACAGGGCTGTGTGATGTGGTTAACACCAGAAGGGCTCAGCTCTTATAACATATGTGTCAATCAGATTGGTCAATATAATTGAGATTTCTTTGGAAATTAAGGATATGTAAGATGGTGTTTTTACACTAAAGTTCTCAGTCTTTAGTCCTCAGTATTTTTTAGTTTAGTTCTATTTATTTTAATAGTATTTGTAGCAGTCTTTGTAGTAGAAGGTGTAGAAGTTCTGTGTCTAGTATATGTAGAAGGGTGTCTCAGTAAAATAGAAAGGGCATCTCCGACAGAGTGAGAGAAAAGTTACAGAAGTTAAGATTGTACGGTTATATCAGCCAGATACAGGCAGATATAAGTGTGTCACTTAGATGTACAAGTCTTCCTGAGGTCAAGGGAGGTGAGATTTAAGCCAACTATTCCAGATACAGCTACCAGTGCAGATTGGTAAATTACCCAGGAAAATGAATAGCGCCTATGCAAATGGAGGTTCATCACTCTGATGTCTCAGAAGGTTAACATCATCCTCCCAGAGGAAGGCAGGCAACCAGTTCATCCATGGCAGCTCATAAGGACGGGGTCAAATAAGTTCTGGAAATATTGCTAACTATAAGCATATTGGCTTTAATCTATTTAATAGCCTATTATTATTAACCTATTTCCACCTCTGTAACATTGCCCATCTCCGCCCTTGCCTCAGCTCATCTGCTGCTGAAACCCTCATCCTTGCCTTTGTTACCTCTAGACTTGACTATTCCAATGCACTCCTGGCTGGCCTCCCACATTCTACCCTACGTAAACTTGAGGTCATCCAAAACTTGGCTGCCTGTGTCCTAACTCGCACCAAGTCCTGTTCACCCATCACCCCTGTGCTCATTGACCTCCATTGGCTCCTGGTTAAGTAACGCCTCGATTTCAAAATTCTCATCCTTGTTTTCAAACCCCTCCAAGGCCTCACCCCTCCCTATCTCTGTAATCTCCTTCAGCCCCACAACCCCCCTGAGATATCTGTGCTCCTCAAATTCTGCCCTCTTGAGCTTCTCTGATTACAATTGCTCAACCATTGGTGGCCGTGCCTTCACCTGCCTAGGCCCTAAGCTCTGGAACTCCCTCTCTAAACCTCTCCGCCTCGCTACCTCTCTTTCCTCCTTTAAGACGCTCCTTAAAACCTACCTCTTTGACCAAGCTTTTGGTCATCTGCCCTAATTTCTTCTTATGTGGCTCGGTGTCAAATTTTTTATCTTATAACGCTCCTGTGAAGTGCATTGGGACGTTTTACTATGTTAACGGTGCTATATAAATACAAGTTGTTGTTGTTGTAGACTGGCTATCTAATGCTGTTAACTTGCCAGCTTTCTAAAGAGAATAATCTTAAATAAATCTCATCAATTTATATCAATCTCAGCTTAAATGTTTGATCAGCAAGCAGTCAATGCCTAATTCTTGACATAACTGAACTGCCTTTGCAACCTGTTATTTAATTTGTCAATTAATGTTATCTACTGAATATTATATACTGAATGTTTGTGCTGCTAATTATGATTCTACAGTTAATAAACAATTGTTAGTTCACGAATTTGTTGTCTTAATTCTTCTTTGATAATTGTCAAGAAAGGGTTAATTCATTCATTCAATAGCTTTTGCAGATCCTGATGGGAGGTTGATAGTGTAAGTGCTAATATAATCAAAACTGGTTGATGTAAGACAGTTTGATGAACTAAATTTAAGCATCATTAAAATCTATGTATGGATTGCATGGTAATCCCCAGATGGTTTCTTGCTGAGGAATTAAGGTGAAGGTGTTAAGGATTCATCTGGTACCGTTCATGAATATTCTTGTCAGTGTATCTATCCCAGTATTCTTACAAATTCTATCTTTTTAATCCCAATTTCCTGCCTTTCCTCTTATATCCCTTAATAGTCTTACTTCCTATATGCCTTCTATGCCCATTTTTGTCCGATTATGCCTCCGTAAAGCGTTTTGGGAGTTTTTCTATCTTAAAGGTGCTATATAAATGCAAGTTGTTGTTGTTGTTAAACTACTCAATTAATTTTGCACCTGTGGCCTTCTGGAGCAGTGTATTCCACATTCTCATAACCATTTGTGTGAAGAAGATTTTCTTGGACAAATTCTAAGATTATGTCACCTTCCTCTGGATTTCCCTACTCCAGAGAAGAATCTTCACAAATCTCTTGGTTATATTTAATACCTCAATGAAATCATCCCTTAATCTCTTCATCGCCAGGAATCATAACTTAAATTTACTCAATTTTTACTCATCATAGCTCAGTCTTTCATCACACTGATGAATCTTTGCTGGGCTTTTTCCAACGCTAGTATATTAAACGGAGGCCCAACCAGACCCCATCCACCACCACCAATGTTCCCTCTAATTTTTTATTGAGTGCGTGCTCCCTTTAAGTGGCTGCGTGGCCCATTCAAATTTTCACGCATGCGCGGTTTCTCCCATTTAAAAGCTGATGAGCGGCCTGCGCGGGACCTCCAGACCGCTGCACAGCCACGCAGTTTAACAGGAATGTTTACCACCATCCTCTGCCTGGCTGAACCTGTTCTTCCATTGAACAACTTCTCCTTTGACTCCACTCACTTCCTCCAAATAAAAGATGTTGCTATGGGTACCCATATGGGTCTGATCTATGCCTGCATTTTCGTGGGATATGTGGAACATTCTTTGTTCCAGTTCTACTCAGGTCCCCTTCCTCACCTCTTTTTCCAGTACATTGATGACTGTGTTGGTGCCGTTTCTTGCTTTTACCCCGTACTGGAAAATTTCATCAATTTTGCTTCCAATTTCCACCCTTCCCTCACCTTCACATGGTGTAGCTCCAACTATTCCCTTCCCTTCCCTTCCTCGACTTCTCTATCTCTATTTCTGGGGATAGACTGTCAACCAATATCTACTATAAGCCCACCGACTCCCGCAGCTACCTTGACTATACTTCCTCCCACTCTATTCAATTCTCCCAGTTTCTCCGTCTCCGTAGCATCTGTCTGACAATGCTACCTTCCATAGCAGTGCTTCTGATATGTCTTCCTTTTTCCTCAACCAAGGAATCTCCTCCACCATGATTGACATGGCCCTCGACCGTGTCTGTCCCATTTCTCGCACTTATGCTCTCACCCCTTCCCCTTCCTCCCAGAACCACAATAGGGTTCCCCTTGGCTCCACCTTCCAACCCATAAGCCTCCACATTCAACGGATTGTCATCCACCTCCAGCGTGATCCCACCACCAAACACATTTTCCCCTCCCCTTCCCCTTTTCAGCATTCCGAAGGGACCGTTCCCTCTGCGACACCCTGGTCCACTCTTCAATCACTGCCAACATTCCCTCCCCTTCCAACGGCAGCTTCCCGTGCAAGTCCAGGAAATGCAACACCTGCCCTTTTAGCTCCTCCCTTCCCACCATCCAGGGCTCCAAACACTCCTTCCAGGTGAAACAATGATTTACTTGTACTTCTTTCAATTTAGTATACTGTATTCGCTGCTCACAATGCAGTCTCCTCTACATTGGGGAGACCAAATGCAGATTGGGTGACCGCTTTGTGGAACACCTCCATTCAATCTGCAAGTGTGACCCTGAGCCTGTCATTTTAAATCTCCGCTCCGCTCCCACTCTGACCGCTCTCTCCTTGGCCTCCTACACTGTTCTAATGAAGCTCAACGAAAGCTCGAGGAACAGCACCTCATCTTTCAATTAGGCACTTTACAGCCTTCTGGACTAAGTTCAGATCATAATCACTGCTCCTATTGTTTTGGACAGCAGCTGTTGGTAATAATTCTACTTTTGCCATTTACACCTCCTCCAGACCCATCTTTTGGTTTTTTACTTGTCCCATTACTTTGCCTTGCACCATCATCCCTTTTGTCATTTAATTTCTCCTGCCTTCTACCCTATCACAGACCTTCCCTTTTGTTCTTTCCTCCCCTCCCCCTTTACCTGCCTTGGCACTTGCTTAAAACCTGTTACATCTCTAACTTTTTCCAGTTCTGATGAAAGGCCATCGACCTGAAATATTAACTTTATTTCTCTCTGCACAGACGCTGCTTGACATGCTGAGTATTCCCAGCATTTTCTGTTTTTATTTCAGATTTCCAGCATCTACAGTATTCTGCTTTTGTACTAATATATTCTTCCTAAGGTGAGCACCTAAAACTGAGCACAATATTCCAAATAAGGTCTGACCTGTTTGTGTAAAATTTCTGTAGCACTTCTTAGCTTTTACTTTGTATAACTCTTATTATCATCCTCAGAATTCTATTAGGCTTTTTGATCACTGTGTGCACCTGCAAGCAAGCTTTTAGTGAGTTATGTATCTGGACCCTAAATCCCTTTGATCATCTGTCTTCCCCTCATCTTTCTCATTTAGATTGTACTCTCATCTGTCATTCTTGTGTACAAAGTGTACTAGCTCATTTTGTTGTGTTAAACAGCATCGCCCATTGCTCCACCCACTCACTTAATCTGTCTAAGCCTTTTTGCAAATCTCTGTTCTCTTCTTCACAGTTCACTACCTCATTGTTAAGTATCATTTTCAATCTTGGATACACACCCCTTAATTCCAAAATCCAGGGCATTTACCCAAAGAGTGATAAGTTGGATTCCTAGCACTGATACCATTTGACCCACATCTCCGCCTCCTACCTTCCAACCAGTTTCCATGCCGCAAGATTGCTTCTGATTCCATAGAGGGGGAAGGGAGGCTTAACTCTCCTCACCTGGTGGAAACCAGGCAGAGTGGGAGCTAAAATTGAGCGACTCGTTTTGCTCTTCGTGGCGTTTTTAATGCCGGGTGGTTGAGCTCATATCAGATAGAATCCCGAGGCAACTTTAAACTGCCTAATGGGTGGTGTGATCGCCATGATGGTTCCAACCAGCGAAACCTACTGGACACCCAGCAGAGGCCCCAAAAGGTGAGTGAAAAAAGTTTTCTTTGTGGGGTCAGAAAGACTGCTCCTCTGGGCTCCACAAGGAAACATAGAAAAATAGGAGCAGGAGTAGGCCATTCAGCCCATCGAGCCTGCTCCGCCATTCAATATGATCATGGCTGATCCTCTATCTCAATACCATATTCCCGCTCCCTCCCCATACCCTTTGACGCCTCTTGTGTCTAGAAATCTATCTATCTCCTTCTTAAATATATTCAGTGACTTGGCCTCCACAGCCTTCTGTGGTCGAGAATTCCACAGGTTCACCACCCTCTGAGAGAAGAAATTTCTCCTCATCTCAGTCCTAAATGTCCTACCCCGTATCCTGAGACTGTGACCCCTCGTTCTAGACCCCCCAGCCAGGGGAAACATCCTCCCTGCATCCAGTCTGTCTAGCCCTGTCAGAATTTTATACGTTTCAATGAGATGAACGTCTAAGTATCTACTACTGCAGGCATGCCCACACTTCCCCTACATGAGACCCTGCTCCACCACCATCACCACCCCTCCCCCCCCCGCCCCCCCCTCCACTGTTAGGAGACATGGGTAAGAAAGGGTTACTAACTTTAGCACACAGACAGGCAGAAAGATTTCCTCTGGTTTCTCCTTACAGATCCCCTAGGTTTGGGAGCCCCCATTTAAAAATCTGTGATTTAAGATGATACAGTTACAATTAACAGAACCTTTATTTGTGGTGTTGTTACTTTGCTTTCCTTAACATAGATGAATTGGTGGAATCTTTGAGATCCAAAAATAATTGCAAGTGTCTCTTTCTCTATCTGGGCATAACTCACTTGTGCTCTCGTTGCTTTGTTACTTTAAGGTACAGCAAAATCACCACATACTGCTGACAGAAATTAGAAAGTAATCGTCACTTAATTTCATCAAACTGAAAAATCCTGTGTGTTTTCCTCATTTTCATTTGCATGTGCATTTCTACAGTGCAGTGCTTGCTGATGCAGAGTTTCATGACAGCTTTCCGAACAGTCGAGATGTATCTGCTGTACTTTGAGTGGTTCTGTGACTTTGAAACTTTCTGTACTTGTCTCTCAAATGGACATGCAGAAGAGGCCATGAATATCATTTGTCAGTCCTAAGAGAGCTTGAATAAAATTTGCTGCCCTTGTGTTCACTGTTGTTTGACAGGGATATTTGTCCTGATTTACAAAACAGATGCTGAATTTTGTAGCATTTCTCTGTTTTAGATCCATTTTTAAACATTTCAAGGGCACATTGCAGTTTATAAATGAAGCCCAGACGTACTAAACCACCATTATATTACTTCTCATAATTAGTTGGATGAAAGTAAATGTTTTCTTACTCGTAAGTTTGCTTACTGTTTGTTCAATTAGTTCAGCTTGAATGAAGAATTGTTTGGAATAGGAATGGGTATAAGTTTGGAAAGGAAAACTGAGCTAATTGAAAATGCATTCAGTTCAATTGTGTCAAACAGACTTTTTAAAGTATGCGGCAATGAATTTCTTCATGATTTCATCAGATATCCCCCACCATCAACATCCTGGGGGTCACCATTGACCAGAAACTTAACTGGACCAGCCACATAAATACTGTGGCAACAAAAGCAGGTCAGAGACTGGGTATTCTGCGGCGAGTGTCTCACCTCCTGACTCCCCAAAACCTTTCCACCGTCTACAAGGAACAAGTCAGGAGTGTGATGGAATACTCTCCACTTGCCTGGATGAGTGCAGCTCCAACAACACTCAGGAAGCTCGACACCATCCAGGACAAAGCAGCCTGCTTGATTGGCATCTCATCCACCACCTTAAACATTCACTCCTTCCATCACCGGCGTACTGTGGCTGCAGTGTGTTCCATCTACAAGATGCACTGCAGGAAACTCGCCAAGGCTTCTTCGGCAGCCCCTCCCAAACCCACTACCTCTTCCACCTAGAAGGACAAGGGCAGCAGACGCATGGGAACACCACCACCTCCAAGTTCCCCTCCAAGTCACACACTATCCTGACGTGGAAGTATATCGGCATTCCTTCATCGTCGCTGGGTCAAAATCCTGGAACTCCCTCCCTAACAGCACTGTGGGAGTACCTTCACCACACGGACTGCAGCTGTTCAAGAAATTTGCCGACGACACCAAACTTGGGGGTGTGGCAAACAGTGATGATGATACCAATCGACTGCAACAGGACATAGAAAGGCTAGCAGAATGGGCAGACAGTGGCAGATGGAATTTAATACAGAGAAGTGTGAGGTGACGCATTTTGGCAGAAGGAACAGGGAGAGGCAATATACACTTAATGGCACAGTTTTAAGGAGTGTGCAGGGACAGTGGGACCTGGGAGTTAATGTGCATAGGTCCCTGAAGGTGGCGGGACATATTGAGAGAGTGGTTAACAAAGCATATGGGATCTTGGGCTTCATAAATAGAGGTATTGAGTACATAAGAACATAAGAAATAGGAGCAGGAGTAGGCCAATCGGCCCCTCGAGCCTGCTCCACCATTCAATAAGATCATGGCTGATCTGATCCTAACCTCAAATCTAAAGAACACAAGAAGTAGGAGCAGGACCTGGCCACTCAGCCCCTGGGCCCGCTCCGCCACCCACAGGACCTTGACTGATCCGAACTCAGCCTCATGTCCAATTTCCTGCCCGCTCCCCGTAACCCTTAATTCCCTTTACTTCTAGGAAACTGTCTATTTCTGTTTTAAATTTATTTAACGATGTAGCTTCCACAGCTTCCTGGGGCAGCAAATTCCACAGACCTACTACCCTCTGAGTGAAGAAGTTCCTCCTCATCTCAGTTTTGAAAGAGCAGCCCCTTATTCTAAGATTATGCCCCCTCGTTCTAGTTTCACCCATCCTTGGGAACATCTTTACCGCATCCACCCGATCAAGCCCCTTCACAATCTTATATGTTTCAATAAGATCGCCTCTCATTCTTCTGAACTCCAATGAGTAGAGTCCCAATCTACTCAACCTCTCCTCATATGTCCACCCCCTCATCCCCGGGATTAACTGAGTGAACCTTCTTTGTACTGCCTCGAGAGCAAGTATGTCTTTTCTTAAGTATGGACACCAAAACTGTATGCAGTATTCCAGGTGCGGTCTCACCAATACCTTATATAACTGCAGCAATACCTCCCTGTTTTTATAATCTATCCCCCTAGCAATAAAAGCCAACATTCCGTTGGCCTTCTTGATCACCTGCTGCACCTGCATACTAACTTTTTGATTTTCTTGCACTAGGACCCCCAGATCCCTTTGTACTGCAGTACTTTCCAGTTTCTCGCCATTAAGATAATAACTTGCTCTCTGATTTTTCCTGCCAAAGTGCATAACCTCACATTTTCCAATATTGTATTGCATCTGCCAAATCTCCGCCCACTCACCCAGCCTGTCTATATCCCCTTGTAGGTTTTTTATGTCCTCCTCACTTTCTACTTTCCCTCCCATCTTTGTATCATCTGCAAACTTTGATATGTTACACTCGGTCCCCTCCTCCAAATCGTTAATATAGATTGTAAAGAGTTGGGGACCCAGCACCGACCCCTGCGGAACACCACTGGCTACTGGTTGCCAGTCCGAGAATGAACCATTTATCCCAACTCTCTGCTTCCTGTTAGATAACCAATCCTCCACCCATGCCAGAATATTACCCCCAATCCAGTGATTTTTTTATCTTGAGCAATAATCTTTTATGTGGCACCTTGTCGAATGCCTTCTGGAAGTCTAAATACACTACGTCCACTGGTTCCCCTTTATCCACCCTGTACGTTATGTCCTCAAAGAACTCAAGCAAATTTGTCAGACATGACTTCCCCTTCATAAAGCCATGCTGACTTTGTCCTATTAAATTATGTTTATCTAAATGTTCCGTTACTGTCTCCTTAATAATAGACTCCAAAATTTTACCCACCACAGATGTTAGGCTAACTGGTCTATAATTTCCAGCCTTCTGCCTACTACCCTTTTTAAATAAGGGTGTTACATTAGCAGTTTTCCAATCTGCCGGGACCTTTGCTGAGTCCAGGGAATTTTGGAAAATTATTACCAAAGCATCCACAATCCCTACTGCCACTTCCCTCAAGACCCTAGGATGTACGCCATCAGGTCCAGGGGATTTATCCGCCTTGAGTCCCATTATTTTACTGAGTACCAATTCCTTAGTGATTTTAATCGTATTTAGCGCCTCCCCCCCTAGAGCCCCCTGTTTGTCCAGTGTTGGGATATTCTTAGTGTCCTCTACCGTAAAGATTGAAACAAAATATTTGTTCAGCATTTTTGCCATCTCCATGTTTCCCACCATTAATTTCCCAGTCTCATCCTCTAAGGGACCTACGTTTGCCTTAACCACCCTTTTTCTTTTTATATAACTATAGAAACTCTTGCTATCTATTTTTATATTTTTTGCTAATTTATTTTCATAATCTATCTTCCCTTTCTTAATCAATCCTTTAGTTACTTTTTGCTGTCTTTTGAAGACTTCCCAATCTTCTATCCTCCCACTAAGTTTGGCTACCTTATACATCCTTGTTTTTAGTCGGATACTATCCTTAATTTCTTTACTTAGCCACGGATGGCTGTCATTTCTTTTACACCCTTTTTTCCTCAGTGGAATATATATTTTTTGAAAGTTGTAAAATAACTCCTTAAATGAACACCACTGCTCATGTACCGTCTTACCCTTTAATCTATTTTCCCAGTCCACTTTAATCAATTCCGCTCTCATACCATCATAGTCTCCTTTATTCAAGCTCAGTACGCTTGTTTTAGGGTTACTAGTGGAGGGAAGTACCGTTCAGTCAGAGAGTATGTAGGATGGTCATGTGTCTGTGATTGGGAGAGGAATGTCTACATTTATAAGAACATAAGAACATAAGAACATAAGAAATAGGAGCAGGAGTAGGCCAATCGGCCCCTCGAGCCTGCTCCGCCATTCAATAAGATCATGGCTGATCTGATCCTAACCGCCAATCTACTATCTATCACATTTAGGTATTTACAGGTGGTGATGGCAAAAATTGGAATGGTTGGAGCTGAGATCACCTTAATTCTTTCTCACAGCGTGCCAAGCTCTCTAATTTGGCATCACCAGTAAACTTCATATTGCCAAACGCTTGCTTCCTGAGAGTAGCAGTCAGTGTTTCAGCCCTTTGTTCCTGATGCTTGTGCAATACCCAAAAATCACCTGGTTTGATTATGGCTAGGAATGCCCCAACAAGAACAACTTAAATTGATACAGTGCCTTTAATATAGAAGAACATCTCAAAGCACTGCAGAGGTGTAATGAAAAAATGGATGATAAGCCAAAGAAGATTATATTAGGAGGGATGACCAAAAGAGTCAGTGGAATGGAGAATTTGGCAGGGGTGGGGGTGGGAAGGTGTTGTAGGGCTGAAGAAAGTTACACAGATAGGGAGGGGCGAGGCATAAAGGATTTTCAACACAAGGATGAGAATTTTAAATTTGAGGAATTGGGGTAAAAGAGCCAATGCAAGTCAATGAGGACAAGGGGTGATATATGAGCAAGACAGGCTAGAGGAGGCAGAGTTTTGGATTAGATTACAGAGAGTGGAGAATGGAGTGCTGGTCAAGGGAGCATTGGAATATTGGAATGATCGAGTCTGGAGGTGGCAAAGGCATGGATAAGGATTTCAGCAGCAGATGGGATAAGGTAGGGGTGGAGGCGAGTGATAGGGAGGTGGAAGTAGACGGTTTTTGTGGTGGAGAGGATATGGGGTTGGAAGGTCAGCTCAGAGCCACATAGGACCCTGGGGGTGTGAACAGTCTGGTTCAGCCTGAGACGATGACCAGGAAGAGGTTTGGCTTTACTGGCGAGCGTATGAAGTTTGTGGTGGGGGCCGAAGACAAAGGCTTTGGCTTTTGCCGTGTTTAGCTGGAGCAAATTGTGGCTCATCCAAGATTCGATATCAGACAAACAGTTTGGCACAGAGACAGTGGAGGGGTAGAAAGGTGTTGGAGAAGTAAAGCTGCATGTCACATCTGCGGATGATCTGCCAAGGGGAAGTATGTAGATGAGGAAGAGGAGGAGGCCAAGGATAGATCCTTGGAGGGGTTCTGGGGATATCATTGTTAGGCTGGGAAGAGATGCCACTACTGGAAATGCTCTGATTATGATTGGATATGTGAGTGGGATCACGCAATCCAACTGAGCTGGACAACGTGAGGAGCTGTATGGCCTACTCCTGCTCCTATTTCTTATGTTGGACAATGGAGGGGGTGGTGTAGTCGACCGTGTCAAACAGGGAGTTGTTTGGGGATGGGCATGGATTTGGGAGGTGAAAACACATTCAATCAAGACAGAAAATTGACTTGACTTGTTGGCGATATAGGGGCTGTAAAGTGCAATAAACGGAGTCTCACACAGATTAGAGTTTCAGGCTTGAAACAGGAAACTTTGTTCAGAAATGACCGTGATGTACAAAATCAGCTTTGACTTAAAATATTGTAAAGTTAACACAGTAAAGTACAATCAATTTTAAATGACTGGGCAGTGGAATATTTTTGCTGACCTCTGCTACGATTTTGCAGTATAACATAAAAGTTAATTTAAGTCAAAATGAATCCTGTTCTTCAAATTAAACTTTGTGTTTTCAATCGTATTAACTTAAAATGCTCACTAGTATTATGTAGTGGAGCTGAGTTAACTTGACTAAGTCGGTATTAATAAGGAGCTAATAGCTTCAAAATAAGGTCGGTAGACTTACTCAAAAGCAAAATACTGCGGATGCTGGAAATCTGAAATAAAAACAGAAAATGCTGGAAATACTCAGCAGGTCAGGCAGCATCTGTGGAGAGAGAAACAGAGTTAACGTTTCATGCCAATGACCGTTCTGCCTGACCTGCTGAGTATTTCCACCATTTTCTGTTTTTATTTCGGTAGACGAACTGTCTTACTAATGTCGATGATTCAGGTGCTGCCATTTTAATAGGTGCCTACTGCTGTGAGGCCGAAGCGGCCTCCTGTTTCAGGTGGTAGGCCCTTTTAATATGCAAATCAATGTTTATTGGATCCCCTAATGCCGCTTTGGGAGGCAAATGGGCGGAGTGTGCACTATGCCACTGCGACCAGTTTTACTGGCTGTACAGCAGAAGAGGCCCCACAAAGGTAAGTTTTAAATTATTTTTGTTCGGCACAGTGGAGCAAGAATGTTTCTCTTGCCCCAACAAAAATAATCTGAGCTTCTGCTGCCCATAACCCCACCCCGCCAATCCGCAACTTTCCATCAGGATGCCGTTTGAGGAAGGCAGCTCGCCAATTTTATTCAAAATGGTTTTTGATTAGCATAAAATAAATAAGGATAGAAACCAATTGTAATCTGTGGCATAACAACAGAAAACGCTGGAAAAACTCAGCAGGCCAGGCAGCATCTTCGACCTGAAACGTTAACTCTGTTTCTCTCTCCACGGATGCTGCCTGGCCTGCTGAGTTTTTCCAGCGTTTTCTGTTGTTATTTCGGATTTCCAGCATCCGCAATATTTTGCTAATGTAATCTGTGGCAGTTTACATTGCAATTTAAATTACAGCATGAGACTAATGCTGCATTTAACATAGGTTTGCTGCTGGCAGTTACCTCAACTTTGACAACAGTACTGTAAATGAAATAATGCAGTGCTGCTGTTTCTAAAGGCTTCAAGACTCACAGGAACCTCAATATAAATACGATAGCAAAATACTGCAGATGCTGGAAATCCGAAAATAAAACAGAAAAACGCTGGGAAAACTCAGCAGGTCGGGCCAGCATTCCGTGGAGAGAGTAAGAGAGTTGAGTTTTCAGGACGATGAACTTTCTCAGAATGGGAAGAGCTGGAAATCAAATAGATTTAAGGCCTAATATAAATATTTTTGCAGGAGAGGGAGTAAGTTTCCAATTTTCTACTCCTGTTTGCACAATTCCGATACCATTACCGAAAAGAAGTTCCAGGCTAATTATTGATCTACCCGTGGCATTTTATGCTAGTGGCACAAAAGCAATAGTTGAACAATGGTTTGATTAAAGCTGACCCTCCCATTTCCTTTAGTTTTGAGATTATTTCCTAAATAACACAAGCTTAAGAAAAAGCAATCTCCGATTCTCTTCAGTTGCTGAAATATGGCAAAGCAACGTTTCGATTTTTGCATTTTGCTTAACTTTACTAGATGTCAGTCATACATCATGATCTAGATAATAAGCTTATATGACAGCTTGTCAGCTTATAATCACACTCACATGAGTGAGTGACACCTCCAAAGTTAAACAAAGACAAGTTAGTGCATCTCAGTATTCAGTTGCAATTGAAGGTTGATTTTCACGTTAAGATTATTTCGGGAAGTAGTTTAGAAGTAAATGAAGAAAATTATCTCATCATGCAGCTTTAAGACAAATTGAGTGACATTTTGGATGAGAGAAATAAACGAATGATGATTCAGCTGCTCCAGGAAAAGAAAGTATTTTTTGACATCAAATCAATACAATCTTTCAGTGTGGTGCCCATATTTATAGAGAATCACTAGTTGGTCTCTGTAACTGACAATAAAACAGAAAGTGATGGAAAGTGGACTGGCAGTGTCATCAGTGGACTCTGAGACAGTCATCTATCTTTTCAAGGTTTAGTCAAAAACAGAGACTGCATACAATCAATGCACTACATCAGTTCATGTTCAGTAAACTATAGCAACTGTTAATAACTTGCCATTATTTATTTTGGTACAGTACCTGGGTCAAATTATACAGAATTAATTTCCTTCCACTAGAAAATCGAGATGAACTCCTTTACAAGGTACTGTAAACTTTTAATTATGTAAATGTTACTAAAATAGCACTTAAAATTAGCTTGGAATTTTTTTTGCAATTCTTAAGTATACATATACAGTGTTTTGTGAGTCTGAATAGATCCTGTTTAAAATTGGTTACCTCACAGAAACAGATTTTAAGCTAAATAAACACTAGTTCATCTACTGTGGCATTGCTCATGAAGAAAAATTAAAGAAATGTGTTCCTGTAGGTAGAACCTTGTATGTTCATAGGAATTAATTTCTATGTATACGGTTAGCATATTGAAACATGTGTAGATAAATCAGTCAAACTAATTTTTTTTATTCGTTCTGGGATGTGGGCGTCGCTGGCAAGGCCAGCATTTATTGCCCATCCCTAATTGCCCTTGAGAAGGTGGTGGTGAGCCGCCTTCTTGAACCGCTGCAGTCCGTGTGGTGAAGATACTCCCATAGTGCTGTTAGGGAGGGAGTTCCAAGATTTTGACCCAGCGACGATGAAGGAACGGCGATATATTTCCAAGTCAAGATGGTGTGTGACTTGGAGGGTAACTTGGAGGTAATGGTGTTCCCATGCGCCTGCTGCCCTTGTTCTTCTAGGCGGTAGAGATTGCGGGTTTTGGAGGTGCTGTCGAAGAAACCTTGATGAGTTGCTGCAGTGCATCTTGTAGATGTAATTTGCATGACATAGCTAATTTAAATATTAAATTAATGGTCAGCAGTGAATTAGAATGAAAGAAAGAAAGACTTACATTCATATAGCGCCTTTCACGACCACCGAACGTCTCAAAGCACTTTACAGTCAATGACGTACTTTTGAAGTGGAGTCACTGTTGTAATGCGGAAAACACGGCAGCCAATTTGCGCACAGCAAGGTTCCACAAACAGCAATGTGATAATGTCCAGATAATCTGTTTATTGTCATGTTGGTTGAGGGATAAATATTGGCCAGGACACCGGGGGAAAACTCCCCTGCTCTTCTTTGAAATAGCGCCATGGGATCTTTTATGTCCACCTGAGAGAGCAGACAGGGCCTCGGTTTAATGTTTCATCCAAAAGATGGCACCTCTGACAGTGCAGCACTCCCTCAGCACTGCCCTGGAGTGTCAGCCTAGCTTTATGTGCTCAAGTCCCTGGAGTGGAACCAACAACCTTCTGACTCGGAGACGAGTGTGCTACCAACTGAGCCATGTTAATATAATTGTAAAATTCATTTTTTGTTATTCTCGGAATGAATGATGTTGGCAAGGCTGAATTTACTGCCCAGCCCTCATACACCCTTACAAGGTAATGGTGGGTTTTCTCCTTGAACCACTGCAGTCCTTGTGATGATGGTGCTCGCACAATGAATTTTTTTCTTCTTTGCTCACTTAATTACACAATGGGCCATATTAGGTACTGAATTTCAGGACAATAACCCAACAATGATAAGGAAGGATGACATATGTCTAAGTCAGGATAGTGTGTGATTTGGAGATGATCGTTTTGACCTTCCTGGTGGTAGGGTTCACAGGGTAAGGATTGGTTGTTGAAGTAACCTTGGTGAATTCAGTGCATCCTGTAGATCAGGATTCTCAACCAGGGCCCAGGAGTCCATGAGACGGTTTCAAGGGTTCGCCAAAATAGCGCTAACCCAAGTTAAACCAATCATATTCCTCGTTGGTTCTTTAATGAAATCAAACGAAATCCAGATGTAACCTCTTGTCAATCAATGAACCAATCAGACTCTTCTTCTGAGCCCGCCTTCATGCTTAACCAATAGAAACTCTTGTTTCATGATAGAATTCTTCATTAAGATGGAGAGTGAAGTAGTTGACTCAGAGACTTGGGTCCTGAATTTAAATAAAGGAAACTACGATGGTATGAGGCGCGAGTTGGCTAGGATGGATTGGGGAGCGTTACTTAAAGGGTTGATGGTGGATAGGCAATGGCAAACATTTAAAGATCGCATGGATGAAGTATAGAATTTGTTCATCCCTGTTTGGCATAAAAATAAAACAAAAAAGGTGACTCAACCGTGGCTAACAAGGGAAATTAGGGATAGCATAAGATCCAAGGAGAGGACATATAAATTGGCCAGAAAAAGCAGCAAACCTGAGGATTGGGAGCAGTTTAGGATTCAGCAAAGGAGGACAAAGGGATTAATTAAGAGGGGGAAAATAGAATATGAGTGTAAGCTTTCAGGGAACATAAAAACTGACTGTAAAATCTTCTATAGATATGTGAAGAGAAAAAAATTGGTGAAGTCAAGCGTAGGTCCCTTGCAGTCAGAATCAGGGGAATTTATAATGGGGAACAAAGAAATGGCAGATCAATTAAATACATACTTTGGTTCTGTCGTCACAAAGGAGGACACAAATAACCTCCCAGAGATGTCGGGGAACATAGGGTCTAATGAGAGGGAGGAATAGAATGAAATCAGTATTTGTAGGGAAATGGTGTTAGGGAAATTGACAGGATTGATGGCCGATAAATCCCCAGGGCCTGATAATCTACATCCTAGGGTACTTAAGGAAGTGGCCCTAGAAATAGTAGATGCATTGCTGGCCATCTTTCAAAATTCTATAGACTCTGGAACAGTTCCCATGGATTGGAGGGTAGCTAATGTTACCCCACTATTTAAAAAAGGTGGTAGAGAGAAAACAGGGAATTATAGACCGGTAAGCCTGACATCGGTAGTGGGGAAAATGCTAGAGTCCATTATAAAATATGTAATAGCAGAGCACTTGGAAAACAGTGACAGGATCGGACAAAGTCAACATGGATTTACAAAAGGTGCTTGATTAATCTACTGGAATTTTTTGAGGCTGTAACTGGTAGAATAGATAAGGGAAAACCAGTGAATGTGGTGTATTTGGACTTTCAGAAGGCTTTTGATAAGGTCCCGCATAAGAGATTAGCATGCAAAGTTAAAGCACATGGGATTGGGGGTAAGGTACTGACTTGGATAGAGAACTGGTTGGCAGACAGGAAGCAAAGAGTTGGAATAAATGGGTCTTTTTCCGAGTGGCAGGCAGTGACTAGTGGTGTACCGCAGGGATCGGTGCTAGGACCCCAGCTATTCACAATATATATTAATGATCTAGACGAGGGAACTAGATGTAATATCTCCAAGTTTGCAGACGACACAAAGCTGGGTGGGCGTGTGTGCTGTGAGGAGGATGCAGAGAAACTCCAGTATGATTTGGACAGGTTGGGTGATTGGGCAGATGCAGTATAATGTGGATAAATGCGAGGTTATCCACTTTGGTGGCAAAAACAGGAAGGCAGATTATTATCGGAACGGCAATAGATTGGCGAAAGGGGAAGTGCAACGAGACCTGGGTGTCCTTGTGCACCAGTCACTGAAGGTAAGCATGCAGGTGCAGCAAGCGGTTAAGAAGGCAAATGATATGTTGGCCTTCATAGCGAGAGGATTCGAGTACAGGAGCAAGGATGTCTTGCTGCAGTTGTACAGGGCCTTGGTGAGACCACACCTTGAGTATTGTGTGCAGTTTTGGTCGCCTTATCGGAGGAAGGATGTTCGTGCCATGGAAGGAGTGCAGCGAAGATTCGCCAGACTGATACCTGGGATGGCAGGAATGACGTATGAAGAGAGATTGGGTCGATTAGGCTTATATTCGCTAGAGTTTAGAAGAATGAGAGGGGATCTCATTGAAACTTATAAAATTCTAATAGGACTAGACAGACTAGATGCAGGAAGGATGTTCTCGATGGTGGGGGCATCCAGAACCAGAGGTCACAGTCTAAGGATAAGGGGTAAGCCATTTAGGACTGAGATGATGAGGAATTTCTTCACCCAGAGCGTGGTGAACCTGTGGAATTCTCTACCACAGAAGGCAGTTGAGGCCAATTCATTAAATATATTCAAGAAGGAGTTAGATATATTTCTTAAGGCTAAAGGGATCAAGGGATATGGGGAGAAAGCAGGGACAGGGTACTGAATTTGGATGATCAGCCATGATCTCATTAAATGGCAGAACAGGCTCGAGGGGCCGAATGGCCTACTCCTGCTCCTATCTTCTATGTTTCTATGTTTCTATGTTTCATCCATCATCTCAATCTGCCGCCCGCCTGACCAATAATCTTTGCCTAACTCGCACTTCTGGGTTAGATGTGGCCAATCTGGTTGTTTGGTTTATTCGGCGTTTTGGATGAGCAATGCGAAGCCAATCAGCGTAGCGATTACAGCTAGGGTCGGGTCGGGGGACGTCATTGTGCTTCAGACATGGCGGGGCAGGGCAATCCAGTGCAGAGAGAGATACACCAGGATAGGGCCAACAGGGAGTACATTGAGGTTATCACCAGCAGCATCAAAAAGATAGCACATTTCCCCAATTAATTTGGTAAGGAGCAGCAGCCAGAGAATAATAAATATCCAGCAGTAATAATAGAGTCACCAAAGGAAAGCTTCCTCTTTACACCCACTCACTCCGGTGGGTGCCAGTAATGCTGGGGTTTAGGGCCTGGTTCATAGAAACATAGAAAAATAGGAGCAGGAGTAGGCCATTCGGCCCATTGAGCCTGCTCCGCCATTCAATATGATCATGGTTGATCCTCTATCTCAATACCATATTCCCGCTCTCTCCCCATACCCCTTGATACCTTTTGTGTCTAGAAATCTATCTATCTCCTTCTTAAATATATTCAGTGACTTGGCCTCCACGGCCTTCTGTGGTAGAGAATTCCACAGGTTCACCACCCTCTGAGTGAAGAAATTTCTCCTCATCCCAGTCTTAAATGTCCTACCCCGTATCCTGAGACTGTGACCCCGCGTTCTCAACCCTCCAGCCAGGGGAAACATCCTCCCTGCATCCAGTCTGTCTGGCCCTGTCAGAATTTTATACGTTTCAGTGAGATCTCCGCTCATTCTTCTAAACTCTAGTGAATACAGGCCTAGTCGACCCAATCTCTCCTCATACGACAGTCCTGCCATCCCAGGAATCAGTCTGGTGAACCTTTGCTGCACTCCCTCTATGGCAAGTATATTCTTTCTTAGGTAAGGAGACCAAAACTGCACACAGTACTCCAGGTGTGGTCTCACCAAGGCGCTGTACAACTGTTCAGGTCATATCCCGTGTTAGTTTATCTCTGACTTGACAGTAGAGGAAATATAAATGCCTAGAAATTCTTGTTCGCCACGAAAGTTGCCGGTGTCATCAGCAACTGGAGTTAACGGCCTCTGAAAATGGCTGCAACGCTAAGAAGAATAAATTTGTCTGGGGGCTGGAGATTGGTGGTGCAGCGCTAACCTTCCGTGCAATGCCCTTCTGTTGGCGTTAGCGGAGACCTCCGAGGCGAAGTTCCCGTCCTGAAGTGGCGTTCGAGCTTCACACAGCCTCTGGGACCGAGGCTGTGGAGCTCGCAAGGAATTGTGGGCAATTAAAATGGCTATGAATTAAAGGGGCAATGCACTCAGAACTAATAAAATTGAAAATGCAGTGAAAAATGTAGCTTTTAGCCCTTACTGCCTTTCGGAAAAAAAAATGTAACATTAAAAAGAAGTCCCAAATATGACTATTCAGCTCTTAAAGCTGAATTCCCTTCAGAACCTCAAAAAATGGGAAAGCTGCTTCAGCAGTAACACAAATGGCTCAGCAAGCCAGGGAAGGGGCACCCAGGGTCTCACACGCAGCACTCCAGCTTTGTGCAGGGGGTCAACACTGCAAGAGAGGTCCTCTACCCACAGGGGCCAGGAGGCCCTCCAGAAAGAACGATGTGGGATAAGATCACCGAGGCCGTCACTGCCAGCAGTTTCGCCCCCACCACCTGGCTCCAGTGCCCAAAGAGGCTTCATAACCTCAGATCACTGAATGCAACATCAAAAGCCGTCCCCTACCAACTGCACCACCAGCCTCACACACTGCTCAATGCACGACCCCCACCCCAATCATTCACCTACCAACAATCTGCACCAATCACGAGGCACAACTCCCACTCCTAGCCTCACCTCACCCGCTTGGAGGAAACAGTTCAGGCCATTCTTGGCAGGGGCATGGCTAAGCCCTTGGCCAGCGCAGGTCTGAAAGGATACAAGATGCTGGTATCCTCATGCGTTATCCTCCTTCTGGCGTGAAACTTTTGTTTTCCCGCCCTCTCATCACCACAACTCCACCCTTGTGCCTTCCTCATTTCACATACCCAAGAAATGCAGCCTGCCCAGCCAGTGGTTGACCAAGAAGGGGGAGAGGAGAGTGAAGAAGAAGAAGATACACTTGATTTCACACTCCCAGCCACCAGCTCCTCAAGGTCGACCAGCAAGGCCATTTGCAGTGTCCTCCACTGAAAGTCAGCAGCCTTCCACCAGCCATGCTACAGCCACTGGGGTAGCACTGCGTGACATCAGTAGGATAGGCAAAGGCACACACAAGACAGTCACTGAGAGAATGCACAAGGGTGATGAGTTGATTTCTTGATGTCATATTGGATGGATAGATGTATAAAGTTGTTTGGAAGGTTTGCTTTGTGGTGGTTTTTATTTCAGCATTGTGGCCAAGAGGACGCTGCGATGGTCAGTAACAGAGGGAAGGTAAGATGTGGGGCTAATGTTGAAAGGGGAATTGGGGTTGTGGTCACTGGGACCGCTGGCAGATGATTCCATCCTGGATATCCCGGTCAGAAAGGGGCTGTTATGGGTTGTATCCTTCCTTCTGCTTCCTCCTCTTCGGCGTCTTCCTCTTCTGTGTCTTTCTCTTCCCTCTGTGAGCGGATGCTGTAAATCTGAAGTGACAGCATAAAATGTTGGAAATACTCAGCTGGTCATCGAGCATCTCGACCTGAGACATGAACTCTGTTTCTCTCTCCACGGATGTTGCCTGACCTGCTGAGTATTTGTTGCATTTTCTGTCTTCTCAGAGGTCTCCCTTTACCATCTGACGCCTTGCAAGCATCCAGCAGCACTCCCTACACACTTAAAAAACTTTTAACATCTATTGTAGCAAGCCACTACCTCAATAAAATTAAAAAAAAACCCAGTCCAAAAGCTTAAATCCAAACTTAGCTGAATGATGTACGTGTCCCTTTAAGAGGTGCTGACATCGCCACTGTCAGCCTGCTTGCACAGCAGGTTTACCTGGTGTGCTTAGGACCCAGTGCTGCATTCAGTGCTTGGGTCGAAGTTCAGAGTGGTGACATTAAGTCGGCGTTGCACGCCGATTGACATCAACGCCACCAGTTTTTTGCCAGGGCGCTGCCAGTTACCGGCAGCGCAAAGCGAGTGAGGAAAATGGCGGCCGCTGCGGGACCCGCCACCACCAGCACATGAAGGTTCGCATGACCCCACTTCCACACCATAGAGCAGCCCTACAATGAACTGTGTATTCCTAGTTCTTTCACCACTATTGCTTCAGATGAAAGGTGCCCTCACCCCTCGCTGTGCCACCACAAATAAAAGAACACAAACTTTACACTGATTTATCTGAAAGCACCCAAGTGACTACCCTTGTAACTATTTGTGTGTTAGCTTTCTCTTATGAGTGCTTCTGCATGGTTCTTCCCCTGTGGCATCAGCAGATGTAGAGGCAGCCTGCTCACTTCCCTGCTGCGCCTGCTTAGACGCTTTTGGCGGTCATCCTCTGGGTCTTGGAGCCTGTGAGGGCCCCGCCAAAGTCTGCTCTTCCTGTGGCTGTGCAGGGGCAGACTCGGTCATCACTGTTCGGGGAGGCATCTGGGGCTCTGACCGAGGGGTTGTCAATGGGATGGCAATGTGAGCACTTGGAGAGGAGCCCCCACTTCCATTTCCCCTTCCACCACCATCCCTCTCATGGGTCACCCGCACTTCTCTGCCAGTAAGTTGGAGCAAGCTGGAGAGCACCTTGCTGCATGTCAGTGGGGCCATGAGGACCCATGTCTGTGTTGACATTCCTCATAACAAGGACGTCCATGAACCTCTGGTTTCTCTCCTCGATAGATGCCCATGTATCCTCCATAGCAGACCATCTATTTAGAAGTGTTACCATATTCTCCTGTGTCTGGCGATTTATGTCCTCCATGGAGGTTGCCATCCTTTCCATGGCGGGACCTACATTTGCCAGTGCCTGCACCACGGCGCTGCTCATATTTGAGATGGACTCCTCCATTCTCTGCATACTCGCAGTCACCGTGGTTGCAAACCCAGTCAGAGCCTCCTGCACTTGTTCCTGAAGCTCCAGCACCGCTCTCTTTCTGGATGGCCCCAGAGGCACAGTGTCCACATGCAGCAGAGCAGAGCTAGGAGCGCCCTGCGGCCTCTGACGAGGACTCTCCACTGCTTTCCCTGTCTCCACCATCTGCTCTTGCTCACTTGTGAGTTGTGAGACACCAGGTGACAACACTACTCTATCTCGCTTTGGACCCACCGAGGTGTGCGTCTCTGCGCTGGTGCTGGGTGCGCTCATTTCTGCTGACGCTGCTCCCTCAGAGGCTGGAGGTTCCTCTGAGGAGTCCTCCTGCTCTTCCTCCTGGACAGTAGGGAGGGGGGCTCTTCATGGTCCTGTGGGAGAGTAAAGACATGAATTAGACATGTGATATCCCATGATGAGCGTTCAATTTCTAGGAACATCAGATCCCATATCAGTCACTCCTGAATGCCAAATAAGTTGTTTGGAGAATAATTCTGTCATCAGGTTGTTCGACTGAGCCCATCTCTCCGTCCCCCACTTCAAGCTCCTCAGCACCTCCAACAATGTCCAGAGCTGAGTCCTCAGCGTGGGTGAGCTGTGCCACGGATGGTGGTCCTCCTCCTGTTCTCTCCCTCTCCCTCTTATTGTGGGATCTCTTTTCCTGCAATGAGGGACAGAAGTGCAGTTTCAGTGAGAGTGATGGAATGAGTGTAAAGAATGGATAGGATAGATGTTTAGAGGGACACTATGATGGAGTGAGGTGCCAATACCAATTTCCCTCCTTGTGATTTGTTAGTTGTCATGGCATAGCATTGAGAGTGAGTGTGAGGGGTGCATAGTAAGATGGGGATGTGATTCTGTACATAGGGAGAGAGGGATGGGTGACGGTGCAAGGGATGTTGGGGTGAGTTAGGATGTGCAGGAGTAGAGTTGGCAATGCAGAGTGATGGGGATGTGAAGACAGGCACAGCAGAATGAAGGTAAGTGTGCTGTTATACTCACTTTTGCTGAACGCAGGAGATCATTGAACCTCTTTCTACACTGGACCCAGGTGCGTGTACAGATAGACCTCGCACTCACCTCCTCAGTTATTTGCAGCCAGGCTGCCTTGCTGTGCTGAGGAGGCTTCCTCCTTCCATCAGAAGGGAACAGAACCACCTTGCGCCCTCTTACTCCCTCCACAAGAACATGGAGGGAGTCATCGTCAAAGCGGGGAGCAGCCTTTGTTCTAGGTGCAGTCATCTCGGCAACCACCAGCACTCAGGAGCATCAAAATGTAAATGAAAGCCAAAGGGGACATGGGCCCCCTTAAATACAACTGCTTCAAATAAGTCATCACAGGCGGGCAGCAGACCCGCACCCACTGATTGGGCCGGGTAATGCGCACAGCGGGCTTAATAAGCCCAATCTACTTAAAATCGAAAGCGCAGGTACCGGCAGTGGCTCCGGAACCCGTCAAACACCTAACCCGACGCGAGCCCACCTCCGGATGGAAAATCCAGCCCATTATCCAGCATAGCTCTTAAGGTATCTGCACAAACTAGCCAGTACCTTTAGCAATCCTTTTATTAAGTTTATCTAATTTCAAGCATCCCAGAGTACTAAAAGAGGTAGCCATGGAAATAGTGGATGCATTGGTTGTCATCTTCCAAAATTCTATAGATTATGGAACAGTTCCTGCAGATTGGAGGGTGGCAAATGTAACCCCACTGTTTAAAAAAGGAGGGAGAGAGAAAACAGGGAACTACAGACCGGTTAGCCTAACATCAGTAGTAGGGAAAATGCTAGAGTCTATTATAAAGGATGTGATAACAGGACACTTAGAAAATATCAATGGGATTAGACAGAGTCAACATGGATTTATGAAAGGGAAATCGTGTTTGACAAACCAACTGGAGTTTTTGAGGATGTAACTGGTAGGATAGATAAGGGAGAACCAGTGGATGTGGTGCATTTGGATTTTCAGAAGGCCTTTGATAAAGTCCCACATAAGAGGTTAGTGTGCAAAATTAAAGCACATGGGATTGGGGGTAATATACTGGCATGGATTGAAAATTGGTTAACAGACAGGAAACAGAGAGTAGGAATAAATGGGTCTTTTTTTGGAGTGGCAGGCGATGACTAGTGGGGTACGGCAGGGATCAGTGCTTGGGCCCCAGCTATTCACAATATATATCAATGATTTGGATGAGGGAACCAATTGTAATATTTCCAAGTTTGCTGACAACACGAAACTAGGTGGGATTGTGAGTTGTGAGAAGGATGCAAAGAGGCTTCAAGGCGATTTAGACAAGTTGAGTGAGTGGGCAAATACATGGCAGATGCAGTATAACGTGGATAAATGTGAAGTTATCCACTTCGGTAGAAAATACAGAAAGGCAGAGTATTATTTAAATGGTGATAGATTGGGAAATGTTGATGTGCAAAGGGACCTGGGTGTCCTTGTACACCAGTCACTGAAAGCAAACATGCAGGTGCAGCAAGCAGTTAGGAAGGCAAATGGTATGTTGGCCTTCATTGCAAGAGGATTTGAGTACAGGAGCAAGGATGTCTTACTACAGTTATACAGGGCCTTGGTGAGACCACCCTGGTCTCCTTACCTAAGAAATAAAATACTTGCCATAGAGGGATTGCAGCGAAGGTTCACCAGACAGAGGCCAGTGTTGGGAGCGGAGAGAGCAGCAGCACAGTAAGTATTTAAACTCACTTCGCGGGCTTTTTTACAGAGGCCGGTGTCGGGAGCGGAGAGAGCAGCAGCACAGTGAGTAGTTAAACTCACTTTCGCGGGCTTTTTTACAGAGGCCGGTGTCGGGAGCGGAGAGAGCAGCAGCACAGTGAGTATTTAAACTCACTTTCGCGGGCTTTTTTTCAGAGGCCAGTGTCGGGAGCGGAGAGAGCAGCAGCACAGTGAGTATTTAAGTTCACTTCCGCGGGCTTTTTGTCAGAGGCGTACCAATCTCACAGACCAGCAGCGGCGTTCCAGAGCCACGTCACTATTCAAAAATTGACGCTGACAAGAGGAAGCAGCTGATTGGGTGAGTACGGCCAGGTGAGTATTTATACTACTCTGTAGTTTGACAGTTAAGGTTAATAGTTTATAAAGTTTAGAAGGTCCTACTTTTTGTGGTTATAGTTTCTAAGGTCTCTGTTGTGTAGCAGGGAGAGCTAGTATACAAGGGTCCTTGAGTATATCATGTAATTGTAGTGTAATTTGTGGTATTGATTTGAGTTAATTTAAATTAATTAAAAGGGTAAGTCATGGCAGCACAGCTTGGCCCTGTGGCATGCTCCTCCTGCACTATGTGAGAAATCAGGGACACTTCCTGTGTCCCTGTTGACCATGTGTGCGGGAAGTGTATCCAGCTGCAGCTACTGGCAGATCGCATTGCGGCGCTGGAGCTGCGAATGGATGCATACTGGAGCATTTGCGATGCTGAGGACATCGTGGATAGCACGTTTAGGGAGTTGGTCACACCGCAGGTAAAGGCTGCACAGGCAGGAAGGGAATGGGTGACCACCAGACAGAGTAGTAAGCGCAGGCAGGTAGTGCAGGGGTCCCCTGTGGCCATCCCCCTCTCAAACAGATATACCACTTTGGATATTGTTGAGGGAAATGGCTTATTGGGAGAAGGCAGCAGCAGCCAACTTCCTGGCACCATGGTTGGTTCTGCTGCACAGGATGGGAGGAAAAAGAGTGGGAAAGCTAAAGTGATAGGGGATTCTATTGTAAGGGGAATAGATAGGTGTTTCTGCGGCCGCAAACGAGACTCCAGGTTGGTATGTAGCCTCCCTGGTGCAAGGGTCAAGGATGTCTTGGAGCGGCTGCAGGGCATTCTGGAGGGGGAGGGTAAACAGCCAGTTGTCGTGGTGCATATAGGTACCAACGATAAAGGTAAAAAACGGGATGAGGTCCTAAAAGCTGAATATAGGGAGTTAGGAGGTAAATTAAAAAATAGGACCTCAAAGGTAGTAATCTCAGGATTGCTACCGGTGCCACATGCTAGTCAGAGTAGAAATAGAAGGATATTTCAGATGAATACGTGGCTAGAGGAATGGTGCAAGGGGGAGGGATTCAAATTCCTGGGACATTGGAACCAGTTCTGGGGGAAGTGGGACCAGTACAAACTGGACGGTTTGCACCTGGGCAGGACCGGGACCGATGTCCTAGGGGGAGTGTTTGCTAGTGCTGTTGGGGAGGGTTTAAACTAAAATGGCAGGGGGTTGGGAACCTGTGCAGGGAAACAGAGGAAAGGGAAGCAAGGATAGCAGCAAAAGACAGGAAGGAGAAAAGCAAAAGTGGAAGGCAGAGAAATCAAGGGTGTAAATCAACAGGGCTACAGTAAATAATAATTCTAAAAGGACTAAGTGTGTTAAAAAAACAAGCCTGAAGGCTTTGTGTCTTAATGCGAGGAGCATTCGTAATAAGGTGGGTAGCATTGCTGGTTATAGAGGTGATTAACACAATAGTAAGGAAGGATATTAGCTCTGATGATGTGGAATCTGTATGGGTAGAGCTGAGAAATACCAAGGGGCAGAAAACATTCGTGGGAGTTATATACAGACCACCAAACAATAATGCTGAGGTTGGGGATGGCATTAAATGGGAAATTACAGACGCGTGCAATAAGGGCACAGCAGTTATCATGGGTGACTTTAATCCAGATATAGTTTGCACATTCTCCCCGTGTCTGCGTGGGTTTCCTCCGGGTGCTCCGGTTTGCTCCCACAGTCCAAAGATGTGCGGGTTAGGTTGATTTGGCTATGATAAATTGACCCTTAGTGTTAGGGGGATTAAATACGTGGGGTTACGGTGATAGGGTGGGATATGTGTCGGTGCAGGCTCGATGGGCCGAAATGGCCTCCATCTGCATTGTGGGGATTCTGTGATAGATTGGGCTAACCAAATTAGTAACAATACTGTGGAGGAGGAACTCCTAGAGTGTATACGGGATGGTTTCCTGGACCAATATGTGAGGAACCAACTAGAGATCAGGCCATCTTAGACTGGGTATTATGTAATGAGAAAGGATTAATTAGCAATCTTGTTGTGCGAGGCCCCTTGGGGAGGAGCGATCATAATATGATAGAATTCTTCATTAAGATGGAGAGTGAAGTAGTTGACTCAGAGACTTGGGTCCTGAATTTAAATAAAGGAAACTACGATGGTATGAGGCGCGAGTTGGCATGGATGGATTGGGGAGCGTTACTTAAAGGGTTGATGGTGGATAGGCAATGGCAAACATTTAAAGATCGCATGGATGAACTACATAATTTGTTCATCCCTGTTGGGCATAAAAATAAAACAAAAAAGGTGACTCAACCGTGGCTAACAAGGGAAATTAGGGATAGCATAAGATCCAAGGAGAGGACATATAAATTGGCCAGAAAAAGCAGCAAACCTGAGGATTAGGAGCAGTTTAGGATTCAGCAAAGGAGGACAAAGGGATTAATTAAGAGGGGGAAAATAGAATATGAGAGTAAGCTTTCAGGGAACATAAAAACTGACTGTAAAAGCTTCTATAGATATGTGAAGAGAAAAAGATTGATGAAGTCAAGCGTAGGTCCCTTGCAGTCAGAATCAGGGGAATTTATAATGGGGAACAAAGAAATGGCAGACCAATTAAATACATACTTTGGTTCTGTCTTCACAAAGGAGGACACAAATAACCTCCCAGAGATGTCGGGGAACATAGGGTCTAATGAGAGGGAGGAATTGAATGAAATCAGTATTTGTAGGGAAATGGTGTTAGGGAAATTGACGGGATTGAAGGCCGATAAATCCCCAGGGCCTGATAATCTACATCCTAGGGTACTTGAGGAAGTGGCCCTAGAAATAGTAGATGCATTGCTGGTCATCTTTCAAAATTCTATAGATTCTGTAACAGTTCCCATGGATTGGAGGGTAGCTAATGTAACCCCACTATTCAAAAAAGGTGGTAGAGAAAAAACAGGGAATTATAGACCGGTAAGCCTGACATCGGTAGTGGGGAAAATGCTAGAGTCCATTATAAAAGATGTAATAGCAGAGCACTTGGAAAACAGTGACAGGATCGAACAAAGTCAACATGGATTTACAAAAGGTAAATCATGCTTGACTAATCTACTGGAATTTTTTGAGGATGTAACTGGTAGAATAGATAAGGGAGAACCAGTGGATGTGGTGTATTTGGACTTTCAGAAGGCTTTCGATAAGGTCCCGCATAAGAGATTAGCGTGCAAAGTTAAAGCACATGGGATTGGGGGTCAGGTACTGATTTGGATAGAGAACTGGTTGGCAGACAGGAAGCAAAGAGTTGGAATAAACGGATCTTTTTCCGAGTGGCAGGCAGTGACTAGTGGGGTACCGCAGGGATCGGTGCTAAGATCCAGCTATTCACAATATATATTAATGATCTAGACGAGGGAACTAGATGTAATATCTCCAAGTTTGCAGATGACACAAAGCTGGGTGGGCGTGTGTGCTGTGAGGAGGATGCAGAGAAACTCCAGTATGATTTGGACAGGTTGGGTGATTGGGCAGATGCATGGCAGATGCAGTATAATGTGGATAAATGTGAGGTTATTCACTTTGGTGGCAAAAACAGGAAGACAGATTATTATCTGAACGGCAATAGATTGGGAAAAGGGGAAGTGCAACGAGATCTGGGAGTCCTGAAGGTAAGCATGCAGATGCAGCAGGCGGTTAAGAAGGCAAATGGTATGTTGGCCTTCACAGCGAGAGGATTTGAGTACAGGAGCAAGGATGTCTTGCTGCAGTTGTACAGGGCCTTGGTGAGACCACACCTTGAGTATTGTGTGCAGTTTTGGTCGCCTTATCTGAGGAAGGGTGTTCTTGCCATGGAGGGAGTGCAGCGAAGATTTACCAGACTGATACCTGGGATGGCAGGAATGACGTATGAAGAGAGATTGGGTCGATTAGGCTTATATTCGCTAGAGTTTAGAAGAATGAGAGGGAATCTCATTGAAATTTATAAAATTCTAACAGGACTAGACAGACTAGATGCAGGAAGGATGTTATGATGGCGGGGGAGTCCAGAACCAAAGGTCACAGTCTAAGGATAAGGGGTAAGCCATTTAGGACTGAGATGAGGAGGAATTTCTTCACCCAGAGAGTGGTGAACCTGTCGAATTCTCTACCACAGAAGGCAGTTGAGGCCAATTCATTAAATATATTCAAGAAGGAGATAGATATATTTCTTAAGGCTAAAGGGATCAAGGGATATGGGGAGAAAGCAGGGAGAGGGTACTGAATTTGGATGATCAGCCATGATCTCATTAAATGGCGGAGCAGGCTAGAGGGGCCGAATGGCCTACTGCTGCTCCTATATTCTATGCTTCTATGAGAGATTGGGTCGACTAGGCCTGTATTCACTAGAGTTTAGAAGAATGAGAGGGGATCTCATTGAAACGTATAAAAGTCTGACAGGGCTAGACAGACTAGATGCAGCGAGGATGTTTCCCCTGGCTGGGGGGACGAGAACGAGGGGTCACAGTCTCAGGAAACGGGGTAGGACATTTGGGACTGAGATGAGGAGAAATTTCTTCACTCAGAGGGTGGTGAACCTGTGGAATTCTCTACTACAGAAAGCTGTGGAGGCCAAGTCACTGAATATATTTCTTCGCAGCCTTCAACATGTCATCGATGACGACGAACACCTCGCTAAGGCCATCCCCACGCCTCCACTACTCGCCTTCAAACAGCCGCCTAACCTCAAAAGTACCATCGTTCGCAGCAAATTACCCAGCTTTCAGGATAACAGCAACCACGACACCACACAACCCTGCCACGGCAACCTCTGCAAGACATGCCAGATCATCAACACAGATATCATCATCACACGTGAGGACACTACCCACCAGTTGCATGGTACATACTCAAGTGACTCGCCCAATGTTGTCTACCTCATACGTTGCAGGAAAGGATGCACCGGAGCATGGTACATCGGCGAGACCATGCAGACACTGAGACAACGTATGAACGGACACCGCACAACAATCACCAGGCAGGATTGTTACCTCCCAGTCGGGGAACACTTCAGCAGTCAAGGACATTCAGCCTCGGATCTGCGGGTAAGCGTTCTCCAAGGCGGCCTTCGAGACACACGACAACGCAAAATCATCGAGCAGAAACTGATAGCCAAGTTCCGCACCCATGAGGACGGCCTCAACCGAGATCTTGGGTTCATGTCACACTACACGACGTAGAGTCATCCAGACTCGAGTCGTCGTTGGCTTGTTCACAGATGTGATTTCCAGTAAAAAAAAGTAAAAATTTTAAAGTTTATGGTTTTCCATACAGACTGCATTTGACACATTAGACCCCCGTGACCCCACCTCATTGTCTCAGTTGTATCTTGCTATGTCTTTGATGTGGTGCCTTCCTGGCTGACCTGATTGTTTCTCTGCCGAGGTGTGATGAAAGGCAGTCAGATAGATTAACTGTAGTCGTCTGAGATTGTACGCTACACAGGCATTGTTCTCTGTCTATATATGCTTTGCCGATTCGTAATCCTTCACTTCACCTGACGAAGGGGCAGCAGCTCCGAAAGCTTGTGATTTCAAATAAAACTGTTGGGGATAAAAATTCAGTTGGTTGCGCCTCCCGTTAGCGCCTTAAGAGGGCGCTAATGGGGCGCAAAGCCGCTAACGCCCGGGCGCAGCGATGTTTGCGCCGCTCGAGAACTTAACTTGAGATTGTGCGGCGGCGCTAAAACTTACCGCTGCGACCACCTGCGCGCGCAGATTGTGACGTAATTCCATGGTGCAACGCCCTTGTGGCGCCCCGGAGCGGAAATTGAGTGGCGCCCCCTGCCTTACCGCCTGGCGCATCCAACGACCAGAAGACTGGAACGCTATCAATCGCTGTGGGGCTGGGGGTGGCGCTATTTAAAGGGGGCCTCTTCCTGTCTTTTATTGTTGGTGGCATTTTTGAACTATGCATTCTGAGAGAGAGAGGGAGAGACTTCTGGAGAGATTCAACGTTGTGTGAAGGAGTTTTGGGTACTGAGCAGCACTTTGCAGGTTCATTTTGATTTGCCATTCCTTGTATCGATTTAGCAGAGACTGTGGGAGCTGCACTCTGAGCTCTTTGCCTGGTACTCTCCATTGTTCTTTCCAGCACATTTGATGTGCAAGTCTCTCCAGGCCGAGATTCAAGGCTGCAATGAACAGGATGTGGATGGAAAGCAAGATTAACCATCCCCTTTAAGAACTGGCCCGTGCCATTGTGTGTGTGTTCCATTGCTGACTGACATTACATGAGCTTCGCCAGCGCTCTGAGTTAGCGCCTCACTCCTTGGCCTTTGCGCCTTAAGACAGGTGTGCAGCGCCTGCTTTAGCGCTCCACTCACCTCCCGGGGCGGTAAAAGTGAAGTTTCCAGTCAGTGCCGATAATTAGCGCCAGGCGCTAATATTTGCGTCCAGACGATATTTGCGCCCCAAATGGGGCGCGACCTAATTTCTACCCCTTGGACTATAACCTGGTGTTGTGCGACTTCTCACAATATATTTAAGAAGGAGATAGATAGATTTCTAGACACAAGAGGCATCAAGGGGTATGGGGAGAGAGGGGGAATATGGTATTGAGAGAGAGGATCAGCCATGATCATATTGAATGGCGGAGCAGGCTCGAAGGGCCGAGTGGCCTACTCCTGCTCCTATTTGTTTAAGTTTAATGGCCACTGCCATAATCCTTTCAAGGAAACTAAAGCAATTTTTCCAGATGGCACCGACTGGGCTAAATCCACAGAGTCTAATTTTATTTTTAAGTCTGAGAGTTTCAATTTTATGTTGCAAATTGCAGGATTTGCAATTAGTGAATTTTCTATCACAATGCTGACCATATAATTCTGCATGGGAGAAGATTAGTCAAGTAAATCTACTGGAAAGCTATTATTCTGGGTCTACAATCTCAGCAAGTCTCCAATAAGTTTTCTGAATGAATCTTCTTAATTTTATTACTAAAATAATATATACCTTAAAGGGAGGATATGAACAATGTTGAAAATGGTTGAAGTCTCCTTAATCTAATTGAAAATCCAAATAATAGTTTAAGCCCTTACTGTAAAGATTTATCAATTCCCTTTAGGTGTTGTTTCTTCTGGGACTTAAAATAAACCACTTATTAAATTATAGCTCTGCATGAAGATTATATTTTTAGGCTCATGGAGTAGCAAGTTGAATTACTGGTTCCTGCATGATAGAAGCATGTTAATTTATAAAATGTTTTAATTAGTAGGCCATTTGCCTTCAGGCACTTGCTTTGTATTGTACTGAAAAAAACTGTTTCATTCCCATCATTTCATTAATGTTTCATTAATAGTAGCAGTAGTTTATTACAAAGCTATATTTCTTCGCTACATATTTAAATTAGCGAAATATCAGCGGTCTCTCTGATTAGCATATAAACTAAATTCACAATCACCGTGACATCATTGACATAATGGTCTGTGCTTGAATTTTAGTGCTTACTTTCCAACAGGAAGTGTACTGGCATAGTCTGGTCTTTTTTTATTGAAGTTAATAGCAACGGGGATGACATTTCCGATATATACAATTTGCCAAATAACATGGTTAGCCTTGAATATGATTTCTGGAAGGAAACAAATACTTCCTTTCTTGCAAACCTATGTTGAGTAAAGCAATGTCACCTAAAGCAGCTGCCAGTATGGAATACTTTATTGAAGAGGTAATTCTCTCATTAATCTTTGATAGTACAGCTAGAAATATCAACTGCACAGCTAATATTATAACCTGCTCCATCATTCATTTATTTTTGCTGATAGTAAAATAAATACTATATATCCCATTGAAGTGATGAGTTTTGGCACTATTAGGGTTAATCTAGCGTTGTCGAATTAGAAACTAAAGATCCAACATTGTTTGAAGTGTCTATTCTGTATCTGTTATTCTCAATCTTAATGAACGGGAAAGAGGAGCTATGGGTTAAGATCTGTTTTCATACACTGATTACATTTATATGTAAAAAGCTTTAAACCCTATCACCAAGAGAGTTTCAAACATCCAATTAGTGAAAGGAAAATAAAACAAAGAAAATATTATTTGATATTCAATATGATATTCAAGAAGTGGGTTATGCATAAATTTGTATTTTTAAAAAATTTGTTTTTATGTGATGTGGGAGTCGCTGGCAAGGCCAGCATTTATTGTCCATCCCTAATTGCCCTTGAGAAGGTGGTGGTGAGCCGCCTTCTTGAACAGCTGCAGTCCGTGTTGTGAAGGTACTCCCACAGTGCTGTTAGGTAGGGAGTTCCAGGATTTTGACCCAGCGACGATGAAGGATCGGCAATATACTTCTAAGTCAGGATGGTATGTGACTTTGAGGGGAACTTGGAGGTGGTGGTGTTCCCATGCACCTGCTGCCCTTGTCCTTCTAGGTCGAAGAGGTCGCGGGTTTGGGAGGTGCTGCCGAAGAAGCCTTGGCAAGTTGCTGCAGTGCATCTTGTAGATGGTAAACACTGCAGCCACAGTACGCTGGTGGTGGAGGGAGTGAATGTTTAAGGTGGTGGATGGGGTGCCAATCAAGCGGGCTGCTTTGTCCTGGATGGTGTCGAGCTTCTTGAGTGTTGTTGGAGCTGCACTTGTCCAGGCAAGTGGTGAGTATTCCATCACACTCCTTACTTGTGCCTTGTAGATGGTGGAAAGGCTTTGGGGAGTCAGGAGGTGAGACACTCACCACAGGATACCTAGCTTCTGACCTGCTCTTGTTGCCACAGTATTTATGTGGCTGGTCCAGTTAAGTTTCTGGTCAATGGTGACCCCCAGGGTGTTGATGGTGGGGGATTCGGCGATGGTAATGCCGTTGAATGTCAAGAGGAGGTCGTTAGACTCTCGCTTGTTGGACATAGTCCTTGCCTGGCACTTCAGTGGCGTGAATGTTACCTGCCACTTATCAGCCCAAGCCTGAACATCATCCAGGTCTTGTTGCATGCGGGCATGGACTGCTTCATTATCTGAGGAGTTGTGAATGGCATTGAACACTGTGCAGTCATCAGCGAACATCCCCATTTCTGACCTTATGTTGGAGGGAAGGTCATTGATGAAGCAGCTGAAGATGGTTGGGCCTAGGACACTGCCCTGAGGAACTCCTGCAGCGATGTCCTGGGGCTGTGATGATTGACCTTCAACCACCACAACCATCTTCCTTTGTGCTAGGTATGACTCCAGCCAGTGGAAAGTTTCCCCCTGATTCCCATTTACTTCAGTTTTACTAGGGCTCCTTGATGCCACACTCGGTCAAATGTTGCCTTGATGTCAAGGGCAGTCACTCTCACCTCACCTCTGGAATTCAGCTCCTTTGTCCATGTTTGGACCAAGGCTGTAATGAGGTCGGGAGCCAAGCGGTCTTGGTGGAACCCAAACTGGGCATCAGTGAGCAGGTTAATGGTGAGTAAGTGCCGCTTGATAGCACTGTTGATGACACCTTCCATCACTTTGCTGATGATTGAGAGTAGACCGGATTGGATTTGTCCTGCTTTTTGTGGACAGGACATACCTGGGCAGTTTTCCACATTGTCGGATAGATGCCAGTGTTGTAGCTGTACTGGAACAGCTATATGAGACAAAATTCTATATGAGACAATGCTCAAAGCTACTTTAGCACACATCAGAGTCAACATCAGTTAAGTACATGTCCAGGGCATTAAGCTTGGGAAATAATTGACGTGGATGAGACACCAATCAGAACTGATCTTCCAGTTTTGTTTCGGCAGCTCTGGATTAGTCCTAATGATGTCAAGTGGTAAAGGCAGACGCCAGAGGAATTGCAAATGTCACAAAAGGAACCTAAAAAAAGGGAAATGATTTAACGGAGATGAAAATTCAATAATGATAAAAATATAAGAAAGAATGGTATAAGAAAATATCACAGAGTATATGCAATCCTCCCACAGATTATATGCAAGCTGCTCCCTTACAGACTTTAGCCTCCCTCTTAATAAAAGTTCTGAATAAATATTCCTTCAAAGGTAATCAAATGAACTCTAATTTTATTGAACCCTTATTCAATAACAAAGACTTAGCAAATCAGGACGTGTTGAGTTTAAAATAGAGGGATGTCTAACCCATGACTATGCACTGCAACTAACCATAGGAGCATAAGATAGCATAGAACTAAAAAACAGAATTCAGCTCATCAAACCCATTCCTTCCATGGACTATGCACAATTTGCCCTTTCGTGGGCTCTACCCAAAGGAGAAATTCAGCAAAGATTTCTTCCTGACCCTCAAAGATAGTCAAGCAAAGCTATAAAATCTATCCAGCAGCTGCAGTATTTTTCTTTTGCTGCAATATCTCTCTATACTTATGCATGTTTGAAGCCTATCCATTGTGTTTTACAGATAATATTTCCATGATTCCAGTCACGCAGGAGCCATAATTTTCCATTGAATATTTGCGCATCTCTATCTCTACTTAAGGTAGTTGTTTTCCTAAACAGATATTTATCCAATTCTGGTTTTGGAGGAGTAACCGACACAGCACAGTTTAATTTGCCTGCTGTTGTGTGTGAAAAAGATTCTTCTAGTAACTCATTTTGTTGAGGTCTGTTAATTTTGCACTTGTGCCCTCCAATACTGCGCTCACAGTTCATGTTATATCTGCATTATCTATAACTCTCAGTAGTTTAAACTTAGATCATGACCTTTCCTGGCCTTTGTTTCTCAAATTAAAACAAATTCAGTTCCGTGAGTCCTTCTTTATCATCTTCTAGGTCAGATCATTAATCAATATATATCTAGGGCTATAGAATGGCAAATCCTGGAGCGCAATCTCTTATTAAGGGTCCTTGCAGGTATTAGGGAAAATTAGCTATTGTGGCTCTGAGCTATAGAGATGGTGAAGGTCCCCTTTTTTGACCCTTGCTATTACTGAATTAGCTGCTCTCAAGCAGCAGCGGGGCAGTATAATTGGCCTTAGCACCTTAGAGCTAAGACGGGATAAATTGACAAGGCTTCACACACTTGAGCACTAACTAGCTGCTAGTGCTGGGAGTATGTGGTGACACATGGTGAGGATACAATTTGGTTTGGCGTGGCTGTGATGGGTTCCATGGTCAACACTTACTATCTAGGCGCCATTCATCTAGACTTCCATATATGTACCAAATCTCATAAGAATTTCACATACAATAAACTATTGTTGTTATGTAGGCAAATGTGGCAGCCATTTTGCACACTGTAAAATCCCACAAATAGTAATGAGGTGAAAGACCAATTACTCTGAAGGAGAAAGGTTAGCAAGGCCCCAGGAGAACTTCCTTTTTCAAATAGTACAAGAGAGCCTCTAGTTGAACAGACAGGGCCTTCGTTTGACATCTAATCTGAAGGGAAGTACCTCCAACAATGCATAGTCAATTTAAATTATATGCTTGAATCTTGGAATGGGGCCTGAACCCACAATCTTCTGATTCAACAGTAAAGGTGCTATTAGCTCAATATTTTTTGGAGGGGAAAAAATCTTGCAAGGATTTGGGTCTGAGAATTTGAAACTGTTTTATTTTTCTTGTGACCTAGTACCAATACTGTTGGAAGTGAATGAAAGGAATTGATGTAATAAAAATTCTTTGCTCATGTAGCATTGTGCCTCATAACCAGATGAAAAGATTTAATCTTTGGCCTAGAAATTGGTTTATCTCAGCTTGCCGAAGTGAACTTGGAACAGGTAGGCCCTAGGTCCAACAAGATATTGGGCTTTGAGCCTCATTAACAACAGCTACAGGTACCTGCTGGGTGTCCCTAGGCAGCTTGTGGGTGAAGACCTCTGGAATTATGGCCATGCCAGTGGCCTGCAGGTAGGTTTTAACGATGGGGAGTGGGGGAGGGGGAGGGGGGTTGGTGGCAACCAGGAGTGAGGAGTCGAACTGGGAGAGAAGGGAATGATCCTGAAGAGGGTTAATCAGGTGACCAGGGGGGTGATGATTGGAATGGGGACAGCGGGACAAGGGCCAATGGGGACGGGACGTTTGGAACTTTGGGATGGGTCGTGGGGGGGCGGGGGGGTTGATCAGGGGGTGGGGGTGTTGATCAGTTCAGGGGCAATCGGAACATTGGGACAATATGATATAGCATTAAGTGGATATGTATCCTATTATTTATGGATTCTGCGAGTTTGTTTTATACTGACACCATTATTGCACAAGGCCAGAGGATTGGGAAATTTTTAAATTTTTAAAAAGCAGCAAAGGACGACTAAAACAATGATCAAGAGAGAGAAGATAGCTTATGAGAGTAAGCTAGCAAGAAATATAAAAACAGACAGTAAGAGCTTCTACAGGTATATAAAAAGGAAGAGAGTAGCTAAAGTAAACATTGGTCCCCTAGAGGATACATAGAAACATAGAAGATAGGAGCAGGAGTAGGCCATTCGGCCCCTCGAGCCTGCTCCGCCATTCGATGAGATCATGGCTGATCATCCAAACTCAGTACCCTGTACCTGCCTTCTCCCCATATCCCTTGATAGCTTTAAGAAATATGTCTAACTCATTCTTGAATATATTTAATGACTTGGCCTCAACTACCTTCTGTGGTAGATAATTCCACAGGTTCACCACTCTCTGGGTGAAGAAATTCTTCCTCATTTCTGTCCTAAATGGCTTACCCGTTATCCTTAGATTATGACCCCTGGTTCTGGACTCTCTGACCATCGGGAACATTCTTCCTGCATCTAGGTTGTCCAGACCTGTCAGAATTTTATATGTTTCGATGAGATCCCCTCTCATTCTTCTATACTCCAGTGAGTATAAGCCCAATCGTCCCAATCTCTCCTCATATGTCATTCCTGCCATCCCAGGTATCAACCTTGTGAATCTTCGCTGAACTCCTTCCATGGCAAGAACATCCTTCCTCAGATAAGGCGACCAAAACTGCACACAGTACTCACGGTGTGGTCTCACCAAGACTTGTACAACTGCAGCAGGACATCCCTGTTCCTGTACTCAAACCCTTTCGCTATGAAGGCCAACATACCATTTGCCTTCTTCACCGCCTGCTGCACCTGCATGCTTACTTTCAGCGACTGGTGCACAAGGACACCCAGGTCTCGTTGCACTTCCCCTTCTCCCAATCTATTTCCATTCAGATAATAGTCTGCCTTTCTGTTTTTGACACCAAAGTAGATAACCTCACATTTATCCACGTTATATTGCATCTGCCACGCTTCTGCCCACTCACCCAACCTGTCCAAATCATCCTGGAGTTTCTCGGTATCCTCCTCGCAGCACACACTCCCACCCAGCTTTGTGTCATCTGCAAACTTGGAGATATTACATTTAGTTCCCTTATCTAGATCATTAATGTATATTGTGAATAGCTGGGGTCCAAGGACCGATCCCTGCGGTACCCCACTAGTCACTGCTTGCCACTCGGAAAAAGACCCATTAATTCCTACTCTCTGCTTTCTGTCCGCCAACCAGTTCTCTATCCAAGTCAATACCTTGCCCCCAATCCCATGTGCCTTAACTTTACACGCTAATCTCTTATGCGGGACCTTATTGAAAGCCTTTTGAAAGTCCAAATACACCACATATACTGGTTCTCCCTTATCTATTTTCCCAGTTACATCCTCAAAAAATTCCAGTAGATTAGTCAAGCACGATTTACCTTTTGTAACTCCATGTTGACTTTGTCCGATCCTGTCACTGTTTTTCAAGTGCTCAGCTATTACATCCTTTATAATGGACTCTAGCATTTTCCCCACTACCGATGTCAGGATGAGTCTGGGGAATTAATAATGGGAAACAGGAAAATGGCGGAGACCTTGAACAAATATTTTGTATTGGTCTTCATGGTAGAATACACTAAAAGCATCCCAATAATGGATAATCAAGGAGCTATTGGGGTGGGGGGGACTTAAGACAATCACTATCACGAGAGAGAAAGTACTAGGCAAACTAATGGGACTAAAGGTGGACAAGTCCCCTGGACCCTGCATCCTAGAGTCTTAAAAGAGGTGGCTGCAGAGATAATGGATGCATTGGTTGTAATCTACCAAAATTCCCTGGATTCTGGAGAGGTCCCAGCAGACTGGAAAACCGCAAATGTAACACTCCTCTATTTAAGAAAGGAGGGAGACAGAAAGCAGGCAACTATTGACCAGTTAGCCAAACATCTGTCATTGGGAAAATGCTGGAGTCCATCATTAATGAAGTGATAGCAGGACATTTAGAAAATCATAATATAGTCAAGCAGAGTCAGCATGGTTTTATGAAAGGGAAATCATGTTTGACAAATTTACTGGAATTCTTTGAGGATGTAACGAGCAGGGTGGATAAAGGGGAACCAATAGATGTTGTGTATTTGGATTTCCAGAAGGTATTTGATAAGGTGCCACATAAAAGGTTACTACACAAGATAAGAGCTCACGGGGTTGGGGGTAATATATTAGCATGGATAGAGGATTGGCTAACTAACAGAAAACAGGGAGTTGGGATGAATGGGTCATTTTCAGGTTGGCAAACTGTAACTAGTGAGGTGCCGCAGGGATCGGTGCTGGGGCCTCAACTATTTACAATCTATATTAATGACTTGGATGAAGGGACTGAGTGTAATGCAGCCAAATTTGCTGATGATACAAAGATAGGTGGGAAAGCAAATTGTGTGGAGGACGCAAAGAATCTCCAAAGGGATATAGATAGCTTAAGTAAGTGGGCAAAAATCTGGCAGATGGAGTTTAATGTGGGAAAATGCGAGGTTATCCACTTTGGTAGGAAAAATAAAAAAGCAAATTATTATTTAAATGGGGAGACATTACAAAATGCTGAGGTACAGAGGGATCTGGGGGGTCATTGTGAAGGGATTATTACTAGTCCTAGCCCCTTTAGGGCTACCCCGGATCAGGCGTATTCCCCAGACGTTCACTTTCAACTAAAGTTTGAGGTAGCCGAATCCTAAAGATGCTTAATTGGGTCTAAAGGTCTGGACCATCTCTCCCTAAAGGAAAGGAACAACCTGAAGATGTTACCGTCCTCCAGATAGCACTTTTAATAAGTTTAGCTAGACTGTAACCTTCGGATATTATGAGGGTCTGGAAAACTCCCCCAGAATTCTGCAACTTCTCACCAAAGAGTGTACAGAGATTGAGTTCGCAAGTTTGATACAGAAGTACTATGTGAGACAATTTTAAAAATATATAGATTTATTAAAGAACCGACATATAAGTACAGTAGGTGTTTCAATCGCAACATTAACAGTTCCAAAAAGAGAAAGCTTACAATTCTATTATCAGATCTTAACTTCGCTACATTTTTACAGTTCTTAGTCTTTATTCCAGGATATCCACCAAAATCAAATACAGTACAATACCTTGATCCCCGAGGTACAAAGAGTTGTAAACTTACAGAGCCTGCCTCTGAAGCTGAGAATCGCTTTGCCCCTTTACAGTGAGACTATCATCCCATTTGAAAGTTCAATATTTATATCCTTTTTCAGTGGTATTTCCTTTGAAGTTTTCTGCTGATGTAAGCTAATTATCTCTAGTCATTTTTCTGCTGACCGCTGCTATTCTTACAGTCACCTCAGCTGGTAGTAACACAGAATTATGTCTCTCCTCTCCTCTAGGTGTTCCAAGTTCAACACAAAAATGGTTTGACAGCGGGTGTCTCTTTTACTTGATATCATTTTTACGAAGGCATATGTTTCTTAATTTTATGTGTTTCTTTCCAAAGTGTAATTTAGAACACCTTAACAGGGTGTACCATTGTGTTCTTTCCAAAGCTTCAGACTTCAGGAGCCTCCAACCTCCTGTTTCAATAAGTTTATTGATTCAGTGTCAACAACTTATCTTATCCCAATAGCCTGAATGCTGTTAACAATACAACTTCTCCATTGTTAGGTTTTTAGATTTTCAAGCCCGTTTGTCATGTTTTAATAAGGCCAGAATTCTTTCATAGAATGGTGCATTTTTCTGAATATTGCTTATTCCTTCACACTTGTACATGAATCACAAAAAGTTAGCATGCAGGTACAGCAAGTAATTCGGAAGGCAAATGGCATGTTGGCCTTTATTGCAAAGGGAATGGAGTATAAAAGTAGGGAAGTCCTGTTACAACTGTACAGGGCGTTGGTGAGATCACACCTGGAGTACTGCGTGCAGTTTTGGTCTCCTTATTTAAGGAAGGATATACTTGCATTGGAGGCAGTTCAGAGAAGGCTCACAAGGTTGATTCCGGAGATGAAGGGGTTGTCTTATGAAGAAAGGTTGAGCAGGTTGGGCCTATACTCATTGGAGTTTAGAAGCATGAGAGGGGATCTTATTGAAACATATAAGATTCTGAAGGGGCTTGACAGGGTAAATGCAGGGAGGATGTTTCCCCTCGTGGGGGAATCTAGAACTAGGGGGCATAATTTCAGAATAAGGGGGCACTCTTTTAAATTGTAAATGAGGAGGAATTTCTTCTCTCAGAAGGTCGTGAATCTTTGGAATTCTCTTCCTCAGAGAGCTGTGGAGGCTGGGTTATTGAATATATTTAAGGTGGAGATAGACAGATTTTTGAATGTTAAGGGAGTCAAGGGTTATGGGGAGCGGGCAGGGAAGTGGAGTTGAGGCCAAGATCAGATCAACCATGATCTTATTGAATGGCGGAGCAGGCTCGAGGGGCCGAATGACCTACTCCTGCTCCTATTTCTTATGTTCTTATGTTCTTATGTCTTATGTTCTTATGTTCTTATAAAATAGAATGTAGTCCCCACAAAAACTGTCAAAAATTCAAAATGGCAAATTACTTCAGAATTTTTCCCTTATCAATGGTAGATGTTTCTGTTTAAGAATATTAACCAGATGAAAATAGAAAAGGTAGCAAGGCATTATTAACGCTGTAATAAAAACAGAGAATGCTGGAAATACTCAGCAGGTCAGGCAGCATCTGTGGGTAGAGAAGCAGAGTTAACATTTCAGGTCGATGACCCTTCGTCAGAACTGGAAAAAGCTGGAGATGGAACAAATTTTTAAGCAAGTGCAGGGGCAGGGAAAGGGGGGAGGGAGGAAGGAACAAAAGGGAAGGTCTGTGATAGGATGGAAGGCAGGAGAGATTAAGAGACATTAAGAGAGATTCACGTAAACTCGAGGAACAGCACCTCATCTTTCGATTAGGCACTTTACAGCCTTCTGGACTCAACATAGAGTTCATCAATTTCAGACCATAACCTCTGTCCCTATCCTTTTTTTCCATTTATTTTATTATTTTTTTCTCTCTCCCACATGGCAACTGTCTTTCATTCTGTCAGTGCCATTTACACTTCATCTAGAGCCATCTTTTGTTTCTTAATTTGTCCCATTACCATCTCGTTTTGCCTTGCACCATCTCTTAATCTCTCTTAATATCTCTTAATCTGTCCTGCCTTCCATCCTATCACAGACCTTCCCTTTTGTTCTTTCCTCCCCTCCCCCTTTTCCCTGCCCCTGCACTTGCTTAAAAACTTGTTCCATCTCCAGCTTTTTCCAGTTCTGACGAAGGGTCATCGACCTGAAACGTTAACTCTGTTTCTCTCTCCACAGATGCTGCCTGACCAGCTGAGTATTTCCAGCATTTTCTGTTTTTATTTCAGATTTCCAGCATCCGCAGTATTTTGCTTTTGTATTAGTAATGCTGTGCTTGGAGGATGGTTTTGTGGTGCCATCAAGACCAATGGAAGAAACAATAGTGCACTATTGATGGTACTAGGTACATTAAATGCATTTTGCCCTGGCTCTGCTCCCTTTCCATTCATGAAGTGAAGTACCACATGAAGATTCTTGCTGCAGTCATCTTTTTGCTTTAACTTAACTCTTTAATAATGGAGCATCAATTCTTTTAGGAAAGAGAATTACAACAGCAATAAATCCAAGAATAGTAGAACTTTTTTTTCCTAATAGCATTCTCAGAATCAACTGAAAAAGCTAACCTTGTCACACAGATAATGAAAGATGTGTAAGGGTACAGGAAAGATAAATGTTCAGCAGTGCAAGTGGATGAAAAAATACTATAAATACTGACAGGAGATTGAAGTGGTGGTACCTCAAAGATTTAATTTGAGCCAAAACTCACCTGAGAGGGCCTGTAAAATAAATAGGGTCATTCAACACTGTCAAAAGGTTTCTCTCTTTCAAGGGAGATTTCTCTATATCCAAGGAGACTGCTTAAGGCAGTGTACATGAAGGTCCTGTGGAGAATCTTAAAATAATAGCAAAGGTGTAGTCATAGCATTCTGTAAATGCATAGCACACAAAGCAACAGTTTTCACTTGACACAGTGGCTGGGATTATCTGTCAGAATTCTGGCAGGGCAGGACTTCCGCTCGCCCCTATAAGTCCGGTCCAGCTCTGATCCATTTCCCTTAGTCAGGGCTCCTTGAATATGTATGGCAGGCTCCCAATGGGATTCTCATTATCGAAGAGGGAGTCCGCCATTGGCCACAAGGCAAATGCTGGCACCCACTGCAGTACCCGGAGAACCGGGGACAGAATTAAAAGGGCAGTAAAGAGCAAATGCTGAAGATCCATGAGGTAATAAATAGGGTGATGGACTATGTGCTTCACAACACCCCCCTTTATCACACAGCTGACTGAAAACCAGGAGGCTTGTGTCAACAGAAATGAAGCAACCTGGAATTGATGCACCTCAATAAATTGGGGTTTTCCATCCATCTCCTGCTAGGATGGGTATATGTTCCAAAAATGTAACTGATATAGGTGTTTCTCAAGTACGATAAAAATTTTATCACCGAGATATCCTCGCTGCTTTCCTCCCTCAGCCTCTGCACCGAGCGACTTCTCATCCTCGGTGATTTCAACCTCCATCTCAATTCATCATGCTCTCTCTCCTCTGAGTTCACTACCCTCCTATCCTCCCTTAATCTCTCGCTCCATGTGAACTCCCCAACCCATATTCACGGCCACTCCCTTGACTTTGCCATCTCTTGTGGCCTCGCTACTCCCACCGTGTCAATCGAAGATAAGGCCATCTCTGACCACTTCCTTGTATTGCTTTCCACCCACATCCCCCTTCCCCCACCCAACCCTACTTCCTTCTGTGTCGCCCCTGGAAAAAACTCTCTCCCAACTCTCTTATAACTGCACTTACGAAATCCCAACTGTCCAGCCATTGGCCCTCCATTCACCATGACATTTCTGCAGCTCAACCATACCCTCACCATCACATTTGATGCCCTAGTTCCTATTAAAACCATTACTCTCTCTCACCCTAGCCGTTCCCCCTGGTACGGTCCACATCTTTGCTCCCTCAAGTCCAAGGGACGCAGACTTGAACGAATATGGCGGACAACTGGTTTAGCCATTCACCGCCAGATCTGGCTGGACCACATAAAGCATTATCAGGCCCTATTCTTGTCTGCCAAAACTGCTCACTATTCCAGGATCATTCTGGAATGCAAAGATAACCCCTGGCTACTATTTTCTACTGCTAACTGTCTTCTTAACCCCTCCCCCCGTCTCCTCCACACTCACCTCCAACAACAAGTGCAAGGAGCTCATGGACTTCTTTGTCTCTAAGATTGAGACGATCTGATCAGCTGCCCCTGTCACTTCCCTTCCTTCCCCAAGCCTACCAGGCCAAACTTCCTCTAAGGTTCCCCCCTGCCCTAGCCCTGAACTCACATCTTTCTCCAGTTTCACTCCAATCTTCCCTCTGGACCTCTCCACGCTCATCTTGTCCATGAGACCCACTTTCTGCTCCCTCGACCCTATTCCCACTAAACTGCTGACCACCCAACTTCGTTTTCTGGCTCCCATGTTAGCTGACATTGTTAACGGTTCACTCTCCGCAGGTACTGTCCCCCTCTCCCTCAAATCTGCTGTCATCACCCCTCTTCTCAAAAAACAAACATTGACCCCTCCGTCTTTGCAAACTACCGCCCCATCTCCAACCTCCCTTTCCTCTCCAAAGTCCTTGACTGTGTTGTCACCACCCAAATCCGTGTCCATCTTTCCCGGAAGTCCATGTTTGAATCCCTCCAATCTGGTTTCCGCCCCTGCCACAGTACCGAAACGGCTCTCATCAAAGTCAGAAATGACATCCTTTGTGACTGTGATGAAGGTAAACGATCCCTCGTCATCCTTCTCGACCTGTCTGCAGCCTTTGACATGGCTGACCGCTCCATCCTCCTCCAACGCCTCTCCACCGTCATTCAGCTGGGTGGGACTGCACTCGCCTGGTTCCATTCTTATCTAGCTAATCGTAGCCAGAAAATCACTTGCAATGGCTTCTCTTCCCACTCCTGCATCATTACCTCTGGGGTTCCCCAAGGATCTATCCTTGGCTCCCTCCTATTTCTCATCTATATGCTGCCCCTTGGCGACATCATCCAAAAACACAGTGTCAGTTTCCACATGTACGCTGACGACACCCAACTCTACCTCACCACTACCTCTTGACCCCTCCATGGTCTCTAAATTGTCACACTGCTTATCCGACATCCAGCACTTGATGAGCAGAAATTTTCTCCAATTAAATATTGGGAAGACCGAAGCCATTGTCTTTGGGCCCCGCCACAAACTCCTTTCCCTAGTCACCAAATCCATCCCTCTCTCTAGCATCTGTCTGAGGCTGAACCAGACTGTTGAAACCTTGGTGTTATATTTGACCCTGAAATGAGCTTCCGACCACATATCCGTGGCATAACTAAGACCGCCTATTTCCACCTCCGGAATATCGCCCGTCTCCGCCCTTGCCTCAGCTCATCCATTGCTGAAACCCTCATCCATGCCTTTGTTACCTCTAGACTTGACTATTCCAACGCACTCCTGGCTGGCCTCCCACATTCCATCCTACGTAAACTTGAGGTCATTCAAAACTCGGCTGCCCGTGTCCTAACTCGTATCAAGTCCCGTTCACCCATCACCCCTGTGCTCGCTGACCTACATTGGCTTCTGGTTAATCAACGCCTTGATTTCAAAATTCTCAAATCCCTCCATGGCCTCGCCCCTCCCTATCTCTGTAATCTCTTTCAGCCCCACAACCCCCCTCTTGAGCATCCCTGATTATAATCGCTCCACCATTGGTGACCGTGCCTTCAGCTGCCTAGACTCTGGAACTCCCTCCCTAAACCTCTCCGCCTCTCTTTCCTCCTTTAAGATGCTTCTTAAAACCTATCTCATTGGCAAGCTTTTGGTCATCTGCCCTAATTTCTTATGTGGCTCGGTGTCAATTTTTTGTCTTATAACACTCCTGTGAAGCGCTTTGGGACGTTTTACTACGTTAAAGGCGCTATATAAATACAAGTTATTGTTGTTGTTGTTTCTCAAATTAGCACATGGCTCCAAACTGTAAAGACCGAGGGAGCTGCAGCCTTGTATGCCTCGGCAGAGATCAAGGCCTGCATAGGTGTCACTGGTGCTCAGATTGGAGGGAGAGGAGGTTGTTACAAAGCCCTCTCCCTACATTGGGGGGAACCCAGGACTATTACTTCTGTCTGGTCCATTTACTGCTGCCTCCTGTGACCAGGATAGAGAAGGTGCCAGTAGGCCTGGCTAGCATTGGGAGGAAAATCCTTTGGTGACCTGGGCCCTACCCTTTCGGCCACCATTTGCATGTGGTGTGCAGGGAAAAAGTGGCCAGCAGTGTTCCCATAGGGGCAGGGGGGATGATTTAGACTTAGGGAACACAGTCTTGAAATTTGCTGATGAAACAAAAGTGGGAGTTTTGGCCAACAGTAAGAAAGAAAGTAAAATATTTCAGGATAGAGCAGATGAATGTGTGGCTGGAGAGATGGTGCAGGAGGAAGGGCTTCAGATTCCTGGGACATTGGGACTGGTTCTGGGGGAGGTGGGACCTGTACAGGCCGGAAGGGTTGCAGCTCAACAGAGCCGGGACCAATGTCCTCGTGGGGGGGGGTTTGCTAATGCTGTTGGGGAGGGTTTAAACTAATTTGGTAGGGGGATGGGCGCCAGGATGTAGCTTTAGAAAGGAGAAACAACGTGCACAAAGGATTGGGAGAGACATATAGCACTAGAGTAAGAAATAGTGCGGTATTAGGTGGGGTCAGACTAAGAGAGAATACAAGAAGATCTAAGATAGGTTTACAGTGCATGTGTGTAAACGCACGAAGCATGGTAAATAAGATTGGTGAGCTGCAGGAGCAAATAGCCACATGCGAATATGATGTTGTGGCGATAATGGAGACCTGGTTCAAAAAAAGGAAGGATTGGGTTTTAAATATTCCTGGATATAAGGTGTTCAGGAAAGAGAGGGAAGAAAGATAGGAGGTGGTGTGGCAGTTAAGGAGAATATTACAGTGCTGGAGAGAAAGGATGTCCTGGAGGGGTCAAGGGCAGAATCTATTTGGTTAGAGTTAAGAAATAATATAGGTGTCATTACACTACTAGGTGTATTCTATAGGCCACCAACTAGTGGGTAAGATATAGAGGAGCAAATTTGCAGGGAAATTACAGAGAGGTGCAAGAACTATAGGGTAGTGATAATGGGGGACTTCAATTATCCTAATATAGACTGGGATAGTAATAGTGTAAAAGGCAGAGAGGGGGAAGAATTTCTGAAGTGTGTTCAGGAGAACTTTCTTGATCAGTTGGTTTCTGGTCCAATGAGGAAGGAGGCATTGCTGGATCTGGTTCTGGGGAATGAGATGGGTCCAGTAGAGCAAGTGTCATTAGGGGAACATTTAGGGAACAGTGATCATAGTATCATAAGGTTTAGGTTAGCTATGGAAAAGGACAGGGAGCAATTTAGAGTAAAAATACTTAATTGGAGGAAGGCAAATTTCAGTGGGTTCAGAACAGACCTGGCACACATAAGTTGGAATCAAAGATTGGTAGGCAAAACTGTAGTGGAACAATGAGCTGCCTTTAATAAGGAGATGGTTCGGGTATATTCCCACGAGGGGAAAGGTAGGGCAACTAAAGCCAGAACTCCCTGGATGACGAAAGAGCGTGTGTAAGATGAAGCAGAAAAAGAGCGCGTATGACAGATGTTAGGTTGAGAATACAAGTGAGAATCAGGCTGAATATAGAAAGTTCAGCGAGGAAGTGAAAAAGAAAATAAGAGGGGCAAAGAGAGAATATGAGAATAGATTGGCAGCTAACATAAAAGGGAATTCAAAAGTCTTCTATAGGCATATAAATAATAAATGGGTAGTAAGAGGAGGGGTGGGGCCTATTAGGGACCAAAAAGGAGACCTACGCATGGAGACAGAGGGCATGGCTGAGGTACTAAGTGAGTACTTTGTATCTATCTTCACCAAGGAAGAAGATGCTGCCAAAGTCACAGTGAAAGAGGAGGTAGTGGAGATACTGGATGAGATACAAATTGATAAAGAGGAGGTACTAGAAAGGCTGCTTGTACTTAAAGTTGATAAGTTACCAGGACTGGTTGGGATGCATCCTAGCATGCTGAGGGAAATTAAGGAGGAAATCGCGGATGTATTAGCCATAATCTTCCAATCCTCCTTAAATACGGGGGTGGTGTCAAAGGACTGAAGAATTGCAAATGTTGCACCCTTGTTCAAAAAAGGGTGTAAGGATAAACCCAGCAACTGCAGGCCAGTCAGTTTAACCTCGGTAGTAGGGAAGCTTTTAGAAATGATAATCAGGGACAAAATTAACAGTCACTTGGACAAGTGTGGATTAATTAAGGAAAGCCAGCATGGATTTTTTAAAGGCAAATCATATTTAACTAACTTGATCGAGTTTTTTGATGAGGTAACAGAAAGGGTTGATGAGGGCAATGCGATTGACATAGTGTACATGGACTTCCAAAAGGCGTTTGATAAAGTGCCACATAATAGGCTTGCCAGCAAAGTTGAAGCCCATGGAATAAAAGGCACAGTGAGCATGGATGCGAAATTGGCTAAATGACAGGGAACAGAGAGCAGTGGTGAACGGTTGTTTTTTGGACTGGAGGAAGTTACACAGTGGTGTTCCTCAGGGGTTGGTACTAGGACCACTGCTTTTCTTGATATATATTAATGACTTAGACTTGGGTGTACAGGGCACAATTTCAAAATTTGCAGATGACACAAAACTTGGAAGTATAGTGAACAGTGAGGAGGATAGTGATAGACTTCAAGAAGACATAGGCTGGTGAAATGGGCGGACACGTGGCAGATGAAATTTACTGCAGAAAACTGCAAAGTGATACATTTTGGTAGGAAGAACGAGTAGAGGCAATATAAACTAAAGGGTACAAACCTAAAGGGGATGCATGAACAGAGAGACCTGGGGGTGTATGTGCACAAATCATTGAAGGTGGCAGGGCATGTTGAGAAAGCGGTTAAAAAAGCATACGGGATCCTGGGCTTCATAAATAGAGGCATTCAGTACAAAAACAAGAAAGTTATGATGAGCCTTTATAAAAAACTGGTTCAGCCTCACCTGGAGTATTGTGTCCAATTCTGGGCACCGCACTTTAGTAAGGATGTGAAGGCCTTGGAGAGGCTGCAGAAAAGATTCATGAGAATGATTCCAGGGATGAGGGACTTCAGTTACGTGGATAGACGAGGGAAACTGGGGTTGTACTCCTTAGAGCAGAGAAGGTTGAGAGGCGGTTTGATAGAGGTGTTCAAAATCATGTGGGGTCTAGACAGTGTAGATCGAGAGAATGGCCTCCTTCTGTGCTGTAACCATTCCATGATTCTATGATTCTAGGAAGGCATTGAGAATTTAGCAGAATGAGCAGAAGGTGGCAGATGCAATTTAATGTGGACGTGTGAAGTAATACTTTTTGGGAGTAAAAAACAAGAACTACGAGTATACACTTAAAAGAAAGACACTGAAGGGATTAGATGAACAGAGACATTTAGGGGTTCAAATATATAATTCTCTGAGTGCAAGTGTAGGTAATTAAACTATAAAAAGAGCAATAGAATTTTGGGTTTTATAAATAGGGGCATAAAGTTCAAGAGTAAAGAAGTAATGATGAATTTATACAGAACATTGATTAGGCCACAGTTAGAATACTGTGTGTACTATCGAAAGGACAGTTAAACCACAGAGAACATATGGTGAAGATTCACCAGGATTATGCCAAGGATGGTAAACTTTTGACGAGAGACTTGTACTTTTGGGACTTTCTCCATTAGAGTAGAGAAGGCTGAGGAGATTTAGGGGTAGAAATTAGGTCGCGCCCCATTTGGGGCGCAAATATCGTCCGGACGCAAATATTAGCGCCTGGCGCTAATTATCGGCACTGACGGGAAACTTCACTTTTACCGCCCCGGGAGGTGAGTGGAGCGCTAAAGCAGGCGCTGCACACCTCTCTTAAGGCGCAAAGGCCGAGCAGTGAGGCGCTAACTCGGAGCGCTGGCGAAGCTCATGTAATGTCAGTCAGCAATGGAACACACACACAATGGCACGGGCCAGTTCTTAAAGGGGATGGTTAATCTTGCTTTCCATCCACATCCTGTTCATTGCTGCCTTGAATCTCGGCCTGGAGAGACTTGCACATCAAATGTGCTGGAAAGAACAATGGAGAGCACCAGGCAAAGAGCTCAGAGTGCAGCTCCCACGGTCTCTGCTAAATCGATACAAGGAATGGCAAATCAAAATGAACCTGCAAAGTGCTGCTCAGTACCCAAAACTCCTTCACACAACGTTGAATCTCTCCAGAAGTCTCTCCCTCTCTCTCTCAGAATGCGTAGTTCAAAAATGCCACCAACAATAAAAGACAGGAAGAGGCCCCCTTTAAATAGCGCCCCCCCCAGCCCCACAGCGATTGATAGCGTTCCAGTCTTCTGGTCGTTGGAAGCGCCAGGCGGTAAGGCAGGGGGCGCCACTCAATTTCCGCTACGGGGCGCCCCAAGGGCGTTGCACCATGGAATGACGTCACAATCTGCGCGCGCAGGTGGTCGCAGCGGTAAGTTTTAGCGCCGCCGCACAATCTCAAGTTAAGTTCTCGAGCGGCGCAAACATCGCTGCGCCCGGGCGTTAGCGGCTTTGCGCCCCATTAGCGCCCTCTTAAGGCGCTAACGGGTGGCGCAACCAAGTGAATTTTTACCCCTTAATATTTTAAAATTATGAATGGTTTTGATAGAATGAATAGGGAAAGACTATTTCCTCTGTTTGGGGAGTCAGGGACAAGGGGGCATCATTTTAAAATTGCCACTGAGAATACAAAATGAGAGATTATGATAATTTTTTTTTTACACAGAGGGCTGTGGCAGCATGGAATGCTTTACCACAGAGAGTGGCTGTGCTTGATATGGTCAGTTTTTTCAGGCCTTGGAGCAGCCAAACCAGATACCCTTAAAGGGGTCACTTGAGGCTGCGACCAATTGGGGGCCACTGCTCTTGCGCCCCCCACCATCCGATCTCCTCCCCACCCCCCCTCCCCAGACTTACCGTGGGCTGGTTGCTGACCTTCATCCTCGTCCAGATGTGCGTACTGGATCTTTGGGCGCCACTGGCACTCCTAGCATGGTGGTCGCATCCTGATGGCCACTGGGTTTGTGCCCAAGTTCTGGCGCCAACCAATTTCTACCCCATAGTTGCTCAAACAAATCAAGATAAATGTATCTTTACCTGTATATGTGGTTTGGAATATAACGAGAGGTGGGCAGAGTCCTCCTTTGGTGCCATCTCGATCGAGTGCTTACTATCGAGGGTGCCTGGCATTGTTACATCACTTTTCCTCTGAATTCAAAAATCAGAAATATAGAAGATTTCCCAAAGGGACACCCAAGGCTGTATTTTTGCACTACACATATATTTTCCGCAAGATGTGATGGCAGATGGCACATTCAAATTTGGCGATAATGGCGGTGTAACATCATACAGGGCACTTTTCAGCTTTATCACCTTGGCAATGCTGGACACTAATAGCATCCACATTCATCACTCGTCCAGTATTATTAGGGAGGTGCAACACCAGCAATGATGTAAATAACTAAAAAAGGATAATAGATGTAATGTGGGACAATGGTTAGGCAGTTCCACATCACTGTAATTCATTGAGGCAATATCATTTGTTTTTAAACCCAAGGCTACCTGACCTTTGAAGCTGATGCAGGTATCCATCTCTTGCCCCCCTCCACCCTCGGTAGTAAGCACCCAATTGAGGTTGCTTGATCTGGCAAATATCATTTATTCTCCTATCAACTTGCTGCCGTTGAATACCTGCATGACTTCCACTGGGATCTTGCCCAAATGAGACTGATACCAGGACATTTTCCAGGTTGGCAGTGATTCAGTCAGATAGGCATAAAGCCCTCCCTGCTGACTTATTGCCAGCAAACCTGCCAAGAGAAAATTCTAAGCCCTTTTGTTCCAACTCCTAGAGGCAACCAAAAAACGGCAATGCCAAAACATGTGCCACAGAATCTTTTCAGCAGTGAGTTGAGAAAAAAAGCCTTGTGGAAAAATAACTTAATGATTAAAATTAATGATTTTATATTGGGTCTTCCCAATTAAAGCCACGGTCTTCGGGCCCCGCCACAAACTCCGTTCCCTAGCCACTGACGCCATCCCTTCCCTAACATCTGTCTAAGGCTGAACCACACTATTCGCAACCTTGGTGTCATATTTGACCCTGAAATGAACTTCTGACCACATATCCGCAGCATAACTAAGACCGCCAATTTCCACCTCCGGAACATCGCCTGTCTCTGCCCTTGCCTCAGCTCATCCACTGCTGAAACCCTCATCCATGCCTTTGTTACCTCTAGACTTGACTATTCCAACGCACTCCTGGCTGGCCTCCCACATTCCACCCTACGTAAACCTGAGGTCATCCAAAATTCGGCTGCCCGTGTCCTAACTCGCACCAAGTCCTGTTCACCCATCACCCCTGTGCTCGCTGACCTACATTGGCTCCCGGTTAAGCAACGCCTCGATTTGAAAATTCTCATCTTTGTTTTCAAATCCTTCCGTGGCCTCGCTTCTCCCTATCTCTGTAATCTCATCCAGCCCCACAACCCCCCCCCCCCAACCCCCCGAGATATCTGCGCTCCTCTAATTCTACCCTCTTGAGCATCCCTGATTATAATCGCTGAACCATTGTTGGCCGTGCCTTCTGTTGCCTAGGCCCTAAGCTCTGGAATTCCCTGCCTAAACTTCTCCGCCTCTCTACCTCTCTTCCCTCTTTTAAGATGCTCCTTAAAACCTACCTCTTTAACCAAACTTTTGATAAGCTGCCCTAATTTCTCCTTATGTGGCTCGGTGTCAAATTTTTTGACATAATACTCCTGTGAAGCGTCTTGGGACGTTTTACTACGTTAACGGCACTATATAAATACAAGTTGTTGTTGTATTTGAAAATTGGGAGAACAGCAAACTAGCCTTGTTCAATTCCAAGCCTAATTCTCTAATTTGGGCTTCTGTCGGGAGAGAAATCTCACAAAATTTACCCATTATTTCTGTTCCATCCAACTGAAGATACAATTTCCATTACCAAATATCTGCATCAAAGCATTTAATAGCAGTTGCTACTTTATGTAAATTACCAGTCTGGTCAAATTTAATTAGTCTTTTTTCCTCAGTTAGTGGTTACAGTAAATCTGCTAAAGTGTTTGCTTTGAGTGATGAGAAAGAAACTTAGGGCACAAATCTCCTCTACACAATGTCATAAAATGTCTCTGCAGGCAAGTAGAAGTCATGCAGGTACTGAATGGCAGCAAGTTGGTAGGAGAATGTCCTGATGATGTACAGAGGACATCGAGCTATTAATGCTGTCTCAGAAGAAAGATGATCATCGTGGCTCTGCTACAAATTGAAGCAGTGAGAAAGTGAAAGGTAGGATTTATGTGAGTATTTATAACCCATCTAATAAAATGGTGACATTGAATTCAAGAGAGCTGTAAACAGTAAAATGCTTTCAGTGTAATTACAAATATTAACTTGGAGAATTCTCTTTCCTTTATTCATTTCTTCTTTCCTTAGGTTGAGGTTATCTCAATGCCATTGTCTTGATTATATAATTCATTACTTCTTTTAAAATTCAGTCTCGGGATGTGGGCGTCACTGGCAAGGCTGACATTGTTGCCCATCCCTAGTTGCCCTTGAAAAGGTGGTGGTGAGCATTCTTCTTGTACTGCTGCAGTCCGTGTGGTGAAGGTTCACCCACAATAATGTTAGGTAGGGAGTTCCAAGATTTTGACTCCACGACAATGAAGGAATGGCGTTATGGCCAAGGACACCTGAAAAATCGGCCGACCCAACATTGTCCCTTGCACCCGTTTTACGCCTGTAAACTGGGTGCAGCGGGATACAATTTCTAGGCCAAGAGTGGTAACAATAAGCTAACATACAAGTAGCAATGTTTCAAGAACCCATACCAATGGCAGGGTCTCACAATGGCTGGCTTATTGAATAATTGGGAGTCCACTGCCCATAATTTTCCATTCATTGAAATTCACAGATGGAAAACTGTGGGCAGTGCACCAATGATTTTCCAATAAGTCACCAGATGCTTGTGAGGCCTCTCCAGTACTGTGGGATCGCAGAATGTTTTGCCCATATATTATGCCAATATATCACTATTTTCCTTGGAATGCTTGGTTATATCAAGTGTACAAAGGTATACCATAATCTTTGTGTACAATATGCATTTCTCGCCACCCAAATGTGCCAAAGGTATGGAGGTTCATGCTATACGTGGATGTTAAAATTAAAATTGTTAGCAAAAGACTCAGGTAATATGGTAGAAACCTTTATGAAACTGCTTATATTGCTACACATGAAGTAAATTAGCAAAACTATTGCCATGTACCTCAGCATACATACCAAGCAATTTTAGAGCTTTTCCTTTGCACTACAACATGGAAAATTAGCTTATGTTAACAGTTTTAAGCAGACAAAAATGGAGGAGTGTGTTTTTATTATGGTGGTGCACTATACTAGAAAATATACAGTATATGCGGGAAGCAAAGTTCATTTTTTAACAGGGGAATGGTTGTTCTCTCAGAAATAAAATTCTGAAAACGCACAGCTTTGAAATGTGCAATTTCTGAAAATACGATTTTAGGAGGTTGTTAATTAGGAAGAAAAACAGGCATTCTGGAATTATTTTTAGTTAAAAGAGGAATTTCATGATCTCTAACACAGCTAAAGGTTCTGGGATGTTGTTCCACATGTCACAGGAGGCAGAATCCAGAACATCACAACTTCTGATTATCAGCTTTACTTTATGAACTTGGGTTTATTGGAAATTCATTTATACCAAAATGTCTTGAAGCACAATGAAGGAGAGATACTGAAATCCTATTGTTTATTTCACTAGCTGTTTCAGAATCATGATATGAACTCAATGGAACACCTTAAACAACAGCTGAGAAAGTCCAAGCAACTTGCATTGAAATCAAGACATAGAATAGAATTGCTATCTGGCTTTAAAATTTTATATTTATTTATAATTTCAGTACAAATAGCAAACAGAAGAAATCTTCCCCCTGCTGAGGACATGTACTGACACTATAGTTTGTACTCTGTAAAAGCAGAATTAGACAGTGGACACTTCAAGTGGACATGCAATTACTGAAGAACCTAAGTTTCAGTTGAAGGACTGAAATACTTTTGGAGCTGCCAATCCAGGCTCCATGAACATTTACAGAAGTTTATTCAAACACAAACCTTGTAAAGGTTTCATCTACAGTTACTAAGTATAATATAACAAGGAAACGACTGAAGACTTCACATACAAGAAGTTATTACATAATTACAACATTTGGATTATTAAGGATTAAAACAAACAATTGTTATTGTATTGATATTATAGCTATGGCTTGTATTTTAGTAAGAGTATATAGAGGTTTTCTACAATACAACAATGACTATAGTTCATAAAGTACTTCATTGACTGTAAAGCGCTTTGGGATGTCCGGAGATTGTGAAGGGAGCTATATCCTTTTTTATTCCTGGGATGCAGACGTCGCTGGCAAGACCAGCATTTATTGCCCATCCTTAATTGCCCTTGAGAAGGTGGTGATGAGCTGCCTTCTTGAACCGGTGCAGTCCATGTGGTGAAGGTACTCCCACAGTGCGGTTAGGGAGGGAGTTCCAGGATTTTGACACAGCGACGATGAAGAAATGGCGATATATTTCCAAGTCAGGATGGTGTGTGACTTGGAGGGGAATTTGGAGGTGATGGTGTTCCCATGCGCCGGCTGCCCTTGTCCTTCTAGGTGGTAGAGGTCTTGGATTTAAGAGATTCTGTCGAAAAAGCCTTGGCGAGGTGCTGCAGTGCATCTTGTAGATGGTACACACTGCAGCCACAGTGTGCCAGTGGTGGAGGGAGTGAATGTTTAAGGTGGTGGATTCGGTGCCGATCAAACGGGCTGCTTTGTCCTGGATGGTGTTGAGCTTCTTGAGTGTTGTTGGAGCTGCACTCATCCAGGCAAGTGAAGAGTATTCCATCACACTCCTGACTTATGCCTTGTAGATGGAAAGGCTTTGGGGAGTCAGGAGGTGAGACACTCACCGCAGAATACCCAGCCTCTGACCTGCTCTTATGTGGCTGGTCCAGTTAAGTTTCTGGTCAATGGTGACTCCCAGGATGTTGATGGTGGGGGATTCGGCGATTTTATGCCGTTGAATGTCAAGGGGAGGTGGTTAGACTCTCTCTTATTGGAGATAGTCATTGCCTGGCACTTGTGTGACACAAATGTTACTTGCCATTTATCAGCCCAAGCCTGAATGTCGTCCAGGTCTTGCTGGATGCGGGTATGAACTGCTTCATTATCTGAGGATTTGCAAATGGAACTGAACCCTGTGCAATCATCAGCGAACATTCCCACTCCTGACCTTATGATGGAAGGAAGGTCATTGATGAAGCAGTTGAAGATGGTTGGACCTAGGACACTGCCCTGAGGAACTCCTGCAGCGATGTACTGGGGCTGAGATGAGTGGCCTACCACAACCATCTTTCTTTGTGCTAGGTATGACTCCAGCCAGTGGAGAGTTTCCCCCTGATTCCCATTGACTTCAATTTTACTAGGGCTTCTTGATGCCACACTTGGTCAAATGCTACCTTGATGTCAAGGGCAGTCACACTCACCTCACCTCTGGAATTCAGCTCCTTTGTCCATGTTTGGACCAAGGCTGTAATGAGGTCTGGAGCGGAGTGGTCCTGGTGGAACCCAAACTGAGCATCGGTGAGCAGATTATTGGTGAGTGAGTGGCGCTTGATAGCACTGTTGATGACACCTTCCATAAATTTGCTGATGATTGAGAGTAGACTGATGGGGCGGTAATTGACCGGATTAGATTTATCCTGCTTTTTGGGGATGGGATGTACCTGGGCAGTTTTCCACCTTGTCGGGTGCAAGTCTTTTATTTTAGGTGATTCTATATCCCTTTGCTGCACTCGCAGGCAATGTTAATCATACAATCAGGGCTATTACGTTGTGGCCCAATCTCTGACCCACAATCCTTGCTAGCTCAGCTCCCTTCTGGGAGCACAAGATTGTGGTATCACCCCTTATATCTATAACAAAAATGTCGAAGTCAATTCGTCAAATCTGACTGACAAATATCTAAATAAATGTAGGCACTAGAACACCCAATTCATATGGATTGCACAAAGGTCAAAAGTTATTTATTTACCTTCTTTGGTTTGACTTCAACAATAAGGAGTTCCCCTTTGTTTATATTGGGAGAAGGAGTCATTCTAATGACAAGGGATTTATTAGCTATTCCTCTTGACATACTGAACTCTTTCTGCATAGGCTGTTTGCCTTTGGAATCTGGTGAAGTAGGTAGTCCTTCTTCTCTGCTTGGCTGGAGATTGCATGCTGCCACAGTTAATGTAGCACCTGCTTTAGATATGCTCTTAATTTTCCTCTTACTTGTGGGTTTAGGTGAAGGGACTGGGTGAGGTGCTTTACAGCTCTGTTGAAAGCAAAAATATTAAAAGTAATAAGCATTTCCATTCTTCAATCAATTGCAAAGTTACCTTTAATTTCCTTACACTGCTGGTGTAGTGTAGTGATGTGGAGATGCAGTCATATTCATAATTCTATAACAGTTTATTTTTATATATATGTTGAAAATCTGATGATTATAAAGGTTACTTTCATTCTGCAGTTTACTTTTTAATCCCATTCAATACCTATGTTATTATCTGGTCTTTTATTGTATTATCAACCATTTAAATTAGCAAGGCTAACAAAGGAAATATTAATAAGTCACCATTATATATCATGTATATCTCATACAAGAATTAGCTAAGAGAATTTAAAAAAAATTCTCAGGATGTGGGTATTGCTGGCAAAGTTGCCCTTTATTGCCCATCCTTAGTTGCCCTTGATAAGGTGATGTTGGTCACCTTCTTGAACCACTGCAGTCCTTGTGGTGAGGGTGCTCCCACAATGTTGTTAGGTAAGGAGTTCCAGGATTTTAACCCAGTCACGATGAAGGAACAATAATCTATGCCCAAGTCAGGATGGTATGTGACATGGAGGGGTGCTTGGAAGTGATGGCATTCCTTTGTCCCTGTTGCCCTTGTCCTTCTAGGTGGTGGAGATCGAGGGTTCGGGATGTGCTGCTGAAGAGGCCCACCTGTGTGCCTATGAGGTCTTGGAATCCCTCCTCATTGTAACCAATTTTCAAGTGACCTGAAGTCAGTTGTGTGTCACTTGGAGTTTGAACCCCAAAACCTCTATAGCAACGTGAGGCATGCTTCTACTGTGCTAATGACCTGCATAACTGAGCCTTCCAATGTAGGAGCCACGGTGCTGCAATGTGTTCAATGGCAGATTGCAATGCTATCCACGGTTCACAGTCTCAGAATAAGGGGTCAGCCATTTAGGACTGAGATACTTGCCTGGATGAGTGCAGCTCCAACAACACTCAAGAAGCTCGACACCATCCAGGACAAAGCAGCCCGTTTGATTGGCACCCCATCCACCACCTTAAACATTCACTCCCTCCACCACCGGCGTACCGTGGCTGCAGTGTGTACCATCTACAAGATGCACTGCAGCAACTTGCCAAAGCTTCTTCGGCAGCACCTCCTAAACCCGCAACCTTTTCCACCTAGAAGGACAAGGGCAGCAGGTGCATGGGAACACCACCACCTGCAAATTCCCCTCCAAGTCACACACCATCCTGACTTAGAAGTATATCACCAATCCTTCATCGTCGCTGGGTCAAAATCCTGGAACTCCCTACCTAACAGCACTGTGGGAGTACCTTCACCACACGGACTGCAGCGATTCAAGAAGGCGGCTCACCACCACCTTCTCAAGGGCAACTAGGAATGGGCAATAAATGCTGGCCTTGCCAGCGACGCCCAGATCCCATAAGCGAATAAAAAATAAATAAAAGGAGAAATTTATTCATTCAAATTGTTGTGAATCTTTGTAATTCTCTAGCCCAGAGTGCTGCAGATGCTCAGTCGTTGAGTATATTCAAGACAGCAATCGATAAATATTTGGATATTAAGGGAATCAAGGGATATGGGGATAGAGCAGGAAGATGGAGTTGAGGTAGAAGATCAGCCATGATCTTATTGAATGTCGGAGCAGGCTCAAAGGGCCGAACGGCTTACTCCTGCTCCTATTTCTTATGTTCTTATGTAATGCAGACAACCATTTCTCTGCAACAACACTCCTGTGGAAGGTAACAGTGCATATCTGGCTGTTGGACTCATTTAATAAACCAGATCTCCCATTTTGCAGAAGGAGGGAATTGACTCTTCTATGCAGGCCTGTTACTGCACTACATCAATGCAAAAGCAGGCCCAATAAGGTCTTTATCATAATGGCCCAGAAATTAAAGACGGAGCCTTCCTGCGGGGGTAAGGCTTCCCCGCGATATCTCACTGCGTGCCTGCCTTTTCCTTCCGAGCTCACACGAACTTTAGTTTCAAGGCTGCAGCTGTGCAGTGTGTGCGTATCCCACAGACGCAGTTAATTCGTGCGAGCTGTGGGATCACGTGATTCAGTTAGAGCCAATGGCAGCACACCATCTTTCATTCATAGTTTTGACAGCAAGGGCTGTCAAAGCTATGAATCTATACCCCCCCAAAAGAACAGCTAAACCTCAATTAAATTTTAAAAAAAAACCATCACATTAATAAAATAAGTATAGTTAAATAAATTAACCACTTTAAACAAAAAATTAAATTTTTGAAAAATTTTTAAATCTTTTTAAAAGTTATAAAAATAAACTTACCTTTCTTTAAAGTCTCTAAAAAAGATAAACCTGTTGAAATTTTTTTTAAATAATACTTAATTAACTACTTACCTTGTTAAAAGAGGGTCTTACGCCTCCTTTCTTTATGTGCAAAATCTTCCATGCTTACCTGCGCGTTCAAAGCACTAAGTGCACTGCGTGCGCGCAGCCTGTAGCGCGCACGTGGTTCACCTAGGAACCGCCCCCTTTTGAGTTCACCAAGTGCCGGTTTTCAGCGCATGCGCAGTGCATGCAGAAAACCGGCAATTGGAGACAGAATACGCGAGAGTACACAGTGCGTACTCTCGCGTACTAAGACTAATTTTTGGGCCAATGCAACTCAGGAAGGGTTATCCCTTGCTTGTGGGTTCCTGCTCACCCACCGTTGCCACTGATATTCCTTTCTCACCAGTACTCAGTTACTTACCCTGTCCTTTCTTATCCTCATCAGCATCAATCTTCGGTACTGTGTATATCTGTGCTGGTGTCTGTCTCATATGAAGATGGTGATGATTGGTGCTTTGCTGAATAGTGATCTTCAGGTTTGGCTTGATGGTGACTGCATTCTCCTTGCTCTGTGAAGAGGGCAGGTGGCACATTATGAGTAAATAAGCGCATTTATTAATTTGGATACTGGGTATTATGCACTTGTGCACACTAAGGGGGAAATTTTGACTTTGTGTGATGGTGTAAAATGGGTGATATCGATTCAGCTGTCCGTTATACATCTATCCTGATTTTCATTTATAACGGGCAACTGAATCCATATCGCCCATTTTGCACCATCACCCAAAGTCAAAATTACCCCTTAGTGTGTGGACATGTTGATGTAATGTATCAAGCAAAACACTAGCCTTGAATAATAATACATACCACATGTTCTGCACACTTCTCCAATTTCTGAACATTCATCGCCTTCCAATCTCTCCCTCTTGACATCAGGAGTGAACTGTTTCATGTTCGGGGCTCCACCAACTGTCGCGCACTGCAACCTTTGGTTATGTGCCTTTAAACATAAGAGCAATGGGATTGAGACAAGGTATTTTGGTCCTTCAGAATCACTTCCTGCAATATATTTTCTTTGTTATCATGGTAAGTGTAAAGTAATTTACATCGTTCTGCTATTTTACTACTTTACTTGCTCCAGCCTTGCTAATATTTCTCAGTGACAGTACAGTTAAATATATCTTCAACAACTTCTACTTTCCTTCATGTCCAAATATATCCTGTGTTGCTACTTTATGGGGATATCCATGACAATTTTTTAACATTGCATCTTTTGGTTTTCTGGCTATGTCCTCAGAGTCATTGACATTTGTTGGCCTAGAAATTGGATCGCCCTCGTAAACTGGACAGGTGTAAGATTATAAATAACAACAGAAAGTGTTGGAAACACTCAGCAGGTCAGGCAACATCGAAGAGAGGAGAAACAAAGTCAATGTGTCGTTCGAACCCTTCATCAGAACTGGAAAAGGTTAGGGAGGAGAGATTTTTAAGCAGGGGCAGGGAGGAGGGGAGGAAAGAACAAAGGGAAGGTCTGTGATAGGATGGAAGGCAGGAGAGATTGAATGACAAAAGGGATGATGGTGCAAGGCAAAAGGTAATGGGACAAGTTAAGAAACAAAAGATGGCTCTAGACAATGTGTGGATGATGATGGCAGCAACATTAACAGCTACCATGTGAGGAAACAAGAGAAAAAAAGAATTGCAGGGGCCAATTTATAGTCTGAAATTGTTGAACTCGATGTTAAGTCCAGAAGGCTTTAAAGTGCCTAACAGAAAGATGAGGTGCTGTTCCTCGAGCTTACGTTGAGCTTCGTTGGAACAATGTAAGAGGTTGAGGACAGAGAGATCAGAGTGGGAGTGGAGGGGAGAATTAAAGTGACAGGCGACCGGAAGCTTGGGGTCACGCTTGCGGTCTGAACGGAGGTGTTTCGCAAAGCGGTCACCCAATCTGTGTTTGGTCTCCCCAATGTAGAGGAGACCGCATCGTGAGCAGCGAATACAGTATTCTAAATTGTAAGAAGTACAAGTAAATTGCTGTTTCACCTGGAAGGAGTGTTTGGGGCCCTGGACGGTGGGAAGGGAGGAGGTAAACGGGCAGGTGTTGCATCTCCTGCGCTTGCATGGGAAGGTGCCGGGCGAAGGGGAAGGGGTGTTGGGGATGATAGAGGAGTGGACCAGGGTGTCGCGGAGGGAACGGTCCCTTCAGAATGCTGGGGGGTGGGGGGGAGAGGAAGATGAGTTTGGTGCCCATGGAGTAGTTTTTTTTTAGAATACTTGTTTTAATATATTATATTCATTAATATCTTACAATCATCAGTAATGGATTTATAATAGTGTGTAAGAATTAAATGAAACATCTGTAATCATTAACTGTATGTAATGATAATCTAAATTATATTAGACATGTAACCCTTTTTATTTTCATTAAAGTCTGTGAGTAAGCCATAACCCAGATAGCTTGGGGTTTGAAAGAGGATTGCTATAGTCGAATAGGGAAGCTGTGGGTGAAATTTGGATAGTAGCCAACAGTGAGGATGAGGCATCGAGTGCAGCTAGCCTGGGAAGCAAGGTCAGGTGTAACTGCCACTGTGTTGGAATGTTATGATGTCTGCAGTGAATTAAAACATAGT